>JAWWEV010000115.1:95763396-95827770 GCA_035583235.1 Hafferia zeledoni
AAGGCAGGAATTTTTTTAAACCTAATTAGAGCTGAACTTACTTTCTTAGCTGTTTTACATGTAAATGCTTGATTTAAGTTGCTTTTTCTGTTCAAAATTTCTTTAATTCCTTCAGAATATTCTGATTTGTTCATGCAGAGATGATTTGCAAAACTGTGCTACTTTAGGTAAAAATTAGTAAGGGATTGGAAAATTCATTGTGGAATGGCTATCTTTTAATTTTTGGTTTCTCAATTTTTTCTTTCTTTCTGGTGCAGACAGCACACCATTTATCTAGAGAAAGTAGTAGTAATATTAATAGCAGTGGAGCTACATTAATCCAACACAGTGCATGAGATGTCTGCTCCTAGAAGGAAACTGTTGTCAAAAATGTTATGGAAGGTAACACCTGTAGAAGGTGAGGCATATCCTGTGTCTTCTCTACTCTCAACATTAGTGCATTAGTAACTTGGCTACTCCATTTTGTCTTGAGCAGCTGAGCTCCATCAGTTAACATCATACTCTAGTAAATAAACCTTTATCACTGCTTTGAAAATCCTTTTGTAGTTCAGTAAAGTAAATCCTTACCTGACCTGTGTCTTTTCTCTAGGTGAATAAACACAAGAGATACTTAATTAATGTTTCAAGAATAGGAACAGCAGATTTTTCCACCCTCAAATATACTAAATGACATTACTTTTCTAATTAGAGAAAAGTTGCTTGGCATAGACTGAAACCAGCCAGGAGCAAGGCTGCCTTCAGAGAGTTTTCTGCTTAGCCATTGCCTGTGTTGGTGGGCTGGATCAGGTAAGAGGGGCAATCACACATCCTTGGAAAAGATACTTTCTCATGTCAGTTCTTATGTTATGACAGTTCTTCCTGATTTTTTATGCCATATTTTCATTTTCAAACTGTGCTTTTCCCTTAACATATGAAACTAATAGGATTCCCCTAGCTCCCCCCTTCCTCACCCCAGTATGTAGAAACATGTCCCAAATGCTTATGCCATAAATCTTCATGCACTCCTTGCAAATAAATGACAATTTGTTCTCCTAGAGCCAGGCAAGAAATTTATATTCCATGAGCTCTCATTAACTAAGCTTTTTCTGCCAAGGATATAAGTCAGTAGTGTGGTGTAGACCACTTCATCTATTAAAGCTTTCCTTAAATGCTGATTTTCAGCGTAATTTAAAGGTAAGCCAATATGGGCTGAATGGAATTGTCACCTAAACACTCCCTTTAAAATTACTATTTGAAGAAATGCTCAATCAGGCAAGAACTGTCTTTTGCAGCGTTTTTAATTTAGAAGAAACTGAATTATGTATTACTTTCACACAATTCTTTTAGAATTCAAAACATTGCATATATTAAAGTAGCAGTATTGCTCTTACGGACTAAGTCTTGCATTTTTCTTTGAAACATTCCCTGAAGAAACTAGGTGATATCTAACTCAGCTCAGACTTCAGCTATATCTTAAACTATTTTACTTGGGGGTATAAAAGGAGGTATTCTGTTTGCCTGATTCAATGGGCAGTCAGAAGACAAATCCAGAAAATTTATTATTATAGATTTAAGATTCAAGTGCTGTTTGTGAGTCTCTGGGGATAAGCCCAGCCCACTAAAGTGAGGGGCAAAGCTTACTCAAGTGTTAGTACAGAGAGGCAACAGTAGGCACTTTTATAGATCTGGTAGACCTCATTAAATATACTGCTGATCTTCTCTGGCATGCTATGTCTGATTATGCACTCTTGAAATTAAATTAAATCTGCAATACTTTGTATTGGATTGGATTTGTTGATTTTTTTTTAAAGCAATAACAAGATCTATGTATTACCTACAACTCTGAATAGGGTATATATTTTTTTATTTGAATGAAAAAAGAACAAGTAAAATGAGAAAAATATATTCATGATTCAGTATTCTTGATGTTTTTATTTATTCATTTATGCCTCTTTGCTTGTCTTGTAGCTTGTAATGTGTCTCCTGGCCATTAATTAAAATTATCGAAGTTCTTTTATGTTCAGATTGTACCCTTGTTTAATTTCATTATGTATTTTTTCCTTGCTGTATCATAAATCCCTGTGTTTACTTGTAGCTTCTCACACTTGCACATTATGTGGCAGCACTGGCAGTGGAAAAATGGAGAGAGGATGCTGAGAAACCCTCCATGTCCTGGTTGGTAACTTGCTCATCCTGCTTTCTATGTTGGCCTAAGGATCAGCTATATTAAATCTATTCTTTATAGGATGAAGGTCATAATAAGCACTCTGCAAGCGGCTTTTAAAATCTCCCAACCCCTCAACCCCAAACTACAATCTAGTTTGGTAGTTGAAAGGACCAGATTTTTCTGACATTTTTACTGACCTTCATGTGAACTGGTCTCTTAAGAGGGCTGAGCTGTAGCTAAACTAGTGATCTTTTTCAGAGGTATTGACAAGGAGTAGCTGAACATTTATGTTTAGTAGCCCCTGATTCTGTCAGGACTGGGGAGGAGAAGGTCCTGCTCCATCCCAGCAGGCGGTCTTGGCCACCTTCAGCACCTTTTTCACATGTATTCTTGTTTCCTGAGGCCTACCTTACTAGCTCCTGGCTCTTCTCCTGTTCCTCCTCTCCAGACTGGCTGCTCTCTTTCCACAGTATGAGCTAGATTTCTTCCTCAATAACTTTTAGCATCCCAGGCACTACACAGGAAAGAAAAAAGGTACCTGGGGAGATTCCTTGGCTTCCAGTTAAAATAAATAAGTAGAGGGAAAATAATCCTGATCTCCCATGCTGTCCTTTACAGGGTCCTGAATAGTTGCTGTGCGTGGAGGCTCCCTGAACACCTCTAACTCAAGCTGTGCATGCACAAAGGTCTTCTGTTTTGGTTTCCCCACATGGCTCATGCAGAGCCGAACTTTACTCCAGGCATACCATGGAGTTCCTTAGTGCTATGGTGAAATTGAAATGAGTATCACTTTTTTTTTAAAATGCAAACAAAACGTATTTTCTTCCTAATCCCACTTAAAGAAATGCATTCTTTTGCCTACAAATTACCAGGCAGATAATTTCACCATATGATGACCAATGGCATGGAAAATTTGAGATCGAACTGCATTAATGACAAGCACTGATGCAAAGGAATTTATTATCTACAGACATGTGTGCATGTGTCTGTGAACACAGATGCAGGCCTGATGTGTATAGTTGTTATAGCAGATGAATCCAAAGGGAGAAGATGAAAATAAAATAAAGTTCTTTAAATAGCACAAGCATGGTGCAAGCAAACATTTGCAGAACTGTATGACAGCATGAAATCCCCAAACTCTCAGAAAAAGAGTGAATCAACAACTTTGAAGAAAATTCTTGAATTTGCTGCTTTTTATTGCACCAATTGCTGATTTATGCCTTTTTTTTTTTTTTTTTTTTTTTTTTTTTTTTTTTTTTTTTTTTTTGTAAGCTCTGTCTACAGAAAAACATAGATTTCTTTATTTCAGCAGCATACACTCGTGGTCCAGATGTACCAGCACAGTCCCAAATGAAGTTTCCTTCCCATCTCATCTTATAGGAGCCATAGTTCCAGTTGCACCTGCAGGTGCAGTTTTTTCCAATCATGTGGTGTAATGTATCTTGTCAGGCAATGGATGCTCAGCCTCAGAGGTTATGCTGCACCACTGCACCACGCTGATAACATCTGGAACAAAACCCTGGTGGTAGAGGGACAAAGCTGGGCCCAAAATATTCTTGGCTCAGAAGAATCAGGCACTGAAAATAGATCCAATGACTCCACAGTGTGATCACACTTTGCCTTTGAGAAAGCATTTCCACTCTAACCTACGCAGACACCCTTCAGAGCCCATTATCCCAAATATATCTGTTTGCTGTGATGGGGAGCTGTGACTACAGAAAGGGAAATGTGTTATTGCAAATGAAATCTGTTCAGGAGTTTGCTATCACTTTTTGGGAAAATGTGCTCAGATACAGCAATGGGTGGCAGTATAAACTTCTGAAATGCTGAGAGCTGCATTCAGAAGTGCTGGCTGAGCCTGTTGGACACAGCAGCTGCACTCCGACTGTGCCAGCAGCCCCCAGCCCAGCTGCACAGCAGCGCACAGCATCAGGGTGCAGCAATTCTGCTGCACGCTGCCTGCCTTTGGAAAAACATCCAGGAAGGCAGGCTGGGAATGAGGGTATTGCCCTCATTCCTCGCACTTTCCAGACTAGAAAAATGGGACTGCTGAATACTTCTTCTGTCCCCTTTGACACAGCCAAAAAGAACTGAAAAACAACTATAATGATAATAAAAAGAGAAAAATGAGTGATGCACAATGCAATTGCTTGCCCCCTTCCTGAATCCAGATTGTCCACTGTTCCCGGTAACAGCTCCAGTTTATATGCTTGGCATGACATTCTGTGGGGTGCAATATTCATTTGGTCAGTTTGGGTCACTTGTCCCAGCTATGTTCCCTCCCAGTTTCCTTTGTGTATCTGCTAGCAGAGAGTGAAACAAGAAAAAGAGTCCTTGACTTATGATAAGCAAGACTTAGCAAAAACCCAAAACATCAGTGTGTTATCAACATCATTCTCATTCTGAATCCAAACCAAAGCACTGTAACAGCTACTGAGGAGAAAGTAACTCTACCCTGACTGAAGCCAGGACAGGCACATTAGCAGAGAGAACTGGTGGTGTGGTGGGGAGTGAAAGGGCTGTCAGCTCCTCTTATGCTTTGTAAAATCCACATCTCCCTGAGGTAATGTAAGTTAATGCAAGGAGAATTACAGCAAGTTAGATACTATTTTGGTCATAATCATGTTTCATTTTTAGCTACTGGAAATAAGCTTGTGACTGAAAAGCATCTATTGTTCACTCGTATCCATCTCTGACATCTCCCACCCACTTCCCCAGGAACAATTTCCCCCATACATTTTACCTTGCAAACTACCCCCTTTCATGGATTGACTGAGAGTTATCACTCATCTTGTTCCTGAACTCACCTAACCTTTTTCTTGACAAGTGAAAATACAACATCAACTTCACCATAAGCTGTTAATCTTTGTCCAAAAAAAGTCAATGGTCCTGATCCGACAGTAGACAACATGACAGATCATCACAGAAGGTATTTACAGATGTTTCATTTGTGACAATAAAGACAAATACTTATCAGCTCACAAGCCAGCTATTGTGTCTGTTTTCCAGAAAAGTTTGATCCCAGAAAGAAGCCAAGCAAGGGGCACAATCTGTTATGTCTCACAAGGTAAATGCCATCAAAGTGAAACATATCACAGATGGTAAATGTGCCCCAGAGGCTTCCTACAAGTCTTTCAAGTGGCCATGAAGTGCTGCCGTCTGCTCCTCAGGTCCTCCTCCGCACAAACCCACTCTTCTCCTTATATCACCTCATTCTCCTCTGACACAGTAAATTACAGGGAGAACTTTGTAATCTCTGATTTACAACAGCATTTTTATTACACATATATTACTTTGATATTTGGAGATAAGCAAGCTGGGAAATGTCACACAGAGGGAACCTCCTCTCCACATGTGCTATCACAGCTGGTACATGTGTGGCCCTTCTAAATGAAAGGATAGAGATTCACATTTATTTCCATGTATTAGGCTTTTTTTTCTTCTTTGATTGGTACATTCAGAATTTGAAATCTGATGGAGTGTTACAGCTTCTTACTAATTATTTCAAATGAGTATGGTCTTATAAAATTTGTTTATTCCATGTCACATTAAATAAGTCAACAATAAAATGTCTTTTGGAAATATTTGTGAGAATGGCATAAATCTGAGTGGAAAAATAAAAAAACCCCTTGAATTTGATATAGACAAGTGTGTCTGAAAACAATGCAATCACCTGTCCTAACTGAGGCTGGAAGGTGTCTAAATGAATTAGCTTGTCTTATGTAGAGTCTGTTTACTTTCTTGCACAATATACTTGTGTGTATTTGATTTGGGATCTGGCTGTAGAAACAGATGTGTAATGTGAATTAACCCCAAAATACATTTTCATTGTGAAGTAAAATTACGGTAAAGACTTGTTTCAAATCAGTTAAAGGAATCATCTATTCCAAATAAGCAAAGAATAAAGAATATAGCATTTACATTTGTGTTGGTCTATAGATTTTTCCTTTCCTCAGCCCTATTCTCCTCATACTTCTTTTCAGCTTCCTCCTTCAGTGATTTAGACAAGCAAATGATTTTATCCTGTGACATATAGACATGCACAAACCAAACTGAGTATGAACTCTGGCCGTTTTTAAAAAGCAAATGTATATAAAATTTACAGTTCCTCCTCCTTCATTTCTGTATGGATAAATATATACTTACATTTTATATATACACATATGTGTGTATATATATATATATACATACAAAGCCACATAAACTCATACAAATACATAAACATTCATAAAATTCTAAATACCAGCTTTTCTTAAAATATTGTCAGTGCTTTATAAATTCATAAATATTTTACAAAATTCACTTTGACATATTCAAACCCCAAAGCAAAACATTCATGTGCTTCCCTTACTGTTCACTCATGATTTATTTCCTATCTGGCAAAACTGATTTATCACCTCTATTACAATTGGGTTTATGTCACTTTTTAATACACTGAATCCTTGATTTTTACCAAAGCTAATTTCCTTTTAAGATTTGTCTGAAGCAGTCTATTATAATATACTATTCCAGGATCTGCATTTAAATTGATTTGTCATTATTTTCCATTCCATTGACCTAAGCCCTGTCCTCCTCAAATATATTACTGCCAGGAGTGTGATGAGGCTCAGTTGCAAGGAGGAAGCCAAGTATGGAAATGATTGCTTCTGACAAGCAAGTTCCTCTGTGTTTTTGATAGCTCACACCTATGCAGGTTAGTTAGTGTGGGTGACAAAGAATATATGAGCCACACAACAACTAGAAAGACTTTGTAAGAGATTTTGTCTGAGCAGGTTAGTAATGGCTGTGCCTGGTCAGGATCTGGGCTTCTATTCAGTGGTAGCGGCTGAGGCAATGTTACTCCTCATGTGGAGCAGAAACTTCCTTTAGTTTTTAACTTTCACTGCAGCACCTCAAGCAGCCCAATGCCTGCTACTAATAAAAAGGGATGTGAACCTCACACTGGGGAAAGAACATTGCTGACTCAGCCACTAGCACAAATTTTCTGAAATTTCCTTATTTAATATGAAGTCCTTTTATTCAAGAACAGCCAAGATCCATTCCTTTGTGAGCTGACAAACCCATAACACACAGAGGAAGAAGCAGAGATCCAGCCATGACCCTGAGCACTCACCTTCCCGAGTGCTGAGGCCAACCAAGGCACTGATCTCTCAAATCCACCTGCCTGGTCAGCTTCTCTTTCTGGGAAGAGCTGAGGAACAGCTCACTGAGCAGCACTTGCAATTTTGGCAGGTGAATACCTCTTTTACACTTGCAAATGGTCAGTTGCTTATACATAGGATTGTGTGTCAAGTGAGATGAAGGTATTGGTAGTCTGGGCACATCCCTTTCAGAGCATGTGTGCAGCCAGGATGCTGGATGGTGGTTCCCCTGGCTCTCCAGGGAGTTCTGACACGTGGATCACCATTGCAAGACTGCATAGGGCATGATTGCTATCTTGTCCTTGAGCTAAATATTTTTTGCCAGGATTCCCTACTCTTATCCAAATAAAACAAAAGCCAGAGTTTTATGCTAATGATGGCAATAACCTCCTTCCACGGAATGGAAAAACAATTTTATTAATAGCTTATAACAACTTCTTTGTATTGAAACAAGTCAGTCTTTTTTAAATCCATTTTCTGAACTCTGTTCACTTAGGTCATGCTTTCAAGATATTTTGTAATCCTTGTTACTTTCTTCTGAATTTTTTCGACTGTTTCTCAGTTCCTCTCAAACAGGATTTAATACTCTAACCAAAACCTTAGCAGTATTGAACAGCGTGAAACAAGAACCTCTCTGTAGCATACAGATGTCCCTGTATCCCCAGTATCTGACTTGCCACTTTCTCCATGGCATGACTGAGTACTCAGTCATTCAGCATCACTTTTAGGTATTCTGAAACACTTTTGCCTCTCTCCCTTGTTAGCATTTTTGTGTTTGAGTTTTTGCCTGAGATTCAGAGGGTAATTTCTGCCATCTCAGACAGGACATGGATGGAAGTGACTAAGTTGATGACAGTAAGATTCGGAGAGTCTGTATCCCACCATTCCCCAAACATGACAGTCTGGTTCCTAAACAGGTAGACAAGCACACAGAAAGCATCCTGCTCCAGCCCTGATGTGGTTCATACCTAGGACAGACCAACACCATCTCCATCCAAGTCCTGACATGGGTTCAGCTTGTTCGAAGTCCTTAGACACTGGACATAGAGCAAAATGCAGTGGCCATAGAGACTTCTACTGAGCAGCTTGGATGGAGGAGGATGAGCTATGCTTCCAATATAAAAGTTTGATTTTTATAGATCTGGAGACTTCTTCTTTTTGTGGCGAATTTGTTTTAGTTTGGCTTGCAACGTCAAGTCCAATAATGTGTGTGTGTGACACAGTTTAAGACTGTATACATGGATGATTTCACAGCACAATAATTTGTTAAGCCACACTAATTTAATGATATGCTAATACATTAACTGTTAGATTTCCCCTTTTTTAAGAGCTTATGATTTAGTGTGTGTTGATATAGCATCAGGTTGACTTTCTTTTAGCTTGCGATCCACCGCTGACCACATTTTCTTTGCTGTACTTTTTGTCAAAGTGATATTCAGTCACATCTGAGCTTGAGCTCATTTTTTCAGTATAGCATTTTACAATTTTTCTTCACTGAATTACATCACATTAAATTCAGAAAGTGTGCCCAGTGTTTTGGGGATTACTGTGGATTTTGATCAGACCTTCTTAAAGAACCTGTAACCACTCCCAGGTCAATGAATATTATATTTTTTAGTAAATCATCAAAGTTGTTGATGAAATTTCTGACTAGTACTGACAGAGCAGGTTAGATTTTTTTAAGATTCTCCCTTTCTCTCACATTTCAAAGGGCCCTCAGATTTCACACTGGGTCAAGGATATATGAATATTAAAAATAATATTTTCAGTTGCATCAGTTTTAATTTTACAATACTTTTATTTAGACAATATTTTCTTAGTTTTATATGAAAATTTTACACTGGAAGTGTATCAAAGGCCTTAATGAAGTGAAGATCTATCACAGCTTACTGTTTCTACCTAACTCCTGAGGTTAAAACATCTTCTTAGAGAAGAAAATTAAATTGGCTGTCATGATAAGATGTTGGCAAGCCTCTGTTGCCTAATCCTTATCACTGTATTATCCCCTAGCTACTTTTAAATTACTTGTTTAAAAATTCACAGCAGAATCTATCCAGGGATTTTGGTAGGACTGCAATAGGTTATGTAAGGTACTTGTCTACATTTCAAAATTTTCACACTTCAGCTGTGCTGCTACAGTTAAAACAATAACAGCCTTCCACAAACCCACTGTCAGTGTCAGTGCAGTTCAACTGGAATAAATATGCTAATTCCAGATCATGTACTCTGCACCTGATTATTTGGTTCAGCAACTGAAATAAAATATGTCACATCTATGCTCCAGCTTTACTTGACCTTACTAGTTCATCAGCAATGCCTGTCCTCATTTATATGGGTATGCCTGTAATTCCAAGGCTGACATGCAACCATCTGTGAAACTGTTGTACAAGAAACAGCTTGCTTGTTAGTCCTAAGATCCTTCCCAGATTGCAGGAAGGATCACCCTATTTTAGGGAACTCATGAAAGCTAGGAGAAGATAAAAGGTTACTGGAATTTCACCTGGAAGTGATCAAGGCCTTTGTTCTAATAGAACAGTACAGAACTGCTATGAGTGATGCCTTATAACATCTACTGTTAGGAGACAGACAAATAGAACCAGTAAGCTGCTCTAATGACCCTAAATTTCATTCTCATTAAAACTACTGAGATATTGCTGGAAAATTTTGAGCAGCTATTAAAGATGAAAATTCCTTCACAGAAGCTATGATCTGGCAGAGTACTGAATGTTGAATTTCATTGGTCTTACTGCCAAGAACTTTCTCAACCTCTTTGTACATCACCTGTCCACACTGTACCTAGCATCTTTCCTTAAATAAGGAGATGTCAGCTTCCACCTCCAGCTGACTCAGGATACCAAAATTCATCATCTCTGCATTAAATTTTCAAACATTTTTCTTGGATTCACTCTCTTCTTGGGAAGACACCCTTGAGGGTATCTTCCAACACACTTTCATTATGCTCTCTTTTTCAGATGTCTGTAAAACAAATGACAACCAGTGGGATGCTGAGATGCTGCTCTTTATTTTAATTAATAGCATCTCACTTTTTCCATCAGTTTGTCTCTTGTGTCTGTTGTTTCCCACCCATTGATAGTGTCATAAACTCTTTTTGTTAAGGGAAAGATGGGAATTTTTAAAACGTACAATGTTGCCTCAGTCCATAGCTAGAGCTCCTAAGTGTTGCAATAGTATATATAATAAATGAGCAATAAAAATTCAGTGATTTGAGCACCTAAGCTCTTTTCTATGCCAAATAAATTCATATTTGTCATACTATTTCTGGTACCTTCTTTGTTTAGACTTAGAGACTCCATACATCTTTGTTTCATGCCTACTATGACTTTTGTGTAATCAAGAAATGTGGCAAAGTATTGATCAAATTTTCTGCTGAGTTGTTAAAGCCATTCCCAGAGGGAGACTTGTCTGCCCAGAAAGTTGAAAAACATGAATTAGGCTAGAAGTTCTTTTTGGTTCTTCTGTTGAAAAGACTAAAAATACACAGCTCCAGGAGATGCTCCAGGATTTGCCTTGTCAAAACAAATCCCTTCAGTTACTTCTGCCCACTAATGACTGCTTACAAATAATTCAGTTTTGGGTGTTTTAAAAGCAAAAGAAACTATTATTATTTCTGTTAATGACATGCAATGGTCTGATTTAAAATCAGTGCATGATATCCTATATCTATAGTATTAATGACTGTAAATCAAAACACCTCAATAGCATGATTCTGTTATTTCCCATTTTCCTTCAGATTTTATATGTGTCTTCCTTTGAATTCAGCTAAAATCCTATAAATTTTTTTAAAAATGAATTTCATTACACTCCAAAGGCTACAAGTCTATAACAATAATTTAGTGTTATCTACAAATTGATCGGAAATGTCATATTTTAACTAATGCAAAATTTAAAATGTAATAAAGAGTGTACTCTATTTTTTCTCAAAAAATTTAATTGCAGAATTATTTACAGAAGATGAACATAAACAATACATAAACCAATTGAAAGAGGCAGCTTCATAAAAGAGCCATGGGGCAAAATAGTGAAGCACATTTCTTACAATCAGCTGGAGGTGAGTAGAGAACCATGAAAAAGAGTAACTTAATAATAAAACAATTTTCAAATATGTCTTCAAAGTAACAACATTCTGGTAAAGAAGATATTACTGAGAAGCAAGAAATTATTATAGCAATGAAACAACATACTGTACATTCAATTTAGGTATCCTGCATGCTACTAAATAGAATTTATCAAAAGAACCATAAAAGCATGAGAAAGAGAATTACATAAAATAGTTTAATTCTAGTGAAGTGTAGCTTTATACAGATGGTGAATATTTGGCACTCAGTTCATCCTCATTGTTGATACGATTTCTTATGTATATATATATTTATATATATTTATATATACTTTTAATGATAACTAAACAGCTAATTTCCTGGTTCTAACATTCCTTGAAATTCTATAGGAGGCATTTAATTTAGTCCTTAGGCCACACTTGATTATTTTGGCATGTCACGTGGTGAATGAAAGTATGAGTTTTATCTCTGTACAGAAAATCCTGCACAGTCATTGTGGCTTTTCTTCAGGAAAGAACAGTTCTAGAGTATATAAGCCAGGCTACTTTAAAGGGAATTTTTATTCAGTCAGGAAATTAATATATAAATTGAACTAAATAATAACTACATGCTGAGCCCTTTTAAAATGAGATGACCATACTATTAAACCTCCAAAGGGTAAATCAAAGCATGGATATGAGCATGTGGATTCCATGGATAATTATAAAAAAAGCAAGTGTTTCTTTGTCAGGACTGTCTCTGTCTTCAGAGACTTGAACCTAACACTGAACACACTGCTTGACTGCAACCTACCTGAAAAGAAGAACGAGATCAAACCAAGTAGTGACGCACTCACTACCTTGAATGGCAAGTCCTTCCTACCTCAGCAGGACCTGCTGAGTCAGATATTGATCTGAATTATACTGATTCAGATCTGACATTTCTTTCTGGTTTCAGTTTCTTAGCATTGATTCTAATGCAACCAGGAACAGAACTTAGCCCAAAGCTCTGTGATAATCCATCTCAGAAATAAGAAATTTGTGTGACAGAAATTTAGGAATGGGAAATACTGTGTTGAATGCAAAATGACAAGAGAAGGAGAAGAAAATTCCTCACTAATGGGCTGTGTTGGTAGATAATGACCATATATTCAAATAAGCCTCCCCCTTGTTTAAGCTTAGGTGAAAATATTTGTGTATTTGTACCTAGAGGAGTAAAAAGTCCTGTCCAACAAAACCAACTTAGAAAAATAACAATTTGGCCTTAATAAAATATAGAAATAAATTGCCAGCTGATGAAAACTGTTCTGTGTTTGCTCAGTGAAAGAGCAAGCTGCGTAGACATACTAATTTACCTTATCTATGATCTGACTTAAAAAGCCCAGTTCTTTTTTAGCAATGAAGGGTAATGGGGAAAAAGCTGTGTGTGGAAAGGTGGATCTGTGAACATGCAGTCTTCTTCTGCAATCATCTTTTATGAAATGTGATATGCATTTAATGAGAAGAGATCTGGAATATGGGGGTTTGATATAGAAGCGTAGAATCATTTATGTTGAAAAAGACATTCGGTAATGAATGCCGTGGCCTCTCTTAGCTATTAGAATTTTATTTCATTAAGAGGAGCTGAATCAGCCTAAATATGCTGGCCAAATTTTCTTTTGGGCAATGTTCCATTTCAATTTTGGTTTTATACTTGCTGTCCTTAACAACGTATTATGTAGTTAAACAGCTACAGCATTATGCTACTGAGGTAGCTGTATTTCAGAGATAAATTAAGCAATTTCTGTGGATACAGAGGACTTAATTCCTGACAGGACTCTGTGTATGCATATGAGTATGCCATAAAACAGGTGTTCCCAAAAAATGGTCTCTGGAGGTGAACTTGGTGAATAGTTGCTGATGGGCCATGGGGCTGCAGTAGTGCACCTGCCATGGCTGTCAATGTTGAGGATGAGCTACAAGAAAGTGGCACAATCTACAGGAATGTGAGCACTGACTGTGGTTACTGGGTCCACTTGTCTGGAATCATGACAATGAAAAATTTTTATATATATATAGATATATGTATATATTCTCTTTCTGTTCTATGCAGTATGAAATGGCAGCTTCTCCTCTGCTAATTCTGTCCATGCAGAGAGAGGTGACCCCATTGCTCTGCCATACAAAGAACCCTTAGGGTTAGAGATGAATCTCATTAAAGGGCAGTTGCCCAAACCAAAGCACAATCATCATGCCCAAGTCCTGTGCCCCACATCACTCCTCATGTTACCTGGGCTGGAGGACAGACCCAGGAAGAGAACAGGGTGCTCAGGGAAGGCTGCTTTTGCAGCATGGACCCCAGATGCAACTCTCCTGCTAAGAAAAAGTGGGAAAATGCACTTGTGAAAGGGGAGACTTGCCAAGATTGCTGACCAAGAGGGCTCAGCTGCAGGTGCCATCACCTTCTGCACCTGGCACTGGCCAGAGGCCTCCTCCCAGGTAGCTCCTCCATCACAGGGACCTGCCATCATCATGAACAGGAAAAGCAGAGGTTGTTCTGGAAGGTTAATTTGATGCTTATCACTCCCTGCCTACTCCCTGGATGGAGCCTTCCCCTTTGCTCAGGTCTTCTTCTTGGTTCAGCTGGTCTCTGTTTCTCCTTCAGCACAGGCTCAGACCGTGACGGTCCTCCCAGGTGCTGGAAGTGTGCTGTGGAAGGAAACTCCCCAGCAGCATGGGGACAGGTGGGAGATCCCCCAGCATCCCACCATGCCGGGTTACTTGCCCCAGCTATAGCCCAGCCTGGAGTTTGTGTGCCAGCTAATAAAGTGCTTGGAGATCCTTGTGGATGAAAGGCACTGTGTAAATGTGGGTGTCAACCTGTCATACACCAGGAAGCACCTCTCTAGACATTAAGGGGTGTGCTGATATTCCTCACCTCAAATGCAGTTTGCAGGAGGTATCCCTACATCAGAAGACTAGAAACAGGAATGGGAATAACATTGCTTCACAATTCATTTAAGCTCTCTAATACTGAGGCTTCTGTTTTACAGGTTTTCAGTGCACACAGCTTGACATCTGGAGCTGCTCAACCAGCTTCAAACCTGAAACTGATGTGCACAAACCAGCACTCAGTGGGTCAGCCTCCAGTGTGGCCCTGCCGCTGGTGCCATTGCTGAAACACTAAGGAGGACATCAAACCCACTGACTGGGCAGGGCAGGCTCCAGGCTTTGAATGCAAAAGGCTGAGCTGGGCTGATCTGGAGGCACGTTGCTCTAGGTGAGGGTGCCAGGGTGGACCTGCATGGAGAAGGCCTAGGACAGAGTGGCAGTGCTGCCTGAGGTGCCACGAGAAACCTCTTGAGGGCATTGCTCCCTCAGGGCACGACGAGGATGTGGGTCACATATGGCACATCACATATGGCACATCATGAATGGCACCATCATGTAGCTTTTCCTTCCAAACTCACCCAAACAGTCCTTCACTTTATACTAGATGCAGTGCTGAAGGAGTACTAATTTACTGATACAGCAGGACATGGGCTTATTTTAAAAGAAATAATTTCCATTATATGAAATGTATGTTATATCTACCTATCTATCTATCTATCTATCTATGTGAAATGCACACTCTTTCCTATGCACACTTTAATTTCTTCCTGATTGATCTCAAATCTAACATAGTGTCAACATTTAAGTATGAATTAAAATATCATTTTTTGGCATTAAACTGTACAAATTTTTAGTCTTTGCATTCTGCCAATGGCAATTCTCATCAGGTTGGCATGAAATAATAAAACACTTCATAATGTACTTCACCAAATTACAAAGAATTTCAAATCTATAAAAATATATAAAGCAAAAATAAGTATGGCAAACATCAACAATTTTACCAGTCAGGCCTTTTTTTTTTTTAATTTAAGTTTTCTGAATTCTGTTTATTATACTTGTGTTTTACAGGGAATGACTAAATGAACAGGGACTTTCTATAATTTTAATGCATTAAAATGAATATTAGTCCAATTAATATTTAAATAAATACTAAACTATTTTGCTGTATCCAGCTGTTGTGTGTGGGTCCACATAATGAACTCAAACCAGAAAGTATTCCAGTTCCTATCATTCTGTTTATTTATGTTCCTCCTATGTTGGTTTTGTAACTGAATTGTATTTTTATCATGTGGAGTCAGATTATATTTGATCTTGTTAAATGTTTATTAAGCTACTACATGCAGTGTTTCTCATGTCAGAGAGTGAAAAAATCTTCCTTTGATTTATTTGCAACACAAGTATGATAAGCATAATGTTATTTTTCTAAACTAATCAGATGTACAATATGTAAATAGAATTGGCTTATTTGCCTTAAATAATATAATGTTACCAGTACCATAAATTAATATATGGCACTTCAAAATGTAATGTGCACAGATATTCTATTATCAGATTTTTCAGTAGGCATCTAGTTTACTTTTTATTCTTTCTGGTTGTTTTGTTTTGTTTTGTTTTGTTTTGTTTTTTCTTTTTTAACAAGGTCTAACAAACAGAAATCATAAATTTCTAAACCTTGTATTGAACACTTTCTCATAATGGCATGGAAAATATAAAACACAGACTGCTCCAAGTCAGTATCATTAGTCCAGCTGGGATCTCATTTTATCTGTAATCTGTTGGGTTTACAGTTTGTCTTCATGAAGTCTGATTGCTAGCAGGATCAGGTACAGCTTGTCTTAATCGCATGACCTGTTGCTGCAGGTGGGAGGGTTCAAGCGAGTAAGGCAAGTGTGATTTCTCCTTGAAGTATACAGAAAAATTAGATAAAACTTATCAGCTGCCATATATGTATATATGTGTGAGTTTCTTTTTTAAATTTCTTCAGTCTAGGAAAGACACTGGCTTTGGTTTTGTGTGGATATTTCTAATTAGCAGCTCCACTTTTCAAAATGAAAGATGCCAGTGTCTGCACGTTCTTTTGTAGTTAAAATAGTACAACAAATATAGGAAGTAGCATCAATATTGTACATTACCTAAGATTCAGCTCTTTCTTTAATAGAAAATGCCTTGAAAACACAAGGGAAGGGAAATATAATGGTTTCATCTATAGAAGAATATTTCAGGGATATTTTTTTCTTTTTTTTTTTTTTTTTTTTTGCATTCTTGCATTCTTGAAGGATATACATTCGTCTTGTTTTTGCTTCCAAATATAATTTAAGGCTATTTGGTAAAGTATACACCAGATATCAGGCTCAATTTACAGGGGTTTCTTCTCACAGAAACTTCTCAAAACTCCCTCTCTAAAGATTCATATCTTGAAGCCAACCATGCTTTATCAACTTTGCTCCAAAGTCATGCTTAATATCATACACTGTAGGAAAAAGAGAAGGAAAAAAAACTCAACCAACCAAGCAACCAAAAGAAAACAGATTGAAGCAATGTCAGATCTGCATAACCTATGATACTTCACGTTTTCAGTCATCCATCAGGCTGCAGGGTGTGTGGGATTCATATTTAAAGTGCTCATCAGGTGAAGAACCAAAGTGCTCGAGTATAATTAAATAGTTGTTATGCCTATGGCTAAATACATTGCATTTGTTAAAGCAGGTAAACAGGGAATGTGGTAGCTGGGGCTGTCTATCTCACTGGATTCACACTGTTTTGACCTAAAGTTATGTTCAGTAGGATTCAAACCTTGGAACTGGGGGCTGCAGGCTATTCATCTTATTGCGTCTTCACCTGAAGACTTCTAAGTGCTGGATTGCTGTTTGCTCTGGAAGATAGGTGAAGTGGAATAATTCTGTCTTAATGTGTTTTAAAATAAAATTCTGTCTTAGTTTGCTTTAAATTAAAGCCTCTTGACTGTGGTAGTTGCCACTTCTCTTCTGACAATGTGAGGCTTGAAAATATATTATTTTCCTTATATTACATGGATGGAAATCACTTATCTCTTGAGTAATTTTTATTTCTATGTCTGAAACAAGCAAGAAGTTTATTCTTGCCATAAATGATACTGCATAGAAAAATAGTTCTAAAAAAAATACAACTGTAAACCACAGTTCACCTTTACCTTAACATAACCATTTAAACTTATATATACTTACCACTTACATTCATATTTCTTAAACTGTTTACAACATCACAACTGGCATTTTAAACAAGCAAGATTTTTTGTTCTCAAGGATACCCTGGAAACTCAATTGTTATAATAATTTGAGAGTTTGAAATAGTACATATAGCATGGCTCTTGAAATGAAAGAGAGAAGGTTTATAAAAGAAATGTTAACATGTAAAAGAACTGTTAAAAATGCAGTGAGTGTTCCAAAGGAGTGAGTATAACTTTTTCTTTACACATCTTACTACAGAAGATCTAAGTTTTTAAGGCTTCCGTTTTCCTTTCACCCATCACTCAAGTCCTCTTGCATTACAATTTTGCTTAGGTTTCAGAGTGTCGTTATACTGCTAACAGCAAATGTTTCTTAGTGGACATTCCCACCACCTCCAGACTTGTATGCTTCTTGGTTTCTGATGAACTTTGGAGTTTTAGTGGCTGGATATCCCTGTCAATCTCCAGAAACTTGACATGAGATGAGAGGCCTAATGTTATTTTGCAGTAACGAAGATGAGAAGAGTGGCAGAGCACATGGGTAAATATGTTAGCTGGGTTCTAGGAAAAGAAACTGGAGGTCAAAGAGATAAATGGGTTCTTTCTTTCCTGCTCTTTACATTTGTAGCACCTTCTACTTGGATTAGCTAATGCCTCTAGTGAATGGTGAGATGCACCCATTTAGAGTTCATTATTCTTATCCCTAATTATCACACATTTTATAAAAATATAAATAACAAAAAGTAAGCTGGGTTCCATCTCAAGAGGTGTTTTCTGTTGTCCTCTGAGAATATATTGGATAAGTCAGGTCTCGACAAGCCCTATCCATTGTAGCTGATTGTAAGTCAGACAATAAATACAAAAAGAAGTTGTTCTTGCAGTGAGCTCAGCAAATTCTGAGGAAATCAAAAGCATTCCACTGTGCTTATGGCACAAAGAACACAACAGCAAGGGCATATTTAGTGGAGAGAATGAGACAAAAATTACCAGGTAAGTGACAAACTGTACAAGCATTTTGTTTAAAAAAGGAACTCTGCAGCATTCTGTCTTTAAAGCCGGGTTTGAGCCTCTGGGATATAGATCTCAATGCTGTCTGCACGTTCTGTGGCTGAATTCTGCCGGAAAGAGGCTGCTCGCTTGGCAGCCATCAGCCGTCTTCTGGCTTCTTGTCGCTGTCTGTCGGGTAGGTCCAGAGATTTTTCTCTTGTGATAGGGAATTTTCCTTTTGGGGGCTTCTTTGGTACAGGAGGAGGAACCTTTCTTTCTTCCTGCAACAGGGCATTAAAATCAAGGGTGAGCTGCACGTAGAAGGGACTTGGCAGCAGAGCATGCACAATGAAGACATGAAATGCAAAATACTGGTTACATACAACAAGCATGCTCAATTTGTACTTGCCCATCAGCTGACTAATGGATTACATGAACAGCTATCCACAGTAGGGACACTGACAAAACCCTCTTGTTTTGACAACCATTACACATTCTGCGGTCCCGTGCCTGTAAATAGACTTCTACTGCACTTCCTTCTACTGTCCTTGCAGGTATCAGCACATGCAATCTACATACCTCCCTTTCATATGGATTTGTTTAATTTTAGCTGACACATTATTACACTCATTATAAACAGAAACACACACTGGCTCTCCAATAAGAATTCAGCGCATCTGTGTAGTCTGATCAAGTGAAAAGACTCTCTAAGATTAGCAAGACAGGATTTTTGATTAAATTAATCATACTGAGTTTAGCCTCAGCTGGATATGAGATAGCAGCTGTGTATACATGTCTATTAGTTTAGTCTCCTCCATGAATTGCTAAATGGAAACATTCAAGCGCCAGCCAGAGAGAAAACATAGGGCTAATTGTTCTGCTTGTCAGCCTGGACCATTTTAAAGAAAATTATTCTAAGGAGTTATCAAATTATAAAGTGAAAGTCAGTAGATTTTGTTACCAAAGTAGCTGTAAATTTCTCTGCAGGTGTTAAATCAAGAATTGGTTTTAAGCATGAAATGGATATTTTACTCCATTTAGAGGCTGTGAAGTATCATATAAGGCCTTAAAAACAGACAGTAGAATCAAGGAATTCTACAAGGAATAGATTAGAAGAGATGGATGCAGTTTTGAAGTTAAACTAGGTTTTTTAATGACCTGTTTAACGCTGGACTACAGAGCCCCAAAGATTGAGACTCCACAACTTCATATGCTTAGTTATGGTTATCGTGATTGATTTTTTCCTATATAATTTCTTAAAGCAATGGCAATAGTCCAGAGTATGGGCTGTTCCTTATGGAGAACACAGTTAATTTGATGCACAGCAGGATTCAAATAATACAAAAATTGAACTGTTACACCTATGGTTTACAGACTCTTCATTGTTTGGTCTTTAAAAAAAACCCCAGAAACCAAATTCCGAGTCTACTATCAAAATGCAATTGCCAAGACTAAATAACTACATTCAACAGGAACAGTGCAGCAGCCTAAGATGCTATTCCCCATGATAGCCAGCTCTTCCAGTCTTTATTTTCTCTATTCCTATTTTCAGCCAGGAACATAATAGCTCCTTTCCTGTTCTTCAATCTTAATTTTTTTTCCACTTTTAGTTATTTCCCTCTTAGGAACATCACTTTTGCTGTCACTACAATAATTTTTTACTTCCAGTTGTCACTAGTAAGCAAGAGTTGCAAACTCACCATCCACCAACCCGTTGGCTGAAAATTAAAATCCAAGAGGAGCATGAAGAAATGAAAAAGTTGTCAAAATGCCTCCTAATTCCTCCCAAACCAAACAAGTATTCACCTGAGGCCAACAGTACTGACTCAAACCAAATGCTGTTTTTATCTGACTGATACAATAATCAGCAAGGATAGTGGGATAGTCAGGGTAATAGATGGAGCTCTAGAGAGGGGAAAGGCAGTTTCAGAATTACATTGCTTAAATGAGCAATTTGCCACCTTTGCTTTGTGAGTATCATGGTGGGGCAACTCTCAGATGGTGCAGTTACAGGGCAGAGATGTGGGCAGTTTAGCAGTAGCACTCTTTGTACCCCAAACTTTTGTGGACTGACCTTTACTATGACCTGCACTATGTTTTGTCATATGCTTTTATTTCATTTCTGTTTTAGCATCAATTGTATTGTGCGGGCAGAGTTAAACACTGAAATGATCCAGTTTGGGCTTCCCTAAATGTATCAGAGTGCCAAGTTTACCTTGTTTGAATTCTTGGGCTATTGTCTTCAGTCTAAATCAACAAGAACATATTTCAGTTCTAGCTTTTAGAATATGAATCTAAATAATTTGAACAGAAGTGTTATGGAGTGAACTAACTTAGCAAAATCCATTTTTTTTCTTATACAATTCAGCTTAACATTGTTAAAAAAAAAAAACACCACAAAAAACCTGTCACATCTGATGAAAGGTTCCATGTAAAAATTGGGCCATGCCAATTAAATACTTCCCAGGCTTAGAAACCTATTGTGTTTCACTATTGAATTTAACACAAGGAAACTGCAGGACTACAAATGGGGAGTAAATGGTATTGTCTGTGGTCTGCTTACCTTCCTTTCAGGTGATTCTATTATTTTCCATTCATTGAGTTTCAACTGATGCAGTTCATCAAACTTCATGCTGACATCTTCAATTGAGAGCTGCAGTAAGTCCCAGAAACCTGCTAGGTCCTGGGAAGTTGGTCTCGGCATGGCACTCGGATCCTGTCATGCACAAAGGAGAGAATCTGAATAGACCAGGAGGTTTTACACAGTGTGCATTGAGGCAGGAAAGGCATCGTGCCAGATGACATTGCTGCAGAACTGCTTGGTGCTAAGGCTCTTTGCACTTTACAGCTGGGAGCTGTGACTGGAAAGTTGTGCCTCCTACACAACCCAAACATGAATGAGCTGGATGTCACATGTGATTCCTCTTCAATTTGCAGCATGGGAAGTTCCTTACACCATATGCTATGCTGACCTGCATTTTTAAAAAGGAAAAAGCTGACAGCCTCTGCCTGCTGATTATTAAAGGGAAGGGAATGTGGTTTGTATTCCAGACAGTCTGAAGTCTTTCTCATTAAAAATTGCATTCGCGACAACTGATTAGAAGACAAAACAAGACCACAAAGCTGAAGGCAATGTTTACATTGTCTTGCATTTCCAAATGTATACATGAGGTATGAAATTTTTGATGGGGATTGTAGGATTTTGTTCTCCAGGGAGTTGAATCACACAAAGGAGCTGGGAAGCCACTACCACCGGGTGCTGCAATTAAGTGGCTCTATGTGCACAAGACTTAATGGAACAAACATTGGTGGTAACAATTAGCAAGATGATCCTCTATTTGATTATTAATGTGATACCAATGCTGGATAAAAATTTCATTACAAGGTAGTATGCAGACTCTTAACCCTATACTCTCTGAGCATTGGTATTAGTTCAAGAAGATAGCTTTGTCACTTTCATGAAATAGGGTTTAATTGGAAAATGTGTTTGTGAAGGTAGAGGAGAGATTTCTTTTTCCTTCTAGGAAAAGAAGAAGAAGCCATTAAGATGGTCTAAAGAATGGAGCCAAGAGAGACGGAGTAAAAACCAGGCCAAAGGGACTCTGGATCTCCCCAGTCCTGGGCAAAAGCTGTAATGATTAGTTTATTGTGTTAGCATCACTGCTGTTACTGCTGATGCAAGGCTCTGTGCCCCACCTCTTACAAATCTAGTGAAGAAAGGCATTTTAGATATTTAACGCAACATGTTGTGTCACCCATACCTAAACCCCTTTTGGAATCTGTTCCAAGAACAACTTAGAAGTCTTCAGTAGAAGAAAGTCTCCCTTTCATCGGGCGCTTCAGGAATTTAACAGAACTGGCCATATAGATTGTAACAGACTTCTAGGAAAGGTTACAACTCCAGATTAGTGTTTACTGAAAACTACTTCATTGAGTAGATCCCAATTTACTACAAAATGATTGGAAATTTATGTCAATGGTGTCAGTTACTCTATAGGGGTCAATATCTTAGGCTTTAGGAACCATCCTTCTGTGTGAAATTCATCAGGACAAATCCCACAGCAGTATATCTTATCTTGCAATCTGTTCTTTCTAGCCTGGTCTCCTCAGTCACTCTCCCCAGTTTCCTCTAAGCAGCCAGAAAATAATGCCACTGCCTTCTGAATCAAGGCTAATTGCTGTTCTGTACCTTTGTGCACCCCACTCTACTCATAGTATTTTTGAAGTATTGTGTGGCCTCCAGCATGGCTCTTGCAGAGGGCTATGCCATGTGTGGTCTGGACACAAGAGGGCTGCCTCCCGCTTCATACAGATCTGCAGTTCATGAATAAATGCTACACACATGACTGCTATTACAGCTAAATAAGTTTTGAAAAGGTTGGGTTAAACTTGCCTCTTCTCAGAAACTGCTCACTTATTTGTATCTTACTTGGAATTCAGATTTGCAGCCCTCCTCCTGAAGGAAGCCTAAAGCAAGCAAGAAGTACCTGGTGCTTAAGCTGCTCTGGTTTTGCCTGCAACCATGACATATTGAGCAATGATCTCTCACTAAGCTGAGCAGGATCTTTGCTGACTAGAAAGTATGCAGGAGGAAACTTTAAAGAAAAAACCCAGGGTGTTACAAGAACTAATGTGAATAATACAGAAGGGAGTAGTTATTAATCAGTAATAGATTTTCTCCCAAGTAGTTACTGGGAACAGTATACACATAGGAGATAGCCAGCCAGATTCTTTAAAAACCTTCATTAAAGCTTACATTTTTGTAAATTTAGCTTAAGTGAGGGTCTTTGATAAGAGGTCTTAACCCAGACCATAATCAAATGTGCCCCTAGAAGTTCCCATGACCCTTCAGAAAAGTCTATAGGAGATAGGTGAGCTTCCTGGTTAAATTTCAGTTTGAGTAATGATATTCCTCTTCTTAAACCATCGTTGCCTTTTGAATTGGCAGAAGCAAATGCTGTTGTTCTTTGTCCTACATTTAAGCTTACAGATGCTGAACACTGTCAGAGAAACTGCCATGTGGCAGCTCTGTATGTGCTGGATGTTTTCTAGAGGAGGAACGCACTAGCTGGCAGTATTCCCGTGGGGCACTGAGATGCTGCCTTAGGAGCATATGGAGAGCCTGCTGTGGGTATACACTAAGTGACTATTTAGCAACACACTCTGTCATTAGGCAAGAAAAGCCTCCAAACACGAATGACCTAAAGTCCAGTTTTGCAGTTGTTGCTTTCTGCAGAGCCCATTACTGGTTTAATGAAACTGAAGAATATTAGGAGTCTAAATCTCCAGAGTGGGATAAAGCTGCTGTATTGGAGTTCAAAGGTTTATTATCCAAATAAGAAAGAGAGATGTAAAATCTTGCCAGCTTTTTGGCCATGTTGTTTACAAAGCTGTAGATTAATCCTTGTTCTTCTACTGCTTTTGCAGTAGTGAATTGTTCTCACTTACAAACAGCTGTCAGCCATGCTGAGGAGAGTTACATTTGCTATTACAGAAAGGCTCTCAACACAAGTGCTGGGCCCACTTGAAGATAAATGGAGTGGAGGTTAGGCTCTCCAAATCTTAGTTTGCATAGCTTAATCAGGGAATGGAGGGCATTTTAAAATCTGCTTTTAGACAATTATGAAGATTTCCACATTTTTATATGAAACAAATTACTAGATAGAGAACACACATGATGTATTTGATAATACAGATGTGGTCATCTGCTTGCCTGACTTGTATGTTTCCTGTCATTCTATAACAACTATTAAAATTCTCATATTGAAAAAGTCTTTGGAGTGGATAATTGGATTCTCTCTTAATGAGGACTATGTATCTTATTATTGTCTATCAGAAAGTAGGATGTTTTTGACATGACTTTCTCAGTATTATTTGATTCCAGTTTCAGGAATTCTGGATCTTTATTGATGGAAAGTATCAGGTAAGTCTCTGCAGAATGGATGTTCTGCCTTAAAAGTTATGTGGCAAATGCTAACAAGCAAAGGAAAGTATCTAACCGGATATTTAGGTCATGCTTGCTGTCATGCATGCAACAGAATTCAGCACTTTCAATAGATGAGGTGTAGGGCTGGTCAAAAGGAAGAAGTTACACTTGGTATTTGAGAGAATCAAAGAAAGGTGTTCTACCACCAGCTGCAGCCAGAAGAATTACATTCTTCTATTGATTAGTATCATCTTGCCACAATGTTTGTATCACTGATGGCTGCTGTCACATTAATGAAGATAACATTTAGAATTGAATTAGTCTCTAATGAACTTCCAGAACAATAGCAGTAACTCTCATAAGTAATATACTGCATCTGTTCCTTTAGCCCCAGGACGTCTTATATGTAATTGGCAATGCAAATTATGAAACCAAAATTTATGAACATTATGTATATCTCATTTCCAAGATCCGTTCTGTTTTCAGGTAGGTAAAAAGCTGGATCATATATTCTCCACTATTTTACTATTCTCCACTTGCTCTGATGTGAAAATTTTCCCTTTTCTTACCTGAAATATCATTGCTATATTAGGGTATTACAGAAATTAGCCATAATATTATGTCTCAGAAAACTTGCATTACTTCCCTTCTCATTTTCTTCTCTTTATTAGAGACATCAAAAAGAGAAAAGACAAAATGTAATCAGACTGAAATTACCGAAATTGCGTATTTACTTTGAAAAAAAGGGTACTAACACCGTACTTAAGGATAAAGTTTAAAAAAAAAAGGGAGCAGTAAGACAAATATGGGACATGAAAGTAACATTTCAGAATGCTGCAGCTTGGATATACTACACTTGTTTTTGTTGTTGCTTTTGAAGTAAAAATATTACATTCTAAAATTTAAAGTGGTGTTTTGTGGAATATCTGTGGACAAATAACCTTAAACTCTTCAGGCTTAGTGACTTACCAGATTTTGCTGACAAAGCCAATAAAATTGCTGGAACTTCTGAGACATGAGGAGCTGAGCACTTCCAACAGCACTTCGGATCTTACCTAGGACTGAGCATACAGACAGGTTATTACCAATAAATGTTTTTTTGGCAGTAAATGCCAAATCCAATTAAAAAAATATGTAGCTGAAATTCCTGTTTCTTTTATAAGGGAAGTAAGTCTGGTTTTGTTGCTTATGATTATATACATAAAATATTTCTTAAAAAAAACAAGATGTGAGAAAGCTCATTGGCACCTTGAGATGTCAAAGAGAGCTTTATATGTACCTTAGATAAAATCCTCTTGTCCTGCAATCACAAATTACTTCACTCAGATGTGTGGATGATCCCTGGATGAACTCTTTATCCTGTCTGTTCTGGGGGTAAGGCTAACACATTAAACTGTAATATAACCTACTCCTGCCATAAGGATGAGCTGCTCAGAGGAATTAAGTCTCTGAGAGGTGTCTTGGTACACCTATTAGGAGTTACAGGTTGTCTGCCTAGAAAAATACACAAAGTCCCCAGAACAGGAGCTTCAGAAATGGGCCAAACTCATTTTACTTGACTTTGTTTCTGAGAGTCATCTGTCTAAATAAAAATTTTTGAATGGTCTATAATCAGTGATCTGAGCTCATCAGCTCAGCCATGTTAGGCACTTATATTTAGATGAGCTGAATTTCTTCCTGTAGATACTTCTGTCTTTCTGTTGACGGTAGTGCCTAAGGGGATTGGCTTACCCCTAAGAAACTACCTCCTCCTGCCTCCCACAGTTGCTGGGGTATATACCATACTTTGATAGGTAGCATCATCTTTTCCTACACCTCCTTCCTACGTATCCTTTCCTACACTTCCTTTCCTCCACATCCATCTCAGCGATGAAAAAGCAACTCTTTAAAAAGCATATAAGCTGTGGTCTCAATGAAAGTTTGATTTCAGCTGGAGATTTTCCAGATCTTTAAATAATGTTAAAGATATAGATAAGTGGAATAAGCGTAGACAGGAATTAATTACTGTGACCTATTTTACTTCCATTTGGGGGAAACCAAATTGATAATTTGAACAGGTTGGAGAGGATGGAACGAAACTATAATAGTACATCAGAACTGATCTGCAGCCCATGATACAGGAAGCATTAAACTCTAGCAGGGTTTAACATTTTGTTGTTATTTAGAATAAGTATGGGTGGTGATGTGAAACTAATATCTTGGTAGTGGGTTTTCCATTTAAGTTCTGCTTTCTCTAGACCTGTGAAACATCTGCTCACCCAGAAGTAGCAGCAAGAGAATTTGAAAGTTTTGGGCTCCAGTTACAAACTCAGTAACTTTCGAAGTGTATGGTAATGTGTAGAGCTGTGGTTCTGAAACTCTATTCTATTTTCTGTTAGACAAACATACACCTGCACCACACGACTAAATTAAACAGCAATATACATAATTCCTCAGACCTCTGTGACATCCACTGTGAAAGGGTTAAGTGGTTCAGGGTTTCATGAGTAACTGACTGGGGTTTGTTTTTGTTTTGTTGGCCAAATAAAATAAAGCATTTGAATTGGTTTGGGTTTTTTGATCACCAAACTCCTCTACTTTCCTCTACAGCATCAATGGCATACAGAAAGGGATGTTTTGAGTGTTAAACCCTAGTCAAACATATAAAAACCTAAATAAAAAGTAATGTTTAATTTAATCTGAAACAAATTGCTTTAATTTGGTTTTCAGCATTTTTAATAAAGGTGGTGAGTTCAGTGACAAACAGCCTTGTATCCTCCTTTTTTCTCTTGGTGCTCTGTACTTCAGGACATTAGACAAACTCCCAGTGTGGTGTCAGAGTTCCTTCTTTTCCAGGATGAGGAATTGTGCTGTAGCAGGTCCCTGACATTGCCTATTACATGCTATGTTCAACTATTCACACTGGGCAGAAAGAAAGTGAGGATGAATCCATAGGCTGATGGTTGTTGTGCCTGTCTCATAGTGATAAAGTTGTTTTAGTTTCCTCTGCTGAATTTTATAGTTCATAGTTTAAATACATAGCCTGAGTAAGGGGCATTGGTTTTAGACCTACTGCAGGAAAGTAGATCCTAACAGAATCTCTGTATGTCTGATATTTTCTAGTGAATATCACAGTTACCCCAACCCCCCATATTAAATAAACATTTGTTTTATCATCCTTATCTCGAAGGATCATGTTGACAAGCATTAGTGATTTGTAGCCCAGTCAGACTAGTCAAGATTTAGGCACTGGCAATGCAGCATTTTGGTGTGATACACATCTGTCAAGGATGTAAGACTGGGCTAGTTGTATGTGTCACTGAGTCACAGTGCTGAATACACATGTATAATTACAGCCCTAGAATTTACCAAAGATCTAACTCTATTTCCATTTTAATAAGTAAATCAGACATAATAAAACGTAGAGGTTAGAATCCCTCATATTCATGCTACTCTACTTTGCTGTAATTAAATTAAAGTATTAAAACACTTCAACTCATAATCTTTAGCACAATATTAATAGACATCCAAAGCCTTGTTATTAATTTCATGCATTGGGGAATTATTCTGATGAGTGCAGATTGATTATCTCCATGAAAGAATGATGAATGTTAGAGACTGCAGAGATCGAGATGTTTGGTGATGCCTAGAACATTTTTCTTTTAAATAAATGATGATAAAATCTACCAACACACATAAATAGATATAATTTTCATATAATCCATATACCGCCCACCATTAAGATAATGTTATATTTGCCCAAATGTCAGGAAAAGGTCACACAACCTTAATTCTGCTCCCTGAAGTGTATGAAGCACTTTTTTTTTTTTTTTTTTTGTATGGTTCTGTATGACTTCTGCTCTGAACATATACAAAATCCTGACCATGACTACAATAAAAGCAGACTCAGGATTTACACCCTGGTTAGAGATTGGGTAAACTGCACAATTAACACAATGGTATCTTTTCCGCTGCAGTAATCATATTACAAAATTGCTAGTAATATATATATGCGAAACTGCTTGAGAAATTTTACAAAGTCTTGTAATCAAAAATGATTTGATATCACCAAGGTAGAAGGAGTAGGGGTCTATATTGATGAAACCAATTATAATCTGATGCTGTAATTCTGTTCTTGACAGGTTGAAAGCTTTGCTCAATTGTGCCACTGCTGCACTGGCAGTGAGAAACTACTAACAATTAATCTGCTTCTGGCATTCATTGCTGTTTATTTAAATTATGTTTTTTAATTTAAATATTCATTCCATTTTATCATTCCATTTCCCCTCCTATACTTGTAAATAAATTGTTACACAAACAATCTGAGAAAATATGCCTGGAAAAAAAAAAACAACCTGAAATTGCCATTTATTACATCCTCCTAAGTCAAAGTAGGACATGACGTTTGTCTAATCTTTAAACTTAAATTGGTAATCTTATAAATATCTTTTTTCACAATCAACAGAGCATGTAGGCACAAAATAAACATATAATGCTCAGATGGCATTTTAGGACAACACAGCCTCTAGCTGGCAGTGCTTTGGAGGTTAGATAGGACAATGGAATCCTTGTGCACCAAGTGGGACTTGCTGCAAATTTGCTTTTTACCGCAACAAAGCTGAGTTCAAAGAGGAGAAAATTTCAGAAGAACAATACAAATGCTAGGAGGAATTCTTGGATTCTACACTATAGGACTTTACAGACTATATCAGGACAATTAAGACATTCTCTAGTTATTCACAACACTCCAAATGTAAAATTCAATAGTTGCTGTGAAAAGCATTAGAAAATTATGTCAGTAATTTCTCTTTGGTTAAAGGATAACCCATGTTTGGTCAAACACCTAAGAAAGCTTTTGTGGATAATTAATTGATGAATATGCTAAAATAAAGTGGTTGTGAGGGGTTTTTATTCCCCCTTCTCTCTGAAAAAAATTACAAGAAATTTAACTCTGTGTTTTCTGTTACTATTCAGCCCTATGAGTAAAGCCTTTTCAGTACTGTGGAAATATCAGCCAGATGATTAGCAAGGAAAAATCCAGAATCCATCCATGGAATAAAGGGGAGAGAAGGGTGATACTTTGAGCTCTCACTCCCTCTAAATGCCTATTGTTTTTCCTCACTAGAGATTACTTTACTGTGTAGCTATGCCAGCAGAGCTCCTAATCATAGTGCAGAAGATACCAGCAACCTTTCTGCTGGAACAGTTTATACTATAGTTAGTTTTTGCACCTTAGTATTTTTTTGTGAGAGCAAACTCTGTGCAGCTGTTTCCTATAACGAAGTATTCCAGCAGTCAAGTTTGTGCCCAGGATGTCTCTTCCCTCTGCCATATCTTGCCCACAAGCTGTAAGTGGAGTCTGTGGCTCCCCCCTGGCTGCCTTGCTCTCCCTCTCCCTGAGCTGCTCTCCCTGCTGCCATCACAGCACTCACTGCAGGCAGAGTCCTGACCCTCTTGGTCCTCAATAGCTTTGTGACAGTTGAAAGTGTTTTTCTTGTCATCACCTACACACCAGTAATAGCCAAACACAATTTTCAAGGTGTGAAACTGAAGCTCCAGTCAGCACCCATGAGAAACACATATCATTGCTTGGAGGCACTCTGCTAGTGCAAATAATCAGATGACTAACCCTGGGAACAGTTACAGCCACATACCTATCTCTACCCCTCTCTCTCTCTCTCTCTCTCTCTCTCTCTCTCTCTCTCTGTGTTATAATAAACACTGAGAACACAAATAACTGCCCCCACAAACAATAGATGGACTTTCCAGAGACTTCAAAATACAATTCATGGCAACTAACCAAATAAACAAACTCTATGCAAAGAAGGAGAGAGAAGTTATTTTTGCTGCAATGCTTATCTTCTCTTTTTCTAAGACCTGATGAGTAAAGTTCTTAAAACAATGTTATGTGAGAAAAGCTACAGTGAAAGCAAAAAATCAATACAGTCATCAGACAGCTTTCAGTGATCTCAGAGCTATTGCGTTAATGCCAAAAATGAAATTATTTTCTAAAATGCAGTTTTATTTTAACTCTTCCCATGTTTAAAATGAAATAGAAGTGGTATCATAAGGACAGCCTTCTCCTATGAGACTCAAGGCTGTATTTGGCCTTCAGGTACAATTAATATACCCAAGCCAAAAAGAAATTATTCAGCATTAAGAAAGACAGTTTGAATGTGCAAACTCTGCTGTGAAGTGTTTTGGGAACAATAGCTCTTGCTGGAAGATGGAAACCCCTATTTATTTTCTTGTGGCTCAGACATTTTTGTGTCAGAATACAGAATGTTTTTTTTCAGAAAAACATTTAAATATGCCAAGACACATTTCATACTGGGATATCATTAAACTTAAGTTCTAGTGGATGCATATCTTTCAAGCTCCTTAGCTCAGATGGGGGATACAAAATGTGCTGAAGACTCAAAAAAAAAAAAAAAAAAATTATTCACACTGAATTTGTAAAATGCTGTGAAGCTCATTACCTTGGTGAAATTAATTATTTGAAAACTTCCTTTTACTTGACCTAAGCATTACTAGGTCAAGGGATACCATTTCAAGGGTAATATAATTTGGAAATTATTTCAGAAAGAGCTCTCGAAATGAGTCATATAAAATGGAAATTCAGAAATTTAGGGTTCACTTTTGACAATCAGATGAACACAAACTTCTGGTTTTGCATATGCTACATAGACCTATTCCATAATAACTTCTTTAATCTATTAGGGAGGCCAAAATGTTCCCCCAAACACAAGTAATTGACCCATTTTTGTTAGTTTGAAAAAAGGGATTTCAAGGGTCTATTTTGTTTGTGTTTTATCAACTCTATATCAGGGAATTGCTCTTTTTCTTTTTCTTTTTTTTTTTTTTTTTTACCTTTTACAGATTTTCTCTTACAGATTTCTTATAGACTTTCATTTACAGATTAGAGTTCCTCTACAGATGGGGAAACAAAGTCCTGATATTATGTTTTGCTTTCTGACTGAAATATTCCAGATTAAAAGGATGTCACTAATTCCAAATATTAATAAAAATTACTGAAGAACATTTTGTCTTCATATCTTTTGTACAGTTTACTGAAAACTACCTCCCTGATTGCCATTTCACCATACAGCAAGGTGTTTCAGAGTACTTCTGGAGTGCAAGAGTATAATTTCAAATGGTGGGAAGGAGGGTGGTTCTGCATCTGAGAACAGGTAGTCAGCTCCTTGAAGTACACAGTGCTACTTTCACATTCCAAGGAAAAACATTGCTAACTGCCTCTCCGTGTCTCTGAGTGAGGAAGGAGTACTGTAGTGGCTGTGTTTCCACTGCTCATTACATATGGCTGCAGACATGACTAGGGCTGTGCACGAGGAGGAGTTTTGCAGAGAAAGGAGATAAGTCCAGCCCTTGCCTGCAGATGTCTCACTGGTGTCCTGGAGAAAAAGAGGGTCTAACTGCCTATGTGTTTCTCCCCTTTACTCCCTAAATAATTTTACTCTTTCCAAGGTGATCAAAGTCTTGTTCTTTGAACTTCTGCTTCAGAACAAAAGCATTGATGCCCCTACATCAGTAACAGGTGATCTGGGAAGCAGGTGCTTAGGAATTCTTAATGATGGCATTGAAATGTCAGTATTCAGCAGTGCAAAAATGTGGCAAATTGAAAAATAAGATATATGCAGTAAAAGTAGGGAGAAATAACTGTTATGAAGAATTCTTGGAAATTCTCACACAGGCTACTCAAATCAAAAGATTTTATTATTCATACTTCGACAGCCCCTAGAAGGGTATTAAAGTCTTCACAGTATCAATGCAAGAGGAAAATTCTCAGCTCAGCTCTGCCATGATGAAAATAAAGACAAAACCTACAGTCCAGAAAGCAGTGGATGCTGAAGGAAGGAAAAACAGCCTTACACACTCTTCCACCCCAAATCCTATTTTGTTACTTGGCAGACTTGGGCACAACATAGTGGAGAAATAAGACTGTAAAATAAAAAATAAAGAAATTATGATGGAAAACCAAACATTATTTCTTTTGAAAAGGTCAGCAGAAGAAATAAAAATTGGCCTTTTAGTCACCATGCTGACTGGTCTCAAGACCCAAGGGTAGATCATAGCAAGAACTTATTGACGGGAAAAGAAGATGACCAGGAAGGAGTACTCAGAGATGATGGGAAAATTTGTAAGAGTGCAGTGAAAGATGCTAGTAAGAAAAAATAATATGGACTAATTTGTGATCTTTGAAAATCTCAGCTGAGATAATAATTCAGATTGTCAGGGATTGAAATATTTATAAAACTGAGCCTGAAGAACAAGGATAATTGACCTCAAAGGGAGTCCCAGGGAGCTGGCTACTGAGTGCTAGGACCACTTTGATATATTACTATCATTACTGCTGGCTTGGATCTTGTTCCAAAATAGTCTACATTATTTTTCACTTTATCCCATCACTCCTTTCAAGGTGTCTACAGGACACGAGAGAATAATAATGATTCTTGACAAAATTGTAATAAGAAAATGCAGCTGAATTGTCTAATAATGCATGTGCCTGTGTAACTGCACAAGTGCTTTAACTATTGTTCTTGCCTACTCCTTTCTGTTCTTCCAACAGGCTGAAATGCCTGTAAAGGAGTGGAAAAATTTTGAAAATGGCTGATCATTAGTAAGTGGAAAAATTGCAGGTTTCAGGAAAATGGCAAAACAATGTAAATTTAGGACCACCCTGCATGCCCTGGTAAAGGGTCAAGCACTGCAGCCATAGAAGTGAATGGGAAGGATATATCAGAGTTGGAGCTGTGGATGGAGCTACTGCAGCATCTGAGCAGTATCCAATATCAGACTTTGATCCTGCATTTGACTCTGGAGTTGGCTGCTTAGCTACTTCCACAAAACCTTACTCTGGGAAATGGTGTCTTTGTGCAGTCAGTTGCACGACAGCATTATTGTGTCTTATGGTTTCATCGAAAGTCTGGTCCTACAATATGACTAAGGAAAAAACACAGGCCACAACTTTATCCTAATATATATCTTATTTTAGCAGACATCTTTAGAAAAAGATACTGAAATATTCTTACTTTCTTCAGAAAGATCATTTTCTTCTGCTTCTCTTTCCATTTCCTTGCACCATCCTTCCATTCTCTTAGTTTCAGTATGTAGCAACTTCATAAACCAAGATCCATCCCGTCGACAAGGTGACATTCGACCAGTCTCTACTGTCTCAATGGCTGGCTCCAGCCAGGGTTCTGGTGGTGGAAGGTTTGACGTGTCAACGGGGGTCCTATAATCTTCTCTGTAACTGAACAGTCCCTGTGTCCGTACAGTTCTCACTGCACTATACTGGGTGGGCGTGCTGGGCTCTGAGTGCTGTTGGAATGACGAGCCAAACTGAAGTCCCTTGTCCTCCATGGTGATGTGTCCTGGAAAACCCTCCAGTTCCAGGTCAGCCTGGACAGCTGCTGTTACACTGTTGGAGCGCTTGAATCGTCCATGCCTTGGTGAAGATGGAAGAAAGAACAGAGATTAAGACATATAAAATATGTGATAGTACAGAGGCACAGAATTATGGTTCAGTGAATGAATTCTGTTCTTCTCCTTGGACTTTATGTTTAATGTTTTTCCTTTGTGCATATCTCTCTGAAATAAGACAGTGAGCAGCAACAGAGAGGAAAAACAAAATGCATGGCAGCATCATTGATCTAAGCAAGGATAAAAAAGAAAATAATTTAAATTATCTCTGAAAGAAAATATTGATTTATTCTCATACTACAAAATACCATGTATCATTAGCAAATGAACCAGAAATAACTAGCAGAACTAGAAATTTCTGATAGAAATCTGTAAAGTACATATATAAAAAATTTTCAAATTTTAAGAATTGTAATTAGATAAAATCGGAAAATCTGCTAAGTTAAGAGTTTTGAGACTCCTCTAATAAAAGAAAAATAATAGAAGTAGGTTTAAGACTGTGGGTTGGGGTATTTTTTGTCTTACAGGGTGCCCATTAGAGGTTGATTTTCTACTGTTATATAGCACCAAATAGTGATATTTTAGAAAAGCTTTGTTTTAAAAAGTTCGATAGAGAAGCAAAGACATTTTGTGACATCTTTTCACATCTGAACCTATTGTCTCAAATTTCTTCTAGTCAATGATAGCAAAAAGCAATTAGCAACCAGATACCATTTGATAGTTGCCGTGAAATGAGATAATGGTCTCAGTACAGTACTTGACAAACAGTGCCTGCCAGGGATAACCTGTGGGTTAATAGATGGGCCAGCAGCTTTGCAAAACTAGGGACAGACTTAACAACTGAAAAGCTTATTCTAATTTAGGATAAAGGTACCATGGGTTATATTCTAACCACTATATCTCCTTGTGTGGACTGGGAAAGCCCAGACCAGCATGAGGAGTCCTGTCGAAGGAGGACTTTTCCAGTATATAGCTCTTTGTATTTGATCTGGCAATAATGAAATTATATTAATCCAGTACTTCAATTTAATACTTTTACCTCTTTCCCTCCAATTAAAAACTAGAAATTTAGCTCAATATGAAACAACTGCTAAGTTATCTCTACAAATTTTACCAAAGCACAAACATGCATATAAGAAATTTGGCTTTGTGAATGATTTAGGGGCAGCACTTGCCAGATGCTTGTTATTAACTCTGTTTACAAATGTGTATTGTGTTATAAAAGACTACAGATTTTTGTACATGCTTGAATTACCGTTTTTCATCTTCCACTTGTATTCCAACAGAGTGGTATTCTCGTAGGCCTCTGCTTTCAGTATCTGAATCAGTTGCTGTTTCCACCTAATTCAACACAAAAGACACATCTGCGGAGTGAGCATTGACAACTCAGCACTATTTCCACACACACTCATTCAAAATTAATTATATATTTAATCTCTTACTGCTAAGATACACCTAGCAGAGTAAAATAAATGCAATAGGTATTCAGCCTGGTATCATTGTTTTGGTGCTGTGTCTTACTAAAGCTTTGCACCAGTACTTCTGTTCTGCTACAGTATTCTCTATTTCAAACCTAAGCATATGCAGTTACTCAGTTTGCTTGAAGCAGGGGGTAAGCTCTGTCTGGAAGGGCTGTTCTTAAAATGACAGGATAGCCCCTTTTTATATTATTATAAACCAGTCTCATTATACTCCTTGATTTACAAAATAAAATAAAATCTTAAGTAGCCCCATAAGCTTGCAAGTGATAAAAAGAAATGGTGCAATGAAATTTTATTGACAACTGTGTTGACAAATATAAAACCATTAAATTATGTGAGGGACACAGCAAAATGCCCTATCTCACCTTCCTTAATAGCATAGTCCTGAAAGTGCTATATCAAGCAAGTAATTTATGCACTTTTTATAGTATTCCCTTCTGAAATACACTTACCAAAATATATTCACAGTAGAGTTTTCTTCATGACTGAGACCACATTGCTTTTGCAAGTTTCTATGGGATTTTATATAACACTCCCCATCACCACACCGCCCCCAAGTCTTTGACATAGACAGAGTGAGTGCTGCAGTATGCAAATTATACTGAATCAAGGGAGAGGCAGGAAAAAAGAAAAAGAGCAGAAGTGACTTTTCCTTTTGAATGGTATTTTCACTCTTAAGTCAAAAAGTAATAGCAACTAGTTTTTCAATATGCGCAATCCAGGTGTGAATTCAAAGAATATATTTGATGATGAAGACATGACAACTTTTCCTCTTGCAGCAGTCACAGGCACCTCTGGAAAGAGCCCAATGGTCTTTGTGGCTGTGTCTCAGCTGCACAGTCCCAATCCCACCAAGTTTCTGAAAGGATTCAGAGACAAGGGGGAAGGAGGGCGGGAAGTGAGTGTACATATCGACTATACATCTTGAAGAACCCGCTGGTAACTTCTCTTCCCATTTTTAAGCTGTAGCTCCATGTATATTCACATGGAAGGGAATTCCAGACAGCAATTACTACATGTTCATATATACCTGTGTGTGAGTCTTGGAGATGTTAATGAAAATAGCTAGGACAAGAACCCTTTAGTAAATGTTAATGGCATACTTGAACTGTACAGTGTAGCATTAGACACAAGTTTGCCAAAATTTCTGGCTATCCGTGTGGAGCCTGTCATGGAAAGACACATTTCCCAGCAATTCCATTTATTTGGCTTAAGGCCTAGGGGACAACAGATGCTGCCATCTGTTTCCACCTTGGCAGCTGCATGGAACCTGCTTGTATTCACTTGGAAGGGCAGTGCATTGAAGAACTAAAATATCAGACTTAGTAACAGTCTCCAAGACTTGGTGTTGTCAGTGTAAAAAGAAAGATTTCTCTTGACATTGGTAGTGAAAAAAAGCTTCAATAACAGAGGAACAGCTTGGGGGAAAAAAAGCAGAAACAACCAACTGAAAAAACAGGCAAGTTGGTTTCCTAGTTACTGTGGGTCTTGGCTGCAACATGAGTGAGAAGCTTAAGCTGTTTGGAGGGTCAGCCTCTCCTGCAAGAACATTGCTCTAAGTAGAGCAGCCATAAGGTCCAGTTTCTTAGCACAAGAGATATCTATCAGGAAAGACAGCCTTATTTATAGCACAGAATAGTCCAAATAGTTCAAATCTAAGTGAGGGACTAGGCATTCACCTAGCCCTTTCAGTAATGTGAGGAAAGCTGCATATATAACATATTCATTAGAGACAGGTTGTTTTTCATTTCATGAATTAACTGGGCCAAGAATGAGATACCCATGTAGCCTGTTGAGGGAGAGCAAAGTTAAAACTGTTGCTAAGAACTATGATACTGAGATTCCTTCCCCAAAGCAACCAGTCAGTCTGGGTTTAAACACATAATTTAGGAATATACTGAATTTAAACTACAAAAAATAAGGTGTCTTTTTAACCAGGGATTTCATCTCCTGGAGATAAGAAGACTGGAACATCTTGTTAACATAGCAAAGACCATGGTCTTCCAAGCCATATTGGATGTATCATGCAGCACTTGTGAAAAAGCCAAAGAAGTTAATCTTGATCTCAGATAGAGTCACTGTCAAGCACTTATTGAAGGAGGAGAGTGGAAAAGGAGACTGTAATTTCTGTTTTATAGAACAGAAAGCATTTGGCAGTTTGGCAAGTGACACTACAGGTATGTTTAAGACTGTGATCTCAAAATCAAGATTTCTTCCTATGCTCAGGTTATTAAAGTAGGTGACAGTGATCTAGGAAACCTGATCTCCTGAACATTTCCAATCTTGGTAATGGCTAGAGAATATTAGGGGATTTCATTGCAGACAGTAGACATAGTCAGATGTTGGGTAGTCTTGATGTCAATACATCTGAATTGCTCTGGACCACAGTTGGGATGGTGTTGGACTTCACTAAGGGTAAATCATGTCTGAAAAATTGTGTGGCCTTCTCTGGCAGGGTTACAGCAGTGGTGGATGAGGGAACAGTGACTAATATAATCTACCAGGACTTGTGGAAAACATCTGATAATGTCCCACAAAACATCCTTTTATCTAAAGTGGAGAGACATGGATTTGATAGGTGGACTCAGTGGGTAAGAAATTGGCTGTATGGTTGCACTCAGAGGGTGAAACTCAGTGTCTGTGTGGAGACACCTGGGTGACTGGTGGAGACCACTGTGTGTTGTGGTGTCCTTCAGGTGTCTATATTGAGATCAGTATTATTTAACACCTTTGACATTGACATGGACAATGGGATTGGGAGCACCCTAGGCAAGTTTGTTGATGACACCAAGCTGTGGGGTTCAGTTGACACACTGGAGGGAAGGAATGTCAACACAATGGACTTGGACTGGCTTGATAGGTGTGCTCATGCAGCCTCACAAGGTTCAACAAGGCAAAAGGCAATCCCAAACATGGATACAGGCTGGGCAATGAGAGGATTGAGAGTAGTCCTGAGGAGAAGGACTTTGGGGTGATGGTGGATGAAAAACAGATTATGAACTGGCAAAGTGCACATGCAGCGCAGAAGACCAACCACATGCTGGGCTGCATCAAATGAAGGTCTCACGAAACTCCACCTGCAGTGCTGTGTCCAACTCTGGGGACCTCAACAAAAGGACAGTGACCTTTTGGAGCTAGTCCAGAGGAGGCCACGAAGATGATCAGAGGTCTGGAGCACCTTCTCTATGAAGACAGGTTGAGAGGGTTGGGGTTGACCAGCCCAGAGAAGAGAAGGCTCAGGGGCAACCTAAAGGCAACATTCCAGTACCTAAAGGGGATACAAGAAAACTGGAGAGGGACTTTTCACAAGGGCATGTAGTGATAGGATAATGGGACATGACTAGAAACTGAAAGAGGGTAGGTTTTAGATATCTATATTAGGAAGAAATTCTTTACTGTGAGGGTGGTGAGACACTGGAATAGATCACTCACAGAAGTTGTGGATGCTTCATCCCTGGAAGTGCGTTTGAGGTCAAGTTGGATGGGGCCCTGAACTACCTGGTGTAGTGGAATGTGTCCCTGTCCATAGCAGGGGGCTGGAACTAGATGAACTTTAAGGTCCCTTCCAACCCAAACCATTCTATGATTCTATTGTATTTTATTATTCTATCGGATTGGGTCCAAAGGAGAGAACCAACATCATTACTTCCACTTGTAGGATTGTTGATTAAGATCCTTGAACTTGTTTGAATGAACTGCAGCTCCAGAAGATGGTGTCAGAGATGTAGGTACAGACTCCACATGACAACAAGCCTTAAGGTTTGACAAGGGAAAAAATGTTTATGGGTGGCCAGACAGAATAAGAGGAGCAAATTGGAATACAGGATTTATCAGGGCCTCCTGCTCACTCACATGGCTCAGCATGGAAAGATAGGACATTATGTGCCAATTAAGACCTGAGAAGAGCCAGACAGATGAAGCCAAGCTGACATATGCACGTCAGCCTTTGCTTTCAGTTCCTTGTAAAGCATTGTACTTCCTTCACAGAGTGATATCCTTAAGATGACTGTTGTATATACTATGCTCCTTGGTACCTACCAAGTGCGTCCTGGGGGATGAGGTGGAGGCCAGATTTCTGAACACAGATATATGCTAAGGAAGGTCAAGGGTATACTCATGGGGCTAACATATAGTTGGTAACACTCGAGGAGAGCAATGGCCAACAGACAGAAAACAGACTTTTGTTTTCCACAGAGATGTCTCATCAGCTCAGATATAGTGCTGTTGGAAACATGATATGCTAAAGATATAAACAAGGAAAGGTCACTATGGAGAACATTAATTTGTCCAGTTGATGTTGTTGGAACAAAGCAGGCAGACTTGCAACACAACTGCTTCTTCCATATTGCATGTCAAAAGCATATCTGTTTCTGCCAGCTACATTGTTTGGGTTAGTAGCACATAACTGGTCTTCTTCTGAGCTCTGCTTTTGATGTTGGAGGCAGATTTACCTTTTATATTTTGAATGAGCTGGTATCTTTCCATTGATGCAACACATTGAGAAAGAATCCTTTTCATCTATCTGTTTTCAAGTGCTTTCTTACCAGTATTTCACCTAGAGATATAATCCTGAATAATTTACTCAATATGCAATTGACACCTAGAATCCACAGGTATAAATGAAGTGATACACTCTAAAATTTTATTCAAAACAAAATTATCAGAAAATTGATGGCCTAGGTATCAAAATAAAAATTATATTACTTACCTCTAAATATAAACTCTTGCCAAATTATCCTTCCCTCCAGCTTGCCAAGACTGACACTAACTAAATGACCTGATGATTGCCTTGATATTTTAATGCCTTCATTTTCTCACTGTGTCTTGTAACAGCAGGAGAATGCCAATTTTTGGGTTTTGTTTTTGTTTTTGTTTTTTGGTGGGGGAACAGGATTGTGGAATCTAGGATTCCAAATATTGTAACAACCAAGAAAATGGAAAATGGAGGCAAACGCCAACACAGGTAAAAGTGGGAAATAAGACAATAATTTGCACTCATAAAGGAAAAACTGAACAAATAAATAATATTTCTGAGTGACAGATATTATAAAGACTCCTGCTAGAAAAGAGCAGGAAACTCTTTAATCAGATGGGCCAGACTAGATTGAAATGAGCAGAGAAGAAAAAGTAATACATTTGCTTTGATTGTGTGGCTCTTGAAACTCAAGTCTTAATAAATCTGTAGTTATTCTCCTTGATTTATTATTGTTTTAATACTTGCATGAGTTCTAAAAGCCTTAATATTTGCAAATTGGCCCACAATTTCAGTAAAGCAAAATAATGTGAAAAATTATATCTCTGCGTGGTTATGAGGGAGTCTCACACAGAAGAGGAAAGAAAAAAATAGCCAGTCACTGACAAAAAGCAGAAGAAAAGAGTAGATCTAATACAGTACCTCATCATCCTCTGTCATTGCAAACAAAGAGCTAAAAGTTCTTTAAAGATTGGCATTTTATGCCATGAAAAATGTTGTCTTATGGGGTTATGTCCACAAGGCTTATAATATTAATAGCAAATGCCATGGAGCATTTTGAGATTATGTCTCTCTCAACGATGATCCTTGTGGGTCCCTTCCAACTCACAATATTCTATGATTTCATGTTCTGTGTCTTACCTTTCACAAAGACATAACACTCCCCTCCATGTTCTTTCCTGCTGATACAAGGAGCAGACAGTACTATCAATCCTCTGTGGTCAGTCACTGCTGTCCAATTCAGCTCAAAATTTGAAAATTAACTATGAGATACTGGCACTGCCTTGGTAATAAATGATCCACATGTAAATCATATGAACACAAAATTATTTTAATAAATTTAAATCACTATTGTAAATAAATTGTTTGTTATAATAAATCTTAGCTTGTTCTTTGTCACTCATTTTAGAAAAGGATGCATGAACTAAATTATTCTTTCAAAGTATTTACTATGCTTTTTTTAACTGATAACTTTAACTACTTAAAATCAACCTTTATTTCTGTATTAAAACATTATTCTACTCTTAAACACAAACACTTAAACATAAGCGCTGCAACATAACATAGCAGCATTCTAAAAATTCCAGTCTAAGTTTCTATACCTACTGTCTCTAAGGGAGATGAAGTTAATATATTCAATGCATAAGAAAACAGACTTTAAACCTGGTGACTTTCATTTCTCTCTCATAAACATTAGTAGTAAGAGTCCTTCAGACCACATTATGTCTCCCTATGCGACTTCCCTGTCCTCAATGGGTTTTCACTGCTGTAACTAATTTATTCTATTATTAGAATTTAATAAACAATCTCTCTGATAATGTACAGGAAGGGAAATAATTCACTCTTGCTCTCTTACGTATGCTTCTCAGTGATAACAAGAGTAAAAAAGGATAGAAAACACTATATTTGACATGAGATCAAGTACATGTAATTGTGAATTCAGATAACTGTTCTTAGGTACAGGGAGAACTCATTTGTATGCAGTGACTTCAAAGTAGGGAAGATACTTCAAATAAATCTATAGTACTCACTGCTACTGCTTTCCTTAACTGATGAAATACTTTTATCAGACAAAAAAAATATACTCTTTCAAAATAATTTTTAGAAATCTACTAAAATAAACCTACGCTTTCATGCTTGAGAGATTTTTTGTGCCTCATCACAGAGCTCCATTTTGTGCTCCACTACTTCCCAGCAGAACATCTGGACTACTCAAATACATGGAATGGCACAGTAGGTGCTAATTACCACAAGAATATCATGGAACAGGTTCAAAACTTCCTCTGGTCTTTTAACAAATAACCTTTTGCTAAGGATATATGCCAGAGTTTAGAAATGGGACTCCTGCCAAATTAATATGAGATTGTAGCAAGAAATTAATGCACAGAGTAGAGGTTGCTCATAACTTTTTGGTGCATTTATTGCTAAGTGGCAAATTGCTCTGAACCAATAAATAATTACTGACTTCTCCAGGCTAAGGACTTCATGCACTTCTCTCAAAAAAGCACAATCTGACAGTCACCCTAGGAGGAGAATGAACAGTACTTCCTTTGAAAACTTTGGGTCACACATGATTCAAAGACCAGTGTAATCAATGAGAACATTTCTTTTGATTGCTATGTATACACTGAAGTAGAGCACTGACAAGGATGTTATAACCTACACAGTACAAAATAAATGTAGATGCTCATCTGAGTACCTATGCCATGTGGGTAAAAATGTGTTAAAGGGAAATTCTGGTTTGACACTACAGAATATTTTGAACAAGGTTTTTACCACGTGGCATGAATAATGTTACTAAATATATATATAAGTATTGTGCAGAAGATCCCCTTTTGGCACAAAAAAAATCAGCAGGCAAGTTATTGCACTAATCCTCATGGACATAGCCTTTGATTTATAAGATTTGTTTAATGTAGATTCTGGAAATTATAAAAAAAACCCCCACTAGGTATTTGGAAGTGTGGTCTCCTCATGATAAATGAAGATGACAGAGTCCATTCTCTATGCTACAATTAGTGCTTGTCTCCAAAAATACCACCATGAATCAGCCTTCACACTTAGAACAATCATTTCCATCTCATTCATTTCTGGTCTTTCTGTTTATTTTGAGAAGCCTTGATGCCTTTTAAATAGAGAAGAAACTGTATGTTTCAGATGACTGACAGAAGACTGTATGTTTTGAAATACTTGAAATAAATAAGGAGCAATTTCTTGACATGTTTTCTCATATATTCCACATTACAAATGCTTTTAATATGAAATGGTTTATAACTAGAGCAGATTTTGAATGTTAATCATTAGCATTTATACCAGGGTGTGCAAAAGAGCAAGGAAAATCCCAGAAAATATCTCAGCAACAACCTCATTCTGACTTAGCAGTTATTTTACTTTTGATAATGTCTACTCTCCATTTTAATTCAAATCATGATATAAGATAGACATGACTGTTACAAGAGTTTTTTTCTTTATATATATATATATTCTCAAAAGTGCTGACTAAATTTTTAACCTCAAAATCAGGTTTGTTTTTTTTTTCTTTTTTTCCCCACTCAAAATTCCCATCTGGGATAAGAGTAACATATAATGAGATGGGTACTACATGTGTTCTTTTCTCTGTCCCTGCAGACAGGGTGCTACTGATCTTTGCAGTAAGTTCAGTGCTTCCCTAGGAGCTGGGCTCTCTGTGCATGTGAATATGCATCCTACTGTCACATGCTTAAGTATGCCAGGACTTTTTAAATTGATTTCTATTCATTACATATACACTTCTTGAATTACTTGTATCAAATGCATGGGAACCCTAGGCTGGGTCCATAGTATTTCTACATGTAGTGATCCCTTTGTATCTTTGTGCCTCTCTGCTCCTGTATGAAGCTCTGTTGGCAAGGATTCTCACATCAATGTGTTAAAGGAATGGAACATTAAAAAATGCACAAATTAACCATCCTGATAGCAAATTAATTAATGCAAATAAATGCAAATTCAATGCATTACCCTGGCATGGAATGTTAATAAGAAAACAAGTCATTTAGTCAATCAAGGAAATATGCAAATAAAAAACATCCTTTTCCAAGGTACTTCGATGCAGAAGTCTAAAAGAAATTAAATATTTCAAGTGTCTTTTGAGTGCATAAATTGCTATGTGTGTAGTTTACAATAAAAAGTTCTACACCTGTCTTTTCATTCTCTACAAACTTGGCAATAGTAATACAACAGAATGCATTTCCTATTTAAAAATAATTCAGAAATGTATTTTTTTCACTAATGTGAAGTTTGAAACTTACTGCTAAAAAATCCTAAATAACTAACATGTGCTCAGGATACTGCTGCAAATTTAACTTTATCTAATGCCGAATGGTACAACCAAGCAGTTTGTACTTCCCAAAAGATAACAAACAGCTCATGCTTCTAAGAACTGCTGTTGCAAACATTTGCCTTTTTCCATGTGTGCACCTGAGGACCAATGTTACAGGCCAAGTGTCAGATGACAAGTTGCTGTGGAAGATCTGCTGCCTTCATGCAAATCCTTGCACAGGTGTTTTGGGGGATGATAAGCATATACTATTAAATATAGCACATATAAAGAAGGGTCAGAGCCTAGTGACAAGTTCTGGTCATCACCTGGAGTAATTAACAAGATCAAGTGATGTAATCTAAGTTCCAGAATTAATTGCTGGAATACCAGGACTGACCAAATCAAGACACCAACATCGATAAATACCATTGTGCACAGTTGCTGTAAAGGTGAGATAAGAATAACACTAGATACTATTCCTTTCTAAAGAGTATGCATCAGGTTAGGGGCTAAAAGGTACCAAAGATTACTTGCTGCTCCCTTGAGCTTTTCTGTGTTATCTGCTAAGCCTCTTTCATGAACAATTCAGGTTACACTAATTACTTTGTAAAACATTTGAAAAGTATCTATCTGAATATTTTGCCATTGTTGCTAATTGCATTCTCCTCTTCTGCATCTGAAGAATCAGAAGCAAATACTTCTATGTCAAGAAATGGACAAACAGCTTACTGTCAAAGCTGCTCCTTGCCCATTAGTCCGATACATTACGGAACAGCAAAATTACACCACACTAAAACATTAACCTGTGAAGTTCAATCAGTAGTTTTGATGTGCTTAAGCCAAACACTTTTCTCTGACTATGCTTTGGAATTAATGGAAATGGAATTAATGTTTTTAAAAGATAATAATATACTTTCATGTAAATTCTTGTATATTTCTAACATACAGCCACTTACTGGGCTTTTTTTACGTGGACTATTACCTTCTCAAGACTTATGTTGCTGTCTCCGCAATACCTATAACTATGACAAAATAAATGGCATTTCCTCTATAGCTGATCTAGCAAAAAATAGAGACTTTTAAGCACAGAAGCGAACTCCAGTGATGTAAAAGGAAATATTTATCAGAACAGAAGCCTCATTTTATCTCTATTCATGTCTCAAACGACTTTACATTCTCTGCAAGTTCAGCTTTCTGATTTGTATTACTACTTGGTATTTCCTACAGGTTTGAACAAATGACCATTGCTACCTATCTAGTACTTTCCATTTAGCACAAGGAATAGCAATCAAAATTTGCATTTGGAATTGTCTTATTTCATTTGTCTGAAACAACAGAACTTGACTGAGCTTTCCACAGTCTGACACATATTTTGTCAGGTGAAATTAATATTGTGGGTTTTGATGGACAAATGGAGGAATGCTCAAAGACTGTGCTTATTAATGTAATTTCATTACTTGCCATCTGTAATTGTGCTGTATCTACACCAGCACATTTTTTTCTCTTCTTTGATACTGTCTTAGCACAACTAAAAGTAAGTGCGAGGAGGCTCTTTTTAGGTAAAATAACTGAAGAACACACGGCATTACACATTTTCCAAGGTCAAAAGCAAAAGATTATGGAAAAAATACATTCAAGCATTTTAAAGCTGACTTAGTTCTGTAAAAAAGTCTGTGAGTTCATGGAGAGAAGGAGATGAACACACTGTTCACCTGTAGCTCTGCAGTATAATTTTCATATCAAGTGTTAATGACAGGTAACCTCCCTAGAGATTTATTCATTCATTTTCTTCCAGGTACAGTGTATTAGCTGAAGACTTTTCTGCACAGCCATGCTGCCATGATGTGAATTACAATTAATGCTAAGCAGCCAGGGGTTGTTTGTTAGATTATTAGAGCCAGTGAAGCTGAATGACTCATTCTATGCTATTTACAGAAAGAAGACAAACAATTCATCACAGACAGAGGTTAATGATAGGCTACCTGAATCCCTATAGAGGAACGTCGACTCTTAAGGAATTCCTCTGCTTTTGACACTAAAATGGCCTTGTCGCTGGTTCGGATGGAGGTGCTCTGGCTGTCGGCCGCATGGCGCTGTGCAGCTGCAGTCTCTAGGGCGAGGTTCATGGCCTTGTTACTGTCCAAACTGTCGGTGGAGTTGTACATCCCTCGCCCATCCTGCGGCCACGGGGATATCCGCTGAGTCCGGCTGTCATGATATGCATCCTGGGTGGATTCTGTGCTGCTCTGTGCCGTGACTGAGATCAGTGGCTTGGAAGTGGTTCGAGGGGGTACCGGTGGTGGTGTTTTTTTGTAACTTGTATAAGTTACAGCTATGGAAAGAATCAAAATTAAAAAAATAAAATGAGAAAAAAGGAAGGAAGAGAAAAATCAAGATTAAAGATTATGATGATGCAACATAGTGCTCTTTGTGAACCTCACTATTACTTGAAAGTCTCTTGCAGAGTCAGATGAGTATCCACAGCAACATTTTTTTTAAGCAAGGAAAGAACAGGTGGAAATGGGAGACCCAGATTACAGTGAAGATGAGAGTTAGTGAGGACATGAACGTTAAGACTTGTGCTGGGGCTTCTGAGGTTGTTACCACACAGGATAAAGCTCATAAAAGAACTAAAGGAAGATTTTTTCCCCCTCCTCTTATCATATGAGCTGTGAGCTCTGTATGGATGCAGTGTATTAAGAAAATAGCATCAATATACTGGAACAAAATATTATTCAGTAACTTCTATGTTATGGTATGCCACACTTTAACTTTTTAAAATACTTCCAAGTGCACTGGTTGGAATTAAGCAAGGTTGGCTACTGACTTGTGTAAGAAGCATATAGTTTTAAAATAAGCAGAATACGATTAATAAAAGGAAATTCAAGGCATGTAAAAAATGTATAATATATGCAAAGCTACTAAGACTTTGATGAGCAGAGCAGTATTGAGGCTGGTTTAACATAGATTCTGTCTTGCAGCATAAACCTCAATAAAACATCCAAGAAAGCTCTATAGATGCAGAACTGTGCCAATACTTCTTCCTCGCAAAATTTTAGACATTTCATAGAGATTAATATTTAGTCATTAATATCACACAGCTGAATTTACTAATTGTCTAAGCCCGCTGTACTTTTTTGTTACTAATAAGAGCATTTATGTTAAGAAAGAGTATTTTTCCCAAAGCACATATAATCATAATTCATAAGATTAACAATTGATAAAAAAATGTATTGTGATATGTCTTTCTGTGTTTCTTTATGGGGAAACCAAGTCCAATTCACTTCTTGTATAATTGTAAGAAGATAAAGGAAATTGTTATGTTTTTCCAGGCCATTCTGTGGTTCTAGAATTCTGTGATATGGAAAATGCTGAAATAACATGATCTACACATGCAGAGTGACTGAAGACTTAAGGAAATAGTTTGCCTTTTTCTGGTGCTACTAAATGCATTGACATTATAACAGTGTCTCAGGTAACCTTGGAACTGGGGTTACTTGAGTCCAAAAAGGATTCTACAAGAGCTCCTCTTCTTAATACAAAAATATGGGCTGATGAGTGATGCAGTCAGCCTCTCCAGTTGTTCTTTTTCATATAGGGCTATGTTGCAGCTTTCTGGACTGAATGAAGCAGCCTAGGAATATATTAACACCCTGGTAGTGCTGAGCCTCCTGTATTACCAGGCTAGCCTATGTGAAAAGTGAGCCTAGAGAAAATGACTCCTAAATATTGATTCTTAATAGTCATAAATAAAAGCGTGATCATACTGAAAGCAGAGCAAGGCAGAGTCAGGCAACAAAAACCTTCATTTAAAGAACACTTTGAATTACTACTGATGCCACTCACTTCTGGTAAAGATTTAGAGAGAGTCTTGGTCTGAGCTAAATCGCTCTAACGGAGTGAAACACGTAAAACAGTGAAACATGCTCTTCAGATTCTGAGACTGTGCTTCTTTTGAAGTGCCACTTTATTGTCCTATCACCAATCTTATCTTCTGTGAGTTTTGTAACCAGCAGTTACAAAAAAAGAAAACCTGAATATTTTTCAGATGCTTTAGGGAATACACAAAGTTCATGGAAGAAGGGAGAGGCCGTAAAGCTTGGAAATTAAGGTTGTCTAATGAGCTCAAGCAGTGGCTCTAAGAAATGCTTCCACTACAAGAGTTGCCATAATGCTGCTCCCTCATCATCTGCTTGCAAATGTAGAGGCACACGATCAAAATGCTGGGAAACATAAGAAATAGAGACAATGAGGTGAAATAGGTTGAGTGATATCCAGCACAAGAAGCCAGTTTTACCTATAACATAAGTTATCACTGTTATAACTACTTTGCTGTTTTTTACTGTCTGTCTTCATGCAAAAGAATAGCAGTGAATAAAGAAACATATGGTAAATGTGATAATGAAACATCACAACCAAGTATATCCCTACTACTTAGGCAGCAGATCACTTCTCTGTCTAATGAATATAAATGTTAAACTTCTGTAGCAACCCTTCACAGCTAACTTAATTTACATTTCTGAAAAAGAAAAATTCTCCTCATGGCAAAACCAAAACCACTTGCTTATGTTACTTCCTCCCCCACTTTTTCTCCCCCTGGGACTGAATATTTTATTCTAGAAATTTCTGATTCTTCCAGTGAGGTGACATGTTTTAAAGCCACTAAGTATGAGAGTAACTTCAGTATTCTGGCAAGTATTTGATCATGAACACTAAACAGGTATTAAAAATCCCACAGATAATCAACAAGGGGAAGAAACTGGGCGAAAGACTGGAAGTTTTTGAGAAACTGGCTACATATTTACATTGAACTATGACAGGAAGAAATACAATTCATTCCTAAGCTACAGTTGCAGAGATCAAGTACTGAGCAGGGAGTAAAAAAATCCGTCTCTACACAGTTAATGAGTTCATATCTGAAACAACAGTTTCAGAGACACAGAAATCTGGGACTAATTGGACACTAACAAAATCAAGTAAGAAGATGGAGACATGCATTTGTGAGGCAAATCTTGCCACCAAGTTCTATTTGCTTTAATCACTCAAGTGGTTCTAGTAAAGTAAATGGAATAACTTAGGTGAATAATGTGACGAAGACTTGTATCAGACAAACTTGGTATATGTTGCTGACTTAAGAGATGACTACATAATAGATTAGGGGCTTGGTAAAGGAGAAAGTAACCCAGTAATCCAAAGTTCACCATTCACGCTTTGGTTTAGGTCTCTAATAAATTTTGCCTTAAGATCTGAAGCATGAAATTTTTTGTCACTTTCAAATTGCTTCCATTAATAATTACATCTCTCAATACTCCAGTTATCAACAGTAACATGTTATTCTATCATGTCCAATTCTTGGCCCTGGCAGTTGTACACACCACACATTATATATGGGGAGAAACATTTCTTTTTCCTAATAGAAAATTAAATTTCTTTTTATTTATCATCCCCTTCATATGCTGGTGGACAGGACCTCCTGTCAGCTTTGCATCACTTGCTACTTTGCAAATTTTACTTGCCTTAGTAGTTATTAGTTCAAAACAAGAATGTAAAACCTCAGCACTGCTTTGTGTCTTTCCCATTTTTTGGTCCATCATTCTGCAAACTCCAGAACTGTGGTAGATTTTGCCATCCCCACAGGAAGGTCAGTGCAGCCCCAGGGCACTGAGTCCTGGCTGAAGACAGTACCCCAGTAACTGCATCCAGAAAGCTGAACTAGGAACAAGAAGACTGGTCAGAACAAGCTGGGTATCAGAAGCACCACAACGGTGAGGAATGAGACCAGCATGAGGTAGGGGTGTGCAAGAGCAGAGCATCAGGAGAGCAGAGCTGCTGCAGGATGGCTTCAGGCTGATTTAAATTGCGGACTTCAGGGACGCAGAGATCTGCTCCATGTTTGGACATACGAAGCATCAATCCTGGATAACCTTCTGTTATTTTTGGTGCTCAAGGAAGATGACCAAAGGCTTCTGATTTCTTTAGTTTTCTGAGTGGTTTTAGTGTGCATATCCTCAGCAGTCCTGATATTTCTCTCAGCAGTCCTGATGCTGAGCAGTGAGGCTCAAGCAAAGTACAGGCAACAGCTTTCTGCTGTACTGCTAATCAGTTTGTAAAATCTATAGCTGCTCTGAAATGCAAGGGCAAAAAAAAGTAGATGACAAGAGGTAAATATGTCTTTTTCATTAATAGACTAAACACAGAAGGAATTATGAAAAAGAAATTAAATTTTCCTCCAGTTGTATTGATACAGAAAGTAGAATTTTGTTTTTGTCTCTTTTAATGAAGTGGGAAAAATATTTTTTAACGTTAATAAGATACAGCCTATCTCTGTCTATTAGCTTATAATAATCAATTACATATTTAAAAAATGGCAAACCCCAGTTCAAATTCTAACCCATATGAGTATTTCAGAATTCCATTTGAATCAGAGTATTAACTGTTCAGGTACTTGTCCCACTTTAACATAAACATGTGCAACTGCTTCCCCTGGATTTTCCTTTAAAGAAGTATATTGTTAGAAAAATGGAGAGAAAACAAAATGGTTCAGTGCTGCTTCACAGTGGGCCTGATTAAACAATGATACAAACCAGGTATAAATAAGCAGGTAGCAATGCAGCATAACATGCATTAATTTGTCACCCAGTCAGCAAAAAGTGTAAAATGTCAAATTAGTTTTGTCATGATTGATATGTTAACTGCCAGATGACCTTCACATATACAAGATTGCCTATCAGTGCTGAGTTTAGCACACAGCTGGCTACAAATGACCTGTTCTGTAAACCACATTAATTTTGCTAATGTGCTCTGTGATGCCAGCCAGGTAACACCAGTCAGGACCAGAATATCAGGCATTATGGCAATACCACAAAGTAACCAAGAAGACAATCCCAGCAGTGGAGAACTGGCAGTTTGGTAGTTTGGGCACACACAATACAAATTCGAGGGAGATTTCCTGATAATTCATAAGTAATGGGATTTTTAAAAATGTAATCAATATAGCTGGAAGCAGAATATCTCTCTTAATCTACACTGCATTTGTCTAAACTTGCTTAAGAGTACTGTTATTGCAGCCTATATTTCAGTGCCAACACAGTTTGTATTAGAAATAAAATTACTAAAATAATTCAATTTAGATATAACTTCAGGTCAGCCATAGACATTCACAGACAGAAGGCAGAAGGAGAGACGTGATATATTTGATGAAATAGCAGTGGCTGTAGGTGACATTCAGAACACCTTTTCAAAAGGCAGCCTTTTAATAAATCACCACCGTTGGTCCATTTGCAAGATAGAATCACCTGAGGGGTTTTTACAAATCAATATGACCATTAAGCACTTAGTCAAAATAACATTATTTAGTCTGAGATCACGAAGTTAACTGGATGATGAATTTACATGAGAGCACCATCAATTAAAGGAAACGGTTGTCCCTTATGACACACGGCAGGAGTAAACTGGATTTGCTCATTTGTAAGGAGGTTTATTCAGAAGGAGGATAATTACTCTGCAGGGAGCTGCCCTGGAGGCAGAGCTCCCAGGGGCATGTTGCTGCAGGCAGACAGAGCTTCTCTGAGGAACCACAGCACCAAGAGAAACACGATGGTGCTCGATCTGCTTCACACAGGGAAGGTGAGTGTCGACTAGGAAATCATTTCAGAAGAGGAAAAAGAGACCTTCTCATAATGAAAGGCCACAGTCAAATCTATTTCTGTATCAAAAGAGTACTCAATATTGGAATAGTCTTTAGACCATGGTGTATACTGTTCTAGACAAAGGCTTTGAAAGTCTCAGCTAACATGACCGTCCTTGAAATGCCCTGAAATCTCTTCATTGTGCTTCACTATGGTCACTAGAACCTCTGAGTTATCCTTAAAATAAAAATATATGTATGTATGCCTAACAGTTACTTCTCAAAACAAAGAAGGATGAACATTAAAAGACCATTAAGAAATCAAAAGGGATTTGGGAGAAAAAAAATCTCAGACACTAAAAGAGTTTATTTCTCACAAAAGGAATTGTCTTTGATGATTTTTCTACTAAGCCAAGGGTGTCAAAAATAAGAATACAAGTCCCTATTCTTTTTATATTTCTTTACGACTTCCATTTACACTGGTCTCCAAGGGCAAACACTGTTAAAAGGAGATGGCAATGTCAAACAGACCAATTTAATTGTACAAAGGAAATCTGCTCTCCTTAAAGCCAAATTCTGAAATGTTAGCCAAGGGTTTCCTTCTTGAATGAGTAAAACCTTTAAAGTTCAGTCATAACAATAAGATTTAGAAATGCTTAGTTTTGACATGGGTAGCCTCTGATATTTAATTAAGAAAAAGTGATCTATTAGAATGAGGGGGAACAGCCTAAGGTAATTCAGTCTGTTTGGATCGAAGTCTACCATTTTCAGTGTATGCCATCAGCTGCTACCTGAAAGACCTACAGTGGGGGTTGGGGTCTATTTTCTTTTTCAATGCTACAGCAGTATGTGCTCAGGCTACACAGAAAAAAAAGAATGTTTTGCTCCATCACCTGACCCTAGCCATTGCTAAATGAATGTAAATGCAAGTCCTTCAAAGTACTTCACAAACACACCCACTTTGTACTTAGTTGAAACATCAGCTGTGTTTGAGTGTAGGACAAGTAAGTGAAATATGTCACATACAGTCCAGTCTTCTTCAGCACTTTTCTTTGCTGCTCCGTGGATAGGTCCACATCTTTGCTTGCTGCTCTGGTAGTGAAAGATCCTGTAATTTCTGGGGGCTTTCCATGTTCAAGAGTTTCCCAATTTGTAAGGTAATTGAGAGCAAGTTTGTTTTTTGGTTTTTGTTTTTTTTTTAATTGTAAGGTTATTCAAACCTTGAAAAAGTAGTCATTAAAACTTACCAATGTCATACTGTGCTTGAAATTCTAGAGATAATTTTGGTTTTAATTAAGATAATTCTTCTAATTGAATTTTGAATAAGTTTTTCTCCAACATAATCAGAGAGATACTTTGGTTATTAACCTGTCTTCCTGCTTCTTCCCTTTTCTCATTCAGCCCTCCATGATGAATCCTAGCCAGTAAAGTGACCAGACAGTTTCTCAGTAGAGAGCATTGAGCTTGTATATCTGTGAAAAGACCCTGTTTTTTTCCTATGCAGATTAAGCAGTAAGAAACAGTGATATATTCAGAGTGAAATTTTTATGAGATATTTTCTTAGAAAGACCGCTTATATCCAGATGAGTTTTACCAGCACATTTTATATGATGGGCTCATTTTATTTAAACTACATAACCCAAAGCATTGTCTGGGTAGTAAGCATCTATAACTTTATAACCTTTTTTCCTGTGCGATCATTTTACATGTCTTATAATTAGGCAAACCTAGGTATTCGTTGCACCCTAAGGTCAGATGCTAATTGGTGGTCTCATGTTGCCATAGTCCATGGGGGCAAAATGCTACATTTATCCTGTGCCAGTGTTTTAGTAACAGTGAATTACATCAGACTTTCAAGACAGTTTTTGAGAACTATACATGAGAAGCTATCTCACCTCACATTAGTCACTGAAAAAATTCCAGTCATCCAGGTCTAAGTTAGTTGTCTGATCTCTTTTAGAACTACTGTAAGAAAAATAAGCAATTCTGGGGGCAATTCTCACCCATCTTAGATGCTTATTTAACCAGGAAATGAATCATCCTATGCTTTTCTCTGTCAGCTATAAAGAGAATCAAGGACAACTAGCTCAGATCAGGACATCTGATTTTGAAAGTCAAGATCCCTGGAAGTGTTCAATAAACTGCTGGGCCTGGTATTTGATGACATGATTTAGTTGACATGGTGGTGTTCAGTCAAAGGTTGGACTCGATGACCCTGGGGGGTCTTACCCAACTTTAAGGATACTATGATTCTCTGAAATGCCTAAAGGGGTGAGATAAAGTCCAGCCAAAAGCTTTGTCCCTGTGACAGACCTGCTGTGTACTGGGGCAAAATCTCTCCTGTCTTCTCTTCCCTGTGTTCATTGGAAAGGTGGGAGCTTCATCTTCCCTGCTCCACATCCCCTGTGAACTGGCTGGTAAAGCAAGCCTGAGTGAAATTTGCCTGCTTTAATGCCTGAAACCAAATTTCCTGCTCCTTGATCCCCTCTGCTGAAGCTACTACGCAGCAGCCAGTACTAGCTTGGCCCAGGGTACATTTATAGCTTAACAGAGGTGTGAAAAGCAACCCTTCTGTATTTATGTAGTTTTTAAATTAATTGCACAGTTTTAAGCACTGGACTAGACCATGCTGTTAATTCCACTGTTAATACTGAAGTCGGTGGAATCAGATCGATTCACACCAACTCAGGATCTGAGCCATTATATTAACATATTATTTTCATTAAACAAGGATTGTGTTTCTTATATAAAACTTTTTTAAAGAGTTTTTCAAAATAGCATACCACTGAGACACTGCTGTCAAACAAATTCCATATAAAAAACTACTTTTAAACAGCATCTGGTTTTGATACTCTCTGCTAAAAAAACTCTATATAGCACTTGTGAAAAAAGACTTAAGTCATTAGTATGACACATGACCTCGAGTAGAATTTACTGGGGTAAGGCAAAACTACTGGATGAGTTAATTTAAAAAAAAAAAAAAAAAAAAAAGAATCTGTGCATTCTTCAGGTTAGTCTCAATATTCAGAGTAGATCCCACTGGGCTTAAGTTCTGTACATCTATCTGATTTTGTACAGGAAACTAACAATTAAGTGGAAATGTGACCACTAAATTTGAAAAAAGCTGGAACCTAAGTACACAGAACAGTCTCTCAGGAGAAGAAAAATATAAAAAGAACTACTGTAATCAAGTCATTCAGTGTGCAAGATGTTACCTCCATATTGAGGAAACTCAGGTCTGTAGGCAGCTCCATGTTACATAAACGATGAAATCTGTTTTGACAGTGTAATTAATGTTAGTCTCAAAACAGAAATGCAAATCAAACAGGACATCAAGATCAGAAACTGTAGGCCTTTGCCAAAATTAAAAGAGATGTGGGCAACACAAGCCTCATAGATTGCTGATGGACTAGTTACAAAGGGTTCTATTTTGGATCAGTTAATTAGCAAGAAATTATAGCCTAACCAGCATCCTGTAGATGGCACAGCAAAGTGCTGACAGCTGTATTGCTCTTCTAAACAGTTCCTATGTGCCTCTAAAATACTGCATCAAAGAACACCATCTCAGGTTTTTGGCTGCAGGAAAGAAAAATGTTCCTTTAATTATATTTAATTTTCAGAATGTATGTGCAGCTTTTCAGGAATACAAATTGCATTTCTTACATCATCAAAACAGTAGGAGTCAAAGAGAAAAAAAGAGTTCCAGAAACTAAAAATCACTCTTGTTTTGCTACTCTTTTCACATTGAAATAAAAGAGAAAATGTGAAAATATTTTTCAGTAGAATTTCTTCTTGAACTCCCATATACCCTTCTCATTCAATTCAATTAAAGCCCATCATGAACATATTATGTAGGTTTATAATTGGCTTTTTTTAATATTTTCTGTTCTTACAGTAACTATTTGTAGCTTGCGATTTTATTTAACTTACAGGAAGGAATTCTAAGATGAATAGGATAAGAAAAATAATTTGCTCACTTACCCTTAAGGAAAGATTTCATATTTTTAACACTACACTATAGTAATAAACTGATATTAAAGAACTTAAGTGACTACAAAATATTTTAACTAGAGATAATTTAATACCTTTAAATAATTTAATCCACAGAGATCTACAAGTCTGGACACAATCTCAGAGTGGACTTTTTTGTAAAATGAAATAGTCTTTTTACTCAAGACAGATGGACTCAGTATCAGTGTCAAAACCAGCGCAAAGAAAGCTATTTGCAGGCTTTCAGCCCTGTATGTAGGTCCAGAAAAGGATACTGCTGTCTTTTGATCTCTCAGCCCTCTAACTTAGAGGATGACTTTCTCAGTTATCCTTGTTTTCTGTGGAACCAGGATTTAATCTTTATTTTCATCCTATAATGCAATTTAAATAGGTTTGACTTTTGCCTCAGATTTATGAAAGTTAGTTAGCTGTACAATGCTATCATCGTAGACTATTTTTATTGGCAATAGAGAGAAATAGGGATGTCCAGGGATCACTTCTTTCATAATAGATACCGGTACTAAAGGAGTTATGTATTCATTGGCTATAATAGGATATTAATGTAGCCTTTGACAGCTACATTTTAGACATATATATCATTTATCATTCATGAGATGAGTTTTTAAGACTGAAATTTATATAATTTCTTTAACTGGGGGAAGGAGAGAGAGAGTGGAAATATATGTATTTTTCTGGACACAGGAATATCCCAAATGGTAAAGAAATGCATATAAAAATCATGAGTCTTTGATATGTCCTTAATATTCTGTTCTCAGTCTCAGATAGCCAAGTGATAGGTTACTCTCTTCAAACTCAGTATCTTCCCTAATCCTGGATGCCCTCTCATTGCCCTTGAGGAGCAGCTTGGATTTCTCTGGTATTTGTGGTTTCTGCTGTGTATATTTTAATGGACTATGTACTGAGACTGAAGCTTGCCTTACAGCAAGTACAGACTTCGTTGGTAACTGTCAAGGTGTTGTTAAGGTACCATAAGACCCCACAATGTAGGCTGGAGTTTGTTGATTCTCTGTTGGTGCCTAATAAATCCATACACTATATTCGGTCTGAGCCAAACACACCAAATCATAGGTATCATACCTTTTCAGAGCTCCTATGCCTTCCTGCCCAGCCAATGGCCTCTTGTCCAGAATGATGCAATTCTGTTTTAGGTCTTGTGTGCTGACTCAAATGTCTCAAATAGTGCCAGCCAATTGTCTTTGAACTAATCAGAGTTTGTTGTCATGGGAACTTAGACAACTAGATTGCATAATACCATCTCTGTCTAGTTGTCTGGATCTGGAGGCAAACCCCAGACTATTCAACTAAACTGCCTGGTCAAAGCCTAATTCTGTCTGGTTAAGCCCTAGGAATGTCATCAGTATGTTTATTTTCTCTGATCCCCTGGAAAAAAAAAGCTTTTCAAGTGCATTTTGAGTATCAGGCTTATCAATTGCCTTTCTCGGGTAGACATCAGTCTGAATACATTTCCTGACACAGAAATGTGTCAAATAATGCCTGTATACCCAGCACTGCAAGCATTGAATCCAGAAGGAGAAGCACTGGCAGGAGAGGGGACCTGCTTTCTTTTTCACTACAAGCATGATGAACTGGTGCTTCCAGACTCACCGACCTATGAGCTTCCCACAGCTACACAAACCCACCAGAGGTGCTGGCAACCTTATGCTAAATAGCTGGGCTGAGAGTTACATCTCCCACTGTTAGCTTTTACTATGTCAGGAAGGCTTCAAACATTAACCAGTGATCCACTTTCCTTGTATTTTTTTTTCTTATAAATTGTATTTTTTTTCATAAAAAATGAAGTTGAGAAAACCCTGTGCACAAAATAGCTTAGAAGCCAAATTCTGCCATGGGAGGGAGCATAGATGTCCTTTTTAATAAAGAAAGAACCAGCTGTCTGGCAAATCCAATGGGTTATGGAGGAATTATGTCAAGCACAGAACAGCAGGAGCAAAGGGGAAACACTCATTACACATTTTTTAAACTAACCATAGATGGAAGTCATTGGCTTCATTTTTTATCTTTGACTCTGAAGACAGCCTGTACCAGGGTGAATGAAAATTATGAAAAGCTCCTGGCTACTGCTCCAAATGTTTTCATGCCTCATCAGCCTGAAGAGGCCAGGCAGCCCCAATTAGTACAGCTTTACTTCATCTCAGAGAATCTCAGACTTATGAACAGTTGTGATGCCCCCTTGGCCATCCTCCATTGAACTCCTTGAACCAAAGTGTGTCACCTTCATCCCTGTGTCTCCCTAGGCCATTTCTACCACGCAGAGTTGCTATTGAACAGCAGTGTCAGCATAGCAGCAGAACTTCAATATGTTTAAAAGAATTAAATACTAATTATGCCACCAAGATATACCCATAGAGATGAAAATGATGTGTGCATATCCAAGTGTAGAACCGAGCTCATTGTTTGTTAGTATATGATTTATTCTCAAAGTATAGGCACATAAGTTGGAACAGCATCAAAGTATTAATTCAGGAAGCCCAAGTGCTCCCAGGGATACTTAGTATGTTTCCTGCAGAGAGTTAGAGCGACAGATAATTCCACAGAGCCCCAACAGTAACTCAGCAAAGTCAATAGGCAAATTATAATTGAGAACACAGCCTTCTATATCTCATTTGGACTCAAGGTATCTATATGTTATTTGGACTCAACATACATGTTGTGGATTCCACTGATAGCTATTACTTAACAATGGATACCAGTAAAATCCTCTAAGACTTAGAACTGATTTCTATAGAGACAACAGAAATTGTGGAGATGTTACTTCATGCATAGCTTTTCCTTCATTTGGCTGGGTTTTCCTAGTCATAGTGCATTGGGTTAAGAAGATCGTAACAACCACCTGGATAATTATCTCATAATTGAGGAAATAAAAGAAAATCATACATTGTCCTGGTTCAGCAAGTTGGAACTAGTTTATCACTGTGTGGGTGCGACCAAAGCTGTGTATTCCAAACTCTCTATGCCATTTCCCAAGAACTGTTAACAATGGACCATTTGCAGCAGCTGCCCAGGGCACACCTGACCCCTCAGGTGTGAGGCTGGGTGTGAAAGATACCTGTGAGATAAGAGCTGTGATAACTCCCTTCCAAGAAGTCGTTAGCACCTCCACACCCAGCCTGAGGTGTCATGTCTGCTAATGGGCCATCAATGATTCCAAAATACCCCATGACTCACATAGTGAGATCATTCAGGGGGAGGTACTGGGTGGTCCCACCTGGACCTGAGGGGATGTAATCTTGGGGGTTTGGGGACTTAGGGGACCACTCAGCAGATCCAGAGGAGGACCAGAACCTCAACCAGACTGTGACCACCACTCTTGGACCAGGCTGCAACTGTCATCTGTACCCAGTTTTTCACCACCTTTACTTTGGACTCAGGGAAACCACATGGGGCTCAGCACAGGGGCTAAGGAACACCATTGTGTGTGTGCCCCAGGGTGCTGGGTTACAGTTGTGGGTTTTGTGGGTTAAAACCATTTTCTCTTTGTGCTATTGTATTTATTGTAATATTTTTACTAAATTGTAAATTATAATCTCTCTTGTGGTGGGTTTGTTTCTACTGCTGGTTTACCTTTAAACCAGCACACACATTTATCATAAACTATTTTTCTTTTGGGAGCTGAAAAGTATTTTTTTCAATTTATATATTTATACACATTAATTAAATTCCCTCTGAGCTTTCTCTTCTTTAGGCTGAGCTGTCCCCACTCTCTTATGCTTTTCTCATGGGACGGGTGCCATATGGAGCAGTACCATGACTTTTGCCTGCCTTTGGTATCCTCATATCTTGGGGGAAAAAAACCAACAACAAAAAACCCCCCAAAACAACAACAACAACAACAACAACAACAACAAAAAACAAAAAAACCCCAAAACCCAGACAAATCAGGAAAAACTTAAAAGAATAACTACTGTAATTAGTGTTCAGATAGCAACCACTGAATCAGTCCTTTGAGCGTCTGCAGGGGCAGCTGTGCTATGGAAAAGTACAATTTCTGTGTGAAATGTCGTATTTCCATGTCTTTATGTACTTGACCATGCAATCTGTTTACTGGCAATAAGAGTTTTTTGGCTAAATATCAAACATGTGCTGTAAAAATTTACCCTTTGTAGCCCCTTATTTGAAAAATGGAAAGCTGAAAACAGCTTTAAGCCCGGAAAAGGGAAACCTGCAATTCCTCAGGCATCCTGAGTAATTGTTTGAGCTCTAATCGAAAACTCCCTCATCCAATGTGACCTTGTTTGAATTAATTGGTTTTGGAATTAGCGCTAAATAGTTCAGTAAATGTGGAATTCTCCAAAGTTTGCTCATTGCCAAGAAGAGTCCAACTGTCTGAGAAAAGTAAAATGGCCAAAAGACAGTTGCCTGCTCCTCATCTTCTTCACTGAACTCTCTAGCAAGCATGAACTCAGCTGAGATGCCTACTATGAATCAGATAAAAGGAGGTGCATGCACAACTGACAGAATCATTAAGGTTGGAAAAGATCTGACAGATTTGCATTATGCTGCATTTTCTAGAAAAAATTAAAAATGGTGATGCAGTATAATGGCCATTTAAGGCTAATAATTGTATTCCCTGAATTCAGCAGTGCTTCATGCTAAGTTTCTCTCGAGATTATCTGGAAATCCTTGAAGTGGGAGAAGTGACCTTGGACTGACACTTGACATAGGAGAGAAAAGCAGAATGCCTTTATGTACCCTGCCCCAGTGCCCATTGTGCTGAAGTCCATAGCTAGTTGTCATTAATGCATTCATCAAAAGCCACTGCTGTACACAAAAAACTGGGTTAAAGGAAAATTATTCTGTCTTTTATTCATCAACCTACAAACCAAAGAGCTTAACTGAGGCCACTCAGTTTGTGCTTGTTGCTGGAGAAAGACATCTGACTGAATCACATATTCAGTATTTCTGGCTTAACTCTTTCATTTGGCATGTAAAAGCAATATACACTGAGAAGGTATCCCACCTGAGCAGCAGCCTAGAGCAGCAGTGCTTCTCTCAATAAAGGCGAAAGTGTTTTACACAATGTATAATAATGCCATCAGGAGACTCTGTGTGTGCCCCCCACATCTGAACAGACAATAACTTGGTGTTCAAGTTGGCCAAAGGTGCAAATAACAAGTTACGCTTTCTCTCAGAGAAGGGATCTTAACATGTTCATCTGCTTCACAAAAGACCATCCTAACTGCTACCTCCAGTATGATTGCAGTTCAGTAAGTATTTCTACATTCACAATAAAATCAAACCAAAAAACCTGTGAGGAAATGTCCTGAAATAATCTATCACATATAGAGTAAGTAATATAAAGGACTCTCTCTGTAAATAGAATTTGTAACAAACATAAGTTGATCTTCTCAGACAAAGGCAAAACAAGGGAGAGTGGTTAGTATTTTCCAGACATCCTCACTGGTTGTTTTCATAGTACAGTCCAGTGTTGTACCAGGGTATTTGAAGTACTTTTCAGTAAGAGAAGCCAGGTTTTGCAGGTGGGATAACGTGTTACTGCAGCACTGCTCCCAGCCTACTGCACTCTGTTTCCCAGCAAGACTATACAGCCAGCGCTCACTGTGGGCGGAGCTGGTAGTGGCACAGATCCAGTACCTCAGGCAACTTGTGTGCCTTCCCACCAGACTCTGCCACTCTCGCCAGGTGTTACTGGGAAGGAGCACTCCAAGCTGACAGTGCAGACATGCTTAGACAATAGGGCCCCGAGCTGGAATTACCTGGGAAAGTGACCCATTTTTTATGAACTCTTCCTGAAAAGTGAAGCACTGCTTGCAGGAATAGCAGAGCTGTAAGGCAGTAGCACTTAGGATGACTACTGCACTCTGTGACTTCCCATTCAGGAAATTACATGTTGTCTGTGATGGAAGGATGAGGTGGGAGGCAGCAGCAGCTGGAGCTGTATTTTCTCAGCTGTGCATCTGACAGCTGCGACTGGATACAGTTCAGAGACAGAAAGCATATGTTGTCATTCAGGGCTTTTAACATCAAGGATTTTTTACTGGGTTCATTATCTCTTCACAAAATGAAATGTGATGGCTAGAAATGCCCTAACCACACTGAAACATGAATCTCAGCAAGGGTCACACAGAGCCCAGGTCAAGCTTACTGTGTGCCAGCAATGCCAGCTGTCTCCTTCGCACTGTCACTTGTCTCATTCATTTACACCTGGGGCAAGAGAGAGTGCCCTGTGCCTTGCCACACAGTTGCCTTCAGAGGTGGAGAAGACTGGTTCTACAAATAAACTATGTGCATCTGTGCAAAAGTTATGTGGTCTACATCACCACAGAAAATAGCAATGAACCATTGGGTTTTCTCTGTGAAGCTGAATGCAGTTAAGAAGAGCTACATACTGGTAGCTCTTTTTTCCACCTATTAGAAAACTCTTAGCAGAGTCCATTAATAATGTCCCACATAATATTCATTAGAGTTGCAACCTCTCCATCTTCTGAAAGCTGTTAATGCATCTAACAATATTTAGGAAACTGCATGCTGTAAATACATTTTCTATAGTTTTGTAATTGAATTCACAGATCAAACACTACACTTTTTTTTATTTTAGGTTCATATTTTCAGTTACATAAATTAATTTTGAGCAAAGCCTTTGTGTTATGATTTAATTGCTTTACAACAATGATAAGAGGCAGTCATAACCTATATCAGTAAAATTGCACATAATAATTAAATTGAAATGAGTGTTAATTTTCTAAGAAATTGCTTTGGTTTCTTTGCCAAGAAGAGTTTGTTACATTAGAAGGAAAAAAGGAATTAATGTCATGTAATTTTCCTAAGAATTCAAAAGATTGAATTGGAACTGAAGGCTGATGTGAAACTCCGACCTTTTTGACATTTATTTGAATGAAGCCCATATAAATGTCAAGTGTCTGCCAACACCATTTTCACATTTCAGGCAACTGCTTCTTTTATAATTTTCAGAGAGGGATGGAAAAGTAAGACATTTTTTGAATTACAGTAATGATTGGAAATGAAGTATATCCCTCCAAAGTGACAGGGGCTGAAGAGAGAAAAATGGAAGGGCTGCCCCTAGAGTTTTAAAAACAAGAACTGATTTTGCAACTCAAATTTCTGATTAAAAATGAATCACACAACCCTTATTGTTCATGTAAATCAGAAAAGTATTTCTGATTTGAATATTTATCTTATATAGAAGCTGAGGACAAACTTGCTCAGTGGTACAGAGATGATATATTGAATACAGAACCACACTCAGAACTGTATACAGTGAACAGCTTGGAAACAGTTTTGGATAAGGAAAACAACTCAAATAATCCTTTTTTCTCTAGAATGTCAATATCACCACAATAAAGAAGAATAATTGCATACATGGGCAAGAAAATGTATCTGATAAATCATTTCTGAGATGCGGGAGAAGCTATGTGTGAAATGAAGGTTAAAGTTTTCAGAACCACAGTATTTAACTAGCAGCCTGCTAATCCATGCAAAAGTATGAAAATACTGTGATGCAAATGTATTTACATGCTAATCCTGTACTTTCCCAAACACATTCTATTACTCAGCTTTGTCATTCTAGAGAAAATAAAATAAATTCCTTCAGTGAGAATTTTGGAATTATCCAGCATATAAACTCAAGACAGCTTAGGTTAAAACCAATCGATTTGTAAACAAAGTAATTCTGAGAGTATTTCAATTCAATACGTGGAGTCAGGCACCAAAGTAAGTATCTGTATCTTTTTGCCACTGAAGATGTCTTCATAATGATCACACAGTACTACATGATAATGATGAAAATTAGTCTCTGGGATAGCAGTAAAATCTCATTTTGTATCATGATAGCATCTCTATTAATCGAAGGACAGAAACGTCCCTAGAGGGGGCACTGTAAGCACCAATTTCTAGTTTTACACAAAGTTATGAATTTTGCTATTAAAATACTATGGTTAAGATAAAGTAACATTTTATGCTACCTCTGGAATGCAAATGTATGTTACTCAACTGCAGCTTACTTCCTTTCTAAGCTCCCACTGTTCTGCTATACAACAGATATGTCAAACAAATAATTCTGAAAGTATTTTTATATGACACATTTTGAGCTCCTTTTTACCTTTTGTAGATGGGTAGCCTGCACTGCAATTTCTTAGCATGTGGAATGGACAATATTAATTAGGAACTGGCATTAACATATTTGGAAACATAAAAGTGAATTTGCAGCCCTTAACAAAGAATACATATTTCCTATAGATTTCATTTTAATTATTTTACTGCTCTCTGTACAATCTTTTCTCTACAATACATGTTAATATTCTAAAATTAATAAAGTTACCATAGTTGCTAAGTAACTATTAAGAGAAAAGAAAGTTGTCCAAAGAATGTTAAAAGTTCTCAACAGTGAATGTTATAACAGTGAATGCTAATGGTTACTGATGAGTAATGGCAGATACGTGAAACGTGCCATAATGTTTACAATTCACGGTATTGATATAACTGGCTACACCTTGCCTAAAGTAATTAATTCCCTTTTAAATTAATTGTCTTCAAGTGTTTAGATGAAATATTTCTAACCTTGCTTCTCTTTTTCTCTTGATACTTTAAGGGCCTAAATTAGAATTACTGCAACTAATCTCATTTAGAAGGTTGATTACTTAATAGATAAACCACATAAATGTCTAATAATATCTAAATGTTACCATTTGCACTTGTATTTTTATATTTGCACCTATATGACTGTACATACAGGAAA
>JAWWEV010000115.1:95837783-95935060 GCA_035583235.1 Hafferia zeledoni
TCGGATGGGCAGGGAGGCATTTAACTGCCGCGGACGGTCCCCTACTGAGACTCGAACTCGTGACCTTGGGAGTCAGACACCGGAGTGCTCTCCGTTACGCCACGGGGCCGCCCTGACTTCAGCATACAGTGCTTGGGAATTTGAGGCATACCCACTGCAGTCTGTGAGGCAGCACCTTGCACTACTCACTTGAAGTCTATCACTTTATGGAGCACCCAGGTTATGCTTTGTCATCACTGAGATCAGATGTTGAACACCCAGGATGGTTTCCGGCATGTTTCCTGATGACTCTTGTCATGGCTGGATGATGAGTATTGCTGTAAGCTAGAACTACAACGCACAGTACTGCACCATGATTTATGCAAGAATTGCATGTTTTGTAGAAGACAATATTTTGTTATTTGGTGAAAAGGTAGTTAAACAACATGGTTTCACTTTTAGGACATCTTGAAATACCAGAATTAGAGGGTGAAATAGTTTTAAACCTTATAGCTCACTCAGGATCAAAACAAAGAATCAGAATTTCAATTATGTTAGAAAACACTTCCGAGATCACTGAGTCCAACCCATGACTAAACACCACGCCATCAACTAGACCATGGCACTGAATACCATGTCCAGTCTTTCGTTAAACACCTCCAGGAACAGTGACCCTATTACCTCTCTGGGCAGCTCATTCCAATGTCTAATCACCCTTTCTGTGAAGAAATTCTTCCTAATGTCCAACCTAAACCTCCCCTGCTGCAGCTTAAGACTATATCCTCTTGTCCTATTGCTAGCTGCCTGGGAGAAGAGACAATCTCCCAGGCTGGTTTTTACAACTTCCTTTCAGGCAGTTGTAGAGACCAGTAAGGTCTCCCCTGAAACTCCTTTTCTCCAGGCTAAACAACCACAGCTGTTTTAGCTTCCCCTCACAGGACTCATTCTCTAAACCCTTCATCAGCTCTATTGCTATTCTCTGGACACACTCCAGTGCCTCAATGTCCTTTTTGGAGTGAAGGGTCCAGAACTGGACATAGTACTCAAGGTGTTGCCTCACCAGTGCTGAATATAGGGGGAGAAGCCCACTAACTTTTCCCCACAAGTTCAAATTACTGAGCAGTAATATTTGATAAGCAAGAGAACCCTAGGGGAAGCATGGAGTGTATAACTCCTGAGAAAAGGATCTCTGTCACACTGCTTTTTTTTTTTTTTCTTTCTTCTATCTGTAATATTTTCTAATAAGTGATTGACATCACATACTTTGTCATAAACTTAATACCTTTGCTTAAAAAAGTACAGTCATGATGCCAACAATGCAGAAAATGTCATATACTTGCCAAGGTCAAAATAATGATAACTCCCCACAGAACCTGTTCTATGTCAAATGTTCAGCCACCAGTGCACCCTGGGCCAAGAAGGTACTGAAAGTGAATTAAAATCTTTCTAGGCCTCTAAAACTTGCAGCAAGAAGGTCACCTTCTGACTCTGAATGGTTCTATCAGGTTTATTCATGGAGAATCCAATATAAAGAAAGTCCATTTTCCATCAAATTAATTTTTGGAATTGCCATATTCTGAAATCATACCTTTTTATTATCATGATCATGCCTACATTTGTCCAAAAATCTGAGACTGAATGGGAACATTAAAGAAAGTACAATCACTTCCATTTAAATCAGTATGTGCAATTCAGAAGTATCTTTCTGGAACAAAAAGATAAAATTTGTAAAAGAATTCATCTTGGACGCCTAAGAGAGAGGTGCATTAGGATTATCAAGGTAGTGGCAGTTATCAAAACCTATTTTTTTGAGAGATTTGCATTTCAATGGATATTCATTTCTCTCTCTGGATCTATCTTAACGATGTCTTTTTAGATACATGAAATAACTCATCGACCAGAATCTAATGATTAAGCTTAGCTAGCAGTGCCATTGTATAGCAGCTGTGAGTCGCACTGTAACTCCATGGAGCCCTGCTGGAGTCAATAGAGCTCTGCAAAGGGGCCCAGATGTGCCTGCATGCAGCCCATTGGAGAAATCAGAGTCTACAGTCTGATTCTCCCTTTGGAATATCACATTTAGTCTGGTTCTTTGAAAATCTGAGAGTGCACATAAATCTCATGTATTTATTTGTAGCAAAGAATTTCTTTTCTAATCTTTGCCAGTCTGAAACTTCTCTTTGATCATTGATACATATGAGAATATGGGCCAAATTAGATTGTTAAGGTGCCTACATATATCATCACTGACCCATACCTTTTTTAAAAAAATGTTTCTGAAAGATATTGAACATTTGATTTATTACAGGAATGTGCTGGGGAAGAGGTGGAGACTGCTGTTTCCATCCTTACAAAATGCCTACTAATCACTGGTAGGAGAGAACCCTTATCATCATTAAGTGTTTAGGGATTTGGTACAACATGAACCAGAAGAGAATGAGAGGAAATCATCGGAATAGTTAAACAGTCTGGTGGTTTGATCACTCCTTGCAAAGATAGCAAGGATGTAGGCTCAAACAAGCCTGCATTCCAAATCACTCAAAATGTGCATGTAATAAAAAATATGATGTGGAAAATCTAAACTCAGAGTCCTTGTTTGTAAAAGGTGACAGATTTGCACATATAGCTAATCTATAGCTAATCCTAAAAGTCTTGTTCCAATGTCCTATTTTGAGCTTGCCCTGCAGAGTAGACAACAAACTGGAGAACATCAACTAAATTCAGGCAGATACTATGGCAAAAACTTTGAGGCATTTCAAGCATCATGTAGCATTTCACTGAATGGATCTAAGGATCTAAGCAAGAATAAAATATTGGATGTATTTTCCTAAATCCATTTATGACATTGAAATATTCATAACTTTCTTCAGGTAGCTATCTCACTTTTTTTTTTTTTCTTATTTGCTTTTAGTACATATCAATATATGTACATATGCGAAAAGTCATAACTAGCCCAAACAAATATATACTACAGACTCTCAGGAATCAGTAAAGCATCTGAGCATGACCTTTATTCAAAAACACACTTAAGTCCATTAAAACCAATACATCTAAAGCAAATAAGTGACCTTGTTATGCTGAAGTCAAAGATATTAGTGAGACTATGTAATTTCAGGATAAAAAATTGAGTAGAGTTGGTAAAAGTTAAAATATAGATAATATTTCTGCTTTTTTAACCAAAAGCATCTTAATTTTCAAATCCTTACCTGAAGAAGTGTTTCTGTAATGATGCTTTATAGTCCCATATAGTTTTTATTAAAAACTAAACAAGTGAGAAAATCAGCTTTTGATCATCTTGAAATTTAAAGCTAACATATTTGTTGGAAGCAGAAATCAGTAAGCACCAGAAACATATTTTCTTTTGTATGTCAGTATTGTGCTTGTGAGATTGGCCTGAATCTTACTGCATTTTCACATAATCCATCACATAATTGCATCTTTCTGAGAAAAAGCCTGCTTTATTCCTGAAAAGACTCTGCATTTTGTTTAGACCCTTAGGATCCCCTTTCCATCCCTAATGCAGAGTAATACATTTCAGCCCTGCAACATAAAGCTGGTATTTACTACAGTGAGGCAGGAGATCTGGGCTCAATGACTCCCTGGGTTTCACACTATGCTAGTTTCTCAGAGAACAAGATGCCAAACACTGCTTAAGAGCATTTCTTATCATTCTGCAAAGAAAGAAAGGGTGGGGATGTCTTATGACCCCATAAAAGGTGCTTCCTAGGTAACGAGATGACTGTCTGCCCTTTGTCAGCATTCCCTCTTAACCCTGCAGAATAATCTAACCCAGATCTTATTGACTGCAACAGAGAACACTATCTCTGTGCCCGTGGCCCTCTGATTGCGTTATTAGTTGATAAGGCTTTGTAATTAGCCCTCAAACTCTCCTCAGTAAATCTCCAATTTCACCCCTCAGAGACTCTGAGTAGATGCTACTACGCTATAGGGCCTCAGAAAGCTACTAATGAAGTGTGTAATGAGGCTTTTTAGAGTCAGAAGATTGAGGGGGGAAAAAATAAAAGATAAATAAAAAGCATATAAAAGATGAGGATTTCTTTTCTAGTGATTTTCCCCATCTCTTCTATTGAAAATATTTCTCAGGAAAGGCTTCAAAACTATTCCTAATTAAAATGTAGAAGAAGAGTTAATGGTAAATTGAAGTTTACCTTAAAAATTTAAAAAGGCTTGCATCACTGGTGCACAGCAGTGGATAATATTGAAATAGGACATTAATTTCTCTAGCAAGGAAGCTGTGCTTTAACTCTCAGTCTATGATGTTTTTTGCAGCACACCCACTCTACATGTGCACACTTACCCACAGCCTTCTCTGTTTGCACTTACCAGGTGGTATGTCTCTAGGAGAAGTACCCATAAATTTGTTTGTCATTAACAATAATGGTGTCTGCACTGTCACGGGCAAAGATGGATGAAAAGACAAAGGGTTGCTGTCATGCACTGCTCCCAAAATTCTTGTTCGCCTTTCACTTTGCCATGTTGTAAGCATGTTAAGGTTAGCACAAATGGCTGCAAAATGGAAAGATTTTTTTTCCCCCCCCTTTTTTAATGGAGATTTCCCACATGTCTTAGAGGAACTTGTGCTATCCCATGATTCCTGCCAAGCCAAGAGGTCTGGCAGCTAAGTGCTGTCAAGTATTCTTGTTGCAGTTTAATCCCCTTGCTGTGTGCTCTGGCAATGTTTTTGTTGCCGTAATAGAGTCTGCAGAACAGAACATGTGGACATGCCTTGGATAACAGTCCAGATACAGGTAAGTTAGCATGGAAAGATGGAGTCCCTCACTCTGAAAAGGGGGAGAGCATTGAAAGGTCATTCTTTTGATCTTGTTTACCATAAGCCCACACAAGATGTCAACCATTTCATTTCTTATTTATGCATATTAGCTTTAAATTCTGACTAAAGTGTTTCATGTTGAGATACCAGACTGAATAAGAGTGGCTGAAATATGGACACGCATTGTGCTCCTCAGGTGTGCTATGGGCTTAAATAACATACAACACAAAGATGTTAAACATCCAAGGGAGGCAGAGATGCTCCCTCTGTGACTGTGACTCAGAGTCTAAGCCACTCATTCCATACAAGGGCCAAAGCCTTGCACATGGTTAAGTGAAGAACATAGTCAAGACAAACCAAAGTATCACTGGTATTGTACTGTGGCCATTTGTCAAATAATTTGTGCTATGGCAGATTTCCTGCCTCATTGAAACACTACATATTTGTATTATTTCTCTGTTCACATGTCCTTCTGTCTGCCCACTCATCAGCTTAAGGTGTCTGGACTACCAGCTGACATAGAAGAGTCTGCCATTGAGGTTCACAGAACAGAACTACACATTGCTATCACTGAATTTATTTTATTGTAGCTTAACCTATATCATCTTCATGTTTGCAGCATTTAGTTTCCTGTGAGTCACTTCAGAGAGTAATGGAAAACTTCAGCACAGCATGACTATTCATTTGTGTGAGTGATACCAGTATGATCTTCAAATAGAGTGTATTTACTTTGGGCTAAATGCTATTGTTATCCCTTTTAACTAAATGGTTAGATGGTTTTCAGAGCCTTTTGCAACACTTCAAAAAGGAGATACTGAAAATGCAATTTGCTATTTATACAGCATTACCCTGTTCATTTACATAATCGGTATATTAAGTACTCTTTTCCTGAAAATGAGAAGCATCAAATAACCAGAATATTATCTTCAGTCACAGAATTGTTTTTCTTTTGCAGAGTCCCAAATTCCTGGTTTCTTTTCTGCCTTGCTTTCTGGATCCCAGTGTCCCTGATGCTTCCTTCTCAGCTTTACTTGGTTTTGTCATAAATAAAGAGAAATGACCTGTACTATACTGGAAGGATACTCTAACAAATCATTTGGGTTTTGTTTTGGTTTAAAACCTTGACAAAATGCCAAATATAAACCAAAGTAATAAAGCTTCCTTCCCCTGCTGAGAAAAGGGAGAATTAAAAATACCTCCAAAACTTAACTGATTTATAGAAAGAGGTAAAATTAAAAGTAAAGTACAATATAACACATATAAATAAAGGTAAAAAGCAACAACAATAACTCCACACTGAGTTGCCCACCCAATAATACAGATTCCACCACCCCAGCCACAAAACACCCCAGAGAGCTCAACCTCCCAAGGGACAGACACAAGCAGAGAGAAAACTAAGAATAAACATTTACTTCCCAGTAGATAACATAGTGCTGAGGTGATGCTGGGCCTGACTCCACAGAGGACAGCAGCGTCCTGCCACTGCCACGCCATGACCAGAAGAGAGAGAAGTTCCCTCCTCCTCCCTCTCTTTTTATATTTGAGATGATGTCGGAACATGGTATGGAATACCATTGGCCAGTAGGAGTCAGTGCCAGCTGCACTGACCCAGCTCCAGGCAGCTGATAATCTAAGGTCTGCTCTAAAACTAAAGACTAAATTTAGGCCTTACACTTACTTAAACCCAGGACACTGTCTCTCTTCTGGGATTGCACAAAACCTTTTTAGGACAGGCATTACCTTTGTTTCAGCTATCAGTTCCATAAACTGTTGTTTTGACCTTTACTGAAAATGAAAATACCTAGCAGCAGGCGACCTGCCTTCTATGAGCTACCTCTGCAATCTGCCTTCCCATATAGTTTAACTTCATCCCCAGTAGCATCACAGCAGAAAACCATGGAGTGAATAGAAAGGGCTTAGCATTTCATCTCTAGAAGACTAGGTATTCTATTTGTTCATAGTATTTCAAAATTGACATCGGAAAGATTTTGTGTGTCTAATCATAGTGCAAAATAAAATCCCCCAAAAACAAAATACTTTTTCCTCCTGGACTAATGGGAGTAAAGATAATTTCCACATTAAATAGGATTACTGGCACCATTCCAAGAAAGCAAGAAGTAGAAAGGAAGCAGATTCAGGTACGTGTCCTGTCTCCACCACCAAGCCTTATTGCATTATATTTCACTCAAAAGCAATTTCATTATAATAATAAATTACACTGACCTTCAGCTTGATGTTGTAAGCAGTGCAATGTACTATTTAGTTTTTTGAAACAGCATTCATAAATAAAGAATTTAAATGCATTTATCATCAGTGAATATACAAAATATTTAGGCACATTTAATTTTGGGAAAGTCCAGAAAAAATCGAGCCTCTTATGCTACAGCTATACTAAGAAGTAAGCCACGTCCATTACCTGACCCTTTGGCCAACTGACCCATATGGTTAAACTTTCCTGTCCTACAGAGAGGTGGCGGCATCTGACAGGGACAGTTAGTCCCTGAAACATGCCTGGGCACTATCCAGAGGGGAGCCAGGTGTCCTAGGCTGGAAGTGGGCTGGCGATCATGCTGGCTGTGCCAGCCCAGTTTGACAGAGTTGGTGATCAGATGGCAGTGGTTGGGCATGTGATCTGCTTCTGTCAGCTGTATAAACCAGCAGTGGCAGCTTCTGCACTTCTTTTTCATTCCTACTTGGAATAAAATAACCTTTTTTCCAAAAGCAATTTAAAAGGAATTATTTCAGAATTTTAATACTTGTATTATATCTGTCACATTTACCTATTTGTATGTTATTTATGCAGACATAAATATAAACTTTTGCTTATAAACTTTTAATGTTCAATTTGCTGAGTCTTTGAGCAACATGAACCAACAAAATAGAGCTTACTTTTGTCTAAGCAGAAAGAGAATTTAAATGGGAAAAAAAATCCTTGCAAAGATGCCTGATAAAACTCAAGGGAGAAACATACACACATGTCAAACATCTGTTGAAGGTTAAGCAAAGGCTGTTCCAATTTTTGTTTTATCTTCTCCAGGATAGTGATAGAAAACTAGGTTTATTCATATGAAATCTATCTACATTTGTTTTGCACCCAATGCATGTTTTTACATTGCCAAAACTATCAATATTCAGCTTTTATTACAGGTTTACTGGTGCTCTGGCAGACCCCAGTTCTGAGCTAAACTGCCACCCAAGCAGAGGACTAAGAGAATTAAAACACCATTTTATTTCTGTGCACTAGCTCCCTCCATATGCATAAACAAACTGAAAAGCCAGACAATGCAGATGACATCTTGAATTATGTAATTTCTCATAACGCATGCCAGGAATGTTATTCAGCCCTGCTATACGTGCAGGAATGCAGTTCAAAGCACTGGCTTTTGGCTCAGCAGCAAGATCAGGGGTACTTGGTGGGCAGTGGGGATTAGCGAGCCATGCTGGAGGAGCAAGGAAGGCTCCACAACCATTATCCATTGCTACATCCTTCACAGAAATCTGCCAGACATAAAAGGCAACCACAGTGACAGGGTGCCAGACAGAGATATACTGGGAGGAGATGGCTTGTGGTGAAAACCCAGGTTTAGGATCAGCATTTTGTATTTCTGTGTGACAAGAAATTTTATCTCTGCTTTAAGATGGCTGAAATTTCCAGATTTTTGGAAGAAAGGCATACAAGCACCAGAATAATTGTCACAATTCTGCTTGAAGTTCATTGGAAATACCCATGTATGTTAGGCTGGCAGATTCAAGGTGTGGCCCTTCAATTCAAGTAAAAACTGAGGATTTAAAATTTATCTTGCAGCAGCAGCCTGGCTGCTCAATTATTCCTAGTGCAGTCTTAGTGACAAATTCTCAGCAGAGCCCCTAATAATATTTCACAGTATTACAAAAAGCTTCCTCCTTTTCTGACTGTGGTTAGTGGTAACTATGCCATGAAATCCTTTGGGGCCATGAACAGGCACAGCTGTCAACCCCCAGTATATGCATCAACATGGCACCCCTGTTTTAATCAGTTATATTTTGTGTGGTGTATTTGCAATATGTGGAAAACTGAAAAAGACAAAATATTTGGTATTGACCCACTAATAACCACCTGCCTTCAAGATTTAACAGATCAGGAATACTTTTTTCTTGAAATATATTCTTTGTTTGAGTATGTATGTTTAGGTGTTGTCTGGACAAGTTTGTAAGCTGTAGTGGTCTTGGGCAGGCACCAAGACCTGCGATGCATTGGAAAATTTGTGCTGCTACCCAGGTTCCCTTTGTGGGTGATCCAATCATAGCTGAAAACAAAGAACAGCATAGAATATATTTTATTTGAGCTAAGTACTTGGAAAGTTGGAATGGCTTCTGAGGAAAGATTTTAGTTTGTAGTAAGACATGCCTTCCAAAACGGGGATGGCTGCACCCAGACTGTCTCTGGGAATGATACTTGGCCTACACCAGTGCCCAGAACACAGCCAGGCAGTGGCTGGAACAGTGATAACAGACCCAGGGGACAGGTTTGCCAAGGACCACTTCAAAACCTTCTCAGCACACATGGTCAGGTTTCTGTACTCAGGCTAGCAGTAGTTTTGCTGTAGGCCTGATTTCCTCACCAGACATAATACTCTAGCGAATCCTTCAGACTTGCATTCAGAATTTGTCTCAGTGGCCTAAACATAGGTCTCTGGTGCCCTTTGAGACACCATAAGGTATTTTAGTTGCCAATCAAGAGCAGAGACTTGTATATCTTGTTTCAAGTTATCTCAGAAATCTTACAGCAGCTCATGGTACAGGTGCCTTTGGCTGTGTACCTGAACAGAGCCTACTGATATGCATGACCAAGCTATATGATACAGTAAAGCTGTAAACTCTCCTGATCAGTAATAGTGAAAGTTGATGGTGTTCTTCCACAATGCAAGATAAACAATTCAATTTAATTAACTCAGAAGGATTTTTGCCCAAGGCTTTTGTTCTATTTTATTTTATGAAAATGTGAGTCACTATGGTATACTATACATGGTATTAAGTACAGAACAATAAACAACCTTCGGTCAAAGGTTCCATTCTTAATTTCTTCAGTTTATGTCCTAGGCAAAAAGATCAATGTTCTAAGTCATGAGAAATGCCTAGTTAAATTAATAGAACTGCAGATTTTAAATCAGGCTACTACTTTGAAACTCTTCTCACAAGTATACTTACAGTTTACTTATAAAATGATATATTGAAAGGATAAAAATGCAAGAAAAATAAAGATCTATTGGAAAACATATATAGCTACATATTTCCCTATAGTTTTAAGATTTGCTTTAGCTATTTAACAGGTCATATTATAGGTAGTATGGATGAAAAATAACCCAGTCAAACAAAATCCTCCACAATGTGTTTAAATCAGTATGGTACAGTATAGCTGATACATAAAGCATTATACTGATAAAAAAGCGCGAGATTCCAAATATATGGTTCAATTATATATTTGCTATTATATCTAGTATAGAGTAGAGTGTATTCTATTTGAGAAAAAACAATGAAATAACAAAGACATATAATATAAAACAATCCTGGAGAAGTTCAGAATTTTGGACTTTTGACAAAAATATGCATATATTTCCTTCAGTAAACATAACAGGTTTATTTCATGGATAGAGGAAGATGGCAGTTTTTCATCCAGTAATCACAAGAAACTGTGGCTAATTTAAAATTAAGCCACACAAGTTACCTTTTTAACTACAGATCATTCTTTTCTTATGGATGCTGACCACTGCCAGTAAGACAAAGAAAAATTACCCAAGTCATAGTGGCTTTCAGAAAGGTGTATAACATGGTATAGCAAAGCTTACTTTGAATGATCTCCCAGTGGTCTTTGTCCAATGGATTTTAATAATGACTCTGGTCGAACTGTTAGTTTTGGTGATGTCTTGGGGCTAGTATCAGAGTCTCCACTTTCTTCATCTCCCATGGCCTTAATATAGCTCCCACTTCTCATTCTTCTGCAGGGGATCTCTTCGTCTTTCCCACCAGCTGGGTATCCTCCCCATTCATCCTGAGGTACCTAATGGGGATCATAAAACACAGACATGGAATGTGTTTTATTCTTTTCATGTATTTAAATACTTCCTTCATTTTTTTCATTTTAAAAAAGACAAGTACTGAATATTTTATTCTTCCAAAACAGCACTTTCTAAGGTGCCTGGATGATCTGGCCATGTAATTCCAACTTCAAAGTTGGAAATTTTCAGTTTATAAATATTGGAACCCAAGGAACAACCAAGTCATGGATTGTGACCTGACCTACAACATCCATTTGTAGACATACTCTAAATTGCAAGAGGGAGCACAGTTTCACCTCTTAACACTTTGCACACAGATTTTCAGCTGATGACAGTAAGTTGATCAGGGATCTTAGACTGAAAACTCATTGAAAGCTGAGCACTTCAGAGTTTATTACCAACACTCCTAATATGGGGCTTTAAGGCCTTTCAGGAAGGTGAAAATCGTATTTAAGATAAACTAAGCTGTGATTTTGTCATAAATGGATAGGTTTATGATTTAGGGCAAACTTCTGTGGGGAAAAAAACCAAAATGTAGTAATTTGCCTTTTTTCTTATTTGGAAACTTCAAAATAGTTCATAGAGACTGTAATATATTGGTAATGCAACCAGTCAATTAAAACATGTGGTTGCAGTTGTTTTTATGCAGTTGAGGTGGTTTTCCAAATAGTAAGATTGGTAGTCAGGTAATCCACTAGTCAGCTGGTGGATGGATATGTCTCCACACCACCAGGGAAATGAGCAGGAGTAGATTTTCCAATCCAAAATGAAATAAGCCTTGTTTTAAGACTTATGGATAAATTTCAACGAGCCTGTCTTTGCCAGTATAGCTTTCTGTTTTCTTTTTTGTTTGTTTGTTTGTATTTTTGTTTGGCTTTTTTGTTCGTTTTGGGTTTTGTTTTGTTTTATTGGAGGAGGTTGCTTGTTTGTTTGTTTTTGTGGTTTATTGGTTTTGTTTAATCTTCCAAGGTGCTAAGTCCTTTGGTTCTAATCCAGAAACATACTTAAACATTTACTGAACTTAAAGGATATAAGCAGTCTTCTGAAATGCATTATAAGGACTCATAGTTAAAAAGAAAGATTTGACAGAGTTCATCAGTCGACCAGGGCTGATGCACTTGGCAGCATCAAATCTTTTATCACTACAATGACTTCATATCTATGAAGCAGTATAATGGCATTATTTTCATTATACTATAAATCTGAAACTCCAGTTATATTTACATTTAGGAGTTTCTGCAAAGCAGGATGTCTAATAAAGATTTTTAAGTCAAACATATTTGAGTCTTTAGAATTTCTAGGCAGAGTTCACTGCAGAGCTGAAGCAAATTCTCCAATTGGTTTCAGCAGCCTTGGTGATTGGATTTAAATAACTAACTTGATCTGCCTGTCATCTTTACTGCCCTTTCAAGACAGATGAATTAGCCACACACACGAGATGAACAGACCTGGTGCTTTGAGTCTTAAAAAGGGATTAAGGGAAAAAAAATGAAGTTTTAGAAGGGGGTGAACAAGTGAAAATAGAGATACTCCATTAAAGAAACAAGCTCAGGACAAAACAATAAAAAAAAAAAAAATAAAAAAGAGAGAAGATGAAGTCAGCTAAGTAAAGATGAAATAGATTGTACAGATCAGAAAAAACTATCTGGTAACTATCAGATAACTGACAACTATCAGAGAAAAACATTATGAGTCATATTCTTACACAAAGTAATAGGATAGAGCATGAATCAAAATGAAATAAGGGTTGCATCATGCAAAGAAACAAACTTTTCACATTATTCAGCTTTGGATGGTGACTGGAAAAGAAGCCTCAAAAATCTTCCCAAAATTGAAGCCTGTAAATGTGATACATGATCTTAATTTCTTTTCTAGGACATAGTACATTTAAGATGAGTGTTGCAGGAAGGTTTTTTCTGAGATTCTAGGAGACCTAAAAGGTATTTACAAATATATTTTCTTAAGCATTTTTTAATCTACAGCTGGCAATACTTTTAACTGTAAAAATCTGAATTAGGGAGCTATTTTTATTAGTTGATATGATGCAAACATACTCTCACTTCTAAATATTCTTTGTTAATTGTATGTCAACATTGCTAAAAGCAAAATCAAAATGCTGAAAAAGAAGTTATTGGCAGCAACATAGGACAACTACAAGATATACTGTTCAATTTTCAGCACTAATGCTGAATTATCATGTTCAGTCTTACTATTAATTTTATTTTCAAAAACTCATAACTTTTTCACAAAATAATTATCTTAGCTTGAAACTTCTTTCTTTCATTTTAGCTCAAAGATAATTAAATAGAAAGTTTAAAAATACACTGATCAATAACCTTTTACTTACTCAAATGCAGAAAATTATTACTTTCTCAACTCTATTTTGTCTGAAATTCCATGTTCAAATAATTAGATAAGGACTGGATTTCAATGAGTAAACACAGGCTTATTTGTTGATTGAAGTTGAAATCTTACTTTAAAAGATAGGAAGGACTGAATTTTTTATATTACAGTATCTAAAAAATTAAGTTTCTTCACTGTGATAAGGGCAAATCTTACAGTTATATGCTTTGCTGTTTCTGTTGATTACATTTCTTTTACTTTCCATATCCATAAGTTAAATGAATTCATACAAACTAAAGACCAAAGCTGAAAACAAGAAGCTCTGCTCCATTCATGCTTCTGATATGCTCATGGTACACACATAGGCACCAAGAATCCTTTTCTAATCAGACCAACTTGTTGGCTATCACAGAAACATTTAAGGTTGCATAAAAATTATTCATAATTAAAATATATGGTTGGTTTGTTTGTTTTCAAAGGAACACAATACAATGAAAACAGGGAAAATGCTTCTGGAACCTGGTGAGCAAGTTTGACAATGTCTTCTCTCAGAAGGTTTCATGCAGACCTTCAGAGAAAAGCTGGTCTTTTTGCTGTCTTCAAAAGCCAACAAAAGGGCACTTGACATTGTTTTTCCTCATGGACTGAGAAAGAAGCAAAATATGAGTCCAACTTTAGCCTGGTTCTTCATTTACTTGAGCTGAAAGGTTAAATACTTGGAAAAATCTTTCCAAGTCCAGGCCATCTCAGACTCAACATAGCTTTAAAGAACAGCAGAAGCATTATACTAGTGCAGGAAAGATTTTTATTTTGAAATACTAACAAAAATGTTTAACATCATGTATGAGGGTCATTGAATATATATTTTTCAAAATAGGGAAAGGCTTTGCAGCTTGAAGAAATGCTTTCTTACAACAGCTACCAGCCCCTGAAATTCCCATCTGCAGGACTTGCAGCTGCTAATTTGGAATAATTACCCTAATTATCTACTTGCGTAAAGCGATGAGTGCTGATATTTATAATGCCTAAAAAGGCCTTCCTTCTGTTCTAGATGTTAACATGAATCCTTGTATATGTAGTTTCTATCCACAGAGGAGTAAGACTGCATATTATCATATGAATTTCCGTTTGCAAGAACAACCAGCTGACAAGGTCTGGCTGCTGATATGCTTATAACTATTACAGAGAATGATGAGCCTCTTCCATAAATTTCATGGACTCTTACTGTGAGGAGCACCAGGCTCAGAAAATTTGAGATCTTTCAATTGTTCTGATACTGATTCATTCTGATATCTTACATTAGTCACCTAGGGCCAATTTTATTAAAGCATCTGATACCTAACACTTACTACATTTTATGGAGCTGATCTGAGACTGGACTTCAGCACCTTAGGTAGAACTCTAAATTCCCCATAAAGACATTAGAAGAGTTAGTTCCTTCAGAGTAGCATGCACAAGGTCTCTTTAGTTAGCAATCAAAATGTAAAGTGTGAAGAAAAATCTCAAATGCTTCTCCTTTCTCAGTCTTATTGTACATGATTACAGGCAGCAGAAAGGTCCTTCTGTTATTTCCCATTCACAGCTGAAAATAATCTGCTGAATAAAAAGTTCAGATTTTTTTGATTTTTTTTTTTTTCCACAGTACAGCAGCCTTATTCCTCCTACCATGATGAAACAGCTGTGGAAGTGGGAGACCTTATTGCTAACCTAATCAATAATGTTTGGAGAGCTCAGGAAGGAGACAGGGCTGATGAAAAAACTGTTATGCTCCCTTCCTCTTTTGTCCCTCATAGCCTTTTCATGAGGCACTCACAGATTGCCTGGGGAGGACTGGTTAGAAGAGAGGGACTTCATGCACATAAAACGGTATGATGCAGCTTCATGATCCAGGCACTTACTTCAAAGGAGGTAGCTTAGTTACAGCCCCTCAAACACTCACCTGAGTTTTATTTAAAAGGGTGCTTATGTAAAACTCTTGGAGTATGTTAACAAAGAAAGAGGTCCCTTTGCTCCAAACTGACATATATCCTGCTGCTCAGAATGCAATCTGGGGAATTGAGAAGATGGGGTTTGACCTTGTACAAGCTAAGGAAGAAAGTGAACTGTCATCTCACAGTGGGTATTCTAGAAACTATGTTACTATAAAAACAAATTTCCTTTTCTTTCAGAAGAAATGACACTATTCCTGTTCTTTGTTAGAAGTTCATGTCTTAAAATACCCCTTACTACTAATTTTGGCTAAATACCTAAGTTCATGTCTTAAAATACCCCTTACTACTAATTTTGGCTAAATACCTAAATAAAGTGTCACATAACCTCTTAATGACCATGAAAGTGATGATTTCCAAATTTCATTCTATATCTGATTTATATCTCCTTTTTATAGAAACAGTACATATTTGTATTAGAGAAGTTCTCTTTGTCGTCTTTTATTGCATAATATATTTCACACTGTGTCTTAATTTGATTAAACTGGAACAAGCTGCCTAGGGAAGTGCTTGAGTCACCATCCCTGGAGTTATTTAGGGATCCCTGGATGTATATATCTGCACCACATGTGTAGATGTGGTGCTCAGAGACATGGTTTAGTGGTGGACTGTCTGTTAGCAACAGCAGGTTGTCAGGGAAAACAGACGGATTCACCAAACCTCCAGAACAAAACAGAAGTCATGGAATCACTGAGGTTGGAAGGAACTCTCGAGTTCTCTAAATCCAGCCTTCTGCTCAAAGCACGGCCAGGTAAAGCAGGTTGCCCAGGACTCCTTACAAAGATAGTGAAGGGCTTTGAGGGGAAGCCATATGAGGAGCGGCTGAGGGCACTTGCTCTGTTCAGACTGGAGAAGAGGAGACTGAGGGGAGACATGACAGCACCCTACAACTTCCTCATGAAGCAGTGGGAGCAGATACTGATCTCTCTGGTGACCAGTGACAGGACCCGAGGGAACAGCATGAAGCTGTGTCAGGGGAGATTTAGTTTGGATATCAGGAAAAGGTTTTTCTGAGTGGTGCAGCACTGGAACAGGTTCCCCAGGCAAGTAGTTGTGGCACCAAGTCAGTGTTCAAGAAACATTCGGATCACTCTCTCAGGCACATGGTGGGGTTCTTGGGGCTGTCCTGTGCAGGGTCAGGAGTTGGCCTTTGATGATCCTTGTGGATCCCTTCCAGCTCAGGATATTCTATGATAATATGAATGTGTCCAACTGGGTTTTGAATATTTCCAAAGATGGAGTCTCTGCAACCTCTCTAAGCAACATGTTCCAATGTTTGACTACACAGTTCTTCCTTATACCTCATCAGATATGTAATCCAGGCTCCCTAGAACTAGTTCTAGCAGTGTGAATATGCAACCTTGTATCTATGCCACACTGATGACAAAACTGGGAGAAGCAATGAAATATTAGTTCTCCAGGACTTTGGTCACCCTTAATTTGATTTTTTATTTATTTTTTATTTTATTTCATTTCAGTTTATGATTGAGCTAAAGGAGTCAGACTCGGAACAGCCACTGACATTTCAAGACTGATCTGCTCCTGTTGTTCCACCCACCTCTAAGGCATTTGTTCCCACCTCCCAGAGTTTTAAAGGTGTTCCACCTCTAAACTGCCAATCTGCTTAAAACCTGGCATATCACTTTACTATCTAAAATTAAACACTTCTAAATATATGGCTTCAGTTGAGGGATATGACCATCACTTCTTCATATTTCTCATTCCCAAAGGTTAAAGTGAGGATTACCTACCCCACAGGAGTCTTGTGAAATTTCATTGGTATGCAGATGTAACATGCCATGAAAAATTCATTATGACTTAAATCTTAGTTTAGTAATATAAATCTCACATTTTACTAGAAGCAGGACCTGTCTGTGGATGAATTTAGATGATGTAAATGATGTAAAGAAGGGTAAGGTATGAAACAATATGTAGGAGATACATAACTTTTGTAATTCTATGCTTTCTCAGCCTGGTCAAGAAGATGACTTGAAAGAAAACAAAAAAGAAACGGACACAATATGAAATGCAGGTACAAGGTTTTCTGTTAAATCATATCTTCTTCAAACAGCCTCAGAAAAATGACCTTTGTGCTCAGATGAAAGTAAATTACAATCTTGGAAAGCAGACAAAGATGATTTTTTGCAATGGTAGAAAGGTTCCTTGATATTACAGTGGGAGGTGGGAGCTCGACCTCCTGTATTTTCAAAAATTTTGCTGAAGAAGGAACACTGACCCATTATAACAATTTTCTTCTGAAGTTAATGATGCTAAGACATTTCTCTGTTTCCTGTCTGTGGACGCTAGACTCTGTTGGTCTGGCTTTTTGCAGGAGAGAAGAATGCAGCATCTGAAAAGAGAAGTTTGTTTCCTTGGTAGCTAACATTGTGTCTACAACTCACCACCATTCTCAGTGCACACTTTTGACTTGTTTCTTCTGGTTTTGTTTTGTTTCGTTTTTGGTTTTTTGTTTTTTGTTTTTTGTTTTTTTTCCAATGTGCCGATTCATTGTTCAAAGAGCATGAATTATACAATGAAGCCATCCCAAAATCTCTGCAAAACAAGCCAGGGACTCCTCCTCACCATTAAAAATGCCAATCTTCATAATTAGCTTTAATTTTCACATGCCACCTTCTACTCCTTGAACTCCTTGGCAGCTCAGAAGCAAAAAAAGTTCTTGCAGTGTTCCCAAAAGTCTCTTGACAGTGACAGTCAAGGCAGGATCTAATCTGAGAAAACAAGAGTCATCTTTACCTTGCCAGCCATTCTCTCCAGGCTTTGCTACAAATGGCCATAGTATTACAGGAGGAGGAAGGAAATTACACAGGCCCAAAATAATGCATGTTTACACTGGATAGAAGACAACTTGACTTCAGGAACTTGGGAGTTGGTAATGGACTGGACACCCATGCAGATCATAGAGCAAAACCATACTATGACAGCTGGGAGATGTTTGAATAGGCAAGTCATTTACCAGGATTACTTACTGCCTGATTTTAGTTTCTCATGTGTAGTTCCAACCAAAGCTGCACTAAGTGGTCCTTGATGGAAAGAAGGTTTCTGTTTAGTGTAATCAGAGTTGCTTAGTCACCACTTCTATATTTTTTACGGAACATGTTCTTTTCACTTAAATAATGCTTTATAACTCGTATCTCAACAGGGATGAATAAAAAAACCCCAAAAAACAAAAAACAAGCAGAAAAGAACCAGCACTATGTTTCCTAACTGGTTCTCCAGAAATTATGTGAATTTGAGGAGTTAAACACTGTAATTAGTGTTGTGAGGACTCTGTGGCTTTGTTTATACTGTTTGGATTAAAGTGGGACAAATTCCCACCTCATCACCATCTGTGCTCATATTGACGGCACAGACCTTGCAGTTCAGCCACCTGCAAATCTGCTGCTGTGTCACTGAGTCTCCCTGGGACCCTCTGGACTCTGCTGTTTTGACATGGTGGAACAAGGTGCAGTCAGATGGAGGTCATGGGCTTGTCCACACTGGAAGTGATTTAGCCTTTTTAAGCCTGGAGCTCACTGAGATCTTGTGCCAGAATTTTGATATGAGGTGAGGCTTGGCGTGTACTTAACTAAGAACCTGTTTATAGTCTCTCAGTAGGATTTCAAACAAGAAACCTGGATTCCAGTCAGCTGCATATTTCCTTTGGTTGGTGACCCTGGACACCACTTTGCGGTCACTTAAGCCACTTTAAAATTATCCTACCATCAACTTCAGTGGAGCAGGTTTTCCTAAAGCAATATTCAGATTTTCAAGCAATGCTGGTAATGGTCAAGTGACTTAGAGTGCTTCTTGAAAAATTACCCTAACAACAGTAATAAAGATAAGTAAAGGTAAGTGTTCAGCTGAACTGGTGAGTTGCTCCAACTCACTGTGCTGCTACATGACCAGGGGGAGAGGAGGATGCAAACGGTGTGGTGACTAATCCAGGGCTGTGCATATATTAGTAAATGAAGACCCACTGTCTTGCCTGGAGTTCAGCTGCCCTGAAGCACTCCACACACATGCTGTGGAGCAATCTTTGCCTCCAAAACAGCATCGCCACCATGAGCATTCTCTGGCCTTTGCTAAATCCTGAACTAACAGTACTCAAGGAGTTTAGGAACATACTGGCAAGCTTGGATGAAAATAAATGCCCGAGAGAGGCTGAGCCTCAGTATTGAGGATCAGGAGGCAGTTCCAAGGAAATTATCCTGAAACTATGAAGTTTGATAGCATAAGGTAGCAATTATTTTAGTAATGGAAGTCCACAAAAACATCAACTTGGAACTTTGCATGCTTGTCACAAAATGTAGCTTTTCTGCCAATTAGTTTGCCACAGTCATGCACCCAGAGTTTGTTTTCCTATGTCTTTGCCTTTTGGGGCCAGGTCATAGGTGCATTTTCCTTTAAATCTTTCTCTATAAATTGAATTAATTGCAAATTCTGCTAAAACCAAGCATCAAAAGGCTAAAGACCCAAACTGGATTGCAGCTTGTCTCTCACTTACAGATGAACGGGAACCAGGAATACACCTTCCAGCTGGGCTGCCTGACTGACTGGCAGCAGGTGAGGCCCAGGGGACTATCAGCCACTGAAGTTAACTACAAGTTTTCCTTAGTGGGGCAAGACCCCATAGATAATTTAAGGTCACAGACGTATAAAGTAAGAGACAAACATGCCATTAAAGGAAGAAAAGGAGAGGTGTTCCCAGCATACTTACAATACACAGCACCTCTAAAAACACAGAGACTAAGGATGTAGAAGGACTCCAGTGTTGTAGAGATATAAGGCTAGAGGAGGAAGAACCTAAAAGGCTGACCCAGAAAGTGGCCTGTAAACAGAGTATTATTTAATCTGAAGAGGAAATGATATCTTCTTATATTTTTTCTTGTTTTCTATTCGTTACAGGTCTATTACTGAAAAAAAAGTTCATGTCTTGAAAACATAAATAATTTTAAAGGCTGTATAATATATATCTTTGCCTTTCATCCATTTTTCTGATTTTAACTAATGATTGACAGTTTTGAACAGTTAGCTCTAGAGGACTGCAATTAATTAGCTCCAGAGCAAAATGAGTATTTTCTGTCTAGTTACTATGTAACACTTGACTACCTGCTCACTTTTCAAAAGATGTTTCCCCATCGGAAGTACAAGGAGCTTTGTCCATATAGACGAACATTTAAATACATCTGCGACTCCAATTTAAAAAGCAACCTTTAAGCACAGTGCTCTAAGGTGGCCAAAACCAGAGGGGAAAAAAAAATGAACCAATGCAATATTTGTGAATACTTCAGCACTTTTTTACAGTCACCTCTTGACAAGGAAAAATGCCATGGACTGCTCAGGAGAGGAGCTGGGTCTGCCCCAGGCTTGCCTAGGAGAGTGTGCAGTCATTACAGCCCTGAGCGCGCGTTCCTGGCAGTCATGTTTGACAGATGCAACTGGCCTGAGTGTATAAAATAATAAGTTACTCCTGGCTGAAAATTCTTCAGAACCAATGACACCTTTGAGTAACAACTGCAAAGGTCACCCTTCAGCTTCAGCGAAGTGAACATTGAAAAACAATTTGCCAACACGCTACTAACATTATAAAGAAGGACAATTCTCCCTGATTAAAGGGCAGTGGGATCACGGCCTCCCTTTTTACTCCTAGCTTTGACATTTCCACAGTAACAGGGACTTGTTTTGGCAGCTTTTAAAAAATACTAACTCTGAAATCTTTCTACTCTTATTTGGAAAAAAGCTTCAGCAATTCATTTTACCCAAATATGAGAATCCTAATACATGGGCATTAGAAGCAGTGCACTGCTGTATTACTGATTAACATAATTCAAGATACCAGTAATTTGAGACAGCTGGTTGGTCAGAGCTTTACACTATTATTTATTTAATGTATTTATTTTTTAAAATTATTTTCCTTTTTTTTTTTTTCCTTTGGAAGGGTATTTAAGAAGTATTCTGGGATTTGTAACACACAAAACCATCAGCATTTTGTACATACAGGAAAGTGTCAGTTTTATTACTCCTTTTTATTTAATGTTCCACAACATATTTCAGGCTGACATTAACACTGAATGGATTGTGGGGCATTAACTTTCCCATCATTTCCCTTATTGTCTGGGCATTACATGTCTCTCTTACACATCTATGCTCCTGACTGGGAGGGTGTAGGGGTAGCAGAGACATCCTTGTGGTGCTGTAATGGGCTGTAGAAAACAAAATGGTGCAGTATGTGTCCATGCTGATTTAGGATGCAGACTACTCTGCTACCCTACTGTCTATACTAGCTTTTCCTGCTGTGGAAACAGCCCAGTTAATTCTTGAGTGGTGGCTGGTCATAAATCATTGTGAGAGGCAGCGTGGGTGATAGTCATTTGGACGCAAGTATCAAAAATCTGCTAGCTCTGTCTAACTCCACACTGTGCACTCATTGGTAGAGTACAGTTTCTGTAGTTCATATATGGGGTTTATGTCAAGAAAACAGATACAGCCTAGTTTCACAAAGATGAAGTGCTGAGAAAAGTGCATTGAGTTCAAATCCATCCATCCTTGCAAACCAGAGGGAGAGTGCAAAGCAGTAGCGTGCCTTACAAGGGCAGTGGTCTCATTTGTGGGAATCTGTCCTGTCCACAGGAGAGTTCCTGGAAAAATGTAACTGAGGGCTCAAGGCCTCAGCTCGTCCATTAACTCGTCCTCAAAGCTTTTCACTATGTAGGCATAGCTTAAACCAAAAAAGAGCCTGGTTGAAACTGTTGCTTTTTTCTTTTTCTTTTTTAATGATTCCAACCCTGCTTTTCTTTCATTCTGTAGAGTACACGGCTGACATTATTACCCACATGCTTAGCAGTGCCACTGCTGTAATGGATGACGCTAGTACTTAAATGCACTAGGAAGACAGGAGTGGGCTGAAGCCATTTTTAGAACAACATGCTATTTCTTTTTTTGGTGCTGACTCATTCACTGTACCTTGTGGTATGTTTACTTTGATTGCTTGCTGCTTTGCAGGCTGTTGAATGGGTGAGGAAGGAATATTAATCAGTGACACACAGCACTGTGCTCCAGAACTAGTGATGTTGAGTGTTATACTCTTGCCTATCTTTGGCTTTATTGTAGGAATTACTTTTCTTTAACTAGCATTTAAAGTTATTTTAGTTCTGGAAACTGTAAGCGACACTTTTGTATTCATCATTTTAACACAGCTATCTAGTTCATATCCATTTTTTTCTCTTAAAAATCTTTGCTCCTCGCTAGTGCCCATATCAGAGTGGAATTAATCAAAGTCATTGCACTGTACATGTGTGGAACCTAATTAGCCAAAACAGCTGATGAAGACAGAAGAGATCTCACAGCTCATTTATCTTTTTCTTAAAATATTTTACATTAAAATTAAAATGACATGCAAAATAGTAGCAGCAACTATAGCTAAAACTATACAAAAGTGTGCTTTACTGCACTCATGATCTACTCAGGGCTATTCTGCCTGCTGAGTGAGATGACAGAAGTGTTTGGTGCCCAGAAATGCATTTGTAGCTCAGTTTGTCTGCATTCAAAATAGAAATTAAAGGCCCATGCATAATAACTTCCATTTACAAAATATGATCTGATAAATGCTGTTAATGAACAGCTACAAATGGTTGCTCTCTGCTCTTGAGGTGCTAGTTGACCATCTGGTTGACATTACAGCCCCCCAAAATAGTCTTCCCACTCTTTCCCTGTCCCTTCTCTTTGTATGTTCCCACCTCCTGCACCGTAGCAGGAGCGGTGCAAATCTGATCTGAGTTTTAAATGCAAAAAATCATCATCATTTTATACAGCTTTATTTCAACTAATTTAGTTCTCCTGAACTATTCACTTTAGGATTAGATGACCACTCATGCTGGAAGAAGGCATGTTCCCTGAATCACCTCTGACTTCCAGCAGGACACTCCCACTCAAAGGCGATCCCCCAGCTGCAAAGACTGTAGGTAAAGGGGAAGGGAATGTGAAACCCTAAAAGAGAAGCCAGAGATTAAGCTTGGAGATGTACCAGTTTAAAGAAATTTGTGCTTTCAACCCTAGGACGTGACTGAAGCATACAATGTGCAGACACCTTCAAAACCTGTTTTCTCAGGTCCTGTTTCCAGGAATTCATAAATTTGCTAGCAGCTACCTTCTTAGAGAGAAAATTCCTTTATTCATTCTTCAGAGTTTCAGTTTGAAGGAAAAAGCAGCTCAGTAATTATGGTGGAAAACAAAATGGAAGCCCAGAAACATAAGACAGAAAACAAACTCTCAAGCACAAGCCTAAGACACTGCATGGTTTTCCAGTTTGTGACTGTATATAAAAACTTTCCAGTGGAAAACAGAAGTAGCAATATTTTATACAGGTATTGAAAATAAATAATAAGAAGAAAACTAGTACATAGGAAAGTGAGTTGGCTATTGTGAAACCTCATATACATAGGTAGTAGAAAAAAGTTAGTGTGTATATATATATAAAATTAATAATTTCAATACATAAACATTTAAAATTCATTTTTCTCATTCTGAGGTATGTTTAATTATTTTTTATGTACGTTTTCATAGATAAAAACACCGAAGAACTATAATTTCACAGCTTTGGTTTAAAAAGAGTTAAAAATATATAGCTGACATGAGTCAGGAGAAATGTCTTTTAATATCATGTGCTGTAATACTTTAAACACAGAGACCCTGTGAAGGGCCTTGGGGTTTTATGCTAATCTATTCACTTGTGTACCTTAGGGAAATCTGCTGCTGCATAATCAACTTCGTAATCCCTTGAATTCTCATTGCCATCTACTCTAGAGTCAGGCACAAACTCTCTTGGCTAGGGATCCTGACATGTTTCTCTATTTTTCTCAGTTTCTGAACCTAATGAGTATTTTTATCCAATCATTATTCAGTGATGCTTCTTGCACTGCCATAAGAAAAGTTAAATACGCCTCTTCAGATTTGCAGATAGAGCAATTGAAGTGTGCAGTGATTAACAAATTACATTTCCTGGGTCAGAGAGAAAGTTCATGGCACAGCTAATACTGGAATGTATCACTGGTTTTAATGATTACAGTGTGACAGCATAGCATCCCTCAAAGCAGAAGTTTCAAAGCCAAGCATTTAGTTATGACATTGACAGAATGGGGTCCCTTCAATGTATTTGCTGACCTTGGGCTAGCAAATAAGCCACTTGCTCAGTCTAATCTGAATGGCATATTCTGATAAGATGGAACATATATTTTATTTTAATATTTTGTAATAAGAATATTCCTTTTATAGAATTCCTTGTATTATTGCTTTGGACAGAAGTATAGATTTCTTATGGTAGGAACTGAGCACTTGAGATTTAACAAATTTCCATTATAAGATCCTTATGAATAGGCACTGGGTACTATGTAGCTTTTAAAGGGGCTTAAAAACAAAGATCACAAAGTTTCAGTGCAGCAAAAATTCAAACTCACATCTCCTAGATTTTGAGTTGGATGGACCTGCCAGTGGATGAATATTCCTGATTGCTGAATGAAAATTTCTTTTTGTAGTCATCCCAATCCATAAAAAGCATAAAAAATTACTCTGCAAAAAATGTGCTTTTCTGCTCCCTAAGCTTGTCACTGGGCTTGTTCCAAAGCTCAGTGATAACCAAGTTAGTTAGTGAACTCAGTGTTTTATATTCACTTCAGAATGCTAATATAAATTGGGAGTAAGGAGAAGGCAGGTGAAAAGTTAAAAACAGATGGCTTTTACAAACACAGATGAGATGTAGAGAGGAGGGGAAGAAGAAACAATGAAATGTGATAGAGAAGGAAAGCACAAAACCCAGCAGAGGTGTAAAGGAACCAGAATCGTTAGTGTAATAGTATGCAATGGTACAGGAAAAACTAGCCACACCTAACCCCCTCTGTAATGTCAGAACTGTTTGCACATGTGGTTTTAGAACACAGACACAAGGAGAAGTCTGCATATGATGCATTTCCAGTTCTGGCTTGTTGAGTAAGATCAAAAACTTTCAGGGAAATGCAGTCTGTTTTACATACATGAGAATGTGCTTGGATATGATAAAATACCACAGCTGTCAGTCTAGATTGGAATAAATTTGCATGGTAATGCCAGGAGGGCTGCAATTTATTTTACTTCCTCTGCAATGAGAAACTTTCCCTGTTTCAGTAGAGAACATTGATCCTGGATGTCTATGCATTTGAAAAGATCTGGCTCTTCAAGTGTGACTCATTTCTATTAGACGCCCATAGCTCCGAGGGGAGAGCGCTCTGCACAGAAATGTAGTGGTTGTTGCTATTCTCTGTTTGTCAGTTTTTGCAGAGCCCAGAGGAACTGAAAATTTACAAATACATAAATCTGGAATAGAGATTTCCCCATGTTAATGTGAGAATTGGTTAATTTCTGGAGAAAGAGAAGTTCCTCAAAAAGCAATAGAACATATGCAGAACAACGTGGGCTTTGCAGGCTGTACTTAGTGAAAATTGAAGAATACTTGTAAACTACATTTTTTCCATTGACCAAGCCAGCTGAAGAAGTTATCCTCACCGATACCCCCTTCTTTCTGCTCTGCTCCCACTACAGTTCTCTCTGCAATTTGATGTGCTACTGTCATCTGTGATGAGACTATGCTGGACCTGGGTCATGTAAATGACGTAAATGTCTAAAAATAGTATTTTGGAAGGTATTTTTTAAACCCATGTGACTTTACAATCCATATCATTGAGCAGCATGACAAATAGCTACATTAGAATGACTTGGGGGTGGCAAATGTCATCAAGCAGCAGGCATAAAAATTTAAATGTAGGAGAAAGTGGAAGCTTCTTGGTTGCCGCTAGAGAAAACAAGTGTGCAGAACACCACCAAAAGCAGTCTGAGGGCCATCTCCCTGAGGTACCCATGTAACTTTTAACAAACATGTTGTTATAGTGTGGTCTCAAAAGAGAGTCAGTTCAATATGATCTTGGGTGACCCAAACACTAAAAGCAAATACGTGAGTGATTATCACCACAACAAAGCAACTGGGTACAGCAGTAAATCCCTTTTTCTGTTACTTGTAAAACCGTGGAGAAAAGGAATAAAAGAACACAAAAATAGGATTCCACACAGCCTGCTTTTAAAACCACTCATTCACAAATGTATTTGAAACACTTTTTCTAGCCCTTAGACCTGCTGTGGAACTGCTCCTTTTTTTAGTGTGATATATGGATTTTATCAAGGTGTTCAGTGTGAACTCCAAAGACTCAAACACAATCACTGACCTGAAACTAATTTATATCACACCGGTTTTATAGTTTTAATCTGTGCTCTATAAACAAAGACAAGAGCTAGAGATTTCTCACTTTCATGGGAGGTGAGCCATACAGAAATTTTTTGAGATATACCTACTGTCCTTGTATTTTTTTATTATGATTATGGCATATACTGTGATGCTATTTTCATTACAAATCTTAAGAAAATCTTCCTCTTACCTGAAGGTAATGGCATGGCCTCAAGGAAGGTTTGATTTCCTGATGAACCAAAGGCTTATCTAAGTTCAGTGATGATTTGCGATAAGCTTCTTTAGCCTGACTAACTGTAAGCGTTGACCAAGAACTCCTTTTCATATATTTACTATCAGGGGTCATTGGTAGCCCTTCACAAGCCGAACACTTCACATCATTGTTACTTTTGGAAGTCTTCAGTGAGAGATCCCCAAAATGCCCCTGGAGTGCCTCAGGATAACAATGGGATATATGATCTGCATGGTGCCTATTTACCACACTAGGGGTTCGGTAAGTGCTATCGCTGTCCAAATTATCATCAGAGCTCCACCAGCTACTCATTCCAGATTTATGCTTGCTTTCTGGTTTTCGCTCCTTACTTTTACTCCTTTTGCTATGCTTGGAATGGTGCCCGTGATGATGATCGTCCCCTCGACTGTCTCCCTTTGTTCCATTAACATTGCCCTTGGATGATCCTTCCAGAGAATGAGATTTAGTAAAAAGTTTCTGGACGGAATGAACAAGATGGCGTATTCTTCCTGGGCTCTCACTGCGTTGTTCCGCAGCTGTTGAGGTCCTCTGGTACTGTAAAGTGTGAAACCCATCCCGGTGAAGAGGAAGTTGTTTCTCAAATTGGTCCAAAAGATTTGCAGGAATACGGTTAATCTTAGGGTTACCGTGAGACATGGTGCAGTCGTCTCTTGAGTCGTAATGTGAGCTGTAGTGCATTCTGGGGAAAGTGCTACTTGACATGTGATCGCCCATTACCATGGGCATCATCATGCACTCAGAATGAATGGAGCTGCGTGGCGAGCAACGATGGTGATCCAGCGGGCAACTCTCCGTGGGGCTGAGAAGATACGACTGTCTTGGCTCCTGCCCATGGTGGATATGGTCGTGGGTATGTTCACAATCTTCAGGGGATGCTAAGCCACAGGTATGAGCTGAACATAACTGTGGTTGATTGCGACTACCAGATAATCCTTTCATATTCCTCGGAGCAGGAGAGTATCTTTCTTCATTGAAGTGCTGAGAAGGCGACCATGAGTACTGCTGGTCTGTCATGAGAACACATAAAACCTGTGTTATGTGTCTGATTAAAAGATTAACTTGAAAAATCCAAGTATATTGAAAAACTAAACATTTTTTCCTCTATGAGCTTGATGAAATGTCTCACCATTCATGGAATTTCATCCAACACTTTAAAACTGGTTAAAATTATTTATTATGAGCAAATTATGAAGTGAATGCAACTTCCTGCTTGCAAAATTGTGTTGCAGTTCTAAATGTTATGAAGCTATTCATTGTGTAAATTTATTCAAGTTAAATGGATGCATTCAAGTATTTAGTTTATTATTTAATATTTATAAATCATATGTCAAGCTTTGTGGCTGGTCATTTAAGCTACATGAGTCTAGTTTCTATTTCGTTGGTTTCACAGTTTGATATCTTAACTTAAATGTATTATTTCTTGATGGAACCATTTTTGCATTATAAATTGAACTTCATTTTCTTAAATAAATCTCAGCTTCATGATCCTCAGTTTACTCTTCATAAATGTAAATAATAAACAGCCAACAGAAAAAGAATATGAACATACTGAAATGAAGCTATAGTTTATATCACTAAACAGTTTCTGAATAAGAATTTCATAGTATTTGAACATCTGTTATCCTTAGTCCAGAAGTATTATTGCTATTCCCATACATGTAAAGTTTTCTCTATTAGGCAGTTTTCCCCTTTTTATTACCAAACTACAAAATATATTTTTAATGACTCTAAGTTCTTTCTGATAAAACAAATATCTTGAGGTACAAGCTATGGGGTTTTATATACTCGATATATATTTGATTATTTGTTCCTATGAATCATGTGCTCCAAGTTGTGGTTATTATACAAGCATGATTGCTAGGTAAGAGTAGCTTGTAAGCAAAGATTTTGATACTTAAGCCTTTGATCTTTTTCTCTCATGCAATTTCTTGCAGCTGTCAAATGCTACAAACACAAAATTTAAAAAAAAAAACACAATACAACAAACAACAAGCAAAAAACCCCACAGAAATACTTCAGTTTAATTTTCTTTCACTTTTCCTCTTCAGTTTCCCCTTATTTAAGAAACGTTTCAAAAGCAGACAAAGTGATAGGATGCAAGATAATCCTTTAGAGGATCAGAGAGATGTGTAACTGTTTATACAACCCAGTTAGCATGGCCTTTCTGCAAATTTACTCTAAGAATCTAAATCATCTCACACAGGTGCTTGATAGAAGCAAGTTGAAGGCCTCAACCAGAATGGAAGCCAAAGGATATCAGCTGGACACTGGAAACTGGCCTGTAGAGATAATACAGTAGCTGACAGCATTTTTAGGAGTTTTGAAGCCTGAGACAAAGCTCTCCTAAATCATATTCCCACAGCTGGTGAAAACTCAATGCCTGGATATGGTCATGAAACAGATCAATACCCATATCTCTCTAATTTTATTCGACTAACATGTGTTATAACATGATACCCTGAGTACAGAAGGCAATTTGTTACCAAGTCTTTAGCATCAGCAATCTCATAACCTAATGCTCTATATTTTCTCTTGTAGGAGATGCTTTGATAATTTTATTACACCCTAATTTCAACAGAGCTTCAGATAATGTTTTAAAATGAATGCAGCATTAAACTAATAAACAGTAAAGCATTCTTCAGCCTAGGCACAATCCTGTCACACTGAAGTCAAAGGTGGATTTAAGGCTCCAAATGTCACCTCCAGAGTTTATCGTGGCATAAAAGCGAAGGGTATACACATATATCCTTTTATGCTTCTATTTTATTTTCATGTCAGTTTCTTTTACTTAATTCTTGGCTATTACTGTATCAAAATAAAACCTTACTACTGTTGATTACTCAGTCTATTGTACTCTTTAGGTTATAATATCTTGCAAAAATGTAGTTACAAAAAGGAAACAAAATTGTTTCTCTGAAATGATGTCATTTTGATTATATACAGACAAGGTAGTAAATTATGAGTGCATTGGGATTCAGCCACATAAGTAGTCCTGTAATTAGTGGTACTTAACCCAGGATATTACCCAACATTATCAGGGAAATAATAATGGACAATGTGTTGAATTTAGTCAGTACTTCCCATAAAGGGTACCCAAAGCACTTGACAGAGATTACTGCATTAGTTTTTACAATCCTATGAGATTAGATAGACCGAAGACATTTTTTACAATGAAGGTAGTAAAACACTGGAAGAGGTTGGTCTAGTAGAAGATGTCCCTGCCCATTACAGGGAGGTTGGACTAGATGACCTTTAAAGGTCCCTTCCAACTCAAACTATCCCATGTGGAATATACTGTTCTTTTATAGAAAAAGAAATTGGAATACAGGCAACATTTTCCAAAGTGCTTATGGATTTGCAGTCCTTAATAATCACAGAAGCATGAGCCAGAGGGAGGTGGAAGGAAGCTCTTCCGTCAAACTGACAGAACAATGAGAGTCAACCCCAAGCCTTTTTGTCACAATCTTGCATATCTATGAATGAAGGTAACTTGCACTATGCCTCAGTGATGCATCTAGACAAAAAAAGGAAGGGCATAGCAGACATCCAGAATGAAAGAAAGAGAATAAGAAACTCATTTAAATGAGTTTCCTAGCACAGAATTGCTAGTCCCTAGTGATTTCTTTAGACCTCATGCAGAATCAAACATAGCCCAGAAGGCTTCAAACGTTTTCATCCTCTTACATCCCTAGGAATATGAGACATGATGATTTGATTGCACTGCAATGGGTAATCTAACAACAGCTTTTCCAGCCCTCATAAGTCCCTGTGACTCTAACTCAGTGCAACTATAGAAAAATACAATTTTCTGTATGTTGTTTTCACAACCGTATAGCATTTTATGTGCTTCATGGAATATCTGAGTTCTTCTTGATTGAAACACAGTAGACAAAACTGCTAGAGGCATTTAATAAGCTTAATCAAAATAATTAAAACTTGAATTAAGAAGGCAACATGTGCCAAAAGTAATACTCCCTTCTTAAATCTGTCATAGAGAGTAACTAAAACTAGATAAAGTCCAAAATTACTTAAATGTGCATCATCTGAATTTATCACTCCAATTAAGTTTTAACTCTGCTTAGGACATCAGACCACTTCTCTGTCCTTGGCACTATTACTTCTTATTAGAAACCTTTTTAAAATCTAGATTTTGAATTATAATGGATAATTTGTGTTTTTCACTATTCATTCAACTTTGTTCAGGAGACATATTTCAGGGCTTGAAGAAACAGTTGAGCTGCATCTGAATGAATTACTGTGTGGTACCAGACCAGTGTAATTGGTAACTTCTAGCTTGCCAGAAACGCAAAGAAAAACATGTTGGCTTAAAATTCAATTAAGCTAACGTGCTTTTCTAGCATTTGCAAAGGGCTAAAAGTGTGTATACGGTCAATGTCCACAGCTCAGTTGATACATAACATTTCATAAAGCTACAGTAATAATTTTTTTTCCTTGATCTTTTAAAAAGAAATATAATACTTTGGTACAGCAAAATAGTTCCAGATTTACCCAATAATGACAGATAGGATTGAAATTTTAGTCTGTGTTTTTGAAGATGTTTTTTTACAGCAGCTCCTATATTTGCTATGGGCAATCACTATAAAAACATAGAAGTGCCACCATCAGTATCAAAAAGAGCTAAATGGAGACAGAAGAACAAATAAACATAACCCAAAGCAGACAAAGAGATATAGGAATAGAGACAGAGAAAAATATATTACATGTGAGCATAGGAATAGCTTTTTTTAAGTTTCAGAGAAAAAAGAAATCTTTCAATTGACTTCAATGGATAGTCAGATAATACCTAAAGACTGGGGGCAGGGGACAGACCTAGAACAAGACATAGGCTGTTATGTCAGAGAATTCAGTAATTCCAAACCCCTGAAAATCCCTTAAAGCTCTTTTTTTTCAGAGACTACTCTACAGATATAAGTTAACCTTTAACCTCGACAGATGGAAGGATTTCTCCATCCCTTCCCATCTATTTAAACTCTTCCTGTTATGCCATGTCCTGTCCTGCTTCTTTCCTGCCCCTGTTTTTAGTTCTGGACTTTCTGATGCTAAAGGAGTTGCCTTCTTCCTCCAAGCAGAGGTTGTTTTACCTGTCTTCAGGGTCTGGTCACAGTTTTGAGAGCATTTAGGCTTCTTCCTTGTGCTAGTCAGTACCAAGGAAAGAGAGTTTCAAGGACCAAGAATAATATTTGAAATAATGAATTAGAATTACTATTAATGTTCTATGGCAAAAATGCTAAAATCCTTTAAGTAATGGGAAATAAGAGCTGAACATTTCTAGAGATCCTGGAACACTGCTCTTGGCTAAACAGAATCAGTATAAGACCACTGAAACTTCTCTAATATTCAAAGGAAGTGCATGTCTCCACAAATTTTTTTGTGTGTTGAATATTGAGAGTAAGCTTTCAGAGCATAACAGTGTTTTCTGGAACTACTAAATAATCCCTGATTTTTGCTTTTTTTTAAAAAAAAACTTATTTATTTTTAAGAAAGCACTTCCCTTTCTATTGAGAAATTAATTTAAAATACTTTAACCTTATAAGCCCCTTGGTAAACTGCTTTCCCATCTGCAACATCTGTGCTGTTTTCATTGGAGAAGAAACAGGGGTTTTGCATAGTGTAACCAGGAAAATGCATTGCTGAAAAGAGATAATTAATCTAGCATTCAAAAAGAGGTAGTAGACAAACCAGGCTGCTGCATGTTGCTGTTTCAAGACATTGACTCAGTGTTGCAATGCATTATGAAAATATATACTCACAGTCTAACCTAATACTAATATAAGAAATACTGGAAAAATGGGTATATTAATCAAATAACTAAATATTAAATATGAAAATGGATAATTAAAATGTTGTAGCTGGAAAATTGTCTGTCAAAGGTCTTCATTAAGTAGTATTAGATGAGCACTGTTTCCTCATTAACTTGTTACATTATTTTTCTCTGTTTTATTTTAAACTTGAAAATTAATATTTCAGGGTTTGAGATGAGTGACTAATCTACCAAATGCAAGGAAAACATTCTGGAAATTCCTTAAGCTTCTACAATGGTCTCATGATATTTCCAGTCTATTTATGTAGCACAGCACCTTGCATAAAATTTTACATAATATCATAAAGATGAGTGACTACCTTACTGTAACTTCCAGCTTTAGAAGATGACTTGCAATTTCCATGTGTGTGCAGTGCAAGCAGTGCATTGACCTTTCTGTGAATTTCTATCTTACCTCTCAGACTGCTTACTTGAAAGACTAAACTTTGAAGGGCAGCACCCCTTCAAAGACAAGTAATATTCTCTGTCATAAGACAGTTGCAACAGGGTATTTTTTGCACTCAGATTCCCTGCACAGTCAAGAGGAGGTAGGTGGCTCTGAGGACCTAAAGCTAAACATGAAACTGCCCAAAGCTGTCAAACAAACACAGGCTGCACGTGAATGCCTGTTTTTTTCTGAATTTAAAACTGAAAAATAAATACTTCTCTACCCAAATCTGAGTAGTCTGTGTGGCAGGCATGTGTGGCTCTGTTTACGTGAGGAGACTAAACAGAGCCAGAGGTTGTGTCCAGTCCGTACAGTTAACCTGTTGCCTCAGAGTTTCGTGGTATATAAATAGGACTCTTCCATCTGATACATAAATATAATTTCCCAAAGTCTGTTACAAATATGCAATCTGGATGTGCTTTTATTTTGGATTGTGAGAAACTGGCATGATTCTTCTTAAGACTGAAGTACATGTCCAAATAGCATCAGATGAATACATACTCTCGTGTACGTATTTGTCTCTGCTGACTAAGGCAAAACCTGTTACTGGTAAGCTCTAATGCCCAAACCTACATCATAAATATATAAATTTAGGTGATCTGAGGCACATGGTACACTGCAAAATGATAGAAAATGTTTTGACAGCCCAAGCTAATTCAGTGGAACCACATGACAAATAATGACCATGGGTAAGATGGTTTTTATAACTCCTGTATTAGATAAAAATGAACATTCAAATTCTATTCTTAAAACAGCACCAGTGTCCCAGACATACCAAATTGGAGCAAAGTCAGAAAACTAAAAGGGAAGTAAGAAGCACATGGAGTGCTGCAATTTGTTCAGTACAGTCAGCACTGTTACACAGGAGTCTGCAGGTGGAGAAAATGTTTGGTGGCACCCAATCATTTTTGTTCAGCATGACAGTTCCATCTTCAACTCCATCCATCTTTCAAATAAAGGCTAATAGACTGGCAATCCAAAATCCCAAGGGATTTGTTCCTGAGTTAAATAAGCTTGATATGAGAAAAGGGTATATAGTAAAAGGAGTGCAGAGTAATAGCAATGGAGTAATGGAATCTTTGAGGTGGTGGGGTCGCAGGTGGGGGTATTGATTTTCAGGGGATACACAGCACAATATACTAGGAGGAGGAAAAGCAGAGAGAGCTGTGATCACTGGGTAAAGCTGTGACGAGGAACATGTTAAAGCTGGGTTACAACACTGACTGCCTGGCATGGAGAACAGGGCATGCTATATGTGATAAAGGAGAAATGTGGAAACAGTATTTGAGGGATGAAGACATCTAACACCCAGGTGAAAGAACAGGCACTTGGACTGTATGACTAGGATAAGAGGCACAATACTGTGCCCATGCCACAACAAAAGATAAGACAGAAATTCATGAGAGGCAACATGGCATTTGCAAAAAGCTCCATGATAAGGAGTGGAGCGATGCAGAGAGTCCTCAGGATGGCGGAAAATTAATTTCCATTGGTTTGAAGTATATGATGTCTTAGTATTGACTGGTATGTAGCACAGAGGCCATCACAATGCTTTCCAGTTTTGAAGTACATTGCCACTATTCACCTTTTCGACAGTGCTATGACATAGGTAAGTCCACAAAATGATTTACAACTCAGACTTTTTCACAGAATCTGTATGATCAGTGAAGTTTTTCAAAAATTATAATGTATCATCATGAGATTGACCTAAAATAACTAAGACATAAGGTTTTTTTTTGAAAAAATATAGTTGTATGGAGTCATCCAGGGCTTCACTACATGAATATCATTGAACAACTGGTTATAATGATTCCAAATACAGACCAGAAAAGCTAGTCCAACACTATTACACTTCTTTTGTTCCTTATTGTGCCTGGCTTTATGGACTTCCTTTCCTGAAGGAGAAAATTTTGCTGCTTCCAGTTATTAAGTCAGCAGCCAATCAGTTTCCCTTGGTGTCATAAAACTGCCACTATTTTCTCAGCAATAAAAGAAAGCCAAAGTATTGCATGGTACAACTCAAAGGTTTACACATGAATCTACACTCCACTCTGGAAGTACAAGGGAAATCCTTGTCACTTTGATGGCAGTGACAAATCCCCCATTAACTTCATGGGGCTGGGATTAGTGCTAAATATTTGCTGAGAAAAGTTTGTGGTTAGTTTACCTACACCACCTATGTTACTTGAGGTAATCACCTCTAATCAGGGCTGTATTTTGCAGAATGCACAATTTGTGCTCAACTGAAATCCATGTGATAGAAACCTGGAAGGGTCCACAGTCAAGAAGATGATGGCATGAAACTGCTTCAAAAGATGAAGGTGAAACTGCTTCTGCTGAAATACTGTCAGTGGTAGCACAAGGGCCAAGATTTAATCCCAAGGATCCAAACTACTTGACCAACTATTCACCTGAGTGGAACCACCAAATTTCCAATGTTTCTTTTCTAATAAGAAATACTTATCATTGATTCTTAATAAAAATAATTTAAAAAAAAGAAATAATGCTGATATTTACAATCTTCTTCCTTAATTTTTTTCTTAGTGTTTCTGTAATTCCTGGGAGTTTGTCCTTCATGGTAATATATCACAGAGGAGGTTTTCCATCCTCTGCAATACTGAGGGGACTGCAAAAACTAATGCTCCTCTATCCAAGCAAAAATATTTAGCATATATTCCCTCCAGATTGCCTTTCATTATTTCTGTAAAATATGGATGTATTTTAAAGATTTTACTTATTTTATAGAGTGCTCTTCTGGGAAAAAAATAATCTAATCATTAATTCTCAAAAGCACTGATTATTGCTACAGAACAGATGATGGTTAAATTTAAAATACCTTTCTATTTCAAAATCATCTTTTAAACATTCAATACAGTTTTTAAATTGTCAGAACTGAAGAAAATTATTCAATTTTCTGTTTGCTTCAGCATCCATTCTTTGCAGCCTTTTGATTCGCCAAAAATTTTAGAGTTTTAGCCTCAGTCTGACCCAAAAGAATTATTTCTTTTACTTTTTGGAGTTCATTATTATCTGCTCAGCTGTACACCCTTGGTGCTGCCTCTTGCTGTTTTGTCATTATATGGTGAACTTTTCTGTTCAGCTCAACCCACTGAGATGGAGGAGGACTCACCCTGACTTTCCTATGGGGTACAGGAAGAAATAGCAGCCTGGTGACAAGTTCCTTTTTAAACCTGTTGCCATAGTAACAGGCAGACAATCTTACTCTTTCATAACCTCCAGATTGGGAATTTTTCAAATCAGGGTGCTGTCTCTTTTCTGCCTGGCTGAGTTCTGTTTTGAGTCTGTGACAAACATTGAAAACACTAATTGCCACTTCCCACAACCATTAGCACACAGATTTTCCATGTGGCAGTGAATGGTCAAAATGTGATCCCTGCTCCTGGAATGAGATGACGGTGTAAGTACCCCCACTCTGGCCAAGTTTGAGACAGGGCATCTCAATTATTCTGTGTTCTGGTTTATTTTATTAAAAGAAGTGACATTGTAAAATGGTGGAAAAAACATATGAAGTTGCACAATGACAGGTGATGACTGAACTCACCATTGAAAGCTGGCATCATACTATCAATATTTGCTGGTGTTCATCCTACTGCACTGCTTACACTAGTGCAAATCCCTTTAGGAAGACTGACTGAACCAGTAGCCTGTGTGCCCAGGACTGTGAGAGAAAACTGCAGTCATTTAGGTCTGTGATGAAAGTATCTCCAGCACCCTGGTTGTGCCAATGAATTGTCCCACTCCCAACAGAGCCTAAGCAGCCTATAACGAATGTGGAAGGGAGGTAGAGCATGGTTAACTTTTTTTCCTGGGGAAATGGAGAGCACACCATTTAAGCTGCTCATCATGGGAATACATTTAAAAGGCTGCACATTTATCCTTTTGAAAAGGGACAAAACAGTTAACGGAGGAGCGACAAAGCAGTCAGATGAGTCAGTCTCTCATCTCTGTTGCAGCAGTTGCACCCTTTATGGGAAAGTAAATGTTGTATGTCAGGTATGTACCCAGGTGTTACAGAGGTCAGCAGGCCATGAGGGAGAGAAAAATGTCCCTCCTTTGTTAACATCCCTTGTGTGAAATAATTTAGAACAGAAATATTTGTTTATGAATACATAACCCTGTTTGTATTCTCTAGTAGAAATGAATGAATAATTCATAACAAATATCCTATTTGATTAATCTTGCATCCTTACAAACATCTTCCCCTGCTTGTGAATTGACCTTGGGCCTAATGGGATTTTTGCAGAGTTATCTGATATTATGAGGTATTTAATTTTTAGAAATAGCTTCTGGTCTACAGATTGTTAGTAAGCATTTGTTGCCAACAGCTTATAACTAAAATGCAGGACCGTTAGCATGTTTTTGTATCATGCTCAGACCATATGATATGATTTTGTACTATAACTGAAAGTAATTCACAGAACAAGCTCTGAAGCATAACTGAAAGTTCAAAATTTATTTTCTGAAAAATGTATTATTTCATTAACATTTTCTGTGATCTTGATCATCACATCAGTAAACTTCTACACAACAGTTTCTGGGTACTGAAAATGGAAGGATATGAAGTGGAATTATTTAGAGATAGAATAACAGTAATAAAAAAAGACTATTTTTTGCAGTATCTATTCATCTAGTCACAATAAGCAAATAACAGTGTGACACTGAATTATATCGGGGCACCTCATGTTTAAAATATCTTGTAAGTTTAAAAGACTTTTACAATGCCACACCAAACCATCTGGCTACATATTTTTACTACATGACAGAAAGAAAGCCCTGTGGATAAAGGATTAGCTTGGAAAATTTGCAGTCAAGTTTTCATGTCCAGCCATGAATTCATTGCATGGATCAGGATAAGGCCATGTGAAGTGATGCCAGTTGCCATGGCGAGGCTTGACCTGGCCTCACTGGATTGCAGTTAAACTTTGTGGATATCTCTTGTAGACTCCCTACTTCAGTTCTCCATAGCACAAGAGTAAAAGTAACTTCTGTACCTGAGAGGTTAGTGTCAGAAACCAGGGAAACATTCAGTCTTTGGAAAAATGCCCAGCTAAGAATTTAGAATAGAGTGTTTATTATTATTCCCATTAATTACAGGGCTGAGTGTCAGTGTTGCAGTTTACTCCATGCGGCCAAGCCCTGGTTGCGACTGAAGTCCCACCAGCACCAGTGAAAGTCTACTCACATTTAACCATCCCTGAATGTTCTCTGGGAAGGTGGACTGAGTCAGATATGGCAAAGAGGAAAACCAAGAGCTCACTGACAACCCCTCCCCCATCCTTGGGAAAAATTCCCGTTGTGCCTGGTATATAAGGCTAAACCTCTTGAAAAATGAGAAGTAGTCAGACACTAATTGCACTGAGTAAAGTTGGATAATATGGTAGAAGGACAGACAGACTGAAAAGTCAGGCCTTTATTTATGCTTTTATTTCAAGAATGGCTATATCCTTTCTTCCTTTCAACACATAAGGTCATAATGGCACAATCATGCAATCAACAGTGATTGAATAACCATCAGTTACTGTCTGACACTTGGACCTTACAAATTAATCAAAAGCACAACTGCTCAACTGTGAAATAAAAATGCATTTTTGTAACCTGCTCTTAAACTCCCTTATAGTTTACTTTGCAATTGGGGCAGGTTAAGACCATTATTAGTAACTGCAACCTATTTTACAGGTTTCAACCTTTTTCTTAAGATAATTCAATATCTATTCCTGAAGAGAAAACAGCAATTTACTGAAACAGAAAGCCTTTAGTGAAAGTTCTTTTTCTTTGCTTGACATTAGAAGTGGCTATGTGTAAAACTTATGCAAAATAAATGTTTTCGTTAGGTATAAAAAGGAGTTATGGAAAGAAGAAGTTCTGATACAGACTCACATGGAGGATGGTGCTGGTGAACAGCCCAGACTGTACCAGCTACAAACATGAAGCCTTTGGTTGTGGGAGTTTGAAAGTTATGCATTTTACTGTGCGGGTTTGAGTTCAAAAGGTTTTATTGTCACCCTCCCCAAAATGGTTGCCATCCCTCCAGTGTGTTCCCCCTGAGACTTTGCTCTCAAGGAGTCATTGCGCTGCTGAGGCGCAGGGACCGTCTCCCGGGTTAGAGCTGTCCCACTTGGGTGGTGTCCCAACCACCAAGCTGCCAGCTCAGCCGCTGCTGTGCTGCTGCTGCTGCTGCTCAATGGCAGCAGCCGAGACCTGCCAGGGTCTCTGCCCCTGTCAGGTTGGGTTGGGGCAGCCCCATCTTTGGGATTGCTCTGCCTCAAGATGCCAATTTAGCTGCTGGCAGCATGCCCACCCCTCCTATTGGTTTCTGCCTCTGTCCTAACCCCATTAGTTATCTCACCCATCTACTATCACCAATCCCTTGCTTCCTATTGGGTTTGATCCTTGTTTCCCCTGTTGGCTAGCTGAGTGCCCAAATCACCCCCTTCCACTGAGCCCTTACCCAATCCTGTCCAAGTTCCATCACCTTCCCCTCAGAATCCTATAAAATCCTCGTGATTGTGCAATAAATCAGTTTTCGCCTCCCATCTCTCTGAGTAAACAGATCTCTCTTGTGCTCTCCTGCTCGGAGGGACCTGTGGGAACCATCTCCTACCCCCCAACGCTGTATACTATTTTTCCCTCTTTGCTCTGTGCATGTACTACCTAGTCAAATCTTTAATTAGAGACATACATCTCATGTTTCTTGTTCACATTTCTTTAACTATTTGAATGCCATTCAAGCATTTCACTTTTTCTATGTGTTATTAAAATTGCACTATTTTTTTGTAACACCCAGAGCAAAATGTTGCCGTAGCCTTTACAGGCCTAAAGTAAATAAGATTGAGAAATTTCTAGATAGCATAGACAAGAGTAGTTTTATAAAATGTTTATTTTCTAATACACTAACATTGTTCATATAATATAAACACCAGTTAGATGAAAGTTGGGAATTGGAAGAACACTGGTTTCCATGCTTGGGACATGCATGAAGTGACATGCTTGGGATCATGCATGTCAGATCTCGCTCCCACAACTATGCCCTGCCACATTTATCAGGTAGCTTATTTGGGATATTACTAGTGAAAAGAATAGGAATTTTTGGTGTGAGTGTGAATCATGTAACAGTAATACTTATCACCAAGAACTCTGTTAACAAATAAATGTTAATGGAAAAAGTATAAAATATTGTTCTTAAAAACAGTCTATGAACACTTGGATAAGCTTTTTTTGAATGAATCCATCACATTTCTGCCTGTTTTATGAAATTAAATATTTTATGGAATCAATAGTGTAAAAGAGTTGACATCAATCCCATCCCTTGATACCTTTTTCCAATTAAGGCAGCGGATCATTTTATTAATAATATTATTTAATGACTATTCAGCATTTTCACTCTGGTGAGAGACTGTGCAAAGATTAATTAATCCCCACCAAAGCCCCCAAATCTCACTAGGTAATACTAAACCCATTTTACAAATAAGGGCCTGGGGACAGAGACTCTTCAGTACCAGAGAGATTCTAACTTGAAGCTCCCTGGGACAGTGAGAGTTTAGAATAATGAATGGCCAGGCAGTTAGAACTACCTCAAAGAATATCATCTTGATTCTGTCTTGACTTGGGAAACTATTTTCTTTCTCCAGGAAAGCCCTTTCTGTGTTTTCTTCAGGAATGACAGTCTCTAGCAGTCCTTCAGATTGAGGTTGTTCATACAAAATAATGATGTAGTCATTGGGCTGCGTATATACAGAAAGAGAGCAAGCCCACTTCCATAGCTCAGTGATTACAGTATTCACCTAGAACCAGATTTCTCTCCAAAGAATATTTAACTCTATACATATGCAACAGCAATAAAAAGTGAAGACTGAGAAAGAGCTAATAGTTTGCAGCTTTTATATTTAGTCCACGGACTTGAACTCAAATCGCCAAATGACAGAACATAACACCGGAAGAAAGACAGAAAGACAGACAGAAATGTCTTATCCATCTGTAGATGGCAGTAGCAACAGTAGCATAACTGTAACTACAGAGCTTGTCTACACAGTATTTAACTATGCCACAACCTCTATAAAAGCATTCCCAGTTTCAGTGATTCTCTCTAGGGAGAATGGGACATCATTTGTTTTTACTGATGGCATCCAGTGTGAGAGACTGAAATGGTAAATGCCTTAAACATTGTTAAAATCACCGAAAGACTTTTGTACACTGTAGCAAACTGTGCAAAGAAGAAACTGCTCACTGAAGTCCACTCCTCCCTGAAGATGCCTACTAATTTGGACAGGTACGGGAACTTGAGCTAACATAAAGGTGATACTATCGTCCAGTAATCCCTCGTGGAATGAGAAGAATGTACCCAACAAGTGTGAGAGACTGGAATGCTAGTGGCTCAATCAGGCTACAAGCTGGCTGTTGAATCAGATAAGGATAGAGGTAAATCCTATGAAGTGAATCCTTACACAAATGACTCAGCTGTGGTAACTCTCCTCCTCTCTGGGGAACGACCAGGACATTCACAGGAAGCCTGAAGGTACTCATCTCTGCTGGCGGGCCATAATGGACCATAATTGACTCAACTGCAGTGACTTAACAGGCAGCTGCAACATTTTAGAAGGTGTAAAACTTCCAGCCCCAGGGGAGGTACCAGGGCATTTCCACCTTACCTAAGCAGAATATAAACCCCTATGAACTCTATATTCTGTGTGCTTCCCTCACCATCTTGGGCTTCACTTGGTTGACCCAGACTGCAACCATCACTTCGATGGGACTGGTACCCTCACCACTGACAAGACCAGAAGAAGATTTCTGTCAGAATCCATGAAGTGGTGATACTTACCTCTCTGTTACTTGCTTTCTCTCCACTCCCCACCACGGCCCCCCCTTATCTTTTCCCTATTCCTTTCTATCTCTCTCTACCTCACATTTACTGTTAAATAAATATCTGTGCTATTGACTTGGACATATGGTCTCATTTGCACCTTAATTCAGGCAGAGGCATCTCTCTAATAATTTTAATAACCAGATCATAACATCCAGTCCATGTGTTTTGGCCACCTACAGTTTAGCAGTTAGGAAGGCAGGATTTTCTTCTGAAAATATTAAAGCCACCCACCTCTTTCCATGTATTACCTAGAGATCTTTGGTACTTGCTTTCAGAGAATTCCAATAGGGACATATAATTTAGGAGCAAGAACGGATTGTTCCTTGCTCTTGCTTTTGGCATTTTTTTTTTTTCAGTCCTTTGGCCATAAATATCTGAAATTTATTGAAAGCAGCTTAATTTATTTGTAGCCTGGTTGTGATTTTTTTTCCTCTCCTGTTTCTCCTTTCTGACTAATCACTTATCTTCTTCTTAGTGAGGGTGCTGGATGATTGATCAGATAGAATATATCTTTGTGTCAATCTTTGATTAGCTATTTTATTTGAGGGCCCGTGCTCCTATAGACATCTGACATTAACTACTGTTGACTTATATATCATTTACTCTGGCTTTAGAAATCCTGCAATTCTTTCCCATCCAAACAGGAATGAGAACAATTTTGACATAATTCTAGGGCATGGTTTATCTCACTCTTCATTAAGCTTCTTAAGTAGGCCAAACCTGCTATGTCCTGGAAAAGACTATCACCCTTCATTGACTCTAAAGGAACTCTAGAGATCTACAGTTTAGACATTTACAACTGAATTAATTTCCAACTCTTAGATGAGATGAATTCTAACCCATCTGAACTCCTTTCTGTGTGCTGTGAATGGGGATAGCAGGTTGAAAAAATTCAAATGTCCAAGAAGGCTGAGACATATGCTCATTTCATGACTCCTCCATAGGATCCACTTGTGATATTCCTAGGAAGCCTCATGTTTAACTGTATCTTCCCTCTTCACTTTTTTGAGTAAGGCAGAAACTGCCTGAAGGTTCTTCAGTCTCTTCCTTAACACATCCTTCTGTCCAATTATCCTGTAGCTTTTTTCACTTGTTTTTAAATCTTAAGTCCAATACAGATATTTTTACACATTTGGTGGAACTCCCTGTTTTGAGTGTCACTGAGTGGCAACACTACTTGTTTTAGAAAGTCCTGTTCTAAGAGCTTGTTTAAACATAACAACAACCCCTGCCTGAATTCATGCATCTTGTTCAAACTGCTTGGGTAGTTTTCCTTAATACAGTAACTATGATTTATCTTCCTAGCAATGTGCAATGATACAATCAGGGAGAGAGTTTATGGTAGTCTTGTAAACTACAAAAATATCCTAATAACACAAAGTAAACTGTTGCAATGCATTAATATGAGCGTATGCATAAAAAGGGAAAAATAACTTTACACTGACTTCTGAAATGTAAGCTCACACTGAATAAAGGGAGCTTTAACCAGCAAACACACAGAAACTACTTTCCATATTTCTCTTCCAAAAATAACCACATAAAGTAACTGCATATAAATAAAAATTTTGTTTGATTTCACATAAACCAGTGACAATCTGAGTATGGAATTCCAAGAAGAGAAACTCAATTTTGCACAATCTAAATGCACAATCTAAACTTAAGTCACTGGGACATTTTACTACTAGCTTTCTAAGATACAAGTATCAAAATTTCACTCATGGGTTTTAAGATTTTCTGATTTCTTCTTGCTTCTGTTATTTTTTCAAATTGAAAAGGTAACATTGAATACTCTGTCTGCAATTAGTATGTTCTCTAAGGGGTAAGGCAAAAAGACAAAAGAAGGAAGGTTGGTAATTCTTTTGAATTCTTGTTTGTGTGGGTGTTACCCAAATCTGATGGTTTATTCTGCTTTCCATTCTCCAACCTTATAGAGCAGGTGAGAAATTCCCAAAAGGATTTGACTCAAAGGTTCTTGGCCACTCTCATTGACACCAGTTGGTGCCACGCCTGCTGTGGGCCCTGTGGCTGGAGGGAGGTTGTACCCCAGAGCAGCCTCCTGCTGCCTCACCCCACAGCTGTGCCCCCAGCCTCTGGATGCACAAGCAGTACCAGTTATCTCAGAGATGGTATCTGTACCTAGCTCCTCCTCTGGCGTCCCTGGAAAACTGAAGCCCGACTTGAGCAGTTCGCCACCCTCTTCTTCTGAAAAGACAGAAACAAAGTAGCTATTTAATAACTCTGATATTTTTCTATATCCAGACATAAACTCTCCACTAGTTTTTAAATCCACTCAGTGATACCTATTACCATTCAGCATCTCTGATAAAGTGAAGCTACCGATGGGCTAATATCAGCAGTATCTATCCCTCTTTGCCAGTTGTTCCAGTGTTCTTTAATTATTAATTTTTTGATTTTGCTAGACATTTGCAAATCACTAGTGTCATTAATAAATGTGTTTTTTATAATATTGTTTACATTGTTTTTTCCAGCTTTTCTTAGTCACATTGAATTCTACTCCTTTTACCCTTCATGTGTTTATTCCACAAGAATCCTTATTGTCAGTCCTTTAATTGCACCTTTAGCGCTTTTCACTTATGGTTCTCAGGCCACTTTTATTACCTTTTATACACAACCAGTTCAATTTTGCTATTGTGAACTCTGATATTGCTGTGATGGAGACTTTCTCCTGTCAATAACATTTACTTTTATGCCAGACATAACTTCTCTAATTCTGGAAAAGTACTAAAATGAAGGTGTTATGTATATTCTGTATGAATGCAGAAACCACTTAAATGGCCTGAGTGAAGCTCTGAGCTACTCTATTTGTACTTCTTTCAGAGTTGCAGTTTGTTGCCTCTGCATTGCACTCTCGTCATACTGGAATACAAACTAATTTTGGACCAGGCACTTAGTTCAGATATTTCTATAACAGAGATGCATATGGAAAATTGAGTCAGTAACACTTCCATAAGGTACAAGATTGGCTTAAGAATACATATATAAGGACAAAAAATATCACAGTAGCGCATTCATGTATTTACTCAATACTACCTTTTTAATGATTTTTATTTTTTTCCCCTATTTCCATGTTTGCTGGTGTCTCAGCCAAGTGGAAATTATTGAGTATATACAGCCTTTGACTGCACTCTTACTTTCCATCCGTGTGTGTTACAAGCCCAGATACTTGAGAAGAACTATGGAGTACTCCATAGCCTCTCACTATATGTTCCACCATCAGCTCTTCAGAGAAAGATAAAATCAAGTATTGCAGACCATGGCTTTTGTGGTGCTCAACCGAGGACTGATGACTTCTAAATAACTCACATCAGTTCATGTTGTCATACCCTCAGGCAGACATTCCTGTAAGTTTGAACCAGCTCAGACTTTTCTTAAGAGTACCTCAATGTCTGTATCAGACAAGCGGGATTTTTGGTGCAGCTTACAACAGACACACTGTTTTTCCCATTTCAATGCTCCATTTAACAAACACATGCATTTTGCATATTTCTTGGTCTTGGTTACACTTTTTATTTGTGCTCTGATTTTTCGTCAATTATCTCACAGGAAGCAAAATGAGTTAATGTACTCATGTGGATCTCACAAGTAATTGCTTGGAGGTTTTGACAATTCCTGAGGTTAAGAATATATAATTGATAACAATGGGTAGTATAGCATGGATACTGCATAGAAAATTAGTCTCAAGGTTGTTAACAATGTTGGATAAGCTGAGCTGTCAAATAAACATCTTGTTTATAAACTCAATTGTTAAATAAACCCACTCTGTTAAAATACAGCCTACTGGAGATCTCAGTGACAGATAAAAAGTCATACACAATTTATAAAATGACTGGCATATGAGTTTAAATTAAACTTCATTTGAAGACGTAATGGACAAGTCTAATTAAATAAAAGCATAAATTAGGCAGTTTCCATGGAGACTTTGCTCAAATGATCTGCGTGTATTGTATAACTCATATGCCTGTCCTCTAATGTGGCTGCACAGGAGCAAGGAATCAAACGAAAGCTATAACAAAAATGTTCTTAAAGATCCTTTACATTCCTGTAAATAACTAGGGGAACATACTTCCAACTTTAGAAAAAAAAAAAAGAAGTTTTACATTGAAACAGTAGTTGTGTATTTTTGAAAACCTATTAATTTATTCCAAAGGACAATCATGCATGTGTATTAAGAAACACTTATGGAATGAATGCATAACATTATTTCTCCCATGCAAGTTATTAGCATCCTAAAACAAGCTCTGCCCAAAAATAGACTAAAATGTTATGAGTAGGCTAAACAAGACTAAACATTTGTCAGTCTGAAGTGTTGGAGGAAAAAAAAAAAAAAGGAAAATAATAAATTTCCTTTTTAAAATAAAAGGGAAAGGTCATGCAATGGGATCCATAAGTCAAATTTTGACTTTGCTGTAAACATTCTGTGCCAATTTGGACAATTCAGTTAACTTCTATCTCATTTTTCCAGCAGAATTAGGATTAGAGTTAATTTCTTTCTTGTAGCTATCCTACATGAATACATTTGTTAGTGTCAGTAAACATGTTGTCTAGAAAAGCCTATAGGGAGCACAGAGAGATGGAATTTCATTCCTAAAGAAAAGCTGTATTCTGTTTGGAATACTGTCAATTGCAAATATTTCAAAGAAACTTAGAATTCCTTTGTGATTCCCTTAAATTTATGAATCTGTATGAGGGATATGAGTAGCTCTTAGTGATTAGTTTACTTCCTAAGCATGAGGACTTCTTATTCCTTTATCTTTTATGACTATACCTATTCAAATCATTACTTTATTATTTATACTGTCACTTAAAAATGCTACTGTCAGTCCCATCAGCCCATGAAGAGATTCAGTTTTTGCATTCTGCACTTACGAGGCATAAATTAATCTAGAGTCTCAGTGCCTCTTGCATTATTACAAAGATAATCTTTATGAGGTTGAACTGTACTTCAAACTCATTCCTTCAGCAACAGACATACATGATCTTTGTTTATTGCTTCAATTTTTTTCTTAGAAATTATTTGGTTTATTATTCACCATAGAAAGGGAAAGCACGTCCTTCATTCATGAGCACAGCTGCAACCTTCATATCTCATAGTAATGAAGTCAGGCAGAATACCACAGAATTACTGCACATGCTGAAATGCAAGTGTCATTTTATGTCATTCACCTTCTCTGTCTCATAAATCCACAGTATCTCTGCTTAACCTTTGTTACCTACTGGTAGAACAGTCTACATTAGTGGACATAGAAAATGGTGCTCTTAGCATGGAATGCTTCGATGGGCAATGAATTGCAAACAAAGATGAGATTATGAAAATAGGATGATTCATAACAGAAGTTCTTAAACAATATATGGAACACACAGTTCACAGACAAGGGACACGTATCAATATAAAAACTACTGCATCACAGACTTGTCTAAACAGAAAGCAAGAACCTTTCTCTGAAACTGAAAATAAAAAAAATAGTGGGAAGTCTTCACTCTCAACAGGTTTCAAAATAGTCACAAAAATGAAAGGTTCTAAGAGTGCAGAGATGTCTGCTTCCGTGAAAGTTGAATGTATAGTAAAATGATGCTGTGATCTGCATAAGTAGGAGAGCACAAACTGTCATTTACATGTAGTATCTCATTTTCTTCTTTAAAAATGTGATGGATCTGTCATGCATTCCAGTGTAACACTGCACAGATGACACTCAAAACTGTGATAGGAATCTTTCACAGCTGAAGTTCTCCAGTCTTAAGCTTGGAAACGTCAGAAGACATTGCTAAGTTGGAACCAGCTTGGCAGATCCAGACGGTTCATTCAGCCCTGAAGCTACTACATGTATAGTGGGAAATGACATAGGCCAGCATCCAAGACCAAGCTGGCATGCATAGCTTTTGTCCTCAGAACAGGCTGGATGTCTGTCAGGAGCATGCTCTGGCTTGTGCTGTTCCATACCCTGCTAAGGAGATATTATCCAGGGAAGCACTGGTTGGTATGGGCCAAATCTGGGCAAAGGTGTGCACTGTGGCAAAGAATAATCACTTTGCCTATCCTTCAAATTTTATCATCTCAACTTTAACCTCTTAATCTACTATCTGAACATGCCCTGTCAGTAGAAATTCTGTTTCTTCACCTCCAAAGTCTTGCTCCAAGATATGTCTCATTCTACACTTAATAACCAGACATACTGTTTCCACCTCCTGATTGTACTTCTTCCACCACATATCCATCTACAAAACAGGCCCCAGTCTCAGTGGATGTGTTGCTCACACACTTTAAAAGATTTACATCAGCAAGACTTATAATCAAATAACAGCCTTTTCCATCACAATTTAAGATTAAGACTGAACTAGAACTGATGTAGAAGTTGTCAGTTCATTGGATTTTAATTTATTTATTATTGGCCCACACTGGACCCCACACCAATTTTTAACTCTGTGCATTTCTTTCAGCGTGTAAGCTCCCTAGGGTAGCTGTTGTTTTTTAGTTCTGTCTTATAGCACCTGGTATATTAAGTCTGACAATAGACAAAAGAAAACACAGGCCTTAAAATACCTGAATTAGGCTGCAATTGCATTTAATCACATAATATACAGATCATAGAATGTGTCCAGAGTATGAATATGGGACACTTACTATATTAGTCCATGATCCGAGAAAACAAAATCACTTCTCCCAGACTCGAGATATGTAGAGATCTAGAAGAGAAATCTCCTGTACCTCAAAGTCCACTAGCCTGCTATGCAATAAAAGCACTTCTTGCATGTGGCCTTTGACGCTAGAACTGTGATGAGTCTGGTCATTCCTAAGGAATATGACCAAATACCTGCATGCCTGGGATCTGTTATGGACCCATAACCCCTCGTGGGAGACAGTTAATTGGATGGGTTCAGACCTTCCCCAAGTGGCCAAAATCACTTCTGGCAGACCTATTCCTTTCCTCACTTGATCCTCAAGAGGTTACATCCAATCAATATTATAACATCTACTATAGTAAATTAGGTGTGGTAAAATCTCTCTGGCCATGAGGCCAACTGGTGTGGTCTAGCCATAACCTCAAGAACACGTTGTCTCCATCCACATTATGATGGAGAATGGTCCCTTGCCCATGCTAATCACCTGGGAATTATTTGGGATAGTGAAAATTAGTTGGCCAAGTCTAAAACTAAGACAGAGACCTCCCTGACCAGCATTTCAAATAAGCAAATTCCTATTTGTTGGGCCTTGTCCTGGCACTTTATAATTTACTACTACAGAAGTAGGCCAGGTGGCAGTATTATCAATACAATATTCTCATGCACTGTTCTGATAACATGCTGATAAGCAACAAATACACAGCAAAGCAGGGAAAACTCTGATTGAAATAAACATTAAAGATGATAGTAGCAGATTTAAGGTTACTGTGGTTTCCTTTGCTAGAGGCCTGTGTGAAAAGTACTAACAGTAAGAATCATTGTTTAATTAAGTTGCTTTGCTTTTGTCATCACAGCTTCCCTTCTTTGTTCTTATTTTCTGACACAGACACACAGACACACACACACATGCACACACACAGAGAAATGTTCCTGATGAATCCAGCAAAGATCTGCTCATCCTAACATGCTGGCTCCAGCACTGGCCCAAAATGGATGTCACTGGAAACAAGGCAAATACATAGATTTCCTAGAATACTTTTCCAGCTTCCCGCAATCTGCACTTAAGGGACTTCCTGAGACAAAAGTTTAATCTAGACCATCGTTTCTAATAGCCACCAATGGATCTATCCTCAATGGATTTATCTAATCTTCTCTGAGCCCATTTATACTGATAGCCTCTACTGCATCCTGTGCCAGTGCACCTCACAATTTAATTATGCTTTATTTGAAAAAGATTTTCCTTTTTGTTTGTTTGTCAAGATGCCTGATAATTAAATTAGGTGCTTCTATTCTTCGGTTGTGAAAAATAATGGATCATCGAGCCCTATGCACTAGGTCTATATCATTTATAATTGTGTAGACATCTACCATATCCCTGCCTTAGTCCTTCCTTTTCTGAACTAAGGAATCAATCTGTTTAGTATCTTATCATGGCAAAGCTGTTCTAAATCTTTCATCATCCTTCTCACTCTTCTCTGTACATTTTTGTTGCTCTACTATGCCTTTTTCAGACACAACAGCCAGAAATTCAAATATCTTTATAGTATGGCTTTTTCATGTGGAATGATGTTCAGTATGATTGCTTTTTCTTCTGTTTTATTTTTTAATATTTTCATATGCCCATTTCATAACTTACTCATATTAAGTTTTGCCCAGGAGAGATAATTTGTTTGGCTTTCCAAACACAAACATATTTCTCCTATAAATTGCAGTAATAAATAATGAAGAATCCCAGCATTTTACCTAACTCAGGTTAATACCAAGGCTACTAAAGCCAACCACCTTCCCCACCCTCTGACGAGCAGGACTGAGAAATTCCTGATCTCTTGCTTTCATCCAGCTTGTTCACTTTTATACAGCATAATTCCAGACAGCAGGGCTATGAAACAAAGCATCAGCTATCAGAGAGAGTAGCCAGGCACACAATCTAATAAATCAGGGAGAGGAAGCTGACTGTGTCCCTCAGGTCCTACCTTGGAAAAAGAATAAAACAAAATATATTGCAGGGGAGCACATAAGCTGTCAGGGATCATCTTAGTGTTGGTGCGCTAATTCTTCCCAGCTTTTGGCAGATGAAAATCATTCAGAAAACACAGGTATTGTTAGCAGTATTATGGTGATCACCCTGAAAGGCAGTGGCTCCCCATAGCAGCCTTTCCTGAGCCATCCAGAGTAATTTTGCTTCTTGGAAATCTTTCAGAGCTGTCTTAGCCCTTTTACCCCAATGATCTGCAAGTTCCTCTTCTCTGTCCCACTTCCAGCAATAAATGCAAAAATGTGTCGGATAATGCTGTGGAGTCTTAAAGCAGAGTCACTTTTCAATCATTCTGGAATTTAAATAACTAATTCAGTTAAATAACTCTATCTCTCTATATCAAAATTAACAAGTGACTGCAAGCAAAAAAAGAGTAAGTCAATGATAAGAAAACGTGTTCAGGCACAGCTGTGCATGATGTGCTTCAAGCAGTCTAAGAAATTTCTAAAAGCCTTTTTTTCCTGGATTTTTCACATTCAAATGATTATATCAAGACCCTGATTGAGCTATTTACCTTTTATTGCTTTTCATGATCTGTGAGAGGAATTCCAAACACTCTATATTAAAAAGTGGGAATGTTAAAAATTAATTTATCCCATTACTGTGCATCACGATCCTTATTCTGTGAACCTGAGACTTTTGGATACCCCAGAAAAACCTTTAGTTTTCAATATATTTCATATTCACTTTGAGGAAAAGCATATCTTTAAGACTCTCCTTAAAAATGACTGAGATCTCTAATATTAAACTATGTTTGAAAGAACATGGGCTTTGTAACCTTTCCATTTTCAGGTTAAAACTAGATACTCTATCATTATATTTTACTTTTCTCTTTGGTAGAAACCACAACCAGATATACAACAATTATTATCAACAGGTCATGGCATTCTGATTTTACCAATTTGTTTTATGGTGGGGTAAAAGGTCTGAGCAGTGTCCCTGTCTTTCAAATGTTCAACAAATAAGATATTTTAACATTAGAGAACAACTGCATTTGTTATACTGATCTATCATGGTAGGAGACATTTAGCATGAAAAACCTTTGACCCTAATGGGGTGTGAGGGCAAAGCCAGCAATTCCACTAAAAACTGAAATTAGCTTTAATAGCTGCAGTCGTAAAACCCCTCAATAAGGCCTTTTGACATTAGATGATGAAGCTCTATATAAATGGAGATGGGATGTGTATGGGTTTCATTCCTACACAAGCCAATTTTGATAAGGATTTCTGTGAACACTTAAATGCTGGGGTGGTATGATTGACAGATGGTGGGGGGTTTTATTTAGCAAATATGATTACATAATATATATTATGTAGCTTCCTTTGGGTGATTTAAGCAGATATGAAATGCAGTACCTAGTAAATCAGCCATTTTTCTCTCTCAAAAATAGCAACAACCACAACAAAGTTTCTTCCTAGAAAGAATCATGGATCTAGAGTAGCTGTAGCAGGCAAAGACTGATGGATCAGGATGTCTCATTTCTTTGCCCTATGTTTTCATCATCCTGTAGATGCTGCTGAAGACTAATCCCTCAGATTTAATGCTTTTTCTTGTGATTGGTCATTAGTTCTTCTCCTTCCCCCCCTCCCATGCAGTTGCAATGCGAGTGTTGCTCTCTCATCTGCTTCCTTTCATCTTTCTCATCTTTCCCTTGTCCCACATCCCTCTCTTTTCCATCTCCTTCATAGATCTGCTTTATTCTTCTTTTTCCTTTTAACCCTCCTCCACCAGTGTTTCCTTTCTCTTTTTTCCTGCTTCTTCCATTCTCAGCCCTAATACTCTTGAGCTGCAAGTAATATGTTGCAGGTTGAAGCTACCCTGAAGATTTTGTGCATTTGTGTATACTCCCAGCTGTGTGCTCTACTGGGTTATTCATACCACAAGGCCTTTAATGAAGGACTGCAAATAATTAGAAAGCCCAAATACATTTTTCCCCTTCCCATAGCAATTTTCAACTACAAATTATAAAAGCATCTCTTAGAAATAACGAAAATTTAATAAAATTGTTAAGTGAGAGCCTAAAATGAAAGAAACATATATTTTCAAATTCATTCCATACAGTTTTGGCCTTTTTCATAAGTTAAAAAAAATCTGAAGCATCACATGTTCAAGCTAGAAAAATAAAACTTCTAAAAATGTAAAAATGGGTTGCTTCAACAATTGAAAATCTTTTTTCCCCCCTGCATTCTTAATTTAAGAAGGAACTTGTTTGGAACTGACCCATAAACAGTTTCAGTTTCAAGAAGGTTGGACTTTACAAAGGAAAGTTTTCTGCCAACTACCTCACCACAGAATGCTTTCTCACTAATGCATTTGTTTAGCACTCTGCACAGTGGGTGCAACCTTCCTTGAGTCCTCTCTGGTTGCTCTAGAAACTGTGTAATATGCAGCAGATATTTTTGTGATTGCTTACACAGACCTAGTGACTCATTACATTTAAAAACCAATTACAATGGGGCTGAGGTGGACCTTTCCATTTGCTGGTTGTGGCATTCAGCTACAACCTGTGCAGCTGCTGGGTTATTTGGATTTTCCCTATGACACAGGCAGAAATGAAATTGAGGGAGAATCAATTCTGTGCGTGGCCAGTGAAACTGAAAAGCAGAATTGTAAGCTGTGTATTGCTGAGTAGGCAGAATCAGTACTTAGAATGCTGCAAAAGGTGTACACATGCTTGGTGAGTTCCTAATCCTAAAGTTCACCCAGAAAAAGATGAAATTTTCATTTAATTTCTCAGGGATATGCTTTTCTCTGAATCACCTGAGAGCCTGGGCACCCTTGTCTTCTGCTGTTATGGGGGAGGACTGGACAGCTCTAGACAGTCCAGCCCCACTTTTCAGGGAATCTGGGAAGTGCTGGGTTGCCAGGCTGTTCAGATGAGGGCCTAAAGCAAAATGACATTAAGCCAGACTGTCATGATTTCTTAAAAAGAAATTGAGAAACTGAACACCAATATTTGCTCTCAGCAAAGATGCTATTTGTTCAGGTGACCTTGCTAGTTGCAGTTATGCCACACTGGGAGGGAACAAGCTAAATTTCTTCCACATTTAAGTGATGTTAATCCTTGAGCCACAAACTAAAATAGTTTCCTGACCTTGTTCACTACTAGAATTTCTCACTGAGGACTGTATGTGGGCAAATACCCACACAGAGCCAGGGTCACTGACACCACGCACATGGACTCTTTCTACTCCAGTATCAGCAACACACTAAAGGCACTTTGGACAGATGTCAGCCTGGCCTTTTCCTGCCCTGGCAACAATACATGGGCAGGAATACATCCAGCTCATTCTTTGGAAGAACTCTTACAGCTGTAAAATCCAACAAAAAAGAGTTCAATAATATTAGTTAGATGCTTGATCAGATTTGGATGGTTTAATGTGCCTAAGCATATCAGCTCTTTTGGTGTAACTACCTATCTGTCTGGGGGCAAAATACCTAGAATTAGATCACATCTGCCAAAAGTATAACGGTGTAAATAAGTTCAGTTATCAAGTCTCAACAAACACATGGTGACTTACTAAACTTCCACAACATGGTGGTGTGTCTGGGCGCTCATTTTGATCTTGCAAACACAAACACAAAATATGTAGGAAACTAACAAATCATTTAATTTAAAGTTACATTCCTGCTTTTTTACTACCTTAAACATGTAATCTTTCAACTGCAATCCGTTTTTTTACCATCTTACTTTAGTAACTGTTTAGGACATCTGTAAGCATTTGCCGGGATGTTACATATAGTCACATGTTATTTCTGTCATGGCTGCGTTTTCAGGGAAAAAGGATCTTATGGATCTTAGAGCTCACATTAGAAAACAAATTATTACTGTTGGGGTAATTTTGCTTCTTCATATCTTTGTTTATTCAAGGCCATAAAAAGGGTCATCAGAAAGTCCAGAAGTTGCAAATGTAATATTGAGATTTTAATTTCTGGTGCAATGCTCAAGTCAAGCCCAGGCTGGTAGTGACAAAATCCTTGGCTGAAAATGAATGAGTGATTTCTGTCAATTCCCACAGGAGAGATGTCCATCATAAAACTTTCACCTCTCCTTTGTTGCCTCAGAATGAAAGGGCAAGGAGAACAAAATAACCTGTCAACTTCCCACCCCATCAGAGTCCAGTCATATCAGCAAGACAGTACTGGGAATCTTCCCTCCACATGGCCATTATTCACCTATGCAACTCGATATAATTCCTAGACTGTAATTCTGGTATCTCTTAAGAACATTTGTGAGTGTTTCAGATGCAAAGCTGGTTTTGTTCCATAGAAATTCGTAAGTAAGACCTCCACAATTTTAGCAATTTCATCTCTCAGTAATGGGATTTAAAATGAATTTAAATCAGTGGTTAATTTCTGCTCTTTCAGGACAATGGCAGTGATTAGGAGTAATGTTTGACTTCCACTTCCATTTTTTTAATGCAGCTGTAATGCCATCTGCATTTGGATGCTGCTTTAATGGTTACTAATGATTTTATTTTGAAAGTAATATAAGTTTTTGTATTCACTCTCCAGCCTCTGAGCAAAAAGCTAATTTGAGTTGAATTATGCACTCTGTTCACACAAGACCTTCCATTGGTTAAACTTTATTTGGAGTCAGTCCAAAGGAAAATGGCAAAGGCACTGAAAACACACCATACATTTAGAGGTGGCATGAGGAATATGACTGTGTGAAAGCGGCAGCTAAAACTAAATAAGCAAAAAGATGCCATCCTGATAAGCTGCAAATGTCAATGACTTTTTAGCCATAAGTTGCTAGCACTGAAAGTATTTAATAGGTTAAAGTTGACTGCTGCACCCTTAGTTCTTACATGTGAAATCATCTCCCATCAAACTGGTGCAGAGAATCACCCGTGGGAGCACTGACAGCTGTGCTCTGAGCTGTACACACGACTGCAGCTTCTTATTCAAAATGTAACCTCTGAGTATACCTTATTTATACATCCATCCTTTTGGATTTCCTGAGGAATTTTTTCATGACTTACCCCTTGGTGGATAAGTAAATTTGAGGGGAAGAGGGTTGTTGGGATTTTTGTTGTTGGTTTTGGGTTTTTTTCTTATTTTTTTCCCTATTCTTAGAAAATATAAATTCATTAAGACCTAAATTTATTTGCAGGAATGTATCAATTTTGATGAAGGTTTCCTCTTCCAGTCAAAGAGAAAAGGAAATCTGCCTTAGAAGAACTTGCTAATTTCGACATTGATACAGCATAGGAGAAGCAGTTGTCTACTGTTAATGTATCTGGGTCAGGTTTGGGGTTAGAAAGCAAGTCCCTCACCTTGATCAAGCACTCAAAGTATCTAGATGTTTGGGCCTTGATCTTTTCTAATTTGTTTTTTTGGAGCTATTGAAATTAAGTTAAATGGTTAAACATTTGTTAAGACAGAGGGAGGCTGAGTCACCATGCCAAAAGTCAAGTAATGTCAAGTAGAACAGAAAAAGCAGAAAAATGTGTTTGGGTTTCTCATATTGCCACTAGTGGTCAGACACCTCCTAAACTATCAAGTGAAAAAAAAAAAAAAAAAAAGGGAAAAGCTAAGAGAAAAGCTTCAATTTTTTCTGGGTCTGGTTGGGACGAAGCTTACCTTCTTCATGTCACCCCATATGTAGGAGGAAGGAGGGATGTTTGTGGTTATGGCATTTGTTATGAGTAAGTTCATTCTTTCTAAGGAGTGGCTGCACATTTGCCTTCTGATGGGAAGTAGTGAATGAATTCCTCTGTTTTCTTTGATGCCATGTGCAGCTCTTACTTTCTTTATTAACTGTCATTATCTTGGTCCATAATTCTTCCCACCTTCCTTCTATTTTCTCTCTGTCCCGTGGGAGAGGGAGTGAGCAAGCAGCTGTGTGGGTGTTTGGCTGCTGGCTGGGGTCAGCCCACCTGTTTTTGTTGCAGTTCTGAAAATTTGCAATCCTCACAAGTCCTGTAATAGTGGAAAAAGTGTTTTCTATTCAAGTGTTCAATCCACCAAATAAGATCAATACCTGTTTGAATATTCTCTACACTGAAATCACCATCACTTGCATAACTCAAATGGTGGACTCAATGGACAGTTGGACTCGATGACCTTAGAACCCTTTTCCAACCTTAACAATTGTATTTTACAGCTCGTTCCACAAAAGGGAGGGGGAAAGGGTTTTTCTCCACATAACTTCATGGAAAGTTTTTGGATTTATGGATAAAAGGGGAATTATCAGGACTAAAACTTGCCACCTTGAAAGAAACAGAATGTGACATATTTTGGTGGAATGCTTTCACTGGTACAAAAAGACACAATCTTATGCTCAAATCCCTCCCCCACCACCCTGAATTTTACTACATCATCAAGGAAGTGAAGGCAGACTCTCCTATGCTATCAAGCTCACTCCAGTAGTTTTCCCACTCCCACATGCTGATGTGTGTTTATGTCCATCTTCAGCCCTCTGTTCTCACACACATACACACATTTGTTAGGATCATATGCCTTTCTATTAAGAATGATTACTGCACATGTAACTTTAATCTGATTAGAAACCATCAGTTGCTAAGCAATGGCAAGTCAGGCTTCAGCCACCAGGAGTATACACTGGTTCCTGGTAAAACCTTCATTGAAATCTTAACAAGGGCAGCTTTGTTGCCATCAGTACTGGAGCTAACTCCATCAATCAATCTGCTGAACTAATTAATGGAAATCGCACTTGATGGCAGGATACATATGTCCATGGATAATATCCTCCAGGACAGTATGACAGGGCCTGCTTCAATATTCATTAAGTTATGCTATTGGTGTTCTGCATACATGGAACCAGTCCCAAATAGACCCACCAGTCTCTAAATACTCCCAGCTGTTTTCATTTGTTTGGATTTTAAGTTGGCAACATCTCTCTTCTTAAATCTCCAACTAAAAGTTGTAAATAATGAGAAAAACTCAATTAAAAGAACTCCCAGGCACAGCACTAGTATGGTATCTGTAAATCACTGCTCATACTACGTGTTGTAATAATTTCTCTTATTATTTGCTCATCATGAGATTACAGATTATAAATACTAGTCTCCTAAATTTACAGCATCTCTATATGTATGCATTGCTCGGCTCATGGTTTCCTGATGCTACAAAGCTATATTTAATATATAACTATTGAAAGAAGTAATTAATACTAGACTTATTCTGCTGGTTACTGCGAGTAGTATGGTAGTATTGTATATTTCTAATACTTAGGAGAATTGTTATTATCAAAACAGTTCATGATAAAGTGCGCAATCTGGGGCAGCAAGGCTCAAATTTTTTCATCTTGGTCTTTTTTCTTTCAGTGAAAATGAATGACTTCAAGGATAAGAAATTACATTAGAAAAGTTAATAAAAAGCAACAAAGAAATAAACATTTGGGTGCCATAAGTAGGAAGACACAGATATCTCTTGCCATGACAAACCATGACAATGGGTCATGATTCATCTAACTGGCAATTAAATATTGGAACAATATACACATAAGGACTTCTGGAAATGAACTCACTAACCTACCATTAATGGTAAATAAATGGACATGCAAATGCAGAGGTATTTAGGACTGCAATGCCTAAATATATTCAATCCAAACCCCGTAATTAATTGGCATTTCCATTTACAGGAGTGTCCCCTGGAGACACATCTAAGACTTAACATAACATGTGAAAATATGATTAAAAGTAATTTAAATGTTTCAGTCTGTAGTTTATAAAAAGTGCCATAGAATTTTTTATTCTGCTGTTTGTATTATGACATGTGTTGTAAACTCTGTGAAAGAGTACTTGTGAAACTTTTACAAGTAGCCACTGATGCCTCCTTCAGTTGTTCCCACCATTCTTGCCTTTCTTCTATCCATTTGACCATAATTAGGAGGAGTAGGATACATCTATAAAAAGGAAAACATCAGGTTGAAAAATAAAACTTCCTTACATCATGATTCATCAGATTATCAGACATAAATTTTACAGGTATAGTGGTAGAAACCTACTGCCTTCTTTTAAGTGCAAATTCACTCAACAAACCTTCACCAGAATTCAGCAGCAACTAATTTTCCTTTGGGTCCCTTCCTCTTTTCTCTAGGAGTGTGGCTGCAATGTAGAGATCCAGCCAAGCAGCGCTTGCAGCTCTGAGACAGGTTTGGCATAGGAAACGCCCATTCTGTCAGAATATTTTTAGCTGAAAAATTTACATTTTGGAGGGTTTTATACTGAAATAAAATTAAAAGGAATTACAATATCCTTCGTGAAGTGAACTGCAATTCCTAGGTAGTTACAGATTTTACTTGTCTAAAAAATGTGTCAGAAGAAGAAGAGAAAAAAATGCAGTTCCTGAAAAAAATAATAATAAGAGTTTGCCTGAAAGGAAATGGCAAAGTATATTCATGGAAAAAGAAGGTGGAGGATAATGCTGAATATAAGTAAGGATGTCTTTTAAAAGGAACTAGTATAAGTTTAAGAACCAAAGAAACTTTAATCATTCCTTAGCTATTAATCAACAGAATCTGCTGACTGGTAACTCAGTGCTTACGTGAGACATCAGTTTATCTCTTTATATAATAATATCCCTGAACCACAGAAGAATGCAGTGCTGTCCCTCTCCTTCACCACAGTCAAGAATTAATAAAAATGAACATCCAGGTATCTGGGACATGAAAGAAGTACATGTAACTGAACATAATCTGATCTAAGGGACACAAAGTCTTTCTGTGTTTCATTTTATTTGTCTAGATGGCTAATTAAAGACTACATATTAACCTTACTTCTTAAATATTAAAAGTCTAACTGAAGACGATTTGAAGGATTTTCCAAGTCAAAATCAGTTAAATCTGATAAAAAAACCTGACAATAAAAAAGTAACTTTTAAAAAACTTAGAGGGTATTGTTGATTTTGGTTTGTGTTTGTTTGTTTCTTTGTTTGTTTTCACATTAGTTTTGAGTTTCAGGTATCTTTTAGTATCAATGATGTAACTGGTATACAAAAAATACACTTTTGTCCAAAATGAACCTGTCATTTTTTTAATTGGCAACAGCTTCTGCTTGCTGAATTAATGGGCATTTTGCTGAGTCTGAGTGCGCGTTCCAAAGTTCTAACCCTTGCTTTTTGTTTTTCTGCTTTCAATCACTAGCAATAATAATAGAATTTAGTTTACTACATGGCTAGAATCCTGAGACTTGTCTTTAAACATGGCAAATGTCTTGCTTTGTCTAGGCAAAACCAGCTTTGTGAGAAAAACAAAACAAAGCCTTGAAGACAGCTTTTCAAGATTTAAAAATTCGCTTTGATTATTTTCCAAGTAACTAAATACATAGAAAAATATATTATGGAGATAATATTCTGCATTAGAAATGACTCATCAGACAAATAACAGGTCTTTTCTATTGCCACTTTCGTAGATCTCAGAGTAGTTTTCAGAGTATCCTTTAATCTGAGTCACTACTTACTTGGGCCCTTTTTCTGCTACAACAAATTGTTTACATCCAACTTTCCATCACTGTGCATCAAAACTAAAATTAAATGAGGCCAGATGTGCTCAGTTCACAAACCTTTTATATTCATTTATCTTTTTCATTTCTTCATTTCAGTGGTCTCTTTTCCTTACTATTCTGACATTCCTGCTGATAACTCTTCTTCATGATTCATACAGACTGCACTGTATTAAAAGACCTGGAATGTGTCTTTTGCTTTCTGACCATCCTTTGACATCTTTTTTAACTTTTCTGATGACAGTATGTTTGCAGTACATACCATCTCCATCCTCTCTCTTCTATTTGGAGAGTGTTTTTATAACAAGGAGATGATTTTCTGCATTTGTAGTGTTTTGTGCAAAAAGGATCAGATGCTGGACTTGGGGTGTTAGCTCTCTGTGGATAACAGCAACATGTCAAACTACAAAGTCTTAGAGGAAAAATAAAAGAAAGGTTAGCCATACTCTATAAGGTATAGAAATATGCAAAGGGAAACCCAAGAGAAGAAGAACATTGCTTTAGTTGCTAGAAAAGAAACTCATGATAAAAGACCTCTTCCTTCATTGTGAGGGGTTCCTTCATTCCTGAAAACAAACGTGAGTAGATGACAATGACCAAAATGCAAAGAAAGGATGGACAGGAGTCAAACCCAGCATTGACTGAAGGTCTGAAACACTTAAGACACAACAAGGCTTAAGTTACATATGGCTGAGCAACCAGCAAGCTACAAAAAAACATTTTTCAGGTTTTCTCTCAGTCCATAGGCTGCAGACAGGGCACCTGGAAGTTGCAGAAAAAGTAACTTTTATCGGGTAGGAATGAGGGAAATATTCACACTTTTTTTTTTTTTTTTTTTGAAGGAAATAATCTGTTTTAAATTAATCTGAAAATGGATAAGCTACACAACAATTTGTTTTGAGAAGATTTTACTTTCTCAGAACTGCTTTTGAACATGTAGCAATAGAACACCTAAAGTATGGGAGAATTAATGAACTGAAAAACAATAAGTAGAAGTTGTGAAGCATTCTTCTTGTAGGTGAATGTCAATGGGACTAAGGGGTTGAATAGCACTAGGACACAGTTTGCTGAAATAAACGAAGCATCTGCATGGCAAGATTAAGAATAAAGTAGTATTTTTACCTCAACTATTCTCTGAAGATTTCTCTGCTGGACCATAATGGAAAATTTGACCTTTCAACATCCTTTTCCCTGAATTTCTTGTGATAAATATTTCATTTAAGACACAAAACTGAGTTAAACATCCTATTCTCAGTTTCCTAGAGACAAGTTAGTACCACTGGCCATGCTTTCTGATGCATGTCAAGGTTCTCATGCCCTGGCCTTTTAAAGGAATATGAATTAAAATTCACAATTGCAGTTGACTTTCTGGGAAAAAAAAAAAAAAGGCAAAAAGAGAAAAGAATGGTGAAGTGGCAACATCTGGGAAAATGAGGGAAGGCTGTGAATAAGGAATTTGTATCCTAATTATTGGTTTTGCTGCTGATTTGATTTGAAACCTTGGGTAAGTGGCAGTCTTTCTGCCTCAGCTACTCAATCTCTGTAGCATGAAACAGCTGTACTTTTCAGACATCTCATGAGTTTCTATTTCCGAGTTTATTCAGATCTTCCTTGCCAAAGTGGCTGCAATGGGCCCACTGAAAGCAGTGCTGAGATGGAGTGGAATGTGCAGCGCTCATGGAGGGGCTGTGTGTCCATCCACCTATTTGCTCCTGCTGCTCGTTGCCCGTCAGCCCCCACTGCTGCTCCCACGCCCTGAGACAGTCCATGACCTTACATTTCCCCTGATGTCTGTTTGCCCCTCTCATAAATATAATTATTGCAAATATGATGGTTATAAAATAAAATACCAAGCAACTTAATTTTTATGTCCTAGATCCTAAAGCACTCATTCTAAGCAACCTAATATACTGTGACAGCTCATTCAAAATGAGTAGGGACAGAAACTTATCATACAGAATTTTATTTCACCAATATGTTACTATTTATAGATCAGAATAGCTAGATGGAGAATCTCAAACATGCAGAAAGAGATGCTCCCAGTAATGACATTACAACGGAAAGATGAGATTCTGCATACAGATGCCAAAATCTGTTGGTAGGTTCCACACTCCAGCAAAACTTGGAAAAAAGGTAATGTGAAAAGCAAATAGAATGAAATAAGGAAAAAAATACACTTTCCATTTAAATTGAAGTAATTTTAAGAGAAGGTGGTAACACAAGTATTAAAAAATGTTGTTATGCACCTAACCCATATTTTACTACAAAAGCTAGAGGTTTTCCTTGGACTAGGCTATCCTCATAGGACCATTTGATTTTAATTTTTTATCTGCTGACATAATTTAAGTTTACATTGAAGTCGGTGATGGAAGAGATTTGCAGCTAACTGTGTTATTTCTACAGTAAAAACAATGAAGAAAAATATGACATGAGAATGTACTCAAATACAGTACCAAAAGGGGAGGAAAATAAGCAAACATTAATTGATTGAGTTATCTTCTATTTCCATGTAAGAATCACATTTAGACCATATTTAACATAATTATTATATATGCTTTTGTTAGTTCCACACTATGCTACCATCCTGCTCAAGGCAATATCTAAATTCTGTTTCCATGGCACCATTTACCTTCCCATGCCATTTGTTCTGTGTACATTACTAGAAAATCCTGAGAAATATTACATCATTGCACCAATAACTGAGTTATCATAAGCTATGGAAGGAAGGTAGAAACAAAGCTATGTGAACCTCTTTTCTTGGATTGGCATTTGTGGATTATTTACTTCATCTGTAATGAAACTGCTTCATTTTATTCACAGCACTGTAATACTCTTCCAGTCCAGCTGGCTCATGCTGAATTCAAAGGAAAACCCTGCAAGTTATACAAATGAGAAATACTATCTACAACCTATAAGTACTAATAAATAAACAATGCCCAGGAACATCCCCAGGCTCTGATGTGTAGTCAGCTATGTGGATAAATTGTTAAATTGATCTGCTATCTGTTTTTTTGCATGAGACACTTAGCAAAAAACTCAGTGTCCTAAAGCATTTCCAGAAGTGGCGAGGGATCAGAATGTTGCAGGGAGAGGAACAGATCTTTGCCCTTTCCAATGGACACTTGTCATGTTTGCATCCATGAGCACAGGCAAGTTTTGGCTGCTGACAGATTTGCTAAGAAAAGGTCTGTCAGACCATTCCATATGGTTTTATTGCCCACACTACTCCTGTGTGTGTTTCTGCATAGATGTAGATACAATACCCACACCATGCTGGAATGTTAAGAGTAGTAACAGCTCTTACAGCCACCTCACCATAATATATCAAGGCAAAAAATTTCCAAACATCTAGCTAAAATTTGTTATTCTTTTTTTTTTAAAAAAAGGTATTAAAGGTGAGATTTAATGTACTCATAATAATTACACTTAATGAAGGCATCTACATGTGCCCTAGGCATCTGAGCTGCCACATATTCAAAAAATCATTCAATTCAGTCAGTGGGAACTGTACTGTCAGCTGACGTCCCAGTGATGAGACCTTCACTGGTTATCATGGGAATTTAGACATCTAGTTTGCCTGTACACACATATATTTGACATTGTAATCGTGAACTAAGTTTTGTCCAACACCTTTGTGCTTGCAAGAATTGCCTAAGGTCATTCTAAACACAGTGACATGAGAAAACCAGAGTAATTTACTTGATTTCAAAATTGTAAGTGACAGCTAAATGACCAAATGATAAATCAAGAAAGTAGAGTTTTAATTTCTACATGCAATCTTATTCCCTCTTCTCTGCTGTAGCATCTTGGGGAGCTTCAAGTCCAGGAGGCTTTGGGTGCACAGGTCAGCTGAGCAGTGTCTCTCATTTAAAACTGGGACTGAAGCATATTCCAGCTCTTATTGATGTGCAGGAACAATAGCTTGGGGAAAACAAGTCCCAGTAGCATGCAGATGGATGGAGCATCCAACAAAGAGCTGGAAGTACTCAAAATACTTGGTGGATACATTCAATGTGTTTCATTCTCCTCTCTCCTTTTTCATTAGAGTGGAAACTCTGGTTTCTATTTTTCATCCCTTTAATCTCAAATTCCTTCCTGGCCACTAGAAAGGGAACCTGAGTAACACAGAACTCAGTAATTGGCAGTGGCCAAGAAGAACTTGGAGTTCTTCCCTTTCCTCTTCTCAGTTTCCACTATCCTCCTTTCTATCCTATCTACATCTTCCCAAGACTTCTTATTTGAGGAAATTTATTTCTGACACATCATTTTATTTAATACATGATAATTGCATCATGGTTTTTGCACACAACCCTAAAACTGAGTAAACTTAGATTGGTTGACTATGTTTTAATTCTTATGATTAGGAACTACTCCTGTTGGAGATACCAAAGCCTGTTATTCATAGTATGCAAGTTCTGTTTTTAAAATACCCAAATGGAATGACTTTCATAATAAATAATATTTTAAATTCAAAGTGTGAGAGATAGCTACTTGTCACAAACTTCTAAAACAACATTAGTCAGTATTACTTTGATGACTATCACCCGAAACATTCAAAAGATTCATATAAAAGAAGCATGTGTTTCATCAGTAAAACCAGATAACTTCGTATTTTTAACAAAGGCCTAACTTACATCGACTTATTTTTATTTCTCTTGAATTGCGAGTTAATTTATTGCCTAAATGATTTTGTAATTTCTAAAATGATGTTATTACACGTGTCTGACTGTGACTGGGCAAATAGTGGCATACTGACCTATTTATAATACTTTTCAAATATATTGCAATGTGTGATCTCTACAGGCTATGTAGCAATAAAAATGACAAAAAGAATAAAACATTCCCAGTGCACACTCTTCCAGTTACTCTACCAGTAAATGGTCTAGAGGGTGAGCATATTCATGAATATATATATTTTATGCAATTTAGTGACAGGAGTGCACAATTATGACATTGACAATTTCCCTCATAATATATTTGCCTTCAGCATTTTATGCTTTCTATAATGAGAAAACTCGCCATTTTATTACATTTGGCACAAAGCACTTAGATAATAGTCAGAGACTGGAGAACAACATAAGATAAATTACCATTAATGGTGCAGCTTTTCCCCACTGCACTTATAAGAACTCAGCTGTGCTACAGCTGTTGCCAAACTATTGCTAAAGAAATGAGGCAGTTCTCTCTTTCTCCTCCCAACCTTCATTTATGAAATTTTCTTTTTTACTTTTCAGAAAAAAACCACAACCTTTTGTCTTGTGAAAAACATGAACATAGAGCTAAAGGCAACCTGTATTACATTACATACTGTTTCAAAATTCATCCTCCAATTCCTTCTTTTGGTTTTCCTTCTTGCAGTTTCTTCTCTAACAGAAACATAAGACTGAAAGTTGCAAAGCTGAAAAGGGTCTCAGAAACTTTCTCTGTTGTAGTCTTATTTTGTGCAGGCATTAATTACTCTCTACTTTCTCTTTGTGCACAACTCTGTATACATTTGTATTACTCTTGTGGAGTCCATGTTTGCTCATAATTGACTATGTTCTGAAGAGAAATATGATTCACATCTTTGTTCTGGAACTAACATAGATGTGAGATATCAGAATTTTAAGCAATCATTTTGACAAATTATTTTTCCTATTTCAAACTTGGAGAACTCACTTTCAGGGCTAGCTTTGCAAAGGGATGTAGATTCTCAAATCTGATCTGACTACATATATACATAATATAAATGCAAGCTATCTATCAAAGCAGGATCTAATCATATTTCTGTCTAAGTAAGAGTCCAAAGATTTAGATCTCAGATCTGCACTAATGTTCACTCAGGATCTAACATTTTGGCACTAATTTTGTTCATGTTGAACATATTATACTAGGTAGGGAGTAGAAAGTACCTAAATTCCCTCTGGAGACACAGAGGAGGCATTTTTTCACCTATTTAATCGACACCCTCAAACCTGTTTCTAATGTTTTGCACTGAGCAGCCCTCTCTAGATATCTATAAAATTTCTTATCTTACTACTTGAATGTACTAATATGAGCCATCAATTATTTTTCTGTTAACCAATAAATAAATAATTATTATAATAATAGCTTTCTCTAATATGTACATCTCTCATCATCAGTACATCTTGGATTTCTTGATGGAATAGTAATTTATGAATTGGGAAACAGTGAAGTCAGGCTGTGTTGCCAGAAGTCATGCCACAGGCTACACTAATAACTAGGCCTCCTCAATCCCTGGTTAATGCGCTACTCAGATAAGCTATGAACACAAAAGAACCATTAAAGACAGAAGCAATGAGTCAGTTGCTCTTCATAAACAGTCTCTAATTATTTCTGTTTCAACAGACAAATCAGACAAAAGTATTTACTCTTGCTCTTTTGTGCCAAGTGGCACCTGAGATTTGGGATGCTTTCCACTGAGATGAAAAAGAACCAGAGGAAAACTCAGCTAATGCAATTTGGTATTCCAAAGTCCTTTCATATCCTGTCTGAGACATGAAGTATTCAGCTTTTATAGGAAAAACAGAGTAAACAGTTGGGCCCAAAAAGGGTCTGTGTCTCTCTTGCATTTCGATCAGACAATTTGGCTCATTCAATGTCTGAATAGTTATTTATAAGCAGACATGTGTTCACTTGTCCATTTTGTATAGCTTATGTTTGTAAGATATGAAAAGCAATTAGCATGGTGATGAGTCTGAACTAATAAGGCTCTGGTGAGGGAGGGTGTATTAGCTTGGGGTCAGCATGTTGTTAGCTACATTGCAGTGGCCCTGGAGCAGGACAGAGCAGTCTTGTGTCTATTCAGAAATTAGAGTTTAAGACCCAGAACCAAAACCTGACTCCCTCAACTTCGCACAAAATTTCTGATTATGTTGCAATCAGCAACAGCTCCTCCAAGCTTGTGTTTCCAGATGTTTTACAGCTGCTGCAAAACACTGAGCACAGGGTACAAATAAACAGGTGTCCCGAGTAAGCCCACAAAGCTGTAGTCTACAGTGGCTGGTCTGCAACCAGTACTTACAAAACTAGCTTAAAGGTGGCTTAAGTTGTGTGTGTGATTTGAGGAGACATTAGAGCAGTAAGACATACAAAGTAAGTCTCATTTTGAACATTTATTATCTGGACACAGTGTCTAAATGGCTACTTCAATATGCCACTTTGAATTTTGATAAGGTGTTTAGTCTTGGCTGAATACTTCAAAGAGTAACTGTGCTTTGAAGTGATTTTGAGCTTTTGTACACATCCCCGTAAAACACCCATTACAGTGATTTCCAAGAACCATATGAGGATAATACACATAAACTATGTCTTGAAGTCTCAAACCTACCTCTGGACATAAAAATACAGCTCTTTCTGAAGTCAATGAGTTTCATATGGCCCTCAAACTAATAAAAGGAAAAGTTTCCACACCTTGAGCCTGCTATTACAAGCATCTCAAAAGCTCCATAAGCTCCATCCTAATTATGTGCTATCTATTTTGTGTTCCCCAAGAAATTATGTTAGAAAAACTTTCAAGAATTATGCCACAACACAGAGCTGTCACAGCCAGCCTACAAAATATGCAGACTAAATAAGCCTGAAACGGCACAGTTTTCTAAAATGTCTGTATTAAGGATGACATATGTACTTGATTACATGTGCAAAAGTACCATACAGCTATGACCTGAAACAAGGAAAATACATGTTTGAATGGCCCTCAGCAGTAATAGTAAGACATTCAAGTGCTGTCCTCAGCTATTCCTCTGCTTTTCCTAGCAGGTTGCCACTTTACCCAAGTCTTCAGGAGTCCAACAAAGAAAGAAGAGACACTGACTGATTAAGTGCAGATCATCTAGCAGAGAGCATCTCCCACACAAGGCATGGTAGAAGAGCAATGCTGTTCAGTGTTTGCTAACAGAAAATGGGCCATAGAGAATTTGCAGCTACAAAGATGTTCCTTTAAATTGGAAAAAAATAATTCCAAAGCAGCTGCCAGATAATGGCATCAATAAAGAGATATTGCTGACTACTCTCCTCATGACATCTTTTTTTTCCCTTTTGACTTCCCATTGTCCCAATGATACATAGACATATTTACACTCCCTTAACAAATTCAATTGACTAAATCCATCAAATTTTGGATATTTGGTAGGAAAAAAGAGACCTAAAATTGTTTCTGAATATTAATCAGGATGTCTAGCTAGCCAGCTTCTTCTTATTCATAAATAACATTTTTTAAACAAGGCTTGGGTCTTAATCTTCATTGGAGCAAAAATGAAAATTCAGAAATTGTCATGAGGATGCTGACATGTAAATACTGCTATTAAAGAACAGCCAAAAAGCAAATGGTCAGATGCCCTGCTTGGTGTCTATATGCTGCTTGCCTTGATGCAGGGACGTGACTCTACATCTCTCAATGACAGCTGAGTACCCTAACTAGCAGGCTAATGTTATTTTCTCTCAAGTTGGAGTTGCTCTATCTTGTTTAAATAATTAAGTATTCAGTGACTCCTGAAGAGTGTGTTTCTCTAATCCAGTCACTAGGACATTTGCTTGGCAAATTGACCTGTTGATCTGATAAGCAAGTATTCTGCAAAGACATTCATAGTGATTTTATTCCTAATTAAAAGGGGGTTTTTTCCTCATCCCTACATTAATGCTCTCAATAGTCATATATTTCCTGATTCAGCACTGGTTGATGTTTGTCACAGTGCTGGTAAGTTAGCAATTCTCTATGTAGTACATTTGTGAAGTGTAACAAAATATTTGTGTAACAAAATGGGATTAATATTTTATATATAACATAAAATGAATTTAAAGCAAATGCTTCTGAAAATGCTGGGTTTAGTAGGCTTGGAAATAGGCTAAAGAAGAATGCACATGTATATATACACATATACACACACACACACACATATATATACACATATACATATATATATGTATATATAGGTGCAAAATGCAGACAATACACTTAGGTACACGTGCTTGGTGCACACTTATAAAGTCTAAGTATAGAGTTTCCACCCCTCATACAGTACCCAGTACCAAAAAACTAATACTGATGAGTATGTAGAATGCTTTAGCAGAGAAAGCCGTCAGACTCAGAGGGCCTCCATATGGTGGAGTTGAGGGTCATGAGCTTTGTTCTTGGACACTGCATGAGCCACCACTGTATTCAATTCCATTATGGACTTAATTATTAAGACAGAACAAAATCAGAAGCACTGTAAGAATCACATCTCTGCAGTGAGACAGGAAGTTTGATAGAGGACTGCCAACCTATTCCTAGCAAAATCAGAGCTCTGAATGCAAAGCAAGTCTGGCCCTTCCAGCAGCTTGGTCTGACAGCCCTTCTTGAATGTCTCTGCTCAAAGTGGAAAACTGCAGAAAAAGCATGGCCCATGTTTATGCATCCTGATGTCTACCTGTTCCCAACATATTTATCTGGAAATTTGTAAAGGGGATTGGGGCAGAGGTATAAATACTGTTCCAATTTTCTCCACAGGATTTGGGTATTAGCACACTTGGGACTGGCCAAAGCCTTCCCACCTGGCCTCCCACCAGGCAGCATCCATCCATGTTTTGGGGGCCTTATTCCAGGACATTCTGGATGAGAGAACACTTTCCTGAGAGGGGACAGTTTAGCCACTTACTGTGTCCCATTTTACTTACTAAAATGGATTCAGTGGCAGAGGTTGAGTAAGTACAACTGCCAGCTTTTGCTGGGCTGTATACATTTGAAGGACTTGTGTTACTTATTGCCACAACCTGCTTTACTGCCTGGCTGTTTTGGCTTGTTTTCAGGTGCAGCTCCATATGTGTTTGGGAAGAACTGCTATAGTGACCCCATGCTCATGGTTCTGGAAAAATCCAGGGGCAGCCTGCCATTCCTCCTTCCCTGCCTCCTGCCCACCAGATCTGCAGTGGAGCAAGGCTGTTGCATGAGGCCACTGCTGGGCAGAAGAGTCTGCATCATCCCAGCTTCAGTTCTCCCATGAGCCACCCATCTTCTGCCCCACATGCTACACTGAGGACAAATCAGAACCCGCTACAGAACATACTGAAACAAAGTTAAAAATTCAGCCCTAAACAGTCTAAACAAAGACTGTGCCTGACAACCCAGGTAGATTTTATGTACTTCTCCCCATTATTTTCCCCCTTGCTGGCTGATGGCTTATTTTTCAATGTGCAGTTGTTCAGGAAGTGGCACGAGGCTCAAGCGATGCAGCAGTTGCCATGGAGAGAAGCTTGAGTTTGCACTTTATTTATTTTATTTATTTCTGAATGGCAGCCTGCTGCAGTATATAAAATCTGCACAGCTCGCTAGCACACCGGATGCCACAAACCTAGGGCTATATTTAAGCCTAACCTGTATTTAGAAAAGCACAGTAAAAAACTGAGCCTCATTTGCAGCTGATTTTATTTCTTATTTGGGATTGGATTTCCCTGGAGAATTGTGTCTGAAGTGTCCACTGAAGCAGAATTAACACTTACCTCAATTACATAACAATTTTTTTTTTTTTTTTTTTACCTGATACAAAGGCAATTTAGGTCAGTGCTCTAAAATAATTTCAATAAGACTTTTGGGACTAAGTGTAGCATGGTCTCTCATTCTTTTTTATTTATTTATATAGCAACTAGAATCACATAGAATCCTTCCTGCCACCGTGAAAAGGACATAATCTACAAAGCAACATTTACAAATAATTAGTACTGAAAGATGCTATTGAAACTTACCCTTCAGCATTACAGTAAATCTTGTCATGCTAAAGTGATACAGGACAAACATCACATTCTTTTTAGACTCACTACATCTAATGATACCAAAGCAGCATGCAGTTCCTAACTACAAATCATGTACGGGATAAAGAATCTCTTTGTTCCTTTTTCAATCCTCCCCTGAGGTTTTGAAGCTTTTACAATAGTCATTGTTTGGAACTAAAAACCACTGGAAGATCCAGTCTGTATTTATACCACTGTCAAAGTGGGTAGAAACGTAAAGGAATTAAAAAAAAAAAAAAAAAAATTATGGACAGTAGGTGAGCTGAGGATGTGAACATAGGAGGCAAGCCTTGATCTGCCTGGATATTATAATTTTTTACCTTTTATAGAAAATGAGCATAGTTTTTCTATATCTGTTCCTTCATGAAAATAAGTTAAATTATTTACAGAAATATTATTCAGTGGGTGTAATTAGAGATCTTAAAACCCTGCTTCTGTCATTTGACAGGGCTGTATCTTATCCAGTGCTGTGTGCATTCCCTGCTGCCTGGGAAACAGACACACAAACCAGCCATAGAGGGACTGCAGGATGAGCACTATGTCTTTATTCCTATTCCCCCACTCTCCCATTATATACTGCCCAGTTACTTTGACAGTGCTATCTTTTAATTGGTTTAGTAAGTATTATACAGTTAGTCATATGCACAGGTGATTAATTAAGCTAGTGCATATATGTATTTAAATTCAAATATAAGAAACTATATTAAATTTCGTATTTCTCTATGAGATGAAATAGAGGGATAATCAAAGGATAAATAGTAGAAAAAGATCCTTAGTTACAAAGGGATGAAAATTAATAGATTAGTTCTGATGGGTGATTCTGTACAATGAGGGTTATGTAATGTCCACACACTTGAACTGTATTACAGAACTGATTTCAAAGTAATACCTTTCATTAGCACATTGTATGTATTTTCATTATGTCAAAGAAGTAATATCAAGCCTCATCCTTAACTAAGAAGGTCATATGGCCTGTTGTCCTTGCATGGGAGAGCAGACCAAAAATTCAACAATAATTCAAGAAAAGTTAACATTGAGCTTTACATAAATTTGAACAGGAGTCTTAAAGGACTGGAGTAAGCATTTATCAGAGAAAAGCCCCTGAATGGGTTAGTCAACAAAATGTCAGTTGTAATGATATTGGAGACTGCAAAAGTAAAGAAACCCACTTCATGCACAGAAACCATGTATTATACTGTGTGTCACTTGGTATGACCTAGATTTTAGAGATAAGGCAACCTTAAATATGGACTCCAGCAAAATCAGCTGCTAAGAGAGGTCAGGAAATTACCCAGCCTCTTCTGCTTTTCACTGGTAGTTTCTTTGTTGGTCAGAGAATACCACTTCTGGTAACATGGTAAGATTTTTGAAACATTATTAGGCTTCTGAATACTTCCTGAGCTCCACAACCATCAAAAATCACGTCAGGCAGATGATTTCTGTTTGAATTTCCACAGGAGTCTGATCTTTCAGTGACACTCATGATAACACTTGTTGCGAGGGGTGCAGCACAAAGACCTCCCATGCCACAGGTGGGAATCCCAACCCTTGGAAGCTGGGAGCTGCATCACATGCTCTTCCCATTCCCACTCTGAATTCCCCAGCACATGCCCTTCCCTAATGACATCCCACTCCAGAGGCAAGCACAGAGAACTGAAGGTGATACCAGCCAAGCACGGAGCAGAGCTGGCAGGTCTCCTGCCAGTGGAGAGCCTGTCCCTACATTTAATGCAGGATATTGATAGTAAAAAACACCACTCCAAGAAACAGCCCTTGCTTCAGTTCTCATTATTTACTTTAACCTTTCAGAAGCAGAGCCTAACATTTGATTTCTCTCAGTTATGCTTACAGAGCCCAGCAGTGTGCAACCAGCTGTAAGATGCAGTGAACTGGTTGAAATTGCAAACAGGAGATTTTTAGGCTTTCCCTGTACAAGTTGCTATAGCAGGTGACATATAAGCTTAAAAAATCATGAGTACACTTAAACAGATTTATTTCTTTTAGTTGTTTTGTTTGGTTTTTTTTTCCTCTCCTTATCCCTGATGCCAGAGTGGCACCCACCTGGACCTTCAGAAGTAGCATGTCTTGCTGAAGCTTATGCTGTTACACACCAGCAACTTGAAGAGGGTTAAATACATTAGCCACTCTATTCAAGAAATGAACAGGAGTGAAAAATTCAACTCCTTAGAGACCAACGTATCCTCTGGGCAAAACATTCATATCAGTCATAAAGAAAAACATGGGTCTGCTTGTTAGAAGATGACAGACAAAAAAAGATCCCAAACTCCAACTGATATTTGTTTGCCAAACAAACCTTAATGAGTTCTTTGAAAAGATGACCAAAGAAATAGATGATAGAAAGGTGATGAAAGCAATCTATCTGGATTTCACCCAGGCATTTGATAAGCTGTCACATCAGAAACTAGTGGGGAAATGATAAGACAGAAACAAGTACTAAACTGACATTGATTAAAAGCTGTCTGTCATCACAAACCAGAAACTGTTAAGTAATGAAGTAACTGGTGGAGAAGCAGAGATCTTGACACTGGCATGTCTCAACATCTGGGTTCATACTGAGATTCTTTTACTATATTTTACATATGATTCCTTAGGATTTATTTCAAAGAAATAAAATAAAATCAAATAGCTGAAGGAGGAAAAGGACTAGTAACTTTTATGACTGTTACCGTAATCCAGAAGAATATCTAGATTCCACGTATGTATTTATTTTTTCCATGGATTTTTGTTTAATAGCATTATTCTTCCTTACAGAGAGATTAGAAAAAGCCAGTAAAAATTAAAAAACGGGTTACTGATAATTATTTTTATGACTTGAGATCAGGGTCATGCTGTTCATGCTGCACAAAACACTCAGGAGGACAAACACTTAACTGTCCTTCATGGAAGTAAATGGAAAACCCATTAATAAAATACACACAGGTAGATTTATTTCCTGGTCCCTACTCAAAGGCATCCTAAACTAAAGCTAAGGTAGTGGGGAACCTCTGGCATTTCTGAAGAACCAGCTGAAATCCAAAATGCAACATGAAGACAAATAACAAAAATTCAGGATACACTTGGGATTTGTTCCAACTTGAAACAGAAAGAAATTAAGTAAAGAAGCATGAGACTCTGTTGAGATTCTAAGTAAAGGACATGATTCTACAAAATCTCTTTCACTTCTCTCTCTTTGCATATGATTCTCCATTTAATTCTGTGCCATTGCAACTTTTCAATTTTAAGAGATATTCATAATTCAGGATCAGATCCTGTATGACCTGTCAGTTTTTTAATAACATACCTTCAATTTCCATTCAGACTTCAAGTAAAATGAGAAATCTAAAAAGATTAAAGCATCCATGATAGTTGAAAGCAAAGAAGTGCACTTGCCTAAAACAAATATCTTCATTTTTTCCTATCTTATTATTAATAATACATGTATAAAGCATATTAAGAACTACAAAACACAAATGTATCACACTTCTTTCTCTACTGCAGCATTCACAGTAACTGATAGCTCATGAATAACAGCTTCAAAAGCTGTGTAAGGATACACTTCCCAATACTTCAGCAATACAAAAAACTTTAATCTCAAGATGATAGGTTTACAGATGCATTACTTAAACAGTAAAATCTAATCAATATCCAAGAAATCCCAGGTAAAATGTATTTTTTTAATATTCCTTTGTGCAACTGAAAAGATGTTGGACCTGAAAGTTATATATTTCATGTTCATGATACTGAAATTTTCAAATTGGGCCTGCTCAATATACAGAAGTCATTAGACTATGAAAACTATGATTTTTTTCCCCCGCCCTTACTTTTTCCCCCATGGAATATGGAATGATTCTCTACCAGAGTCTTGTGGAGGTACTGCAATCTAAACATATTATCAGCCATAACAGAAATGTTATTTCTGTTGAATAACAAAGGAATAGCTGTGACAACTCTCACATAGTAAAACTAGCAGCTTTGGGCAGGTATGGGTACCAATTCTGTTCCTTGGATGTTTTGCACTACTGTGGTTCAGCTTGCCTTTTCTGACTGGCAGTAGGGCAGAAGGAGACAGGCAGCTCCTTCTCATGGCTCTGTAGTACTGTCATCATCAGTTTGTGGCAGTCCTGACTGTTAGCCAAGCTTCTGCCTGTACATGGTCCTAAATTCCCTCAATCAGTACACCAAACTCAGTGTAGTTACAATGATCTACATTTAATGCAGAATATCTCCAAGAAAGAAGTACCTTCCATCATCCCTGAGATGTGACAGTGCTTCTCAGTGGGAACAACTCCAAACAATGAAGAAAGAATAATTGCAACTTTTGAAAACTCCAGGTAACAACAGAAACAAAATAGATTATATTATGCCTGATCATTCTGTGTGTACTTAGGATACTTAAGAATAAGAATATCCAAGAGCAAAAACAAGTAGCTTGTAAGTAATATCAATATGAAATAGATCTGAGTTATTCAGTTTGCTTTTTGGTGCAGAAAGCTGGATGGAATCGACCAAGTCAATACGAGGATTCATCTCAAATTATTACAAAAACTTTTTTCAGAGAAATTATTCTTTTGACCATTCGCTTGAGTGCTTCACCCTCCGGTCTGAAGAGTACTAGGACTCTCATTGCTAATGGAAGGCTTTATGAAAGACAGTGAAAAGTAACATTTTTTTTTTTTTTAAAGCCTAAGTAAATATGAGATCTGACAAAAATTTTCATGTGCTTTTATTTTAAATAAAATCTGTTTTACAAAAAGATGGATGAATCATTTTAGAACCAGGGCTCTTTAAATGATTTAAACATGTGACTCAACACTTCCAGAACCACCTCAAATCCCATATTTCTTGAAGGGCTTCAAATTCCCAGGTGAATGTATACAAGCATACATTTTTTACAGTGTAGATAACAAGGTTTTAAAAGATTCTTTATGAAAGAGATTATCACATAGGACTGAAATTTGCTGTGAGCAAGTTTTCAATTTGATGGGAACAGGAAAAAGCATTCTCCAAAACAGCTAAGTTAACCACAAGGCAAAATTGTTCTTGAATATTTCTCAAAGCACCACAGCCTATCATTGTGTGCATGTATTCATATTTCTTTGGTGCTTTTCGCTATAACATCTCAATACTAATACAACATCTCTGTCTTCACTAAGAGATAGGCGGCTGTTTCAGAACAATGACCTAAATCTACCTTGATACTCTTTAGGCATATTTTAAATACCCCAGGTGCTTCCAAAATTCTTTTCAGTATTTTGCTTGTATCTTGGATCTGGGACTAAAACATTACTGCCTCACCCTGATCTGAATTCTGTGTAGTGAGTAGTACATGAATATTTGTAGTGAAATCTTGCAAATTTAATGAAATGTTATAGTTTAAGGTTTAAACTACAGTTATTTACACTTAGATGCTTCTGTTCTCACCAGTGCCTCAGTAATGTAAGTACATTTCTTAACATCAACTTGGGAGTTTACTGAGTTTCATTTAAAACCTAGAAACATTGATGGGACTACTTTTATTCATTTCAGCTTTCTTGGGATCAGACCTGTAGAATTTAGCCATATAATAATGCTGCTTCTAGAAATAATCACTTATTAGCTCATCTGGAACAGTACTCAAATGCAGAATAAGATAATATCTTTATTTGAAATATCCAGTTCCAAAGACACTTTGAATTGAAGTGGAAACAGCTGCATAACCAGAAACGTCCAAGTATCCTGACTAAATACTAATCAAGTACTGGAAGAATACTGTTTTCAGTGAGAACAACATGAATGCAATTCATTAATATTCATGATTATCACATGCATTATTACTATAACTAACCCCATTCATATATCCATAGGCATGGGTTTGGATAGGTGGACTACATATTCTTATAGTGAATGCAAAATCAGCTGGACAGATGGGTTTGCAGTGTTGTAGTCACTGATAAAAAGCTGAGCCAGTGGCTGGATACCAGTGGCATCTCTGAATGTTAAACTGAGGTCAGTTGTTTAACACCTTTATTAATGCCTAGAGGAGGCGACAGAGTCTGCCATCGGCAACAGTGTCAGTTTAGGGGGAAAGGTCGGTAAGAAGGCTGTTAGTGCTGCTATTCTGAAGCCCCTGACAGCCTAGAGAAATAGGCTGACAATAAACTCGTAGTGTACAAGATAAATGCCAAGTCCTGCCTCTGGCATGTAACAGTCTCTTGCCTCAGCTGAGGCTGATGGTCAATTGATTCCAAGGCAGCTCTGCAGAAAAGGACTTGACGTTCTTGGTGGATAACAAGGTGAATGTAACTTAATGGGGCACCCTTGAAGGCTGTCAAATATTGGACAGGGTTTTCTAGAAAGGCTGCAGATATCTCTGTCCTTGGAGATGTTCAAACTTGACTGTACAAGGTCCTGAGAAACTCCAGGTTGGTATTACTTTGAGTGGGCCCTGGATCTGATAGTCTGCAGAGCTCCCTTACAATTTATATTATTTTGTGATTCTAGATTTTAACCACCTGCTTATAAAAACGTCGAATACTATACATTTCCACTGATTGCAAAAAATATGAGCTCTCTTGCATACTACATCAACCTGTCTCCATCTTATATGAGTGAATAGAGATGTACTTGAGTATTCTTGTGTAGCATCATATCCTGTTCCATTTTCACTTCATAAAATAAATACAGCATATTTGTCTTTCTTAAAGCAAGAAATAATTTTGCAAGTCTGACACTGCAACAATGAAAGTACAGCATACTCATAAGCCAGATACTTTCTAGCTAAGAAGATATTTGCTAGCATCTGTTTTACATGATTTCATGACTTCCTTCTGCATAAACATAGCGCACCATTCGTAGAACACGCTCTTCGCTCAGCATATTTAATAAATAGATTGCCTTCTGTTCATTTGAAAACATAAATTTACTTGTCTTAAAAAAATGACTTTGTATACCCCAAGAAAATACAACCTTCCATGCAATTAAAGGGCACATCCCTGAGTGTACACAGCTACCTGAAACATGAACGTTTACAGTACTTCTTTCCACTACTCATTGACTTTTTTTTCCCAGTGTACCTCTCCATGACACTCTGCTTACCATGTTTTTCTTAAAACTGCTTTTTAGGATCTCATGGAATTTTATTACTTGCAGATTAAATGTGTGGTTGGGCTTTAGTTAACCTGAAGACTCTGAAGAGAAATTAGAGGCTCTACTGTGTTGTAGTTTGGTGGCAGTAAAGTTATTTGCTGTGGAGATACCACGTGTGCTTGTGTTCATGTCACAACATCTGTATAAATATCAAGCTTGTTCTCTGCTGTATGTTGACACTTTTCTGGCTCTGCATGGTATTCCTTCTCTCTGTTACTGTGTTCTAGGTTTCATCTTTCCTGAACTTCCTGTGGTTTCCCTTTACTTTGCCTCCTTTTCTCTTTCTGTTTTGTTACAGAAAACAACAAATTATCATAAGCTATTATATGATACAACGAATGTGTCTTCATGTTGTGTTTGGTTTTGTTGATAGTTGTAGTTTTACCATAACTCATTCATACAATAAAAATACTATTCATACAATAAAAATATATTTATTTTAAAGGAGAAGGAGTCTCAATACCTTCTAGGAAGTGATGATCCTTTAATACCAGTATATACTGACTCAGTGCAGTTAAAACCACCCAGCAATTGAATTTCAGACATTATCTGAATTCTCTGAGCTCGCCTACTTTGGATGACAGTTTTTCTTTAGTAAAACTCTATATTAAAAAGTCAAATAAAGTGAACTTTAATTCAGCAGCAGTGGTGCCTTTCCTGGATTCTGAGGAAGTGTAATGTCTCTGCTGAGAAACAAAGTACCAACTGAGATTAAATTCACACAACCATACTGATAACCATTCTTCAATGGCCTTCCTTATCTCAATAAGATTTCAAAGGTGCAACAGCAAGAAAGTAGTGGCTCTGGACATCCTAAACAGGATATACTTCACTGTGCAGTTGGTAGAACATTAGAGAACATTAGAGTTAGTTTACTTGCAATAGAGATTTCTGAATTTCTCCCTTTACAGAGTTTTATTTTGCTGCATTCAGATATATCTCATTCACCTGCTCATGGTACATAAGGCAACACAATTTAATTGAGATCATACCTTTTCCTTCTGAGCACATGTCTAAATTCTGAGGCACATAAATACTCCAAAGACAAAAATAACACATTTGAACATTCAGTTTCTATGGAGACAAATAAAAGTAAAATGTCTAATGGGAGTTCTTATTCAGCCTGATGCCTTACAGATTAGAAGCACTTCATTAAGCCTTAGAGACAGACATTATCCATTAATAAATACATAAAATAATAAAAAAGAACCACCAAAATCCCACATCCTGTTTTTCTAATATGCATTTGTGTATTCTAGTTGTGTAATAATTACTACTGGCACCCAGTTCCCGTTTTTCTATTCCCACTTCCCATTACAGCCTTATTGATACATTTGAAATACAGTTTGTGCCATTTTCCATAGAAAAATCTCTTTGTTGAAACATAAGAAAACTCAGAGCTCAGAACCTTGAGGCCTCTAGCCTTCACCCCAAGTATTTAGAGAATAATAGCTACAGAGTTAACTTCTACAGATGCCTAATGCTAGATGCTAGGTCCATGTCTGACCTTTTAAGCCAGGATCAGCTAAAAAAGGCCTGAAAAGTACAGTATCATGATTATAGCTGTGGAAGTACTTGTGAGATTTCTCTCAGGCAGTTGGACCCTGAGCCCATTTTTTAAAAGTGCATTTTAAGTGGCACTCTATTCAGTCTTAAAGATCATATTTGAAGAGGTGTTGTTCACAATTATCAACAGCTTTAATGCTGTTTTCTGAATCCTGTGCTTCTGCAAGCCTTATTAGTTAGCTTAATGGCTCAGTCAGCTCTTCCTTCTCACAAACTGCAGGTAAAATACAACAGGAGATTATCAGTACTGAGGGTTTCTATAAAGCTTTTTGCTAAAGCACATGCTTCAGTGATTATGCCTCAGCCAAATTCCACATGATAGCCATGGAAGTTGTCATTAGCACAGCACTGGGCTTCGACTCATTTCCTGGCAGGGCGGTATTAGCTCCCTGCTGTATCACATTAAATATGGCTGCAAGATTTCTTGGCCTGCAACTTGCTCACAAATGACCAGTTCAGAGCCTGAGCAGAATGACTAAAAATATAGACATCTAGAAGAGTAATTCTGTGCTGAATTACAGCACAGGAGCCAGCCCTGGCCACCTTAAGTTGACCTAACTTACTTGATTTTTATACCATTAAGCCTATTTATGCACCCAAGTATCTGCCAAACGTTTTATGTTAGAAAGGACCATGTATCTGCTCAGGTAAAATTTATTAGGCACAAAGAAAGAAAAAGCACAAAACAGTAGCATAAAGCCAGCTTCAATGGAAAGAGAAGTTCTGTTGCCTGCTGAACCAGCTAATCTCAGCACAGGGACAGGCGGAGGCAGCATCGTAAGTGTTCCCAAGCAGAGGCTAACAGCAGCGAGGTCCCTCCTGCCTGGCCTGGGCAGCTGCAAGGTCTATGCCTGCTCATTCCCTGCTTGCGTGGTTTGGAGCCAACATGAGCTGCTCCACCCGAGTGCTCTGTCAGTTGTGTTTCCCGTGCTTGCTGTCAACACCGTGTTCATTTCAGCCTCCTCTACTGGCAATGACTGTCCCTAACAACACTGCAGACACTGGATTCTCACTTAGCAAAGCTTGTGTTTTTGCAGTTGAGGGTTTGTTATGTTTTAGATCCACCCAAGGAAGTTCTGTACAGACTGACTCCTGTCTTTATGTGTATAGATACCTACTTATGGTACTGTGTTATGGAGATTTACCACTCAATTAAGTATTAATTCAGCAATTTCTCATCTCCATTTTCCACTGTATCATTAATATTAGTTGTCTGCAACTGCCATTTCACTACATGTTCTCGTAATCTTATTCATATATACATTATTTGTGCTTTTGGCTTAGAATTTTAAGAAGATCTGACTCATGCAATCAGGTTGTCCATGGGTCTGGCAGTTTGCAGGCTCCTCACCAACTAACTGAACTCAAAGGCTGATTTTAAAAGGGAATAAGAATTATTACAAATACTTTGTGATAATCAGAAAATGAGCAAAGAAATGCACAATACTGACTCCACTAAGGCAGAAGTCAGCCAAGACACTGGAGCTGTCAGAAGCCAAGTGCCCAGATGGCACATGGGTATTAGATGGTCAATGCTCACACAGTTGAAGGGTAGCAACAACATTGCTACTGTATGGGCTGTTATGTGGGACAGTAGAGGAACTAATGTGGGAAAGGGGGGTAAAAAGTCAGACAAGGAAGATTATTCATGAGAAATTAGACTTCAGTATTTCCATTTGCCAAAATAGGAACTCATTTTGTGCATGTTATCATGCTCATCAGTTATCCTGATTAATTAAGACTTGAGACTCCATACTTAATATCTTATCAATTCTTATGAAGACTAGTTGATGGAAAAATCATTTTACTTATCATTCACTAAAACCACCAAGAGATTTATGTTACTTGGCTAAAATTCTACCAAAATACTTTCAAGTATTTTAGAAGCCTGAACTTATCTTGCATGCTTATTTGGCTCAACAGAAGCAAGACTCAACTGCCTAAATGAATCCTAACAAACGCTGCTGAGTCACATATTGTAAATGCAGAGATAAAGTGCTATTGAGTGAATAGGCTGCTATTCATCTAATCTTAAAACAGACATATTAAATAGGTCAGATGAACCATATCCTGAGAGTATTTACTTCTCTCCATTTACTGCAGAGTCTGGGGTAACTAGCTTTAACACAGACACCTACAGTGTAGTACAGTGTATCTTAGAGTCAAGTGGAATTAATGTTATCTTAGAAAATCAAATGTAGAATCAGATACTTAATGTACAAACAAATCATGTCAAAGACCCCACAGTGAAATTCTTTAGAAAGAAAACCAAAACAAACCAGGCAAATCTCATTAAACCATCTTTTTTTTCAAAACTTCTTGTTCTCTATGTCTCATACACTAAAACAGTTAGTCTGAACAGTTATGAAAACATTAGAGACAGACACACCAATCACTACTTGGTAACAGAGATTTTCCCTGCTGTCTCCTCTTCCAAACACACTTTTTATGTGTGGCTCAAATTTGGCAGCTGATGGCACAAATTTCCACAGTGGTCTGTGGCATACTGCGAAGACATGCTCATAACCCCTGCCTTCCCCAGTCCTTTGCAACTCCTGTGTCTGAACCTTGTCCATTTTAACCCAGTCTGTTTTCCCCCAACTGAACATGCTGGACAATTGTCTAGGATGATTTAGCAAGACTTAAAATTATCTTCAGAACGAATACGACAACCAATTCTAGATAGTAGTTACTAACAATAATATTCTTCAGTACCCGTGTTGACTGTTTCCTACCCTGAACCCTGTCAGAAGGTGACTCATACATGTAGGGACACCAACTTACACAGTGAAACCTTACATCACAATGCCTAATGAGCCTATGAACCCCAGCACTGATTCACAGTCTGACACACTCCACAGCACACCTCCCCAACCTGGTCCACAGATTATCCAGAGCTGCTCAGTGTGGGCTGAGTCTCCCTATGAATGAGTAACTTCAAGCTTGAAGGCCAGGGCACAAAAGGTGGGAAGGCCACTGCCCTGCACTTTCTCACACCCACATGGGTACATGTTGTGAAGGGGCTCACATTTAGATCTTCAAACTCAGAAGTGAGAGCATCCAGCATCCACAGCCTTGCCACAGGCTGTAGTTCTCCACTGCCTAACATATGGAAATCAGCTGCCACAGCTGACCTGCTTGCTCCAAGGGGGGCCCTGTGAAGTCAGCCCCCCAGCTGTGCTCGTACTTACTTCCATGACAAAGTCTGGTATTGAAAACTCAGGCAAATCAGCAGTGCAATTTTTAGGGATTTTGAACTTAGTATCAGGGTTTGAGAGCAATAAGAGTTGCCTTAACAAACTAGAAGAAAGTTATACTAGAGCTGGTTTGGAGTGTCTATAGATTCATAAAAATTTTATTTTTCTTACTTTTTAGGAATATTAAGAATATAAAGGCTACCATGAAAAGCAGTTTGAGACAGTGATAGCTTATACTTCTGTCTTGTTCTAACTTGCCCACAAACCTTATCTAGCATGCTTTGCGTATCCAGCTCTGATGGGAAAATAGGTTAGACTTCAGCTATGTAACTATAAAAAACCCCCTGAAATATCCCAAACACCTCTACTTTAAGAAAAACTAATTTTCTGTCTTTTGCAAATTGACTAAGATTTTGCTATCCACTCAAGAAAGCTTCTGTTCACAAAATGTGCTTTTTTCTCAATTAATAAAAGAGATGGCTTCAAAGTCATAAAAACCTTGAAATATTCACATCTTCATGTCCCTAATTCTTATTGCAGACATGTCTCCTTTTGCATAACATACATGCTGGAGAGGTTTGCAAAAATTCATGCAAACTGTGTGCAATATTTTAAAGACTAAGCACTACAAGACAGAGGAAGAGGTCAAGAAAACAGACAAGCTATGATCTTTAAGAGCAAATAAGAACACACTACATAACTTTTTAGAGTTTATGAGGAGTGATTAGTGATACATCTATTCAAAGCATGATGTTCACTAATATCATTACAATGTGTGACAATCAACAGAGTTATAATTCACCTTGGCAGCAGTTAGTGCATCGAGCAAATCCTGACCTGGGAGTCCTGCCACTTTCTTAATTGGAACAGTAACTGGATTTGTTTGAAAGAGTGAAATGTATTCCTTGTCTTAAATTATACCAATGGATAACAGAAAAATCAGACAGCAGAAAGTCTGCAGTGAAAAATAAATGCAGTTAAAGACAAGTTCCTGGTGACAGAACTTACTTAAATGAAAAGCATCAGATCATGCAAGGGAAGTTGTTTATGAGATTAGACAAGAAGAGCTGTAAAGATTTATTTTAAAGAGACATAAGAGTATTCTAAGCTAGAACTTTAACATATCTCCAGAAAGCTCTATAGATATTAGAGAGTGAGGATGAATAGAGTCATCCTCCTGGTGCATGGCGAGACAAATGGCAGAGCACTGCGAAGTGTCACAGCTCAATTAAATTCAAAGGCGTTACAATAATACAAACCAGGAGTGGAACTGCTCCCTACTTCTGTGCAGGCTGTAACAGCAAAAACTCAGCTATCTGATGGATACAGAAGGAAAAAGTAAAATAGTTAGAATGAGGTAATATTGCTGTAGGAGAGCAAACTGTTGCTCAGGATTATATTTGTATGAGCTCTATTAAAATGTTATGCTGATTTTGGAAGAAGGAGAGTTCATTTTTGTCACATTTTAACAATTTTGTTAATTTCTGTATTTGTTAATATCAGCACAACATAGCTGGTATGGGGCTATGTTTTGGATTTGTGCTGAAAACAGTGCTGATAATACAAGGATATTTTCACTGTTGCTGCGCAGAGTCAAGGCCTTTTCTGCTCCTCCCCCCACCCCCAACTCACCAGCAAGGATGCTGGAGTTGCACAAGGAGTTGGGAGGGAAAAACAGCTGGGACAGCTGACCCCAACTGACCCAAAGGATATCCCACAACACATGGTGCCATGCATAGCATATGTATGTATGGCCAGACTTCACAAAATAAAATTTGGGAAGGGCTTTCCCCATGTAGGTGTGCCCTTCGAGCCTGAGCGGTGGATTTTTTAGGTGAGGCACAGCATGCACAGAACTGGCCCCACTGTTTAAGTCCTAAGGGTCCATCTGCCACAGCCAAGTGAGCTTGAACAGTGACAGTGAAGTCCTCGGGACTGTTGCAGCACCCAGTACTAACTGGGACTGACCCTGCTTGGCATCTGAGATCTGACAGAATCAGATGGCAGGGAGGCTTGAACTGCCAGGGGACAGTCCCACTGAGACTCGAACTCAGGACCTTGGGATTCAGAGTCCAGAGTGCTCTCCTTTACACCACGGGACCACCCTCTGCATAGCATATATAGCTGGGGAAAAAGGAGGAGCATCGGTGACATTTGACATGGTGTCTTTTATCTTCATTAATTACTGTTACCCTGCTTTCTTGGGGATGGCTGAATGATGTGGTGAATGAATTCCTTGCTTTGCTTTCTGGTGCAGCTTTTGCTTTACATATTAAACTGTCTTAATCTCAACCCATGAGTTTTCTCTCTTTTATGCTTTTCATTCCCTCCCCTCAGAGGGGAGTGAGCAAGGGGCTGCACAGAGCTGTGCTGCCGGTTAGGGTTAAACCCGGACACATCTAAATAAAATGGGCCTGGGCCACCACAGTGGCCTTGAGGCAGGCTGACACTACACAGGTCTGGCTTGTAACACTGAAATCCTTCATCCCCTCTTCCACTTCCACAAGTAAGATGCTTGCATCAAAACTGTCCTTTGGAAAGGATGTATGGCCAACCTTAGTTCTTAAAACATACCCAGGTACATGCACCAGGAGTGTGCTGGCACTTAACTATGTGGATGGCCACATACGAGTGAGGGGACTGAGACCCAAGCCCACTTCAGTTTACTATAGCAGTTGCAGTCACAGGCACTGGACACTGCGGTTCACTGAACTGGTACAGCTGGGATTCAGAACAGATGTGTACAAAATGGAGGACCTGGTCCTACAATAGGAAATATTGGATAATTACAGACATGGTGAAAAGGTTTTATCAAAGAAAAGCAACAGGAGAACATTTTTCATTACTGCATATCTTTCCCTCTGGTACTGTAACAAAGATCCTAGCAATGACACACAGAAAGCTTGATGGGCACACTGTGCAAGTCTTGTATTCATGAATGCCTTACTTGCCCAAGGAATGCACTTGCTCTGTGATTTCTTTACGATGAAGACAATACAGCATCTCTATTTTAATAAAAAATTGCTTTCTTCTCATAACATTTATCTACTTTACTTTCATCACATGTTTAGCATTAATATAGTGTTCCAGGGATAATATCTTTTGCTTGGCTTGTTTCTGGTCTCTTGCAGATAGATAGCTCTCTGTTTATTTAGCAACTACATAATTTGATAAAATAATGGGGAAAATATGAGTTTTTAGTTCCAATTTGTGATTTCCAGACAAATATAACACTTACATTAAGTAAGAAATACACAGTTACAGTGGGTGCAGCTTCCATGGTGTGGAAAGCGTTACGAGAACTCAAGTAATTATCTGCAAGAAGAAAACAAATTTTGGGCTGGATTCAGTGAGAATGTCTTATAAGATTTAGCAGGAAATCAGGTTTGAATAAAACTTATGAGGGCTTGACTATGCTTTTGAAGCCTATTCTAATATTGATTTTTTTGGGGGCTACATCTCGACTTAAAAAATTATATAAACGTGATGCTAAGAGAAAGCAGGTAGAATCCTAATCACAACATGCAGAATAAACAATGTTTGCTTTGAATTATTTGCATTTTCCTTTAACTATGTATATATAGACCATTGGCAATGGGAACATAATTCAGATTTAAAGTTTGACATCTTCCTGATTATGTTGCAATTCAAAAATTGCCCAGTCAATGATGATGAAAGATATTTCTATGAAATGGTGTATTATTTCAGAACTTGCTCTTGGGGATTACTGCCCAATATTGTCATTAAAGCAAAGCAAAAACTTGATGGCAGATGAAGTATAAACTTTTCCCTATTAGAGTAAGATGTCATAAGTATTGTAGCTCAAGCGCTTACATAAACACTTGTAAGCTACCCATTTCCATAGTAACAGGCAACATAATTTAGCTAAGATAGCTGCTTTCCATTCTAGGCACTTCATTGTCCCTGCAATTCACAAAATAAAAAAGCACATCTTCTAAGACTAACATGGTAAAGAGACAAAACACTGGAAATGCTGAGGAAGGCATAGCTTTTATTTCAGATGCAGGACAACAAAATGCTTCTTTCTCTTCTCACCTGTATTTCATGGGATTCTCTACCATCCTCAGCCCATGAAGTACTAATTTAGTTCTCCTTACGGTGCAGGAGATCCAGAGAAAGACACTTGAAGCTGTCCTGTCTCTCTGATAGTCTAATTCTTTCTGGAATGTGCAGAAGCAGCTTCGTCATTGGCATACTCTCTCTTTCTCTCTTTCCTCCCCTCAGTTACCAGAATAAGATTCACTTCAATGCAGAGAGTCAGCACAACATATCTGGGGCACCTGTTCGATCTCATATTGAGCCTACACACAGTTACTAATTTAACACACTCCCATGGTTGTAAGTCTTTTGCTTCGCCAGTGGTTCTGTGAATCTTTTTATTAATATGAATCATTTTAAAGTGCTTTTAAAAACATTAGACTCCATAGGTTTAAATTTAAAAAAAACAAACACCAACCAACCAAACAAAAAAATGTCTGTGAAAAAGTTTTAAAATAGTAACTTACAGAGACACCAGAACCAATATTCTCACTAAAGGTTCTCTGAAATTTCATGCTTGAGTAGCTGTGGTCTAAATGGAAAGATCAGGGGGAGCACCATCAATTTCTATCTACTGGAAGTATAGGATTGCAGCCTGCAATCTTTAACCTGCAAAGAATAATGTCTTATACTATTTTCTCAGTGAGGCTGGATGAATTCCTTCTGAAGGATCTGATTGATGTCAGCAAATGAATCACCACCTGCCCATGGGAAATTGATGCTTTTGAGAGCAAGCTGTAATGGCCACTGCATTTGATAGACTCTGTAATGAAGTGATAGCTGTCTCTGAAGCTGTCCTGAGGTGAGCCCCTGATAGGGACTCTAAGGTGCTCACCTCTTCACACATTTTCCTTACTATACAAATACACAAAAGGCAAAAACACTAAGATTTTAACTTCATCACTGAGAATTAACTATGCATGATATTAGGATGCAGATAATTTATCTGACTTTTAAGTTATTTTCTCATTTTGGGAAGTCAAACAGTGCACCAAAGACAGGACGAAGGCAGCTGGAAAAGCAGCTGTGATCATTTTGCTGTTGGTAGGTAACTGAAAATTTCACAGGAGCAATTCAGGGATCATGTGTAAGATGTAACACATGCCACTTATGAACTTCACCTAAAATATATATATAAAACCTAAACATGGCAGCTAGCTTCTTTTTTTCCAGCTACAATGCAATACATGCCTTTTTACAAACAAAGATCCTGTGACATAGAGGAATAATCCTCTACTTCTACATCCATTCAAACAAATACACAGAACCTGACTATTATTTCAGTACGATAAACTAAGTATGTATGATCTAGGACTTTGATGATGGTTTAATTGTTCAGCTGATATAAAAAGAAAAAAGCATTACACCTACCTCAGTAATTATTACAAGAGTATTTTTATTCTGCGGTTGAACATATGCAATAACTGAGCATTAGGTTATGGTGCTGAAATAGTACATGAGTCTTTAGTATCCTACAGGACAAATTGTGCAGCTTGTCTTACGGACTTCATCACAGCAATGACCAGTTGTTGACCTGTTCTGCAAGTTGAGAGTGCTTGCTGAACTAGCAATAATACTGACTATCCTGTTTCTGAAGAAATTGATTGAGTGTTAACCACCAGGACTATAGAAAGTCATCTCCCTCTATATTAACTAACAGTGCCTAGTCTTGCATTAAAACCAAACACACATACACGAGTCGCTGATCTTGATAGATATGTGTTACTCCACCACATCCAAAAGTTATGGTTACAGGAATCACAATCACATTTAGTCAGAGGTAGAGACAACTGTGGAAAACACCAGCTACTATCATCTATAACCACCATGATCACTTCTTTGCTTGAGATCTGAATCAGGAAACAGTTCGAGAACTATGTCAAAAAATAAAATCTATCAACATGTTTATTTTAAAATAGCAAAGTCTGCTTATGGTATTTTAGCTGTGAAAGTGTAATTTAATATTTTCATAAGAATATGTTTATATAGCAGTATGATTTATTCTTGTTAAAAATCACCAAGAAATATCTGACTTGTCTATGCAATACGTTAAACCTTCGTGAAGAATTTTTTGCTTTATAGAGAATTATCTAAACATTTATTCATGTAGGGATAGTTTTTGTAATTCACAGTTGAGACTGTTCATTTCAAGAGAAGTTAAAATATTAAGGGCTAAAATAAAAATAAATTTCAAAAATGGAATTATAAATAAAAAAAGAGATATTATCACAGTCTTAACACAGAATAAGAATAGTTGAATGACAGTTTAGAAAAATTGCTGCCTTAATAGAACATTGAGGATAATTTCACAAACCAATATCATAAATACTGTAGCCATTGCTGCTCTCAAATAATTATGTTTCAGATAATGCTAAAAAGAAATGTTTAATTAAAGAAGACTCAAGTCATGACTTCATGCATTTGCAAATCAGTAGCTCTACAGTATCTAGTAGAGTCCAAATATTTTAATTTATTTATTTTCATGACTTTCAGTTCTGTTTGGTCATAATGAATGAGCTATATAATTACGCTAATTCATCGTATACCCCTAACATGAAGTAACCCAGAGCATTTAAAAATAATAATAATTAGTATTTATCAAACACCAATTAATTAAAAGCACAACTAAAAGTTAATAATTAAACAAGATCAAGAATTGTGCAGAATTCATTGTTACTTTGTATAACTTATGTTATATAAATGAATAAGAAATTACTAGTAGTACCTGCTATACCTCTATGCCAACAGCTCTTTATATAGTTCTTGTTGAACAACCATAAATCATAGTGAAGAACCAAAGAAATGAGACCAAGTAATCCTAAAGAGTTAAATAAACTCATGTGGCAAAGCATCAGCATCATATACCTCTGTGAGACTCCTAATTTCAAAGAAGGAGTATATAGATCCTTCACTTCCGAAATTACCTCATTTTCAAGAGAAGTTCACTTCCCTTTCATTTTTCCTTTTTGCATATAGTTAAGTAGAAAATAATCTGGTGAAATTGAGGATACATGAATACATGAACGGAATGAAATTCACACAACTGTCAAGTTCCTGCATGGTTAGTAACTTTCATTTGATTTCCCAACTCTGGGACTGAGACTACACTCCGGAGCAAGGACGGAACACCATGCTGTGCACACCCTAGTTCAGCTCCCCCAGAACACATGCTGTCTGTATCCCCATTCCAGGAAAGGTTTGCTCAGTCATGTGCAAGACAGCTTATTTTCAGTTTATGATTCTGTCCATTCAGTTTTACAGATGCTCAAAGGAACCTCAGCTGTGAGTGACCTTTTTAGTTTTGTTTTGTTTTCTAGCTCATCATACTCCAATCCCTTATGGTTTGATGGCTTTCATTTTATGTTTTAGGGTTTGGGTTTCGTTTGGTTTTGCTTGTTTGTTTGTTTGTTTTTAAATCAAGCTTGCATTCAGCCTAAGCTGAAAGATCTTGCTCTTTTTGAACATCAAAATTAATGTTACTAAAGTTCAGTATAAAGGTTAGAACCTTCCTCCCCACAACATTTAGGCAGACTCAATTCACTGGGAAAGCATTTCCTTGGATAAAATCAAGATGATAGCTAGCCAAAGACATCTGTAAAGTAATATTTTCTCTGATTTTGTTCTTTGAAACAGTCAGCTCTAATCAAATAATATTGAACTTTGATATTCTGTTGTTGATATTCTTGTACTAAATTCCATTCAGTGTTATTTGTTCTAAGCCATCTATTCTTCATTAATATTCTACCCAACTTTACACATGCTTTGCACAAAGGCAGAGAAAAAGGATAAAGATGAGACTTTCTGTGCTTCTGACTCAATGTTACAGTAACTCTAAATAATATGGCTAAGCAGACACTTGCAGATAAAATTTTTATTTCAATCACAACACTCCAATACTGGTGTAATGAATGAAATGCCCATTTAAGTTTTTGCCCTAGCAGATCTGTGAAATGGAAAGTGCAAGTTCAGTAGGCCATTAACTAACCCATGAGATGATGCTCATTATACAAAGTGATATTTCTTCTGAAAAATGAGCAGGTCACGAACCAAACACCTTATGGCATACTTATCAGAAACACCACGGAATTAGAACGGGTACTTTGTGTTCACATTTGATTAGCATTTGAGACCCTCTTTCTCTAATTACTTCCCACAGGACTGCATGTGCCAAATTCCTACCATAGCTTGAGCTATTATACAAAGACCCAAGAATGCTCATTCCACTTAGCTCTGTCTTAGGTTCATTGACAGTGCTGAAGACAACAGTCTTTTCCCAGGACTATTAAATGACTTTCAGAAAAAAAAACAAAAAAAACAAACCAAACAACAAAACAACAAAACCCAAAAAAACAGAAAAGAAAAAAACAGCCAAACAACATTCTGAACTTGAAGTCGTTGCCCACAATGAACTGTTTGAATAAATAACCAGCCACAGCTTTGTGCCTGAGGTGTTTAATAAAACTTCAAGCCTATTTAGATGAATTGCAATAGAACAGCATTCATCATTAACAAAATGGAAAACAAAGTCTGTGGATTTTATTGAAGAGTTTGGGTTCCTTGAGTTTGCAATAAGAAAAGAGAAAACACTGCACTCTAAAGCAGAATTAAAAGAAAATTCAAGAGAGGCAGAATGTACATTTGGATTACCTGCTGTAGATTCCTAACTCAAGTGGCACCTAATTAATATGTATGTGATTCAGAAGAGGAATTCACAGGTGTGCTTCACAGCCACTGGAAATCAAAGCAGACAACTGCTATTAACTACCTTCATCATGGAGCTCCTCTGTGTTAAAGGTAAATTCTTAATCTTCTAAACGAGTTAATAAAAGATATTAGGTATAGGGATGGAGTTTGAGGGATGCATCTGAATGAGGCTTTGAAGTCTCTATCCTTTATTTAATCCCTCTCCTTAGAGACACATCCTGGCTAATCTTCCTTCCCCTTTGGAATAATGGTCACCCAAAACTCGATGCCTACCCTGGTATGACCAGACTGGAAACAGCTAGATTTCATGTGCTGTCATAAAAGCACTCCCTTCCACCTCAAATCTAATGTTAGCCACATTAAACTAGGGAAAAAATGTTCATTCCTATTCTATTATATTTTGGAATCACCACTTGGTTTGTTTGACACACACAACCATTGTAACCTGAACTCGAGCTAAATCATTAAAAAGGGAGAATGACAAATATGTTATGTACAAATAATAAAGTACTTTACTTCTATATACAGCATTTACAAAATTCTACATGAATATATCTTCATAGTTTTGGAAAAAAAGGGAGAGGGTTCCTAGGACAGCTGTCAGAAAACCAGTCTTACAGTGTGAGCCTTAAAGAGTACAAGATATCAAATTTACCAGAACAAAAGTTGAAAGGTACCTTGACTACTGTATATAAATTTTCAGTAGTCATAGTGATGATAAAAGTGATAGTCTGTGGAAGAGGCCAAGTTTGCAGATCAGGCGAAGTGGCATAGCCAGAAGAGGGCCACAAGCTTCTGTGCACACAGGCCTTTCAATAGGTCACTGCAAGCGGTTTTTCATAGACACTTGTTCAGAAAACATACATGAAAAAGGGAGACTTTTCAGTCTTGCTGACAAAGGCATAGCAAAAGGAAGACTGGCAGCTGAAATTAGACAAATTCGAACTTTCCACAACATTTCAATTTCCTAGCACTAAGGGTAATTAAATATTGGAATGGCTTACCAGGGGAGCTGGTGGACTCGCCATTGCTTGGAGCTTTAGGACGAGATTAGATATCATTGTAAAAGTGATGCTTTAATCCAGCTTCTGGAAGTTCTCAACATGCCCATAACACTTGCAGCTCTGCATTAAGACAATGACTATAATCAAATCTCATACTTTAGGGTTTCAGCTGATCAACTGCAAGGTTTGTAAAGAGTTTCTTTTTCTTGTCACATAAAAACCAGACAGATACTTTAGCGTGGTTTATGTTCTGATCTGTCTCTAGTAGCAAAGATTGCCCATATTTATAGAAAACACAGGGGCAGCTGATGCAGTGGCCAGTGGTTATAGGGAAAGTACTTAGCCTGAAATCACAAAGCAGTCATGTTCAAATGGGAGCTCACATGAATTTGAAGTAATCTAGACGGATGCAAACCCCCTCTGCCCTGGAACCTGTGTGGTTAGGTCAGTGCAGAACAAGGTTGATCCATCTGCCCTGCTAAGGGTCTGGCAGTAGCACCCACTCAGCACTTCACTGACATAGCCACAGAGCACTGGCCAAGGGTCAAATGAAAAACTATTGGATCACCATACCCGTGGAGGTCTTATTAATGAATCTTGCTGTATTAGCTCAAAGGGTGTGCTTTTCCCAAGGTGAGATAAATAGAAATCTCAAATGAGTTTGTTTTGTGTTTCCTCAGTGAAGCAAATCACCTGTTAACACACTAAGAATCAGCTGGACATATCTCATCTAATCAACTAATTGTTAATGAAGATTCATGAGTAACACCTTGATCTTTTCTGTCTCCTGAAAGTTAACATACTTTAGCCTCACTAGAGTAATCATATTAGCACACAGGTATCCGGATGGATTTAGTGTTCTGCATTTTCCAGCATAGCTAGATACATAAGCATCCCTTTTGGTGTTTAGTTTAGCTACATCTCTAACTACACAATCTGCACTATTCTAACAGAATACTATAATGACTTAATTACTAAATGTAAGTGAAGCTGAAGGCAAGACAGAACATTCTGGTGCTGTTACACTTTCATGTGAAAAGAGTATGTCTCAACTCTGTCAAATAAAGGGTAAAATAAGAAATGGTTCTTCTAGTGATTTCTGTGAGCTGCACAGTAACATGTCCATACCGTGAGTCTCCAAATAAATAGCTATTTAAGTGAAGTTCAAATTTCCAGGCTTTTATGCTTATTGGCTACCTATACTATCGTCCTAGATCGTTTTGACAGTTAGATTCAAAGATATTTCTGTCTTTGCTAACTAACAGGCCATTTGATGGATTTTTGCACAGTTAAACCTGGAATGTAATGCAGTAGACCTGTCCTGCAATTCAGGATATTTTCCATGCAGAATATGGATGATTTCTCTTTGCCATAATTCTGAAGCATACATATTAATATAAGGCTCTGCTGTTAGTATTGATCATCATCATTATGTTAAGATTGTCATATTTCAAAGTAAGAATGGAACACACTGTGACAGCACCATCTAGTAACACAAAATATTCATGCAAAACCAAAAGCAGACTCAACCTTTAAAAAGGAGGAAAAAAAAAAAAAAAGATGCACTGATACCGATTGTCTCAATGTCTATTTTGGTGACACATGCATACATTTGACATCAGTCATGAAGATCATATTTACAAGATGGTCCTATTAATCAGTAAATTATTCCATGGGTATCTTTACTCAAACCATACCAAAGTACTCATATTAAGAGTCTCCTCATTTGGGGTGAAAATGGCAAAATCTGAACTTACAGTCTTCTGACTTCTCAAACAGATGTCACTTGGTGTGCTGCTGTATTTGTGTGCAAACAGCTCTGACAGACTCTGCACCCAGATCTGCCCCACATTGCACACAAATGTCATTATAATGAACTAAACTTTTGATCATTTGCTCGATTCCAATTCTTACAGCATACTTAGTGTCTACAGTGCAGGAATGCTTGGAAAACCTCAAATAAATCTACCATCCCATAATTTTTAAAGAATACTCTTTAAATAAAAATTGAAGGAGGAATATTATATTATTCAATAGACACATTAGAAGCCAATGACATAATAAATAGTAATATTTTTCTAATGATAAATATCATCACAAATTTGGACTAAATCTCTTTGGGATACAAAAAATATGCCTTAGTTTGCCCAACCTTTCAACTGAAAGATTATTCTAGAAAATTTTGAGTACAGAAAGGTATTTGCAGCAGAGATTTACCTTATTTCACAGAGTGCTCATTCATATTCCTTCTGTGCCAAAATCTCTACCCAAGTAACACAGAAGTTCACATGATCACTTAGCACCAAATTCTCTTGTATATCTGCTAAAAAATTCCCAACTCAAAATGTGTGAATTGTAAAGTAATTCTAGTCATAAAATTCTAAAATTTTTGAGTGGACTGTTTTAAAAATTAAGTTTCACACACAATAAAAAATGTATGTGTACAGTAGAATCCAAAGAATTAGCATAATTGTGTTCTCATTCTTTCTCAATTCTCTACTGAAAATTGTGTTCTCACTATTAAACACCTGTTTCCTATATATTTCTAGTAATAAAATTGGAAACTTGCTATTATATTTTTTGAATCCTTTCTTTCCTTAAACACTGGCAGGTGGGATTTTTTTTCCTTTCTTACAGAATCATATGCAAGTTTGAAAAACTGAAAATATTTTCATTAGGATTTGTCAGTTTGGAATAATGCTTCTCTCCTCCTTGACTTGTTTAACATTAAAGATAACATTTAAAGCAACTTTTCAATTCTATTCTTTAAACAAGTTCATGTAAGAGCTACCTTTTCTTCATTTATGTGAAATCTAAAAAAACCTTAGTAGCACGATTTTCATATGTAACAAACTGTTGTCAGAAGCACACCAAATAAATTGCTCACCCCCTCCCCGCAAGAAAAATCAATATACTCAGTACAAAACAAACAATTAATATAATCTAATCTAACTTTCCACTTTACCTGGAAATGCATGCCCTGTTAGAGAATCCAAATCTGCAATTAAAACAGTGAAAAGATAATCTTTAACACTATTTTGATATTAAAAAGCACAAAAAGTCAAAAGCAAATCTTGCACCAAATATTACATTATCACCAACATCAAATTTTAATCATATATATATTAAAACAAAAATAAACACTTTACATTACATTATGAAGGTTTTCCTCTCCATATTTCTGTAACAATGTAAAGTAAGATCTAAAGATGAAAGCTTTGAACACTATGAGAAGCTAATTTGTTTTACTGTTTAAGACAGACAAACCACAATTAAATATGAATTTTACAATACTTTTAAATGAACCTCTGATTTCAGAAACTCATATCTTCAGTGTAAATATTTGTCCTGCCCTTGTACATAAGAAAAATAATTGGAAATGTGCAGAATGCTTTTCTGATTATACCATTTTAAAAGAAAGATTTTCTTTTTTGATCATAACAAATAACAGACCCCATTTTTTGTATTCCAGAGTTCATTCTTTCTTTCTTTTTTTTTTTTTTTTTTTTTTTGTAATTTATCACGGATTAAAAAAAAAAAAAAGAGAGAGAGAGAGAGCTGGAAGTATTCCTGCTGACACTGTAAAGCATGAATGAGACCTTTCCTGGTTGACTCCCTTCTGCAGAGAGAGCAGGAAGGTGCGTCAGTGACACTGGCAGCATCACAATAATCCCTCTCCAATGTGCACTGGGGTCAGAATTCAGAATTTCATCTTAAAAGTGCTTTGCTTTTTGGAAATTCCATGTTCTTAACAGTGACTAATTTGGCAACTTTGAGGAGTTACACTCAGAGATTCACTTGTAAATCTATAACCAGAAGAGTAGTTGACTCTCATAAAGTACAGTCACAAACCAGCTAGGATTGCTGTTACATTACCAAGGTATAAGGCCAGTTGTCAGACATACATGGACAAAAAACCTGCCTTCTTAGATAGTGTTCTGTCATGCAAGACAGTGATGTGAGCACATTTGAAAAACATGCCCTATTGCTAGAAGCAATCCACCAGTTCCCAATTAACTCATCAAGTTAGTGTTTGAGACCTTCAGATTGTCCTTTCTCCCATATCTGACAAGTGGGATGGCACAGAGATGCTGTAGCTACACTTGGAAAAGCACAACAGGCAGATTGTGGCTGATCAATCTACCCGAATATATGTGTATACGTGAGCTTTCTTGGCATTTAATGGAATTGAATGTATTTATTAGCAATGCTTGGAAAAAAACCCTCTTAGTACTGTTTTTTAAATTACTTCATCTTCCTGATTGTAACAGTCAATAGATACAAGAATCTAGGTCGATGGTTTAGGCTACAGAAATCCTGAATTTCTTGTAACACAGTAACTGATTCTAACACTTATTGGGAAAGTATTTACCAGTGAAATCCTGGAACTGCAGTAGGAACTTCTGCTGAAGGGTAGGAGGAAAGTGTGCTTGGCTTTAATAATTTATAACTGTTTAAGTGAGACAAATTTCCTGAGCACTGAGATCATGCTTAGTTTTGTAAGTGACCATGGGAAAAAAACAACCCAAAATGTTATAAATGCACTAGAGAGAACTGCTTTCTGAAATCCAGGTTGCTGAAAACAATGCATTACCTTACAATTCCAGTATGCGGGAACTCAAGTTTTATCATGCCAAACTTTATCACAATCTACAGCCGAAGAAAAAACAACAAATGCCCTTGGCATTTGTTTCTTTGGGAGCCTGAGAGTCAGAACGTTGCTGACCCCTACGAGCACATAAAAACCACACCAAAAACAGATTATGCATAAATGGAGTATCTAGCTAGGCAGCGACAGCCCCCTGAAAGCACAGACACTGGATGCAGCCACCATGCAAATCAGAATCAACGCAATAAAACATCTAATACTCAAACAGCACAAAATGCTGTCACTGTGCACAT
>JAWWEV010000115.1:95935160-95945356 GCA_035583235.1 Hafferia zeledoni
ATGGACCAAGGGTTGGACTTGATGATCTCAGAGGTCTTTTCCAACCCAATCAATTCTATGATTCTATGATTCTATGATCCTGTGGCACATTTTGCCACAGCAATAAAATTTTTGAAAACATCTATTCTATGTCATTTTAGTAATGAAATTATCCTGATGCAAAACCTTGAGATCCAAGAAAAAGAACAGGAGCAGAAAAAAATCTCATCTTTCTGTAGTAGTGAAAAAATATCTAGTCAGACACTGGAATTAAAAAAACCCACAACAACCCAAACCAACCAAATTAGAAGAGTGGGACTTGTATCTGGAAAGTTCATGTACATATTGTAACTTGCAGCAGAAATCACTATTAAAAATGCTATTCTGAAAGCAATGCAGATAAGTTAATGCAAATTAATTAGGCTCTAGTCCCAGCATAAAAAGCTTCTGTGTAATACTTTGTGTTAAGCTGATGAAATAAATTGTGGATGTTCTTATTTTCTTACAAGTCAACCTCTACTAACTGAAAACAAGGTAGTTTGTCACCCAAGCACATGTATCCTGTGTGAACCGTTAAATAAAATCAGACCTACTTTGCTAGCTGAAATCAGAAGAGTTTATGGTATATTGAACCCACAAATCATGATCCACATGCCCCAATTCCATCATTACATTTCACAAAGAATGATATGAGCTGACACCACATAGGCAGGCAATGTAAAGTTTCCCATATAAAGATAAATACAGTGTGCAACATTTCCCTGATAGACTTCAATACATGCAAGTACTGCAGTTATAATGGAATGGAACCTTTGCTGTGACTGAAACAACTGGAGTATTCAGTCTCTGCCATAAGATTTCTTCTACTCTTCTGCAGATTCCAAGGGCAGTAGAAAAATCATAATTTCCTGTTATTGTTAAGAAGATTTCTCAGTTTCTGTGACTGATTTTCAATTAAGTAAACCTGAATATGTGGAATCCAATTTTCCTCTATTCCATTTATTTAGTGGATTGTTCTGATTTGTTACTATTCACTTTTGTTTTCATACATAAGACTTTCTAAACAAAGAGCAGTAATCTGAAATGAAAGTGGAGTACAGAAAAGTGACACGTTTTCATCCCCTTGTTAAGGCAACATAGCTAGCATGTCCTCAGTAGCAGGTAGCAATGAATTACATTCATTCAATCCAGACCTGATTCATACTAGAATTCATTGATTTAAGTAATAAAACCAGTGATTTGATGATAAAGCTGACTTTGAGTTAAAACAGATAGAATGATTTTTTAAAAAAGGAAAAGAGTATGTACTTCTCAGCAGGCAGTACCTTTCCTTGGTACACCATAGTCATTTCATTAGCTCAGTGCAAAACAGATGTTGGAGATTTTCATGCCAATTAGCTAATTATTTTTTTCCTAGAGTTCATTAACCAAAATGCAGTCCTTCCTATATCTTGCCTCCAAGGCCCTGTTCCTCCTATTTCAAAAACAGTGTTCACAGCACAATCCAGTGGTCAACCTTTGCTTCCACTTTCATGGTATTCCTCAAGCTGTGCTTGCAATAAAATATCAGAGCACTGTATAGCTTCCACTGACATGTGTTGCCAAAATACTAATGGCAAATGAATGGAAGGGATGATTTTTACAGTGCACAGTAAAACATATTTAATGTGCAGAGCACATTTAAGTCATTTAACATTAAAGGCTCTCCATGGCATTGGCAGCAAGATGATGAAATAGCAAACCACCTCTCGGAGCTGATACCTGCTTAGAAAGGTTATGAGAAGCTAAATGAATGCTAAATCATGCTCTTTTGAAAATATAAGATTTTGCCCTCCTTCAAAATGTTTTAATAAATATTGACAGCAGGAAATGAGTGTCTCTGCTTCGCTAAACTTCCACAGTTAGACTCAGTCTTAGTTCACTGTAAGCGCATAAATTGGCAGCATAACTCAGGAGCACAATACCTGGACCATGGATTATACAAAGCCCAAGTCTTCTTTAAACAAAATGAATGGAGTAAAGTCCAGCTGCTCATAATATTTGAAATACAAAGGGAGAAAAATAAAAAGACTGGTTGCAAAGAAGAGACTGAAGAGTGACATATAGCTGCAGTGCCTGAAGATGAAAGATGACTTGCATTGACCAGAAGTTACAACTGTAGTTTTGACAATAAGGTCAGTGAAAACTGTTGTCATGTAACTTATAATTGGATTTAAATTGTGAGTTTGGCTGCACAAACATTTGGGGGTTAATTCAGTAGTACCCAAACCAAACCTCAAAAAGTTAAATGCTGTCTGGATGCCCAATCTCATCAGATCTCGGAAGACAAGCAGGGTCAGCCCCAGTTAGTACTTGGATAGGAGACCATCTGGCAATATCGGGGGCTGTAGGTTCTAGTCCTGAGCAGTTCACTGTCACTGTCCAAGCTTGCTCAGCCATGAAAGATGAACCTTAGGAGTAAAAGGGTGGGGTCAGTTCTGCACATGCTGTGCCTCACCTGAAAAATCCACTGCACAGGCTTGAAGGACACACCCAAGTGGGTAGAGCCCTTCCCAAATCTGCGTACATGAAGTCTAGCCATTATGGTGACCCAAACCTAAAGCCAGAGGCTAAACTAGAAGTAGGTGATCAGTTATTTGCATTAGACTCTAGAGAGGGAGAGTGTCCTTCAGCTGTGGAAATGATGTGCATTATTCACGAAAAAGCTGGTTTTGCAGTAGAAGCAACTCTTGCACAGTCGTTTTGCTTCAACTTGGGTCTGCACTATTTGTCACTTTCTGTCACTATGCCCTAACCTACAGCAATGAAACTGTTTTCAGGCACACTATTAGTTTCATTGATGTATTATTGCATTCATTTGCCACCAATCCCTCAAACAGCATAATTATCATTTTAATGGAAATGTAAACCTTTTTTGGGAGAACTTCCCCAGTGAGAAGAAAAAAAAAAGAAGAATTTGCACAAAGGTTGCACCAAGGAATTCATAATAGTGCAGTCACCATCTTACAGACTGACAGATCTCTTGTGCTGGTGTTTGGAATTATTTTTTACTCTTGGAAATAATTCGAAGAAAAAATATCGAGCTGAAAAGTTATTTACGAAGACTAAACAATATGACATTCCAAAACCTATTTATTGCTCTGATTCAACTTTATAGCATCAATTTATTGATAAGAAATTGCATCATATTGAGACAGTAGATCACACAGATGCTGCTAACTATGGTTTCATTTCACCAGCTTTCCTTTCTGTGATAGCACTAAGAATTCGATTCAAACTTACTTTCTTCAGTAGAGGTGTTTTCATGTGAGCTATGTGTCTGAGCTTCCATTAGCTCCAATGAAGAAGTAGTTGAAATTGAGTCAATTAATTACATTGAAAAGTAGAAATTAAACTTGGTCAGATGAATAGTTAGAACAGCTCTTTCCACTGACAAGATCTCTAATAATTATAGTGTGAGCTTAGACAGCTACATACCCACATAACCTATAATGTAGGTAGGTAGAACTGAATCTCCCCACAAGAATTTTTCAATAATAAAATGACAGTGATTTAGACATGGATTTAGACTTTTTTCACATTGGTAAATTTGATGGCCTCTGATCTCTAAAATAGCTAGTTAAAGTAAGTCCTAGACAAAAATAAACTTAGCCCTGTCAGCCTCTAGTGCAAAAACTCACCAATTATTTTTTTTTACTCTTAAAATCATATGTTAATTATACAGCTTTATATTTTGCCTTCTGAGCTATGCTGTTTCAGCAAGAACTTGGACAATGGCTACAAAATGAAACACAAAAAGATCTGAACACCAGGAAACAACTTTTTTTTTTTTTTTAATTATGAGAGTGACTAAGCACTGGCATAGGTTGCCCAGGGAGACTGGGGAGTTTCCTTCCCAAAGCAAATAAAATCCATCTGGATGTGAACCTGGAACACCCTGCTATGGGTGACCCTTCTTGAGTAAGGGAGTTGGACCAGATGACCTCCAGAGGTCCCTTTTAATCTCAACCATTCTGTGATTCTGTGATATAATACCAGTTGTTGAAAGAACATAATGACTACATGTTGCTTCAGTGTTGACAGAACAGAAGAAAGAAATGTATTTTTCCTCATGAGAGGATTGAATTTCAGGAGACATATTACAAAAAACACTGATTAGGGGAGCTTTAATAATAGGAGAGCTTTCATTAATAGAACCCATCTGCTATTATTAATAATCGGTAACCATTCACACTGCCCATTCAAGTCTTTGCTCACACAGCTCAATCTTGCACTTGCACACTCACTCTCAGTTACCCACCAGTGCATGGCTGAAGGCCAACACCAGCTGCCTGTGCAGAGGCCATGGGGCTATAGCAGCACCCAGGCTCTTAGGTGGGTATCCAGGAACTCTCTCAAAGGGTCCTTCCCTTAATCCCATGTATATGAAATCCAGAAGCCTGGCCATTTGTGGCAGCAGCACCCTCTGAAATGTGGTCCTGTTTACACACCTGGTTGTTGCTGCCAGTCCAGGCAGGTGGCCAGGTTTGTCCAACTTTTGGTGTCCCAAGTTTCTCAGTTCTTGCAATGACAGCCAGACTGCCAGTTTCAGGAGCTTATCAGTGCTTTGGAGACTGCTACATGCTGCTCTCTGCAGCCTACTGTATCCTCACAAATTTCTCCACTCATACACCTAGATACCTAAAGAAATCACTCACACATTCATGCAGAAGGCTCTTTTATGCTATACAGCCTCTCCCCTGCTACGTGATATGCTTTAGCAGAAGAGGCTGGAGGAGACCTAAAATCCTGCTATCCAGATACCAATTTATCTTTACACAGTAGTTGTGAATTATTGTGAATAATTACAAGAACTGGTAATACTACCAAATGCTAATCAAAACAACATGATAAAGGAAGAAAATACACTTCCAGGTTTATTAAAGTGTCCTATTAAAACAAAAAGTTATCTTAATATACAGTTAACTCTGACATTCACTTTCCTTGGATAACTAAGATTAATTAAATGTGCTGTCCTTAGTTTCCTTAGAATAATTTAACAGAAACACAGATTGGGTAAAGTTGGAAGGGAGAACTGGAGGTCATTTAGTCCAACCTCCCTGCTCAAGCAGGGTCATCCTAGAGCGTGTTACTCAGGATTGTGTCCAGATGTCTTTTGAATATCTCCAGAGAAGGAGACTCCACAACCTCTCTGGGCAATCTGTTCCACAGAGTAACAAATTCTTTCTCACTTCCACAAGGAATTTCCTGTATTCCAGTTTTTGTCTGTTGCCTCTCATCTCAATTAGCCTGGCTCCATTCTCTCAATATCCTCCCTGCAGATACTTAAATTCATTGGTAAGATCCCCTCTGAGTCAACTCTTCTCCAGGCTAAAGATGCCCGAGTTCCTCAGCCTTTCCTCATACAAGAGACGCTTCAGTCCCTTAATCATCTTCATAGCCCTTTGCTGGACTCATTCCAGGAGCTCAAGTCTTTCTTGTACTGAGCAGCCAGTAATTCAATTTCTGTGTACCAGCAGCTGTATTTCAAAGGGCTTCTAAGTTAAAATGCCATCACCATCTATACAGAATAAAAGTTCATATTACCTATATATAAATATTTTAAATTATATAGAAAATATTTGAGATATGGAAGAGAGATGATTGTAAACATAACCTCTAGGTCTAATTTTACTTGGCTGTGCTCTTTTAGGAGGTTCATAGTGAGTAACACTTCAGAGAAAAAACCAAATGGGATCTACCAACCCTGGCCAGCTAAACTGGACCATGGTCTGCTTCTCTTCCTCCACATGTTTTCCTCATGTGTTTTCTTTACTCTGTCTCACTTTAAAAAACTAAGAAAAACATCCACTAATAAAAAATAGAAAATCCCAAAGCGGTTTCCTTACATTTTGAAAGCCATCATTAATCAATTTTCTTCTGCTGCTGATCTCAAGCAATCTGCCAGCATCGTGCTTCCTAGTATAATCATGGCCTCAGGACTGGTTTATTCAAACTCAATGCAGGGGTTTTAAATAGCATCGTAAAATATATTGTAGAACCTACAGTTGCATACAGCCATCTCAAGATCAGAACATTAATGCTTTCCAATGTAGCTCTCATCAGGAAACTTAGAAGTACATTATGGATGGAATCCCAGTCCCAATTTCCTGCAGTGGTGATAAATGCTGCACTGACAGCACCAGCAGCACCCCACTCTGCCTGAATGCAGAGACTTTATTTAGGCAGCATTCACCAGCACTTTGATAGCAGTGATGGAGGACACCTATCATCACAGGCAGGTGTACTGTAATTTGGAACCACATGCAGTTCATGACAGCTTTACTGCCTCATATTGAGCCAGGATTTCCCAGAGGACTACCACAGGTGTGCTGTCCTCACCACATGTGATAATCCAAACACTTTCAGGAAGGCACACTATACCTACAGGCACACTGTAACTATGAGTGCAACAGCTCACAGTTGTGTACATATGTGTATTTATTTAAAACAAGCACACAAATGAAAAAGTTCCTCAGAAAGATCAGTACAAACATTATGCACATTTTCCCCAGTGACTTCCACTTGTGTAGCTGGCTTAGCCATGAAAGAGGTGAAAGAACCTCTTTTACCTAATGTACCTAATGTGTCTTAGCATGTCTACAAACATTTTTAAGCTCCAAAGCACTTTTAAAATTATGCATAGCTGATCATTGAACAACCAACACTTTAAAGAGATAAAATCATTTAGGTTGGAAAAGACCCCGAATATCACCGAGTTCAACATTAACTCAATTAACTCAGCACTGCCACGGCCACCATTAAACAATGTCCATAAATGCCACATCTACATCACTTAAATACCTCTAGGGATGGTGATTCTTTTGGTGAAGAAAGTTTTCCTAACAATAAATCTAAACCTCCCTTGACACAACGTGAGCCTGTTTGCTCATGCCCTATCACTTTTTACTTGGGAGATGAGACTGCCCCACTCTGTCTCCCTAAAGCCTCATTTGAGGCAGTTGTAGAGAGCAAAAAGGTTCTGTTCTGAGCATCCTTTTCTTCAGGCTAAACAACTCCAGTTTCCTCAGCAGCTCCTCATCAAACTTACACTCCAGACCCTTCATCAGCTCCACTGCCTTTCTCTGGACATGCATGAGCACCTCAACATCTTTCTTCTAATGAGAGGTGCAAAACTGGACCCAGGATTCTAGACGTGGTCCCACCAGTGCTGAGTACAGGGGGCAATCACTTCCTCAGTCCTGCTGGCCACACTGGTTCTGATACAGGCCATCTTGGCCACCAGGGCACACAGCTGGCTTATGTTCAGTGGCTGTCAACCAGGACCCCCAAGTCCTTTTCTGCCAGGCAGCTTCCCATCCACTCTTCCCCAAACCTGTAGCTCTTCATGGCATTGTTGTGACCCAAAGGCAGAATCCAGTACTTTGCCTTGTAGAACCTCACACAGTTGGCCTCAGCCCAAAGACTTGAGAGTGTCTAAATTGTGTAGGAGGTCATCAACCATTTCCCTTTGGATTATGGGAGCTTCCTTTCACTCCCCATCCCTGTCTTCCAGCTCAGGATGGTGGTCCCTGGAGAACAACTGGTCTTACTGTTAAAGACTGAGGCAAAGAAGGTATTAAGTACCTCAGTCTTTTCCTCATTCTTTATAACTGTTTTCCCCTGTATCCTAAAAAGAATGGAGATTCTCCTTAACCCCCTTTTTGTTGCTTATGTATTTATAAAAACATATTTATTGTCTTTTACAGCAGTAGCCAGATTATGTTCTAGTTGGGCTTTGGCCCTTCTAATTTCCTCCCTTCTTAGCCTCAAGCATGACATCCTTGTAGTCCTCATGAGTTTCCCACACCTTCCAAATGTCATAAACTTTCCAGTTTTTCCTGAGTTCCAGGCAAAGCGCTTTGTTCAGCCAGGTAAGTCTTCTTCCCCACCACCTCATCTTACAACATATGGGGATGGACAGACATGTCAAACTTTCTAGATAGCTTTATTTCTAACTAATTTTTTTTCAATGGATACTTGCGATTTTATTTCGGTCCAGCCAGAACTAGATCCTGCTTATATCCAGGGTCTGTGGAGCTGTAGTTAGTACGGCACTATTCTTCAGCTAATAACCTAAAGTTGTGACTTTGGGCCAGAGCTCACTTCTGTGCTCAGAAGGCAAGTATAACTCTTTCCTATTTGTCTGAGAAAAACCACAAAGAAACAACATAGTTTCCAAATTAAGAATGTGGGTAACACAGACAGCCATGGGCTTTTTATACTTATTTAAACTCTGAAAAATTGTTAATTTATCAGTAGAATTTCCATATCTGACAGTAAATAGATGGCAGAGTTTTGAGTGTCTACTTGAATCTTATCTATACATTTAATCACATTATCTTCCCATGTGAAATGTTAAAACTTCAACTAATTTCACATTATTGTGAAACATATGCATTTCATGACTGAAGAAGCAATGACAAAATACACATCATTATATGGTGATATCTTGAATCTCAGAAATATCAAGCTATCAAATTTTGCAGACCAGAAAACCATAAACTAGATAAGTAAAAATATGCTTAATAAAATTCAACCTATTTCTGTAATGTTGAGATAACTGTAAAATAGTCTGATGAAAATCTGGAGGTAGGTCCTGGACAAATGAGGAGTCTCAAACAGAAATTCAATAATAGTCCTCCAAAAAGAAACCCAAAACCTCAGGAGAAAAAAAAAAAAAAAAAAAAAGAAAAAACAACAAACAAAACACCCCCAAATCCCCTAAAACAAGTTTCATGAAAAGTGAACTTCAAGCTAATATATCTGCTCAGTTTTACTGCAGTTCTTTTCTAAATCTGCTTTCTTCATGGGAAAGGCAAGCAATCCTGTTAAATTCAAGTGTTCCACTTTATGCCACTAAATATGTCAAACACTATAATACGCCTTTCAGAAGCTACTTCTTATTGTTGTCAAATTCTTTCAGTTCATCTCATTCTTTCTCTTCTACTGGAAATGCCTCTTCTCTCACACTTTTCCTGGTTTTAGTGACTTTGCTTTTCCCTTGAAAATTAGAGAAATACAAGCTCTCGAATCAGCAGGCATTTCTAAACAAAAGATAATATTCTCTCATTTTCCACTCAGTATCACCTTCCCTTCCTCTAACTCACATGGGATTGCTTTCAGGTTTGTGCTCAGCTCGATCTGGTCTTTGATATATCATTCACTGTCTTCTGTTTTCCAAGAGGCAGTATTTTTTCATAGTCATTCTCCTGTCTTTTTTACCTTTTATCAGATAAAACTGACTCTTTATTATTAAGCAATCTTTCAAGCCTTTGATGCCCTGTCTGGTTTCAAAAAGACTAAATAACTATGTTTATATGTTGAAATGTAAAATACCAAGTTGAGCTTTATATGACAAAGTTGATTCAGTGACTTACTAAATATTAAGACAATTCCAGGTATACTAAACAAGCTGAGTCTTCAAAGTACTTTAGATCTGGAAAGCTCATAGGGAGAAAAAAAAAAACAAACAACAAAACACCCCCAAAAAAGAAACATCTACCTAAGTAGCTGTGGCTTAATCCCAGCCAGCAATCACACACCATACAGCCACTTGCTCACAACTCCTCACTCTGGTGGCATAGGGTTGAGAATCAGAAAAGGGTAAAGCCTGCAGGCTGAGGTAAGATCAGTTTAATGACTGAAGTAAGACATGATAGTAATGAAAGGGAGAGGGAGAGGAATAAAATCCAAGAAAGAGAAGTGATGTACAATGCAATTGCACCTGCTGACTAGTGCAATGATTGGTCCCTCCCAGACAGTTCCACCTGGCTTATACACTGAACATGACATTCTGTGGTCTGGAATATCCCTTTGGCCAGCTGGGGTCACCTGTCTTGGCCATGCTCCCTCCCAGATTTTTGTGCACCTACTTGCTGGTAGAGCATGGGGCACCGAAAACTTCTTGATTTAGAGTAAGCACTGTTAGCAACAACTAAAATATCAGTTTGTTATCAACATTACTCACATCCTACATGCAAAACACAACACTGTAATAGCTACTAAGAAGAAAACTAACTCTATCCTGGTTGAAACCAGAACAGTATGGACCTTTATTGCATATAATTTATGCCATGACCAGGTCCTACACTTTCCAACACATTTCAGTTAACCGTCATCGCCTGATATATATATATATATATATATATATATATATATATATATACACACACATA
>JAWWEV010000115.1:95964987-96004053 GCA_035583235.1 Hafferia zeledoni
GCGTGATTATTGAGGAGGAAGCCCCCTCCTCCTCTTGTGAGTAAACATCTTGGTTTTTCCCCTCAAACCAAGACAACAGGGAAAGTGATTGTCTCTCTGTACTCAGCACTGGTGGGGCTGTATCTGGATCCCTGTGTCCAGTTTGGGGCCCCTCACTACAAGAAAGACATTGAGGTGCTGGAGTGTGTCCAGAGGAGGGCAATGGAGCTGATGAAGGGTCTGAAGCACAAGTCTGATGAGGAGCTGCTGAAGGAGCTGAGATAGTTTAGCCTGGAGAAAAGGAAGCTAAGACAGAACCTTTCTAAAACTATCTGAAATGAGGTTTTGGGGAGGGGATGTGTCTCACATCCCAAGTAAAAGCAATAGGGCATGAGCAAACAGGCTCATGTTGTGTCAAGGGAGGATTAGATTTATTGTTAGGAAAACTTTCTTCACCAAAAGAATTACCATCCTAGAGGTATTTAAGTGGTGTAGATATAGCACTTAGGGAAATGGTTTAGTGGTGGACTTGGCAGTGCTGTCTTAATGGTTTTCCCATTCTACACCAATGAGTGTCTTTTGAAAAGACATAGTGATTTTTTTGTCATCCTAATGCATCAAATTCCATGGTGTCTAAAACTGTGCATTGGATCTAGTGGCAAATGGCACACAGGTGGATGCTTCCAGGGACTGCATTTGTCAACACGCTGTTTTCAAGGTATTTTTTCTTTGTAACACAGATTCTTAGCCCACTTTCTGCAGTTACAGGGAAAGCTTTGCTCTAAGTGATGGCATTACAGTCAATAATGAGAAGGATTGTGTAGTTAGTAACATACCAAGTGACAGAGTTTTATAGAGAAAAGAAGTAAAATAAAATGACAATGAATGTTCATGGTTGGCCATCTGAAAAACAAATATTAGTTACCAGTAGAACCATGTTAACAATTTTTCTGTGATGTCATGTTAATATTACATTATCCCTTGTCTTTCCTTCTGAACAGTTGGTTAAGGGAAATGAATACAGCCTGTTAAGTGTCCTCAAAAGCAACAAGGTGAGTAAAGATGTCAAAAGAGGAGTAAAAAGCTTTAGGCAGTATTCACCATGAAAGAAATGGAAGATAAGGAATAGTTAAAGGGTTTCTTGGCTTTCAGTTATGCATGTGAGAAGCCAGTAATTTGGACTTAATGGAATTCATATTCTGCAGAAGCAAAATATCTTTTGTCTATATGAGAATTAGGGAGAAAAGTAGAATGCTGTCTGTGATTTTTTGATTATTCCATATTTCAGGAAGCCTCCTGCCACTCTACTAATTTGAATTTTTTTACTTATTTCTGTAGCACATGTGGTAACCAACACAAAAGCTACAATCGAATGCATTGTTTCTCCTTGTTCTATTTCCTTTTCTCAAGGGTCTAAGGGTAAATTTAAACATACAGAACTCAAAAAGCTACTTGTCTGAAAAAGAAAATGAATGAACAAATTTTCTTTTCACTAAAAACATTTCTTAAATTATATTAAGGAATTTTTTGTCAACATTTCTGAATTATGTCAGTTACAGCATTTGCATCTTCAGCTGGCAGTTCATTAAATGAGGAAATCACATAGTCCATCACATCAAGTGTTTGACTGAAGGAATGAAAAATGGCAGGCTGTCATCATATCCCTTTATTATTATTATTTTAATGCAAAATTATCAGCCGCACTCACAAACAAAATTCATTGCTGGTTAACATGAAGAAGGGCAGAGCTTGTGAATAGTATAATAGGAACATTTGGAGATCGTTCTTTTTGCCATTTAAAGCAATGAGAATTTTGCCATTGAGTTCAATGGAAGCAGGACCAGATCCTATACAGTGCACTCATAATTTGCAATTTCACTGAGAGCAAAGAAAATAACATGGTCAAAGTAGTTTAGTGTAGATAAAAATGCAAAGTTCCTTCTCTTGGGCACCTAGAGCTTCTGCTAATGAAATATATCTGTACATATCTATGTAACTATGGATATATAAAAAATGTGAATTTATATGTTCTATTCCAGAGTATTCCAAAGATTTTTTTTTTTTTAAATGGTATCACCTGAAGTGTAACACTAGATTATACTCATCAACATTTGAAATTTTAGCTTTTAATACTCTGTTAAATGCTCTGGAAACACTCTTTTCTAGAGAAATTATATGGCTGCCTTGAGATAGAAAACAATTTTTCCCTTCCAGAATTCAGTGCTATTTCTTTACAAAGTCTGGGTTAAAATCAGACTTAAGAATTGGCTCACTAGCATTCCAAGATACAAGACCTTGTAAATCATGGCACATGCAATATGCACAAAAAGTTTCTAATGGTCACAGAGATGTAGAGGTTGATTACAGCATTTTACAGAACTTGTTACAATGGTCACTCAGTCATGTGTATCTGTTTGGCTACTGTTTCTCTGCCTCCAAAAGATAGATTTTTCATTATTATCAATCTTTTTTTTTTTTTTTTCCACATCATCCAAATATTGCCATTGCTAACCTCACTGTCTCTTTTGCTTGTATTCCTCCACTTATACCCTTACTCTCTTCCTCTTCAGTCCTGCTTCATACTCAGTTGTTCCCATTAATCTGTAAGGCACCATGGTTATTTGATATGTTTTAGGTCCTATACTTCAGTCAGGAACTGCTGTTAAGTTATCACCAGAAAGTAGTGCAAGTTTCTAGGAGAAATGCCTGTCTTCACCACAGGCAAGATATCAAGATAGCAAGGTATTCACAAGCCACCTCTCAAGGTAGGTGAGATACGAGGAGTGAGCAGAAAATTACAAGTTTTGTTTCTCTTTTTTTTGAGTCCCATGTAGACTAGAGCACAGCTGGCATAACAGTTTATTCACTAATATTCAAAGATATAAAGGAGTATGAATAAGAAAAACTATAGGGAAATGCAGAACTGATATTCAAAGTAGAGCTTCATTCACTTTTTGAAGTAATATGTATTTGTAGACACAAATCAAAACACCTACACAAAATAAGACCTTAGTTAAATAAACCTCTGTAGTGGTAGCTCAAGAAAGAGTGAAGTTAGGTTACTGGGACTCTACGATTATTGTGTCTACAAGATTTTTTTATATCTGGACTATTTCAATTGAACTAATTCAAGTTAAAAGTACATTTTTCAAGTCGGATGATAGGAAATGTGGTTTTTTGAGTCACAGGTTAAATTAAAGGAAGGAAACTGGAGGTACATTTCTGGATGCTGGTTTAATTGATGCCTGCCAGTTTTACATTCTTGCATTTAGCATGTCAAATTTCACTTATTTTCCTCCTCAATTTAATAAAATTATTGTATTTTTTCTTTCAGAAATATCACTTAAAGTATAGTATTGCCTGGACTCATTAAGTCATTTCCTCTGGTAAGAAGGTCAGTTGGTTTCTTTCTGGCTTATATTATTCTAAAGCCTCTTTTATGACTGTCTGGCAAATGGCTTGGGGCAATCCCAAAATACAAATACAGGATGGGTGGAGAATGGATTGGCAGCAGCCCTGAGGGGAAAGGCTTGGGGGTGCTGGTTGAGGAGAAATCTGACAAGACTCGACAATGTGTTCTCATGGCCCAGAAAGCCAGTGGCATCTTGGGCTGCAGCAAAAGCAGTGTGGGCAGCAGTGCAGGGCAGGTGATCACACCCGGTACTTTGCTCTCATGAGACCCCACTTGCAGTGCTGTGTCCAGCTCTGGAGATCTGGAGAAGAACATGAACCTGCTTGAGTGAGCCCAGGGAAGGGCCATGAAGACAATCAGAGGGCTGGAGTAACTCTTGTATAAAGACAGGCTGATAGAGTTGGGGCTGTTCAATCTGGAGAAGAGAAGGCTCTGGAGAGACCACAGAGCACCTTCCAGGGGGCCTAGGGCCTAAAAGAAAGCTGGACAGGCCCTTCTCACAAGGGCATGTAGTGATAGGACAAAGGGAATGGCTTAAAACTGACAGAGGGTAGGTTTATATATATTAGGAATTAATTCTTTATTGTGAGAGTGGTGAATACTCAGAAGTCATAAATACCCCATCTCTGGAAGTGTTCAAGGCCAGACTGGATGGGGACCCAAGTAACCTGTTCTAGAAAAAGTTGTCCCAGCCCATGGCAGAGGGAGTTGGAATTAGATGATCTTTAAGGTTCCTTCCAGCACAAACCATGCCAAGATTCCATGATTCTGTGAAACAGTTTTGCCTCTTTTCTGCTACATCAAAAATAATGAGTTAAAATACATGTTTAAAATAAAATTAACTCTTTAAACATTTACATTTTTATTTCTTAGATAGTTTATGATGTGATAATTCCAACAAGAAGAATGTCACTCAATTAGAAGCAAACAAAACCTGCATAATTTAAAGGTACATCTTAAATAATGTTCCTTTGCTGCTGCAAAGAGCTGGTCAGTGTTACTGTGGTAGTAATGGGAAGTCATAAGGAATTCATCTTTCATGAAAGAACAGTCAAATTAATGTGAGTGGAGCAGATGTCTCAGTAGATCAATAATATCCCCTTGACAGTCACTAACATATGCCAAAACATAGCATCTGAAAGACAATGAAGAAAAAGACAATAAGCACCTGTTACGCTATCCCAGTTTTATCGCTAAGGTGACACCAAGCAATGCAAGCTGAATACAAACCATCCAACAGAAAATGCTTACATTGTGCTTAAATACTTATTTTTCATTTAGAGGGAGAAAATTTAAAGACTACTACTGGGCTGCATGGAAGGCATGGGTTCAATAGTAAGGAGAAAAATTATATAATATGCTGGTTTTAAGGGTTAGAAACAATTAGTATACTCAAGAATGGATTCAATTCCTGTCCTGTTGATGTGAGATTCTGTCAGTTAAACTGTTCCAAGGCCCTGATTCGGCTCCTTTTAAATTAGTTTTTACTTTATTCCTCAAATTTGTTAATATGAGGAAAAAATGGTAGAACCCACCTTTAAAATAAGTAATAAGGTCAGATGACAGCATGTTACTTGAAAGAAGTACAAGCATGAACAATGGCCATGGATAAGAGGAATCTATAGGAGTGACTTGATAAAGGAAGAATTCCAATTTTTCCACCAGTGTCTATCATGGACACTAGCTAATATCTCAACACCAGCAGCATCAACAACTCCATCTGATTAACTGTACTAGGCTTGTCAAAACTGTCCAACTGAAACAAAAGTTCTCAACATTCATTATTGCTTATTTAGTTTCAGTAAAGCATTCCTAACATCATAACTTAATTTCCAAGAATAAAAATCAATTATGAACCTAATGCAGATTTGTCTGCTTGGAATTCAATCCCCCAATTTCTGAAGAAAAGAGGTTGTATAATTACAATGCACCTTGGTGTCTATCAAGCTGAAGAACACATGAAAATCATGCACACTCCTTGTGAGAAAGTGAGATGTTAAGGGTTAATGACTCAATCAACCATTTCTGAAAGCGGCAGGGTGCTTTGCTGACTGCCAGGTTTGCACCCAGGAACTGAAGGGGAGGAGGAGAGTTTTTGTATGTGTGGTGGTGAAGTCCCTGATCTGCATAAGAACAGCCCAGGTGCAGGGGAAGTCCACACCCACCACCAGAGGATGACCGCTACAAACTGACCTTTGTTTAGGAGCAAGCTGGGGTTTGAGCCAGATAAGGTAAAATGCCAATAAGAAGCAGATCCTGCTAGGTGGGATAAAGCTTTTTATCCTCCCTTACACAATTGGCTCAGGTGTAAGATTCTCTCCTCCTCCCCCCTGGGAGAAATATTAGTACATTCACATGCAGGCCTGGAGCTATTCATCCCTTCCAAGAACTAATAACTGGCTCAGCTATGCTGGTGTGAGAAACAGCAGTCATGTCATGGAAGGGGTCATAAACCAAAGACCCCTGAAGCATCCAAGACCCATTTCTGGGGCCTTCCACCAGAGTGCTATGCATGATCCACAGTGTTACATCAGACACTGTAAAACTTCCCCCCTAGGGGATGTACCTGGCCATTCTCACATGAATCTATATTACCACATTGAACTCTATGTTTTGTGCGCTTCTACCACCCACTTTTTTTGCCAGCCTCTCTCTATATAATGATCCACAAACAAATACTAGTTGCTTATTTGGTGTATAATGCAGTTGTGATCAAAACTTTGAACTTACACTTTAATAATCATAGAATAATAGAAAAATGGGTTTGGGGGAACCATGGGAGGTCCTCTAGTTTATCTAATTAGCCCCCAGGTAAGACAAATGATACCTACATTGAGCTAATTGACCAGTTCTTAAAAACTTCCAGTGGTGGAGGTTCCATCACTTACAAAAGAACTATGATAGTTCTTCAATGATTTTGCAATTTTAAAGTGGTTTTCTATAATGAAATAGGTCAAACTTTCCAGATCTGTAATCCATCTCATTCATTTATTCCAAACTATCTCCACTGGACCACATAGTTTTTAAAGTACAGTGCTACAAACAGCAGTTTTCTAGATGGCTAGTCTACCAAAGGCTACATTTCTGATTACTTCACACATCTTTCTCATTGTACTTTGTGCTGCTTTTTTTTTTTTTTTTTTTCATAGCACTGTGGGCTGATGTTCAGCTTTTTCTGAAAAACTGCTACCAAAGTAGCTGTCCTCATTTTGCATCACTGCAGTAAATAATTCCTCCTTTATGTTTTCACATGCACTGCTGCTTTGTCATTACCATTTTGAATTCTGATACCATCCTCCAGCATATGAGGTCTCTCCCAGTTTTGGATCACCTCAACATACAATAAACATAGTGTATTCCATAATCTAGGTTGTTCATAAAAGTATCCTAGAGAATGTACAAATATAAGATATATGAGAGCTACTGCTTTGCTGCTTTACTTTATTTGAAATTTTGCTCTAGAATTTTTCTGAGGATTTATGTTAACTGACAACAATTACCAGATTGTTCTCTTTGTTCTGTTTGCAGTTAAGCAGTGATTGTCTTTTTCCAATTCTCTTGATATCTTGTCTCTCCCTGCACGATCTCAAACATAACAGTCAAGAGTTTCAGATGCAGACATATATAGGATAGTAACAAAGCTCATATCGTGAAACTGCAGAGGAGAGTGGTACTGCTTACACAGCAGAAAATCCTGGAGTTTTCTGCTCTAATCATGAATCATGAGATACTCTGGGCTATGCCAAAGTGGCACAGGGCCATGCATTTGTTGCAAAACTAATCACCAGGGAATATCAAAATTGTTTAAATAAAAGGGGAAAGGTTTGTACTGCAGCTGGCGGCCACACGGGACACAGAGCACATGCTGTGTTTGGGACATCTACCACAAAGCACAGACTCAGCAATGATGATGAAGAATCATATTTACTAAAAATAATGTTAATAGTCACTATAGAAGCCTGGACAGTAAGGATTAAATATGTTACTTTCCCTAAAACACCTAAAGCCACTCAAGTGGGCTAGTTAGAACAGGATGTGGATGGAAAGAGGCACCGAGGTAGGGCCAACTTCCTGTTCTGGTCCATGGTGACTGTGCAACTGAAAGAACAGTGCAAACAAAGGAACGGGGTCAAGAAGGAGGCATGAACAGACAACGAGGGGTAAATCCAGCAGAAGGGAATCAAGATCACCAAAGACCTTCAAAATCCTCAACCCATTTCCAGAAAGGTCCCAAAGAACACGCTCACTCATTTACATGATGAGTGAGAAAACTAATTAAGAGTGGGGAAAAATCACCTATAAAAAGGTACCCCCTACAATGGTTACTCTTTGGGATAAGGGTGGGCTCCTCAAAATAATTTTAAAAAGAAACAAACTAAACCAAGGAACCATGTTGTATTTTGAGATACGGGATGCACAGGGATAGTAAAAAAATAGCCAATTAGTCCTCAACACCAAGATGAGAAAAATGCACTGATCAAAACCTAGCAATTCCCCTCATGACAGAGAACTCTGTAAGACACTTGCTCACAGCACACAAGAGCAGCTGTGCAGCTCCTAAATTCACTAGGGACACAGTACAGATGTACAGAAAAATACTGTCTAGAAATGTCAGAACAATGAACCAGGGAATTGACACAGCTAGATGTTATTCCTAACAACAATATTACTATTTGTCATTACAAGACAATTCACAAATCATTGTATATATGAAGCAGGTTCAAATCCTAACTGTAACCTATAACTGTAACCTCTCCTTTTAGTAACCGGAAGGAGCTGGTATGAGAACTATGATCAAACTTCAGAGCTATGTGAAACACTGCTGAAAACTGCTATTTAATGAAGATGTACAAATTTATTTCAGTAATGTTAATTGTCTTTTAATTTTGTTTAATTATATCAAAATATATTTTTAACTAAAAAAGTAAGCTGTAAAATCTGGAAATTATTCACTGCATCCTAGACAGAAAGATTCGTCGAGGAAAAAAATCTATATTTCATTTAACTCACAGAATTTTGTTCAAAAAAATTTTTAAGTTTAAATAATTTTTAAATTTTGTTTATATATAACTGTATTTTTTAAAAAGTTACCTGTCGTATCACATATACTTCTCATCTCTACGTATCAGAGTCATCCTTGATAGTAGTAAAGCACCTAACATTGATTTGGATACATCCATGAAGCCCCTTCTTCTTTCTGCCCTCAAAGTGACTGAATTTAGAGTGAAAGCTAAAACCTGGGAGGAAGTCCTTTCTCCATGTATGTCCCTGACAAAACACATAATGACTCACTCCAGCTGGAATTTAACATCTTTGCTCTTCTTGTCATTCTTACATCAGAGTAGATTTGCAGCCTCACTTTTAAACTTCATTACAAAGGTAGCTAACCAGAGTTTTACTGTGTTTATACCACCAGTGGAATGATAAATGAGGTAAAAAGCAGAAGTTTATGAATCAGGTACGATATAATGTAGTATATTCCCTTAACACTGACATCTGACTGCTATGCAAACAGCATGGAAAGGTGACCTTGGTGAAACACTCCTTTAACAAATGAGAGTTCTTAGCTATTCAGGATACAAATAGTGCTTTACAAATATATTGTAAAACTATATTCAAAAGCATTTGGGTTTTCTTCAACCTCTCTCTCAAATATTTACTTTTTATCTGCAGCTCTTCAGTTCTTGGAATATACCCCACAATATAATTTCCTGTTTATTAAAGGGTTCATATTTGATTTTAAAAATAAGAAGTATTTTTTTCCCCAGCAATTTCTAGGTCCTACCATATTTCACTATTATGCCTTTTATCTTTTGCTTTATAACTGGAAAAGGGAACAGAAAGAGAAAACTGAAAATATATGCCAGTGCAGGCTGCTGCTGATGGAATGCTGGGATGTTTTATCAGTCTTTATTAGCATCAATTGTTTGATTTTTATTTGATGTCCTTTTGTATTGGGAACTGCACAAGCAGAAATTACAGCACAATATATCCATTAGAATTTATGTCCTCCTGTTGGTTGGATTGCATTTGTGATTGTAAAAAAATGAGCAAAGATAAGAGAAAGGTGATCACAAGAGTGATTACCTAATTTAATTTTGAGCCTGCAAAGTCTGTTTTAGGTAGGATATGTGAAAAAATTATCACAGACTGTGGGCAGAGTCTTTTAACAATTTAATACTGGCTCCCAGATGACATAATATAAATACTACCTTATTTTTTTTCTTTTTGTACTCCATTTTGTTACTTCTCCAGTCCATCATGAAAAGCAAACATGAATTGCAAGAGCAACCTATTATGCACTGAAAACTGCACCAACACTTGGGGAATGCCACACTGCTAAGTCAAGGTCTCAATGAATGGCCAGTTCCCCCGTGATAAGAGCCTTGTCTAGTGCAGCACTCCTGGGCCACAACAGAAGAAAAAACCCAACAAACTAGCTGGACTACTCTTGAGGGCTCTTCAGACCAGGAAGCAGTAGAATGAAATATCTGCACAATATTAGTGTTTTCATTGTCAGAATCTGCTATAACTGAGGTTGTAAAGTAGTTTTCAATCTACTTCCCATTTTCATATCCTCATTTTAAAATCATTAACCCTCTAGGCTTGACATTTTCTTTAGTGAAAAACATATTTGTTGATAATACATATTTGCAAATATGCTTAGAACTGTTTTGAATTCCAAAAGAAACAATTTTAAGTCTTTGTTCAACCAAAGGCTTTATTGCAAGCATCCCAGCAATGCCATGACTTGTTAGTCTACCTGTTGCACAACTTTGATCACTTGTGCAAAACATAAAGAATTTTTCCAAATAGGCATATGAGCCAATTGTAAAAATCCTATTGCCTTTAGCAGGACCAGAACTTCACTCAGACTTTTAAGCTTAAGAGTGATACTCAGGCGATTTTCAGAGAGGAGTATATCCTCCATCAAGGTTGCAATACAAGGATTTTTTTCCAGTAAAAATTGGAAGTGTCTGAGTGCTGTATTGAGCATATAAATATATGCTTGCAAGAAAAGGTAAGTGTGACTCTGGCAGAGCACATTAACCAGAGCAGGTCCTTGTCTCCATAGTAATTTTCTTTTACAGTCTCACCTTTAGTCTGTTATTGGTTCAAACTCTTTCCAGGATTTCCCTCTTTCTTTAAATGAGGCAGAATTAAAATGATCTAAGGCCTTGAAAGCTGCTTAAAAACTTAACCTCTCTAAAGCCTCATGCATTTTACATTATCTGAAATATTAGCCTGCTTTACATTAGTCTAAAAATAAATAAATAAAACTAGCACAAATTTGGTGACTAAGTAGCCAAGAGAGGGTTAGCATAATTTATTAATATCTTGCATTTAAGGTTATATAGCAGGAGACAGGTTAATAGTCCAAAATCCAGACTCTTCGGAGTCAAATCTGATGAAGTTTTCAGACTTTTTAAAGACTACTTAATAAACATTAGGGAAAGTGACATTGGCTGCAAGTAAAGAGAATTGTGCCCACACACACTACATAATACTCTCTGAGCTCCTGATCTCTAAAGTCATACAGAACAGAGATTTGGCCAAAGCATCCTTTGGCTTGATACCATGTCACAAACCTAGGTATTCTTACCCTGGAAACAAGGGCACCCAAAGGATAGAAAGATGAGAGAGAAAAAGGCATGACTATAACCAAACTCTTAGCTTGAAAGTTTAGATTTAGCTCTGAGAGACTTTTTCATATTGTCCCTACACTTTCCCTTTGGAAAATTTCTTTTGGGGATGTTAGGAGGTATTTACTTATGACAGCAAGGAGATTATTTTCATTAGATAGGTAAACAGTCACTCAAGCACAGCATACTTATTTCACAGCCCACAGGCTCTTTGGCTCCTTGTGCTGCTCATTTATTTTCCACAACACTTTTGACAAACTTTAAATAAGTTTTTACGGAAATGTTTGTGAAAGTTTAAAGCTGAACTGAACATTTATATTTTTCCCTATTGCTACAACATGCTGTCATAGCATTTGACTTCTTTGTGCTGTTTACATGGGTGATGGGGCCTTCTTGAAACGAATCACACATCTCTATGGGAAAGAAAACTGAGAACAATTAGAAGTCAGGACACAAAAGTCAAGGGATTTTTTATGGCTATTGTATTTCTTCAAACCCCACAAGGACCAGAAGCAATTCAGAGAGTAGAGGTGTCAAGTGAACAGGGAGGGATCAAACTTAGAGCATCTGATACAATTTCGAGGCCTGTGATTTGCAGAGCAGAAGAAATATGGATGAATGGTTCACAACATACATGGCTATAGGCAATTAATGTAAAGAGGAAGATTAAATAACATACATGATGAAAAACCTGAGTGAGGCCACGCACAAGCAGGGAAACATTCTGTTTTCTATTTCAACAGGCTGGTTGCACCAGTGAACAGTACTGATCTTTTCCTGTGTAGATTTAATCAGCAGACATACAAACACAAAAAACTGAGACCAAATTAACCTGGTCATTCTGTAAGTAAAAGAGTGCCACTATGAACACTACTGCCTCCTTCACTTCAAGTATTTTCCCTTACTTCAACACCTTTCAACATTCTGGCATTTTAAAAAACACAAATTCATAATAAGATAAGCAATTTGAAAATAAATAGCTCACATAGCAAAAATAGTAATTGTAGTATCAGACTTCATATTTAATTACCTGTTTTAGGATTTAAATATTTTCTACACTTATAGACTTTAAAAAGAATTAAACACTTATTTACTCATTAGTGATATTTATACCTAGTTATTCCTGATAGACTTATGCTGGCATGTTTAAGAATACTGTTACAGAAGCAGTAGTACATTCCAAAACTCTTTGCAAAACAGGAAAAAAAAAAAATCAAATACATATTTAATGAAAATCCATATTTTAAGGAGACGTGTTACCAGTTTAAAGAGAATTACTTAAGCAAATGATAAAGTATAACCATGCACTGGTCTTACAGCTGAAAGACTGAACAGATGATTCAAGGATAGTATCAAGTGAACATTTGTGAACTAAACAGAACATGGGCAGAAGGTTGTATGATTACAACATTAACACTGAATATCTTGGGAACACAGTTTTTGCTTTTTTTTTTTTTTTAAAAACATGTATTTAAATTCTCACTAAGTTCATGATAAATGAGAATCCAATTGTACAGCAAAAATCCATTAGCAGACTATGAAAGGTCATTCAAAAAAAAAAAAAAAAGTCTTGCATTGGTCAGCACTTGTTAAACACAAAGACCAGTCATGTTCATACTTAACAGGGGTTTTTTGCCTCAGCCCTCTGAAAACTAAGTAGCTGACTGATGAAGTTGCAAGATATATTTTTTCCTGGAATTTGTAGACAAGTAAGAGTTTGAGGCACAGAAGAACGTTAACATCTTACTAAGCAAATTTAAAAGATGGATGAGAAATCAATAACACTGCACGTGACACTATACAGCTAGAATCAGGTGGAGAAGTTGATGATAAACATCTCATTTAAAGTAAAGATAATGTAACCAAGTGAAATGTTAGGATAATATAAATCTTTTTATCTCTCCTGATGATCTTGAAATGCAGGGGGGTTGACACACTTGACCCATATAAAGAAGAGGAACAGATTATTCCTGTGTTTGATAGGTTGTTCTGTGAAGAATAATAAGAAAGCATTCTGCTAGTACAAAGGTCAGAAAACAAAGGCCAAGGAGAGTCCACTTCCCTGATAAACAAGAAGGGAGAACTGGTGACATCAGCTGTGGAAAAAGCTGGGGTACTCAACAAGTTCTTCACCTCAGTCTTCACTGGCAGTCAGGTTTCCCACTTCTCCCAAGTTCCTAAACTTAGAGGTAGGGGTTGAGGTAGTGCAGTCCCTCCCACTGTACATGAAGAGCAGGTTCATGACCTCTTGATGCAAGTGAGAAGGCACAAGTCTATGGGGCCTGACAACATGCATCCCAGGGTCCTGAGGAAGGTCTCCATCATATTTGAAAAGTCATGGTGGTCAGCTGAAGTCCTCAGCGACTGGAGAAAAGGAAGTACCACTCCTATTTTTTAAAAAGGGATGAAAGGAAGACCCAGGGAATTACAGGACGGTGAGACTCACCTGGAAATACCAAGTGACTCATGCCTGGGAATACCACAAAGCAGATTCTCAAGGAAGCAATGTTAAGATACATACAAGACAAGGAAGTTTTATTTGAGCAGATCCTGCCTGACCAATCTGGCAGCCTTTTATGATGGAGGGACTGCAGCATTGAGAAGGGAAGACAGACAAATGCCATCCACCTAGACTTATGTAAGGCCTTTGACACACAACACACAACATCCTTCCTTATCTTCAGACTGGAGAGATCATGGATTCAAAGGGTAGACTATTCGGTGAATATGAAATAGGTTGGATGGATGCAGTCAGAGTTGTGGTCAATTGTTTATGACCAGATGGAGGTTCGTGACAAGCAGTGCCCTTCAGAGATCTGTCTTGGGACCAGCACTTTTTAATATCTCTATCAATGACAGAGTGAAATTGAGTACACTCAGCAAGATGGCAGAAAACAGGAAGTTGAGTGGTGCATTTCACATAACAGAAGGACAGGATGCCATTGAGAGGGAGTTGGACAAACTTCAGAATTGGGATCATGAGAATCTTATGAGCTTCAACAAGTCCAAGTTCAAGGTGCTGGACTTGGGCGAATGCAATCCCATACATGAATACAGACAGGGAGAAGAACTCATTGAGAGCACCACTGTGGAGAATTACTTGGGGGTTCTGGTGGATGAAAAGGTGGACATAAGCCAACAGTATGTCCTCACAGCCCAGAATGACAACTGTATGCTGGGCTGCATCAGAAGCAGCAAGGCCAGAAGGCTGAGAGAGATGATTCTGTCCCTCTACTGTGCCCTCTAAGACCCCACTTGGAGTACCACATCCAGCTCTGGGGTCCTCAGCACACAAAAGATGTGGACCTGTTGAAGTGAGTAGAGAGGAGACCATAAATATGACCAGAGTCCTGCAGCACCTCTCCTATGTAGACAAGTTGGGATTGTTCAGTGTGGAGAAGAGAAGGCTCACTGTGGTCTTCCAGCACTTAAAGGGGATTATTAAAAAAAAAAAAAAAGGAGAGGGACTTTTTACATGGGCAGGCCAAGGGCTTTGTTTTTTAACTAAAAGAAGATTTAGATTAGACGTTAGAAAGAAATTTGTCCCTGTGAGGATGGTGAGAAAGTGGAACAGATTACCTGGAGAAGTCGTAGATGTCTCCTCCCTGGAAGTGTTCAGGGGCAGGTTGGACGGGGTCCTGAGCAACCTCATCTTGTGGATGGCATCCCTACCCATGGCAAGGGGTTGGAACTACATAACCTTTAAGGTCCTTTCAACCCAAACTCTTCTGTGATTCTTTGAATTCTTATTTCTGTCTTCAGATTTCACATTGTCAAAAGTTTCCCAGTAAGTGATTTCATGTGAAAAAGTATTTGATAAATCATAAAATCATAGGTGTCATAAATATGAATCATAAGTATGCTGCTAATTCACAGTTCACTGCACATCATGAATAATCAGATATAAATTGTCAGTAACTGAAAATATTTAACAACTTTCAGTTTGCCACAGTGATCAAAGATGAATCTGTTCAGAGCATTTAAGCTTTGCATGTACTTTCAGGCTGCCTGCTCTTTGCCAAGTAAACTTTTCCATTAAATTGCTCTTATGCTTTGATTGCTTTTCACATAGTTCATCCAATCCAGCCTCTTGCTCCCTTATTCCTACTTACTCTAGTAATATATTACCTTTCTAGCTTCTCACTCATCATTCCCTTCAGTGCCTGAAAAACACCACACATCTCACTAAACAGGGTTGAGATAGACAGGACCACAGTCAGGCAGTGTAACTTCACACATTGCTTTGTGTGCCATAGCTGCCTGTGACAGTCAGGGCATGGGTATCCACAGTCCTTTGCAGTCCTTGTCCCCACATTGTGGAGTGCAGCACATGGTGCAAGACAGGGGAGAGAAGTCTGGCAGGTGGAGCCATTTCCACTCTCTCTGTTCCCAGCATCTCTGCTGAACCCCAAGCTGACCACTCCACTTACAACACCCTAGAGTGACTATCTGTAAAAATGTGGTTGAACTCGGGCAGAGAGGACTAGCTTTTGTCTACATTGCATTCACCATAGTGACAGTAAAGCCACATATCCTTAGGCTAATAATAAGCAAAAGTAGCAGTGTGGGTGCATAGGTGGGTAATATTTTTAGCATCTGGACTTATCAAGTACAGCCACTCTTAATTCTCCTCATGTTTCACTGGCACTGGTGTCACTTATTTTTAAATTGATATGTGAGGAAAGAAATGATAGGAAAGAACAGCAGGAGGCAGATGTGACATAGTGAAAACAGAACATTTAGAGATGGAAAGACACTGGGAATATTCTGCTTGAGAGGCTCTAACACCTATTTCAGAAGGAAAGATAATGAAAACTAGTGCAACTACTACAAAACTTTATAACAGTCCATTTCATATTTCAGTCTGTCTTAACAATGCTGTTGTGTAATTACATATGGACAATATTACATGCATAGGTCTTCAGCAAGCTGTTTGTGTCATTGAACATGTATTTGTATTCATCTACAGATGCTTGGCAAAGATACAGATAGACTTTCTGTTTATTACAGTGGAGAGGGACTGACAATCCATATTGAGTTTCCTGATTTCTCGAGGTTAGCTCTAACATGCCAGAGCAAAACAGCTGACAGGAGCCCTAACTATTCACACAACTGTCTCTGTCCTCCCTGCTTGAGGAATGAGAAGGAAAATGGGAAATAGTTGTGTTGCATGTCTCAGCAAGGGTTTTCTTTTCATATGGGATTTCAGCCATGCATTTTTAAGTAGATTATTATTATGGTTTCCTTTCCTTCCTTCCTTTTTTTATCCCTGAAGACACCAATATTGGACACTATAGCATATGATTCAGTTTTGATACAGTCCTCATTAAAGAGCTGAAATGACAAGAAAATTTCAGCAATCATTCTCCTAGCTTCATATGCTTTTTCTCCTTAGGTTACAAAGGTGAGCTACATAAAAGAAAATTAGCACACAAAAGACAGGCTGGAGAGGAATAAAGTGCTTCACTGATCAAATAGATACCTAATATAGACATTGTACCCACCTTCATCATCTAGGTTCCCTTTAAAGTCTATAACAACAAGCAGGCAATTCTAAGGCACAATTTTACCTTATCTTAAAGCTGATGTCATTATGTCGGCTGAGTTCCTGAATGTTCACAACTTGTTCATTCCTAAACCCAAAGTTTATCACCTCTGACTTAATGGATTTGTTGCCTACCTCATAATCACATCTAAAGATAAATCCTATCTATTTACTACACTTGGTCTTTATACTCTCATTTCTTTGCTGCAGATTTTTGTTTCCTCCATCCTGTAAAATTGATACAAGTTCATGTTTTTCTATAAACCAGAGTAAAATTCATTTTCATCTGCTTCAGTTTATGAATCTCTGTGTTCAGTATCTTATGATAAATTTTCCCGTGAAGGGTGGTGTGTAAAGAATAGTATTGCTTTCTAGAACAGATATTCTTCTCCTATGAACTAAAGAAATGTTTGAGAGACACTATGACTTTTTGCATTTATTCCAAGTCAAATCTCAGTGCTGAATGCATAGGAATATTTTACAGTAAACATCAAAGATTTTGACAGAAGTTCACCCATGAAATGCACAAATAAAACACCTCAAACAACAAGCAAATAAAACCCTCTTCTTGTTTCTCTCAGAGGTATTAACTTCAGACATAGAGAACTCAGTTCTACAGGGATTTGAGACAGTGTACAACACATATGTAACTAATAATCATACTGCTCCCATTCTACGGTGGTGTTGGTCTAACCATATTTATCTCATTGCCTCAGGAACTGCTTTTAATAGCTTGAATATAAAAAAAGCTTTGCTACACTTTATACTTCCATTCTTTGGTATTTCTGTGATACAATATTTTCAGGTTAATAACATATTTTTTGGAAAATACAAATATTTTGATATCACAGAATTTGAATATTTAAAGTATAAAATTTAGAGTTTAAATTTGAGTATTTAAAGTATAAAAAATCCCCAGATGTCAAACTCTGAAACCTGGAGTCCTCTGTTCAAATGAAATAAAACACAACATTGGTTGCATATTGAAAATGTCTACTATTAACATCAGGATACACATAAGAAGTAGTTTTTGTGCATGCTTCGGTCTATACTTTCAGTGAACCCTTCCATTGCAAGAAATGTGTATTTTTTTAAAGAACTAGTAAACAGAACGAACTCAAAATACTTTCTAAACACTCATTTTAGAAGAAATGATAGGAACTTTTAGCTTCTTCAGAATTTAGAATGACAATTTCATATTATCAAAAGCTCAATAATTTTCAAGCTTTCACCTTTGTCTATATATGACTAGTGTCGTAAAGATTAGAATAACTGTTCTGGTGTCTTTGTCTTGAATGTGATAGACACCGTTTGCTTTCCAAGCTTTTCAGCATTAATCCAAATACATTTTTTTATAAGGCTCCCTTTTAACACTCCTATGAAGTTTGAATAGACCTGACTGCACCCTACATTCTCTGAGAACATGTGGACAGACATACTGCCATTTCCCCTCCTGGTATCCCAGTCTTTCCTCTGGTCCATGCCCAACTCTGCCAGGGATGCTAACTCTCCTTTGCCCTAAATCAGAACTGAAAGCTCATTTTTTAATCCTTTGTGCTTTCAGTCATTTTGATTGGTAGTAGACACCACAGAATCAATAAACAATGTCTTGCATAAAGGGCCTTGAAATGTCATTGCAGGATAAGGTGATACAGTTTAAATACAACTTAGATATCAAGAGTTAATCATGGACATGGAGTGATTCTACACCCTTGAAAAAATGGACTTCATGAGTGCTTGGGTGTCAGAAATCAGGCAGGACACAATGGATTTGCTACTAGATGAAATACTTGACAACTACAGAAGAGGGCAAACCAAATCCGAAAGGAGAGTTTGTTCCTCTTTATATTTCTAATCAACTCTCAATAGCTCTGCAAAATCTTGTCTGTGATAAAAAGTTAGTCTTTAGTACTAGATTTTAGTAAAAATCCCAACACAGAAATGTACTGACAACATCTTTCAAAGGAGGAAAAAAATAGCTTTTCCAGAAAGCAGGATTATTTACATGTTGTGGATGGGATGGAGCTTTTTCCAGCATGTTAGACAATTTTATTCTGTTAACACCTAATCACCACCAACACAAAGAGCCCAGTGAGGACTGGAAGAACCATGGCAGGCAGTAACCGTAACAGCGAAAAGTGGCTCACTGACTCAGCTGCTCCCTCAGACCAGCAAGGGGACTGGTTATGCCACAGTGCCAGGGTGAAATACCCCAAGGTGAGGCAGTGAAAGAAACACTCTTGCATGGCCACTTTCTACACTGCAGGAGGTGGTTGTGCTTGAGGGTTTGAGACTCATTGTTGTATGAAGGAGAGGTCACATGCTGTGGTGAGAAAACCAAAATCTGAAAGCAATAAAAGGAGCAAACTAGACAGTGTTTATGTGGGACTGATGGAAAATGAGGGGGGAACAAAAAGTAGAAAGATTCAGACAGAAGCATAACAGTGCAAGGACTGATGAAGAGAAAAAAAAAAAATGAGAAGAATCTGAGAGGTGAAGAGCTTTGTGAAAGGTCTCAGGAAACAGAAATGTAAGATTAGATGCAACACATTTGATATATGGGAGACATAATACCTTACCTATCTAGAAAGGCCAATGCAAAGGTGGAAATAATCAGGCATGATGAGGACAGTGTGGAATTATCTACTGTGATGAGATAGGAGGAAGAAAAAAAATATCTGAAAGGGAAAACTATCAATCATGACAGAGAAATGGGATTCCCTCAAGGAACATGACCTTGATAGCTAATTCCTTTTAGAGAGATTTTAACTACATGGATTTTATGACTTTGTGTTTCAAATGATCAGTTTTATAGCTGTAAAGAAAATTTTCAACTCCTTTGCACCAAAGTTTTTGGTAAATTATGCTTTTCCAACACAGTACATACTATTCATAGGTTCTGAAGCCAGTTTCTAGCCTCTTCTGATCTGACATATCTTAAATATTTTAAAACATATATGAAAATTCTAGTAAATATTTAAACACAGATATGCCAGAACCTCAGATCTGAAGGACCATAAATAAAATTTAACACTTCTTTAAATAAAGAATAGCCAATTTTGATGAATTACAAAGCAAGTGGTCTGCTGCTGAGATTCCAGAAAATTACTGTGTAGCCATTCTGGGGGAAAAGAGTATAAAAGTGGAACACAATGAGAGCCTATTACTCATCCTTCCCACACAGTCCAGTAGGAAATGCATTTCTAACATGAAATTTCATAAGGACTTGTTGACAGCTTTTCTTCACTGCTTTGTTGGAGGGAGAAGCAGTTTCACTGGACTTAACTTCTGATCTGTGTTAGTTTTGCAGAGTATTTCTGATAGGGCTATGAGGAAAGGGATATTCAGTCTGTCAGAGGGAACAGACACAATGAACTGTGCTCTCTGAAGCATACCCTTCATACTTTCCCACATCCTTTGTTCTGAGATTTTTTGCTATTTTGTGCACAACTACTTCCTTGGGTTTAGGTTTGTACAACACGTCATGGTGAGGTTGCTGTAAGAACATTTCTTGATTCCACTATTTCATTTTGGCAGGTTTTCTGTAGTGCTCTTCTAGCTTTCTTTTTTATTACGGTGTGCATGATTCTCCATAGGGTAAATAGATGGCAAGGAAACAGCCCATGTCCCTAATTGAAGTGGTAGAGAGAATCTCATCTTCCTCTACATACTCCTGTGATCTAGGCAGCTGCACACTCTCAGTCAATAGCCAAACTTCCTAAGCTGATACAAGCACTGCATCAGCTCTCTTTGGAGAGGATAATAAGGTAAGATATGCCTCTGTAATCAGCATTGCCTTAGGAGAAGTTTATATGTATTCCCATTGGAATGGAAATTGGAGTGTTCAGGCTGAAGTACGTGTCCACAGACTGTAGCTGCTGCTTGCAGCTCCTGCTGAAATATCAGCTGTGTTGATTATTTTTTTTTTCCTTTGGACAGCATCTATTGCTCACAGTGAAAATTAGGATAGGCTGCTTGATATTCTGGAAAGGTGCTAAAAGATATAATTCCGCATAATATGTAAAAACAAAACCCCCATTATTTTCTTTGGAAAACTGTAGGCAACATTACAATTAAATAGACTTTCAACCACAAACAACCAGCAACTACAAATATGTATTATACACACAGATAAAAAATGCATAAAGAGCATCATTTTCATAATTGAGCCTTTCATTATTTAGGAAGAACAAGAATTGAAGTTTCCTGGGGTACTTCAATTTGCCACCCTATCTTGACTGGCCTTAATTACATGGTCTGATTCTATTTTCAACAGGGTTCTGGCTTCACTCAGAACTCATGATGGTGAGTGCTCACTTAATATGCATCTAACAATATTCTCAATGAGCAGTCAAACAATATCTATAGTTATTATTAGCCTTACAGATTATTCAACTGTAGAGATTAAGAGCATATTACAAACTGATTTATTTTCTTTATGTCCAATTTAATGCAGGAAAAATTGAGGAACATTCACAAAAGAAGTCAGACAACTAACACTGAATGTCCATTCTGCACTGCCTAGGATCCACACTTTAAGGGAATTTTGTTTGATGTATCCCATCTAATACTCAAAGCAGCCTTCTCAGTGCACTCTGTCCCTGCTGAGGAGGTTCATCATTTCTCCACAGCAGACTCCACTGCACCAATTTAGACCTCAGGAAAGAGGAAACACTGCCTTTGTGACCCTTTGCAGAAAGGATGGTAAAAGCACATCATCTAGGAAGTGCAAGAGCTTCTCTTTTCCCCAGTGTTTATTCCCAGAGTGATTCAGCAGATCCCTAGTGGTTAGAACACTTTTCCTTCTTCAAGCATCAATATCACTAACATCATTGTCTCTTGATTTGAAATTTCTATTGTGAATTTCCTTTTCTTTAGTAAGGTTACAAGTCAACTACTGTGTGTCTATATACGTGTGTGTGTATACATATATATACACACATCACTCATATGTAGTGCCAAAGAGGTTCCTAGCCTGTGTAAATGTAAAGGATTAAGGCTAGCAGAATTAAAACCTTTTGAGAATTTGTTATGAAGAAACATCTGCATGTTGTCTGTCATGTCCAGTGTAAACATTTTCACTTGTGGAAATGAGTAGACTGACTATGCAATCAAAGTAGGAATAGTCACACTTCTTGATTAGATCTCAATAAAGAACATGAAAGAATAAATTCACACTAAATACCGTAGTGATGCTTTATGACTTTACTGCATTTGCAAATAGCATCAAGATAAGTGGGGAGATATTATACAATCTTTCAGAATCCATATGACACTATCTGGCAAAAATTCTCAAGTGAAGTATATTGGTATATGCTGCTGAATGATAACATTTTTTTCCTACAGAGAAGAAACTCATTCAGCTGACTAAAAATAACTAGTACCCACAGTCTGTAGCTTTCAAATTATTTCCTTACTCAAGCAAGTTGCTTCTTGTATTTCAAAGCTCTCCTAAAATCTGGCAAGTACACAATTCTACTCTGGAATTCTTCACAAAATTCTTATCTCCTGAGACAGAAAATTTTATCTGTCCTACTAAACAACTGAACTTACACAAAGATTGTTTCCACCATTTCCTTGTGAGACAAATCACAGAATTACAATATTAACCTGAGTGGTATAATTAATTTCTTAAGGACAGAAATGCTTTCATGAGGAGTGTGTTGCCTCTGAATTCAGTAAAAAGGAAGAATCCAGTTTATTCAATGCCATAATAGGAGATCTGAGAAGAAAGTGAGGATATACAAGGCTTTCCTTTTATTGATCCTGTGAGAAGCTATGTAAGATTTACATTTAATTAGTAGTGAGGAATTCAATAAGTATCTAGAGGGTGAAAATTAATTGGAAAAACAGTTATTATTGCTCATATTTGAATTAATTGGAAGGTCAACTAAAATAAATAGGGGTAATGGAGTTCAAAAACCTCAACTCTCTCTTGAAAAGAAACTCCAAGTTGAAGTAAGCAAGATAAGATGGAGATGCTGGATATGTAGGAAAGCAGCTGTATGAAGCAGGGCTAATATAGGATGAAGAGCTAGGAGTGAGAGCATCCTCAGAGGCATTGATGAAGACATCTCCCAGCTGCTGGTTCCTACTGAATTCCAGGCTTGGCAATTGCTGAGAGTTGCCATTTTGCATAAAACAAAATTGTAGCTGATAATGTGATTGACAGCACCTGTCTCTTTGAGAGACAGTATCTTCCACTTCCTGCTGAGATTTAGCCTTTATCTTGAGGGGGGTGGGGGTGGGGAGGAAGGGGGTGCGGGAATTGCAATGCAATTAGCTACACACTCTGGATACTGTCCTGACCAAAAATATGGCAGATGAGCTGACTGTCCTTGTGAACAGCTACAGAACAACTAAAAACTTGGTAATCTAAGTGCCTTGGTTTGCTGAGAGCTAAACCCTTTGCTGTTTCACCTATCATCAATGCCATGAGATGTTTTTCATCTTTGTGTGTATACTTCAATTTCTGTCTTGCCTTTCCTCAGTTTGAAAAAAACCAAAGTGGTATATTTAGTATCTTACTCAAAGAACACATACTGTTAAGTGCAGAAACACGGTAAGACACATTTCAACTAATCTGAGCATATAGTTTGAAATATTCCCATTAGTAAGATTATACTTTTTATTATCAAATGCACAAACAAAAATTATATATATGTGAAAGAAGAAAAACTAGAGATCTTTCTGGCTGGGCTAGGAACTCTTTAATGATCTGAAAATAGAGAAGGAATCATAGAAATAATTGGGAGTAGTTTATGTCCATATGGAAAAAAATAAAAAAGACTAGTGTGGAAAAAGCAAAGAAGTTCTTATTGGAACAAGGAAGAGAAAGCAACAGAAAGGTTGATAGCTATATTTGAATGATGAAAACAAAAGATTGCAAAAAAGAACAAAGATCAAATTAAAGATTATAAAAAAAGATAGCCTATTTATTGCCTTTTTCCTAAATCTTTACTTGAAAGACAAAGAGGGAAGATGCATTTAACAAAATTAAGAGGCATATTAAAATGCACTGATAATGAAATATGCCAAAAGAAGATGCATATCAGTCAAATGTGAGCATTGGAGCAGGGATTGAAAATATTCACTTTGAAGTTTTTAGGAAATTAACCACTGGAATTCTGAAGATGAATATTTATCAAGGATGTGTAGGAGCAGGAAAACCCCTCCACAAACAAACCAACAAAAACCTCTTAGGGCCAGAGAACCACCTAGTCAAATTAAAAACTTTAGAGCTAAGTATTAACCATGATATCTGTGAGTTCCAATAAGATAATATCGTAAAAGAACATATCTACATCTGTCAGACACAACTCATGTCAAGCCAGTCTACCTTCCTTCCATGACAAGTCAACTGGATAAAAGGGAAGTTGCAGTTATGATATACTCTGACCTTTAATTACAGCTTCTCACACTGTTCCATATAAAATTCTCATAAAAATGTTAAAACAGGAAATGTAATCACCATCAAATAGGTTGACAACCAGTTGAGAAACCTGTCAGCAAACAATTACCAATGACTTACTGTCAAATTGGAAGAGGATTTCAAGTAGGACTACCTTGGGAACTGGAAGGGCTGAGATCTACCAAGAACTTTCACATTGCACAGTCAAAAACTTTTCAATTGTTAGGGTGAAAAAATTAGGAATATGTTATTTGAAAGTTTTCAAATAGAGATATATTGCTGGTCCAGCTTGTTTAGGTATAGTTGATCCTGACAGAGCTCAGAGACTGAACTAAATTACTTATCTTCTTGATGTCATCTATTTAAATCTGCCATTACTAACCACCAGAAATAAATCAGGTATAAGCAAGTAATATATGCCACTTCTAATATCAGAGATTTCTAAACTAATAACTGCTGATGAAGCTACCTCAAGCTTTTAAATTATTCAAATCATTGGGATAAATCCATTAGAGCTGGAGATGCCAACTTAGTAGATGCAGATTTTCAAATGTTTAAGTAACAAGATATATTTAAACAAGTGGGAAATTAATGACCAGGAGGAATACAATGGTAAATTTGTCTTTGAAATGCTGTACTGACAAGGCTGATACTGGAGGAACCATTACAATATTGAACAGATTGTTAAATCCATCATATTAAACAATGAAGACGTTGTGAATTTCATCATTGACATTAGCTCAGTTTCCGAGGTAATTAAGACAACAATTTTTTCACAAAGAAGGTATGTGCAAGATTGAGTTGGGTTGCCTGATATGCTTCCACACCACTTGTGGATAATGCGAGTTCTGCTTTGGTGTCCAGACAGCGTGGACAAGCTGAGACCTTCTTCATGATATTGATTACTCTTAACTATTATGTGGACATCCAGCCTAAGAATCACACTTTAAAATTTTTTCACATAAGCACAGCCTATAATTTAACAGGGGAAAAATTCCTGTTGATCTAGAACCAGATTCAAAACAAACATCTCAAGCTAAAAAACCAAGACTCCCATGAGTTTCACTACAGATGTAACATTTCTGCAAGAATAAATAAAGTTTCACTTAACAGACAACAATGAAGCTTTTAAAAAAGGATCATGCTGGCAAATACATTATGCAACAAGAAACTTAAAGAAAAAAATCTAAAATGTCATAAAAAATATAAAATCTGAAATATACTCAAAGTACTCAAATTTATGCAGAAGTGGATTGAGTTCAGCTAACACCAAAAGGTCATTATTGCTCACAGGGAAAATCCCAGAGACATTTCTTATAGTATACATAAAGTAGGAATTCAATTTTAAATTATGTCAATCTGAAGATACATTTCTACTCTTAGGGGAGTGATTGCATAAAGAGTTTTACGCTGGTGCAAAATTTGCATTGCTACTGCAATGCTATCCCTGCATTTGTGCAGATAAACTATCCACAAACCTCGAAGTGCTGAAGAACACCTATAACTTTCAGAGACAGGGCAGGGTAAAGTTACTGTCCTGGACTGAAAAAAATACAAGAGCTTAGGGTTTTCTAAAGTAGCATTTTGAACTAGGCAAAGGTAATCACATTATCATTACATGTGCCTTTATTGTCTTATTGTTTTCTACTGAAAAGCATTAGTTTGCCGAGAACAAAATTGCTCTTTTTAACCTTCTCTTTTTCATTCCCAGTGAGCTCACTTGGAATTTGGTAACAGATTTTGTTAGGCAGTTGCTTTACAAGACACAATCCACATTTCTCTGTGATTTTCCTGTATTAATATTGCAAAAAGCCTAACCCTACCTCTATTTTTTTTAATTAAGGAAGTCACACTTGTTATTATACCATTGTCAAATAAAATACAATCAAGAATTTGTCTACATTTGAGATGGACATTCATATATATTTATTCTATTGCCCGTGTTGCCTGATCACATCTAATAGCTAAATAAAAGTAAAGAATATCCTGAACACCAGTATTGTAAATGAGAAAACTACTCTACTTATTCATGACATTAGTTAGTGCTTTTGTATCATGGCAAAGAAGAGAAAAGGTATTAATAGCATCTCAGATGATGCAATATAAACCATCTATCAGCACTTATTGAATTACACAGAACAGATCTGTTTATCCAATTCAAGCTTTGAACAGTTTGTTCCAATTTAGAAAAAGGTAAAAGGACATGTAAAACCAACTGCAATAGAAAACACACCATATATTGCAAATACACTTCTTAAAGTGAAAAAATGACTCAACAGACCTACTTAGATTAAGATGCTTGATTTGATTTAGCCAGAGTACAGAGGAAAAAAAAAGTATTAGACATTTACATTTTATCTACAAAAACACACCACAATTACAATCTCTTCATAACTACTGATTTTGCCAAGTACATGAATTTATTCCATTGCTTACCACAACATAAATACAGGTGACAGTCCTAGTAAAAGGTAATTAGCATATTCAATGACCCATGAAGCACATAGCTTTCAGTATAGCATTTAATTACCACAGTCTCACACTGGGCTGGATGTTACGTTAAGATTTATGAGATATATAAAGGATTATGATCTTGAATGCACTTTTGGCACAAACATATTTTCTAGACTACTCAGGAAGACTGAGAAACATTAAAGGTCTTCATGATGGTATAAATTCAATCATATGTCCAGGCTGTAGAGTCAGAGGTCTGTCACTGTCACTAGCACTGCTAGTGCAATAAGAGTTATTACTTTGAACAGAGAAATTCTTTTATACTAATAGATAAAATTAGTCCTGCATATCCTGCCCAGTAGATTTTGAGTCTTATTCATCTTCAAAGTCACATGCAGAAAGACGTTAAAATGAAATAACTTTGACTGATCATATGGAGCTAGAAACAAACTAAATATACGATGGAACAAAGTAATGTAAACTCTAAATTACAAACAAAGAAATAAGACTAATTTTTTAAGGTCTTAAGAAACTTAAATGACAGCTACTTATCCTTCTTGTAGAGCTAAAATAAATTTTTTTAATTGTTACTTTGAACAGACTTTCAGCTGAATTTGGAGATGAAAAGAGAATGGACATGAGAAACTTACTGGAATGAATTGTTTTCATGTGATAAAGCACTTGTGAAGTTAAATATGATCTAAGCTGATAGAGAAAATACATATAGAAGCATATGAAATACTGTGTGATTTCAATCGTTCAACATTTTTTTGTTCTCTCTATTTGCTCCCATAGTTTTGGATGTCAGAATCTATTGGCATAGTGGAGTTTGAAGCAGTTAGAGTTGCTTATTGAGGAGCAGTTTGCTTAATTCAAAGACTGAAATGGACAGTGCAGCTTAGCAACAAGAATCTTGTGCTTTTGAAATAAATTCTTTCAAATTCTATAGTTACTTTACCTAGTCCTTGTACACAAATAGCAAAATAATTAGAAAACATTTGAGAAAAAGTTATTTTCTTGCAGATCAAGAAGAAATCAAGACAAAGTTTTAGAATCTCAAAATGCAAGTATGTGCACTAAAAAGATCAGATATCTTTTTAATGAAATTGTGCTCATTTACAATGCAAGGAAAAATAGAGCCCAAATAAAGCAGAATTGATGAAAATTTGATCTTCATGAAACCACAACCTCTTCTACTAAAATAAAGTCTCCCTTGTTTGATCTACACATCTAATCACAGTATCTGGATTTCTACAGGTTATATATCACCAGAATGGGATATATGATGTACTCTAACCTATAGGAAGGCAAAATTTCTTCTTCATTCACACAAGTTTCAAAGGTGATTCTCCCCTTCATGAGACCCCACTTGGACTGGGACCCCTAGAAGAAGAACATGGACCTTTGGAGTGAGTCCAGAGCAGGCCATGACAATGATCAGAGGGTTGGAGCACCTCTGCTATAAGGAAAGGATGAGAGAGTTGGGGTTGTTCAGCCTGGAGAAGACAAGACTTCTGGGTGACCTAATTGCAGCCTTCCAGTACCTGAAGGGGGCCCACAAGAGACATGGAGAGGGCCTTTCTACAAGGCCATGGAGTGACAGGACAAGGGGGAATGGCTTAAAACTGAAATAGGCCAAATTTAGATATTAGGAAGAAATTCTTTACTGTTAGGGTAGTGAGGCATTGGAACAAACTGCCCAGAGAAGCAGTGGATGTCTCATCCCTAAAAAGGGTTCAAGGCCAGGTTGGATCAGGCTCTGAGCAACCTATTATAGGGAAAGGTGTCCCTGCCCATGGGAGGGGGCCTGGAACTTGATAATCTTTAGGGTCCTTTCCAACCATTCTACGATTCAATGAATATAATGAAAACTTTTCCTTAAAAAAATAAGAAAAAAAAGGACAGAAAAAAAGACAACAAAAACATTTTAAAACCACAAAAAATCAGGTCAGACTTGAAGAATGAGAAGAAATATAACGCCTATTAGAAAAAAATCTTGAACCAACCTCAGCGAGGATAACCAAATATTTCAATCATGAATTAAAGTCTCCCTAAATTAAGAAAATTAAAACCATTAAACACTTTTTAGCATTTCTGACTAGAGCTTAGAAGCATACTCCAAAGACTTCCATGCCAAAAAATAATGTTAATAAATATGTGTGTTTCTGCAGCACCATTTTTTTTTATTTTCTCAACAAAGTATTATACCAGTTTTAACCACCTTTAGGATCAGCAAATATTTTATTTTTCTGGGACTGAAATTACCACAAAAAGAGAAAAAAAACACAGAATTTTTGTAATTTTGAGCTGACAGAACAATACTTCGTATACTAAGAAACAACAAATATTACAATGAAACACTGATTACTGAAAAAAAACCCCAACATTTTACTATTGTATTGATATATTGACTTATCTTTTGCAGCTACTTGGAAAAATAAAATTTAAAAAATGGAAACCAAAACCAGATTTAGATTAATAAAAGAAACAAATATACCCCTTTGATCTGAAAATGCAGATAAGGACTTCAGACCTCTCAAGGTTTTTGCTACCTATATAACATTTTCTGATAAACATTTTGTTATAAGTAGCATAACACCTATGTTTTTGCATCACAATGATGAAGTAAAAAGGTATTTCTTGAAAGTGTTTCTTCAGGAACAGAAGAGTTGTAGAAATGTCCATGTATTCTCACTCCAAGAAAACCTTTCTAAAGTAGAATTTCTAGAACAGCTTTGTAACTGGGAATCTTACAACAGACACCAAGTCCCTTGAGCGATTGATGACCTGAACCCTTCTTTTTCTCTCCAAGTCTTTTCCAAGCAACTGCACTTAAAGTTGAAGGAATTTAAGATTTCTCATTTTCTACTCAATTTTGTTTGTTTGTTTTTTGGGTTTTTTTGTTTTTTTTTGAAAAGTCTGTTTGAAGTCTTGAGCACAGCAGTGCAGCAACCGCAACGTGTTTCAAGAAGAAAACTGAGCAGTTCTGTAAAAGTCTTAGCAAACAAATTTGCTCCAGGAGTAGCAAAGCACAAAATGTTGTTCCTCTTCTCTAGTCCTCTTCTGCAAATGTTATTACATCCAAGTTGCTGTGCCAAGGTCCAAGTAGGCCTCTAAGTACTAACCCACCTAATTCTGCTTCCAGTACAAAGTGATGACTCTCTTCACCAGCAATGTATAAGCAACAAACATTTTTCCCTCTCTAAACACAAAAATTGGAGCTTTAGGAGTCTCTGCAGCTGCTTCAGAGGCACAACCAGGCAATCCAGACCGTATCATGTCTTGACTGTTGGATTAAATGATCCAGGCCTTCCAAGAATGCATTTCAAAAAAACTGGAGCAGCTAGTGAGGGTGGGAGTCATCTGACCAAGAGGTGATATCCACCATTTTCTGTGATGTCTGCTTCTGTCATTGGTCTCACAGCCAGTGAAGAGTCATCTCACCTTATAGAGGTCTTTAAAAAAAAAAGTCAGATAAGCAGACCTGTGGCACGGTGTGGTAAACCACCAGAAGAATGGTGAGGATTATGGCAAACACACTCAAGTGACTTGCAGATAGGGCGTAGAAAAACATTTATATCATACTAATAATTCTTTAGTCTCGTGTGTTTGACAAGCAGAACGTCTATGTTTAGATAACATAGGCCTGAGATACTCAGAGGCACCCTTTAGAACTTGTCTGAGACTCCTGCCCTGCTGTAGGAAAGATCAAAGCACAGGGGTAAAGAAGCTTGTGCGAACACTTGAAAGGCACATGAAAACGCCAGGTTCAGCCATCCTCTAGCACAAACCAAGCTCCACGGTGCCTGTGTCCTTGCCTGTGTACTGCTGCCCAGGTGGTGCTTTGGGCATCTCCCACTTGTTGAGGTAATGAAAATAAATTTACTCTTTGCATTTCATCCATAGTTTTGTGTTTGCCCCTGGGTCCTGCCTATGCTGGCACACAGACACCATTATTTCTCTTTGTTCCTTGTAGCAGGGGTCAGGTGCAGGATGTTAGACTATGGCTAAAGGGTGTGAAAAAAGCAAACACCAAACCAAAAACAAAACACGGGAGTAACAAACACACAGAGGGAAGGAGTAGTAAGAGAATGGAGTGGGAAGAGAGGATAAGAATGAGCTTTGGAGGACAGAACTGAAAATAGAAAGAGGAATAAGGAAAGAAAAAGAAAAGATGCATAAGAAAGCTCCCTTGCTTGGGAAAAAATCCAAAACCAAACAAACCCACAAAACACATAAAAAATGTTAATAAATTATGTTTATTTAGGTTCCTAATTGCTTGAACTATTCATTTTTTACATAGTGCTATTGATGTTCTCAGCACTTAAGAATAAAGCCGAGGCTCTGTATATGAGAAACTCACAACTTTTTTTTTCTTTCCTTTTTTCTTTCCTCTTTTTTTTTTTTTTTTTTTTTTTTTTTAAATCACCGGCTAACTTAGGAAGACACACTTTTCCATTTGCTAACACATCCCATCCAAAAGTACTTGGGTAATAGGGGAAAATACACCTGATATTTTCAGCCACAGCACAGGAATTAGTGTTTACATGATGAAGCTACTCTCCTGATACTAACATAAAAATTTTAACAGCACCAGGAAAAAAAGAATCCACAAATAAACAGCAACTTTAAGGTTGACCTTATTGACTACAGCAGTTCATTTCTTCAGTGACTGAAATAAATTAAATTCCTGCCTGGCGAAAGAAGGTAAAAAATAGGGGGGTTGGTAGTTAAGTGCTAGCAAGGATTCAAAAGTTGGTTTTGAAGGAGATATTTTAACTTGCTTATTGTAATTGAAGAAAGAAGTTGTTCCGGGCATAGAGAGAAAGGAATGTGAAAATACTGCAGAAATTAAAGGTTCTGCAAGGCAGGCAGTCAGTAACGCGCCCAGAGTTCTGGATGGGTGCATTTTAATTAAATCAAAGTAAACAAGCCACAGCAGGGCCAAGCATGAGCCAAGCTGTAGGCAAGCTTGACATACGAAGTTTGAAGGTGAGTCTGAGGGAATCTGAAGTTGCTGAAAAATAGAAAAGAAAACAACAAAGAGCTGGGCAATGTGCTTGGGGGAGAAAGGACAGTAACTGTATCTGCAAAATGATGAACAGCCTACAGCCACTAAAGATGAAGGACGCACAGGCTGCAGGAGAGATGGTATTACTTGTCAGTGTGTGGCTGAGATATATCACTCACCCGGGATTTAGGAACGATGCTCACAGTTCACATGCTTTTCCAATCCTCAACATGCATAACAAAATACTCTTTTGAATTTTGAAGGTTCATTTACATTTATATTGTGTTTGCATGGCCAGATTTTGGTAGTGGGATGGCTACAGGGGTGACTTCTGTGAGAGGCTTCCAGAAGCTTCGCCCATGTCCAGTAGAGCCAATGCCAGTCAGCTCCAGGATGGACCCATTGCTTGCCAAGGCCAAGCCAATCAGGAACAACAGTAACACCTCTGTGACAACAGAGGTTGCACAGATGAAAATTGCAGCCACAGAAGAGCAGAATGAGAACATGTGAACAACTCTGCAAACACCAAGGTCAGTGCAGAAGGAGGATCAGGAGGTGCTCCAGATGCCAGAGCTGAGGTTCCCCTGCAGCCCATGGTGCAGATCATGGTGAAGCAGCTGTGCCCCTGCAGCCCATGGAGGACCAAGGGGCTGCAAAGAACCACCTGTAGCCTGTGGAATAGACCCACATCGGATTTGGTGGATGCCTGAAGGAGGCTGTGACCCCATGGAAGGCCCATGTAAGAGCAGGCTCCTGGCAGGGACCTGCTGAGCTGTGGAGAGAGGAGTTCACGCTGGAGAAGGTTTTCCTAGTAGGACTTCTGGCCATGTGGGGGACCCACAGTGTAGCAGCCTGTGCCTGAAGGACTGCACACCATAGAAGAGTGACTCATGTTGCAGCAGTTTGTGAAGAACTTTTGCCCGTGGGATGGACTTACACTGGAGAAGTTCATGAAGGACTGTCTCCCATGGGAGGGACCCCATGGGGAGCTGAGAAAGGACTCCTCTCCCTAGGCAGCAGTGGAAACAACCTGTGATGGACTGACTGTAACCCCCACTCTCCATCTCCCTGCACCACAGGGAGGGCAGGGAGGAGGTAGAACTGGGGAAGAAGGAGGGAACAGAGAGAGGAAGGTGTTTTTAAGATTTATTTTACTTCTCATTATCCTGCTCTGATTCTGTTAGCAATAAATTTAATTAATATCCCTACTTTGACTCTGTTTTGCCTGTAATGATGATCTCTCCCAGTCCTTATGTCAATTCATGAATCCTTTGTTATATTTTCTCTCATCTGTCCAGTTACAGAGGAGAGTGAGAGAATGGCTTGGGTGGCTATCTGGCATCCAGCCAGGGTCAACCCCTCGCAGTGGCCATATTTTGCATTTTAAAGCAAGTGGGTCCATTTATTTCTTAAACCTGTAATTGGTGAATTGTGGAGCAGCTGAATAATCAACAGATACTCTAATTTTTGGAAACAAGTTTAGGATTAAGTTTACAAATATCTGTAGAGATAACAAAAAAGTCCTTCAGCCTTGTTCCCCAGGAATTCTACAGTTTGGGACTTGTGGTGCAGAGGACAACTGGATGGAAGAGTATACAGAACATATGCAAAATGGAAAACAAATCAGAAATCTCATCCACAACTAATATTACAGAAGTGATCATCCTGGTCTGTGCACCTTCCAGTGTACTTATTCTCCAACAATTTTTTTCCTTAGATTGACCAACAAATAAAAAAGAACCTTGCTAAAAATCTAAACTAAAACAGCACTTGTGAGCAAGTAGATGGACAGCTGGTCAAAATACTTTTCACCAGATATTTCACCCACATTTTACAAGAAAATGTAAATTGTCATATAGCTCAAATGTTCAAGTGATTGAATAGTTACAACTGCGACGTTTTTATTCTAAAATGAGAACATAAGCTTTAACATATAAACTATTAAATCTAAATCCATTTCTCTTATGACCACTTACACATACGTACACTGATTCACCATGAAAATTATGGACACAGCTGTAAGCAGAGAAAAGTTTTCTGTATGTATGGGAAGCAGATTTATTATCAATAGCTAGAATATTCCCAGAATGCCAGGTTTCAAGACATAATTAATTCAATTAATTTTAAAATGCTTTTAGAATTTAGTTACATAGAAGCAATTTGCAGGTCATTAACTGTTCATATTTCTCACAAAAGAGGTCCTGGATTAAACAGTAAATAAATTACATTAAACATATTAAGCTCAAAATTGATTACAGTGATAAAAGTGCTCTTTTGAATATATACATGCTCTTTTCTGAATGTCTTTTGCAAGAAAAACAAGCTTGTGCTAGTTTTGTATCAGCAAAGACACCTGAAATGAGACTTTGTTCAGTAGCAAATTAAACTTAATCCTCTGTGTTTACAATAGATGAGTGAATTGCTGGAGGTATCATGGGCTATCAGCATATAGAGAATGCACTAGTTTGAGAACATACCATACTGACTGTCAGTTAATAACAGCATCAGTGTTCTCATGGAAAGTAGGCTTTTAAAATATAGGTTTGCATACAGAAAGAATTCATAAACAGGTACCATTTCAAATATCTCAGGGTTTTATCATTTTAAGACATTCTTTATTTCAGCTCTGTATTTTTGATAACTTGATTATACAAGTGCAGCACAGCAGAAAGGCATACACACACCCTTCAAATTCTCAATATATAGCCCTTAACCTCCCTATTTTCCCATGTCATTCAACACTGCTTAACTGTATTATTCAGCTTTACATTCTTGACAATTAAGGCTGACTTGATAATTATGGGCCTAGCTGATGCTTAGTTTTCAACAGAAATTCAATGGTAGGTGGGGCAGCCCTATTGATCTACAAAACAAATAACTTCTCTTTTTTCACAGCAGTAAAACAAATATATGTAATTCAACAACAAATGTCAGCACAAGCTTAAGGTGATTATTATTGGCATATAATGAAATATTTAAACTTTTCCACTTAAGACAAAGGATGTGCTCAATTGCACAGCAGAGCAGACAACTAAACAATGTATTAACCTCTCTTAGTTTGTAGGCTGACCAGCAATTTCACAGCTGAATTTTATATGTAAAAGTTCATACATTGCTCTTGGTCCAAGGACTGGCAACTGTGTGCTTCAGAATGCCTCCTGAGATTCTGTGGAAGATTTGTCAGTGTCCTCATGGGCAAGAAGGTCAGCAGCAGAATGTACAAGTGTCTTACGAGAATGACCCTTTGACTAACTCAAAAGCCTAGCTTCTATATAATCCTGTACCAGCAACATTTTTGCTGCTCCCATGGCACCTCCTCCTTCTACTCTGCTTTTTGTTGTTTTGGCTTTTCTGTTGTTAGGTTGGTTTTTTTGTTTTGTTATGCTGGGGTTTTTTTAATAACCTCTCCAGTTCTGAATTTCTTTCCAGAATAGATTATTTCATCTTCTTCACCTTCTTTTAGTAAGAGTGCCAATAGGTAGTTTGCTCATCCTCAGCTACTGAAATATTTATCTAAGGGTTATAGGTATTCCAGTCACAGGGCACAGCAGCTTCAATTTTGCAAGCGAGCTCTCTGTCCATCTTCATAGCATTACTGTGCTTTGGGAGCAGCCAAAGCTCTGACATGCCTAAATTCTGTAACAACTGAACGGCTCCAGTCTCACCAGAGCATTAAAAGGGATGCCATGGTTGATCAAACAATTGCCATTCTGTTGCAGATCTTCTGAGAGCTGCAGCAGTTTCCATTCATCATCACACCCCCAAGTAATTGAGCCTACAGGCAATTCTGTCAAGCAGCATACTTACTAGCATGACTTGGGCTGTTATAAGTGCAATCCATGGACATTTAGGGATAAGTGGCAGTGGAAGCACAGAATTATTTGAAGGACTTTTCAAAATATTTAATACTTTTCTCTAAAAGCAATAGGAACTATGTGTTGGTCTTAATTTGTTAGTACTCATGTTTCAAGTTGTCTTTCTGTCCACCCATCCAGCTACCTCACATCTCAAGATTGAAGCTCTGAAAAAAAAAGATAGTAATCAAAACAGTCATAAGTGCTAGAACTCAATAATTTAACTTAGACTTTTACAAAGTCTACTTGATAGAAATAAGATAAAAAAGGAAAGCACAGTGGGAAGAGAGGGAAATAATTGTAGAACAGTTTAGACAGCCTTCTCCTGCGCACCAGTTTGAGAAAACAGAGGACAGAAAGGATTTGGATATCAAGCTTACCTAAGAAATTGAGCTATTATGTTTCAGGATTATGTTTAATTTCTGCTACATGCTTAATTACAAATTTGATCTTTTTGCATTAATATGTTTATTTTTTTTCTCATTAAAAACTAAACTGAAAAGCAACCCACTTGGTGAGGCTTTGATATGCACTGAGAACAGCCCTTGAGCTTGCTTTTGTTACCTGATATAAACATCCAGATGTGTTCGAGGATCAAGGCTGTTTTACTACTCAGTGCAGTAAAATGCCAAGAGAAACTAATTGACTTGAGGGCAAATAAAACATGTTGAAAAACAGAGTACTATTTTATTTTTTTTGTTTCTCATATACAATAAAACCACAAAAATCACACATTAAGAGGCCAGACCTGGATTCTTCAGTCATTCAAGAAGGTACTTGTTTTACATGGAGTTTGAAATCAACCCTTGGGAGCTGATAAAGGTAGGACCATGCAGGGCTGGTGAGGCTGCAATCCAGAAGCCAGAAATCCCATTGCTTTAGTTAGGGCTGTAAGCTCAAGCACTTAAGTGAATCCAAAACAGGCAGGCTGATGTCAGCATCATAAACTTCAACAAGAAATCTCCTGGCAACTAGCACAGGAAGCTTCTCCTTTTAGTGCTCCAAATAATTTTCAGTAAAATTAACATTGTAAAAAGTAAGATTTTAAGCCTAGTAATCCAGTGCATGGTGTCTCCAAAATGTGATGTTACTACAAATGTCTCTTAAAATATTGGGATATATACCAAGAGGCCATGCTTTAGATCTGATTATCCACAGTAACATTTCTTAAACTGTAAAAACGTAAATCATAGGGAAATCAAACGAAGTTATGTAAATGGAATTATTCACTGAACAGAACTGTTGTTTCTATGCACTTCCTTTGTTTAGTTTTTAGTCCTTAAAAACAGAACCAGAAGAGGTGACTGAATTTTGCTTCCACTGTTGGTTAATGTGTTTCTCTGTTTCTTGTGTACCATTATGGATAAACAACCATCTCCTGTTTCAAAGAATGATTACACAAGCCACTGGAGACCTGTTCTACATTAAACTATAAATCCAAACCAGACCAATCTGGAAAACAGACTCAGCTTCAGTGTTCCTGTTCTGAACTAAGTGGAATTGGAACTGAAGGGTATACCATATCTTCTGAAGGAAAGCTTGTCAATCAGCTATGAAGTGTATTTATTTTACAAAACATTAGTAAGCACATTGTCATATGAATTCCTGTATTGCCAAGAAATGTTTTCAACAAGGCTTCTAAAATTAACCTCAATGTAAAATTTCAGATCCTCTCTTTAAAATTAATATTCATTATAGTCACTTCTCCTGAGTAGAGACACTGTATCAATGTTAATGCATTGGAAATTACAGCCAGAAGAAAGCTTGCCAAAAGTTTGGTATAGCTAGGAAGCTGAACTTACTATGAGCAATTACTTCTTCAATAAATTATGCAGCATTTATTAATCAATGTATTACCTGTTCAAACAAGAAACAAAATCCTCTACTGTGCATATTTTAACAGTAGATGGAGTATGATACATTATGCTGCAGGGAAACAGAAAGAAGAATGGTGGAGACTTAGCGCTCTAAATTCAGGGTGAGACAGGAGAGATGTTTACCACAGAGTGAAAAATGTTCCATAAGGAATTGGTGAGTTGAATAGAACATCAAAACTGTGAATATTTACAATGCATTTATCTCTTTCTAAGCCAGTAAGAGAGAAGATCCAGGCATATCTTGGAATTGCCCTGCTGTGTTCCCACATTTTAGTGTGAAAACAATCATCATTCATTTCTACAGATGATATTTAATGTTGCTTCTACTAAATACTGTCACTTTTACTTCATAAATTTCTTTGGCTTCACTGTCCATTTGATCAGTTTTTAGATCATGCAGCTTACTAAGCAGGTCTCTGTGAACTCAGTCAAAACATACTACATGTTATTTGAATGTTAAAGTTTAGCAACCAACCAATTACTACAAAACAAGCATAAACATCCTGTTTATGCCTTATATATTTACTAAACTGAAAGAGGAGTGATTTAGATATTAGGAAGAAATTATTCACGGTAAGAGTGGTGTGGCACTGGAATAGGGTGCCCAGAGTACTTGTGGATGCTCCATCCCTGGAAGTATTCAAGACTGGGTTGGATGTGGCTTTGAGCAACATGGTCTAGTGGAAGGTATCTCTGTCCATGGTGGGGTTGGAACTAAATGGTCTTTAAGGTCCCTTCCAACCCAAACCATTCTATGATTCTGTTTAAAATTATCTATATATGTTAGGTTCTGCCTCAGAGCTTTCTATTGCTGTGGTCACTTTGCTGCCTACTGAATGGGACAGCATTTCGTGATGTGATCACAAGTGATTTGCAACAGCTTAAAATGGGACATTGACTTCTTACTACATTAAAAAAAAATAAAAATTTGAAAGAACCTTTGTTAATAAACAGTATATGAAACAACAAAAAATCCTTAAGTGGGATTCCTACATTCCTTTCAGAAAAAACTGCAGTGTTTATCTGCACTGGGACTACTATAAGTCTATAAGTTTTAAAATTATAGTAGTTGATTTGTTGGAGGTTTTTTTCTAATTCTCAGCTGGAACCATTTAATTCTCTGTCAGCAGGTTTTTCTGTAGAAAACATACTCTGACAAAAAAGATATACTGAAAGCAATATAGAGTGACTGGGCTTTGATTTTTTTTTTTTTTTTTTAGCGACAATAACGTAGTATTTAATATCATCTATTATTTAATAATAGATGTGTAGCAGTGTCCCAGAATATGATATGGAACATTACTCTTTTTAAGTATGGAATTTATACCTCTAGCATTGTTTGTTTCTGAAATTTCAACTGTAAATGTAATTCATCACATGTTAATGGGTAATCTAATTTTTAGTTGTGAGAGTAACATAGGTTTGTGACAGAATGCTAGTTATTTAGACCCAAGTAACAAGTGCACTTTGATTGCAAGATGTTAGCAGGCATAGTAGCCAACCACACAGTCAGCTAGGGCTGTATTTTTTTTCTGCTTCTGTCAATGTTCCACTTAGGATTCTCCTCCAACTCTTCTGCCTGTTATCTCCATCATTCTTGGAGACAGTAACAAATTGCCTATTTCTTTCCCCTGTGAGTTGGAATGATTGATTTGTCAATGTCTACTTAAAATATCTTGCACAAGTCTTTATATGCCTTTATATTCAGAGGCTGATCTTTCTAAAAGATAATGTTAGGAATAGAGCACAGATCTAGGCACAAAATTTTAAACCTCATCTGTCTTGTAGAAGAAACTTAGTGTAAAATTTCCTTAACTGTCCCATTTCAAACACATTAATCCTGTCAGTTTGCCTTGCCCAATCATTCACAGACATCAAAT
>JAWWEV010000115.1:96004153-96020660 GCA_035583235.1 Hafferia zeledoni
AAATTTCCTTAACTGTCCCATTTCAAACACATTAATCCTGTCAGTTTGCCTTGCCCAATCATTCACAGACATCAAATACTGAGCTTGCTACTTTGAAATAATTATGGCAGAAATGTACTCTGTGGTTTAGCAAAACACAAATGTTTTCCATATAAAAATGCTAAAATGGGACCAAATTCACTGCAGGTGTTAAACTCACCATCCTTTGGAGGCTATGACTGGGAAAAAAAGTAAATCTGCATCAATGGAGTATAGCAAGAATTTCAGTGATGCTGCTGGACTTGGTCCTTCTGTTACATCTTCTATGACATCCATAGCTGATCTTTCGTGCTAGATGCTGCTGCATCCCATTAAGAGAAATGGGTGTGTTTAATCTTTTTCTATGGTCTCTCTACTCTCTAGTCACAGAATGAGAACTTGAAACTCAGCTGTATTGGTTGGGGGGATCATGAATGTGTCTGTCTGCTCTCAGGTTATGGGTAATCTGAGTTCACCTTTTCAAGGTTAAAGACATTGAACACTAACAAATAGATTAGACTTATAAAGATTCTGCAAATAAATCACATTTAGCTTACTGTAACTTGTCATGATCTACCACAAGAAAAGCATCTTACACTGTGTCATAAAAGTAAAACATACAGAGATTCTTTTGTTTCTTGGTGCTTTTGACTATCACTATCCTCTGGTGATGGTTCAGAGGTTCTTTATGTTTTTCCAATTTTGCTCTTGTATAGGCCTCACCATCTAAAACTTCACTTCTCTTCCACAATACTGGCTTCTCTTTTGTTAAGTGGAATTTGATCTCTTGGCTATCTGAAATGTTCCATCAGTCACTGAATCTGTCATTTATTTATGAAATATCTGGAATTCAGCCTTGAAAGCTGAGTTTGCCCTTGGCAATGGGTCTTATGGGAGTTGCAATTGGTTGTTGATGCTTAGAAACCCTACTTTGTTAGTCTTCTGCCTAAAGCAACAATTTTTGCTGTTACCTTCTCTAGGTTTTAGATCAATACTTAGACATTCATATACAGAGTATAAACAAGCCCCATATTTAAAACAAAGTGCCCTCAGACCCAACCTTTGCAGGCAGAGAACCTCTGTTATCAAGCAGAATTCCTAAATTACACATTGGTGGCTCCAAAGAATTTCTCATAACAGAGAGAGTCATGCTATGTTCTTTTATCCGAGTGCTTTTACAACAAGAAATAAGTCATTGCAAATAACCTTCTCCCAAGCTGGGTTTAAACTCCAAACAACTGGCTACCTAGAAAACATATCACATACATAAACCTCATGGTATCAAGAAACAGATTTAGCTAGTAGAAAAAAAAGCCAGAATTTGAACTGCCTGGACTTTTCTCGATCATAAAGTGTCTAGCCTGCTAGCATAGACCAAATAAAGAAGAATACTTTGGCTTAGCTTCAGGAATATCCTCCAGCTCCTCCCTGTTGTTTCTGTGATACAAGGCAAATATTGCAGTGGTTAAACAATCACTTAATCAGGTGCTTTAACACCAGAAAATGAAATCACTATGTATAGCACAAAACTGTTTTTAAAGGAGTTTATACAGAGTAAATAGAAAGGAAAACAAAGGCAGAAAGAAAACACTCACATGTTCTTCATCAGTAAGGGGATTAATTTTCTTCTATAGCAATATGATGAACTGATGGTTACTGAGGAAAAGGCAAACCCAAAATCTGCATAGTGCCTTTCATGGCATTAACTTAAAATCTAATTTCAGCGCATGAAATCCATAACTTACAATAATCTACAAAAGGAGTGTTGTTCCATCACTAGTTTTGGATGGTCTTGTTAAAGCACAAAGAGGTGGAATTATCTCTACACTTTTAGAAGTTTCTTTTCAGAATGTCTTATTTGTGCGGCCATTCAGTTCTTAAAAAGGACACTGTCATGATATAGTTGACAAACAAAAAATGTAATGGCATAATGAAAATTTAACACAAGCTAAAATCCCCAGGAGGTTACTGTCTCCACATATGCTAAAAGAGAAATCATTTCCATGTTTTAATAATTAGTCCATCTCATAAAGAAGGCTAATAATGGATATTATTGAAACCAAGTTCAACATTCAAAATTTCTAATTAAACAATGAGTCCATTCTAGACTGAAAAAAAATTATTAATTCCTTTTCTTCCAAGTAACTAGCTGGACCATGTATGAAGCCCTACATCTGACAGAATCAATTTGTCTCATTATCTTTTCATGGTATAGTTCAAGTAAAACAAATAAAGACTGAGCTATGCCCTTTATGTAGCATTATTATAACAGCTTACTCTTCTCCTTTTGCTAAGCATGCTGAGGCATACAGTGGTGGTCCACTTGTAGCACTGAGAAAAATAAGCTATGGGGAAGAAACACACTGATCCCAAAGTTTCTCTTACACTGCATGTGGTTAAAACCTGGAAAACCAGCTCTCAGAATGGCACTATGGCACATGCTGCCTCTTTATGCCCCTGAAAATCAAGTCTTCAAGTATGTGGAACAATACCATATCAAGATTTTTCTGATTTTTTTTTTTTTTTTTTCAGAGACCCACACTTAAGAGCTTCCTTAACATTCAACTGCATAAGCTAATTGCTATTAACCCAGTTGCTGCCATCATACTTTTCACTTTCATGAACAGTCAGCCAGTAGATACAAAAAAATATTTCCAACCACGTATTCAAAGCTATTTCTTTGTCACATATTATTACAGAAAAATGTTGGCTTTAATATTTTATAAGGTGCGCTAAGATTCCAATGACTAAAATTGTGATGAAAGCTGATGGAAAATAATCAGCAGGTACAGAAATCTAAATCATTCTTTGCTGTGAAAGTCCTCGCTCTTTTTCTACATAATATTTTCACTAATATCAGTTGTAGCTCTGCACAAAGCAAGAGCTCAGGATTTTCATACATTGTTGAGGTGAATGTTGCCAGAAGTTATTTAAGATTTATGCAAATGTACACTCTAGGAGAAGCCAGCATTCCTCCTGCATGGAAATCTCTTTTAAATTAATGCAGGTTTTGTCTTCAAAAAAACATTCCTTTTGATAGTATGTTGTTTTTTAACCTTTTCAGATTGATGATCTAGAATCAAAGTAAAAATCATTCATGATTTGCTCAGTCAGAATGAAATGTGTACATGTGTGCAATAACAATCATGTAATTTATTTGTGCATGGGTTTCAGAAGATGGATTGGAAATATTCAGTCTTGAAGGTCACGGTGTGTGGTGATAGGAAAGGATGTTTTTCTTTGCTTTTTATTACAGCTGTGCTTCTCAAACCTTACAACCATAGATTTTTTTTAAAACTCTTCCTCTACCCAGAAGAATTAAACATTGATCGAGAAGCAATAACTTAAACTTACATACAGAAGATAAAGTGACACTGTACAGCATTTTGCATCTCACAGGTGTTCAGCTTCACATCTGGAACTAGCTTCACCTTTTGTAGAACCAGACAAAAATGCTGATAATGCCCCAGCAATACAAGGCTCCTGTTCGTTTAGAGCTGCACACTAAGGCAGAATTCAGCTTCCTTATCAGCAGGTGTCTGCAGAGGCCAGGCTGACCATCAGCAGGTGCCTGCAGAGGCCAGGCTGACCATCTGAGTCTGCCCTGAGCCTGGGACTGAGGGACAGGTCCAGGGAGTGATATGGTGAAAGTGAAATCAAGCCTGCAAACTGTCCAGCCCAAGCTACACACTGCAAAACTTCAAACTGATCTGTAAGATCAGCCATTTCAGCTGTACTGGGTCAAACCCACAGAAAATTGAAAAAAGAATGAATGTGGAAATGTAAAACCTTAAAACAATAATCAGTATGTTTTGGTAGGAATCCATGATGTTTCTTATCCTACAAAGGTGCAGAAGTATGTTGCTCAAACACAAAGTACTCTACAAGCTGTAGGCAATATTCTGGAGATGTTACTATTCAACATAAAAAAGATCTGCTATGTATACATACAAAGCAGTATTACAGTTGAATGAAACCTTAAGCAAACACAAACTCTAAGCATTGTAGAGTATGAAAATTAGAAGCTAAGGGAAAACACAGACAGTTCACACTATAAAGTAAATGGTTTCATTTACTGATGCATACTTAAAAATAACATCTTTAAGAGAAAGGTGCTCCTGCAGAAATCAGCACTGGGCAGACAAATCTGACAGATACCAACAAGTACTCAGAACATTTCATGTAATATGAAAATGTGCTAAACAGTTAACAAAAGAAGAAAAATGGAAGAAAGAAGTGTGCACACATTCATATCTCCCTCTGCAAAAGTTAAATTAAAACAGCTTCTTCTGGGCTGCACTGACCTTACTTACATTGGTCTCTGCTCTAGTAAATAGTGAAGTCCTGAGGACTATTTAGCCCCTAAAGGATTAAATTACATGTGCAGCTTCATTCACTGTTGGCAAAGGCAATATTCACATTTCTGATGCTGCATGAAACCTTAAGTGTGTGCTGACTATAGTCTTTGAGGCCAACTCTTCTCTCGTCATCCCCAGAAATCACAGAATACTGAGCTGGAAGGGACCCACAAGGATCATCAAATCCTACCCTTAAGTGAATGGCCCCCACAGGGACCAAGGCCACAACCTTGATGTTACTGGCACCAGGCTCTAACCAACTAATCTCAGGGTCAAATTTACTTTTCATTTATTCATTTTTATTGGTGCAAAAGAGATGAGATGGCCCTTGTCTTTGGTTTAGTTTTTTTTAATCACAACAATGAAAAATGAATGTACAAAGAACAGGTTCTGCCTTTGGGATGACATCCTGTTTGTTCAAATTAAGTCAGGGGTTTTTTTCTTTAATTTGTTGGTTTGCATGAGTCAAGAGAGTGGATTAGTAGATGAAAAAACAAGAATAACAATGTAGCTTTGAGTACATCTGTCTCCTGTACATATAAGAAATAAAAACAGCTGAAGAATTTAATTTATTCAAAATATAAATGACAGATGAAGGTCTGTAAAGCATGCTTGAAAAAATATTTTCCTTAAATAAGATTTTTTTCTTTGCAGAGTTTTATCTTAAGATACCACAAGATATTCTGTAAAAGAAATATACCAAAATTATATCACCATACCTCACACTAATCTTAGATAGGTCCTAGCCCTTTAAATACACCATTCTCTGTTTCAACAAAGCTCGATAAAATGGGCAGCTTTATTCCTAGTTATAGACAAAAGCATTCATTTTTCTAATGCCATATATAAATTTGCTAACTATACAAATATAAACTATAGACGAGTTCAAAACCCAACCTTCAAATTTTTCAAGTATAACTTGACACTGAGAGCTTTCTCAACGACCAAGTCTTTAGCAGACACACTCTAGACAACTTCTGCTGTCTGCCCAAGTACAGGCAACATAAAAATACAGTAGCAACATGTAGCTCAATATTGTATCAATAAAAAAAATACTGTAACTCCTTTCTAAAAGTCATGTTACACATCTCAACTCTTTTTTTAAAAGTCAGCGCAGTTATAGGATAATACACATTATGAATATACTGTAACTTGGTCTCCTAAAGAAATTAATGAGTACAGTCTCACATGTTAGCCTGGTGAGAAACAGATTTAAAGATATTTAGATTCATACAGTCTCTGAAATTTTATGTGACTTTTAAAAACATGTAGTGTAACTAAACTTGCATATTTTTGTAAAAAGAGTTCAATATTTACAGACTACACAATGGAGAATGGAATATTTCTATGGAACTCGGAAACATTTTCATGAAGACGAAAAACCAAATCACTTCACTTTGAGAGTAGTATCTGAAGTATTTAAAAAAAAGTTTATTAAAGACACTCAGATCAAGAGGAAGCTTCATACTACCAGTAATTTTTCCCGAACCTGTTTTTCAAGGAAGTTCATAGAGGGACACAAACGTGACTGTTCCTGAAAACCAATGTGTTGGTGTACAAATAGATCAAAGCAGAAAGATCAAAGATCTTGATCCTGTATTTAAATAATTTTTTTCATACATTACTGAATAAAGTCAGCATTATGTCAATCACTTCAGGTAATAACTATGAATTATTATTATGTTGATAGTAGGAACCATAATATATTTAAGCACTTCAGTGATAGATATACAGAATAAGAAACTTTCTTATTTGAAGAAACAACTTTGTTGGGTATTTTTCTTTCTTTTTTTGTTTGTTTGTTTGTTTGTGGTTTTTAATATTTAGCAGGAAAAGGAGAAATATTAACATTAGGCAAAGTAGATTCTATTATCTGGGATTGTTTCCTTCAAAATGTCATGATTATGTGCTGTAAAATGTCTTTTGCTTTCCTAGAAAACTTTATTACTGGTAATTGTTGGTCTAGTAAATACAGCAGAAGTATAAAAAAGTTAATATTACAGGACTCTTGAAAGTCATTGATAACAGTGGCAAGTCTGTCAGTTTTCAGTGTGGATTACTAAATGGTAAGATTAGCCAAATGAAGATTAGGAAAATTCTCTGGAGTTATTAATATGCCCATAATAGTTTTCCACTAGATACCCTGGGAAATGTTTATACTCAGAGCCAGAACTACACAGATGGAACATCATCAATATTAAGACATATTGCCAAATTTAAGGCTTTTTTCTGAACTATCAACTCTCCAAATTATTTATTAAAAAAAACCCCAAACACATAAAAAGAAAAAAAAAAAAAGAAAGAAAAAATACAAAGCAAAGTAAAACAGATCTACAAAACAAAGCAAAGACTCAGACTTATTTCCCCTACAATGTCCAAGACCCAGAGTGTTAACCTGAGCACAGAGGGAGGCAAAGCTGACACTACCTGAAATAAATACACCACTCTAACAGTGACATATCTGAAAAAGGCATTTTCTTCTTCAAGGAAAGTATGAGCTTTTTGTTGTTACTCTCAATTATTTATTTATATTTCTTACATTTCCCAAATTCTATTGAATATTTTATGAATCTTGTGAGCAAAAAATTAAATACTACAATCTGTTTTTATTTCAGAGCATTCAAAACTTCTTTTACTAAATAAAAATAATATCAAAAATTAATTAAATCCATCCTCCAATATTAATCATATTAAGAACCCTTCTACAAATAATTGACATAACCTTCTATATAGGTAAATGAGTGACATACTGTAGCATTCTTGTAGCTTGGTTAAAATTTCACACAAACTTATTTTTTCTCAGAGAAGGACAAAATTATATTGGCATCTTGCCTCAAAAATTTAAATCAACAGTAAAAGAAATCTTAATCTTCTGACACTTGGATTTGTTGTCAGATAAAATATAATTGTCCATTTCTCAGTCTTTTGATGCTTGGAGTCATGAAGTATCCATGCATTGGCTGTACAAAATATTAACTCTTTAACTTAACAAAAAATGAGTTTAGGGGGAGAAAAAACAAAACTGTGCAATGAGATGGTGGTAGTTTTCTATTAAGAAATAGGTCTCATATTTGTTTTGCTAATTAACATTAACATTCTTTACATTAACAGAATCACTGTTCTAAGTTTCCTACCACAAGCTTGAACCCACCAAACACTTCTTGTGCCAGTTACTGGCAAAAAATAATGAGCAAGCTTAATTCAAACTGTAGGTGCATACCACAGCCCAAAGAGATCTGACACACTGAGAAAGAATCTGAACTACGTAGCCAAATTATAAAAAAGATTAAGTCACTACTGGAGTTGTGAAGGGTATGAAAAATGCCTGTAAGAAAATTTTACATTTGCATAGGGCTTGAGAAGACAGAATGACCTACTGAAATCTTAGCTGCCACCAAAATGACTTGTTTTCTGCTTTGGTAATACAGAAAATTATATTTGATAATATAATCCTTTCAAAACCTGTGAATAGACACAAAGATTTAGAAAGGACAGAAACATCTGCTAGAGGATTATTGGGGATAACTGTTCCTGAAACTTCTCATGACTGCCCAGTCTTTCTAACAGAGTACTTTGGCTGTCACAAAGACTGGACTAAACATTTGTCTACAACATGCCATCCTCACTTAAACTCTGAGCAGGAATAAAGCAAAGAAGAACAACCCAACAGTGTTTACCAGGCCAACACAATCTGTCAACTGTGGATCACTACTGCCAAGGTGGGTGTTGTCACCTGTCTGAAAACATGTCATTGCTGCTCTTGCATTTCCAGAAGAGGGATCAGCTCGAAGTAGCCACACTAATGGGATTCTGCAACTTTAGTTTCCTCAGAGTACAAAATAACCTTCATGGTCTTCAAATATCACACTGACAGGAATGGTGGCTGACATGCTTGCAATAACAAAACAAACCCATGATTTCTAAAACAGAACACATAAGCCTTTGCAGCTCATACAAAAGACAGTCCAAACAGAGACCTCAGCGTTGTCCAACTTGTTCTCTTTAGATGGGCTGCAAAGGAGAATGCATGACAAATTTATATGTGAAACCACAAGTTCCCCAGGAAAACACTGAAATGAGAAATCTGTACTCTCACTATTTATATCTCCCTTCCATAGCTGATATTTTTTCACTTTATAAAGTATAGACCCACCTTGTCCCACACCTGTGCAACAAAGTGTATGCAGATAAATTCGTTTGCTCCCTGTAGTGCAGCACTAACTGCTAAAATCTTGTCAAAGTGCCCCCAGCAAAGAGCTCTGTTATACACAGTCATTTCCCAATACACTTGGATATACTGGTAATCAAAACTGTTGGTTTTGAAACGGGAATGATGGTCAGAGAAAGGATGACCCATAACAAGAACAGTGAGTCTGCAATTCACCAATTTGACAATCAGAATTTGTGGCTTGCAAAACACTTCCATTCTGCCACCTCTCAAACAGAAGGCAGAAGATGAGCAGAAACTCACCCCTTGCTGTTTGCAGATTTTTTCAAGAAATGGCATAAACAGCTTCAGAACTCAGATGAGGTAACATGTGAAGCATTGTTATCTTCTGTCCCAAGCCAGGGAGATTTCCTCACATCTATTTCTTGAAGGAGTCTCTGCTTAACACTTTGGAAATCAATACAGGATACCTACTGTGGCATGTCTGCCCTACAATTTTGCAAATTCATCTTAATATACCAAAGCACATTAATGCACTTAGTGAACTTTGATTTTTGTTTTTGAAAAGGAGGAGGCAAAAAAGAAACCTGGAGGCAAACAGTACGTAATGTTAAGTGATACCCTCTGACTTTTCATCAGATACCAAAAATGCAAACTACAAGCCATAAAGCATGTCAAATTTCTAAAGAAGGCTATAGAAAAAAGTAAGAAATTCTGTTAGAACACTGCAAAACATTTTAGTTCTTGTCTTAGTCTACTCTGAAACCATAGTAAAATTTATAGAATGTTGCAAAGGAAAACTATATTTTTTTAGGTTTGAGTTGTTTTTGGTTTTTTTTTTTTTTGGTTTCTCTTACAATGGCCTTCTAAAAACTAAAGTCATATCTACAGAGCAACTGCATCTTCCTTGCAAAATCACATCTAAAAGTTCTGTGAATGTTCAGGGTTAGATCAGAAATTGCGTTAATCTGGCAAGGAAAAACTTCAGCTTCCAAATCTTGTCACTAAAAAGACATTTGTGCCAATATTTTTAAAATAGGCAGAGAACTAATAATTAGCATTCCAGTAATACTGTGTTTTGAGAGGAGAGACTGGTGATCCATGAGACATTCACTCCTGGGAAAGTTAATTTCTATATAGCTACAAAGTGAACTTTATGTTCTTGGGGCCTGTTCCTACAGCAATACATATAGTTGTCTTTTGATTTTGATTGTGGATTTTTAGTCATATAAGTGTTAAAAAAATATTACTCTTCTTTTTTTTTTGTTTTGTTTTGGAATTCCCTTTTTAAAAAGTCCGTGTACATTTATCAATATTTACAAAACTGAAAGGTATGAAAGAGCAGTAATGAAAAGAAAGAACTATTGTTATAAAGCAGGCACAACATGTAACAAACCAGAATTAATTCAATGCATAACTTTAAAGGTGGACAACCTTATCAGGAAAGGAATATCTCATGAAAGGCAAACACACACCTCTTTTATTTTTCCTTTTCCTACAGGTATTTTTGCTATTATAAATTTATCAAATAAAAAACAAATAAAAATGTAAAAATCAAGAACTGACTGATTATTAGAGGTAAGCAGTGCAAAAACTTTCTAAAACAATTATTTGTCAGTAGATAGCAAGGGAAAATCAGATAATTAATTTTTAATTTACTGAATTGTTTAATTAGATGCAAGGTCTCAAAGCCTTTCACTTTCAGGTTTCATCTCTTAACTTCTCCCTCCTAAATTTATAAAACACTAGAAGTTTAACTTGTTTGTGCTGTTGTGTGTTTTTTTTTTTTTCCAGAAATCTTTCAATATATCAAACTCAATGTTTTTGAGAACAGCCTAGCATCTATAGTTTCATTTTTCAGTTAATATATTTTGAATCATCATTGACAATACTATTTTGAAATCTATTTCTTAGAAAGACTCCAGGTGGTTGATTTGAAACTAAGGTCAGCCTTTTGACATTTTCTTTATAAGACCACCCATGTTAACAAACAAATAAATTAGAGATATTTTCCTCAATAATAGCTTACTTTAAAAATTAGAATTTCATTGCTTCAGCGTTCATTTGGGTGAATTGTTGGTCTCACCTTGGCATTTAATTAGTCACTTGGAAGAAAACCAAACCAAACAAATCACCAAATACTGTCATGTGGGCATCTATTTGTACTGCATAAGTTATCAATTAATTATCTTTTTTTCAGTAGGAGTAATTATCCTCTTCACTTGCCAAAATGCATTAGCATCTCTGTAAATGTAATACCAAATTTAGAAACATTTTTCACTTCCCTTTATGTCCAATCTCCTTGTTTTCCATCCTTAAATTGATGCCCTTAAACGGGTCTTTACACTCTCTCTTACCCCCAAATTAATTTGACAAACACATAAAAGAATGAGAAGTAAATATTTAAATTTTTGCTCCAATGGAATATTTGGAATATTTCCTGCCTGGAGCATGTACTGTGCTTTACTCTGTTTAATTAAATTCATTTTTCATATCCAACATTGGAAGAATGTCTTTCATTGGTTTTCATCATTCATGTCCTATTTCCAGTCTATTGTACATGTTTGTTCCTTGATCCAAGCATTCACCTCTAGCTGCTTTGAAAATTATTGGTAGGAAAACACACTCACCTTCAGGCTCCCCACAGAGTGTACACTGTGACTCTGCAAAGAAAAAGAAAAAATTATAATTTCGTTATTTTAAGATGTCATAATTATATCCAAATATAACAAAACTTAGAGAACTCAAAGTTAGCATGAAAAATACAAATCTATTTTGAGCATGCATTTCTTAACAGCTGAAAAATAATTTTCAAAAAAGGGGTTTTGCGGATGAATTTTAAAAAAGAACTATATAAAAGTTTAGTTACATTTATATAACTATCACCTTCAGAGACTCCAGCTGAACGAATTCATCTAGCAGGACATTTTGCTGCCACGTGACTTTTTTTGTATTTTCATATGTACCACACTGCAGTGACAACAGTCACTCAAAGTTTAAGCCTCCTAATATTTAATTTTAAGAGATAGCAAACAGTAATAGTGACAGAGTTATTATATTGCCTTCACAGAAAAGACTCCCAAATTCTGCCAGGCAAGAGAAATCAAACTGTCATAAATGTGTAGGTATACTCTGCAAAATATTCAAGTATAGAAAAGAAGAAATAAAACTCCATCATAACGAACAGACAGTCTCTACATGTGCAATTACTATTTTATCCACACACCACTCTTTGCTGTCTTAACAATTATTTTGCATAATGTACAAATATATGCACACGTGGAGGAATTATTTTGAAGTATCCCTTGAGACCAAGCTGCTTCAGGAGATAGTATCAAGCTGTAGAACAAAGCTATCGTTTAGAACCCAAATACCAGAATCAATAAAATCAGAGGGAATGTAATCAAGTTCGCAGATAATTCTGATAAACTGGTAAAAGTCCTACTAGAACAAGAAAGCACAGCACATTTTAAATCACAAATTTCTGAAATCTGCATTTTAACACTCAGCTGAAAAGGCAGTTTAACACGTCTGGTGTATAAAAGTCCAATATGAAAGCTTGTTGAAATTATCTCCATCTTGAATAAGAAATAGAAGACTGGACTTGAGCTGTGATCTTCACTCAAAGGCAAAAAAAAAGCCAGAAAAATAGAATATGAAACGCTTGCACTGAGCAGATTGACCTTTATAGCCCTGCTGTGACACCGACAGTTATTTAGAAGTACTTTCTCCATATGGATAAGAAGCTGTCTCAGTAACCCACTGTTGTAATGGCACTTGACCCTACATCTTTCATATATTTTAAACATGTTAATAATCATTGTGGTTTTACTACTGCTAGACACTGTAGCATGCACAAGGGAAAGGAATGAGAAAAAATAAGCTTATCTAGGCAGCTCTGCTGCTGATAGGTGGATCACAACTTTTAGAACAGCATAAAGCTTCATGATAGAGAGGAATTACATTTGATGCAGTTCAGCACATGAGACCTGTAACTGAACTGTCTATCGATAGACTCACTAGTGCCCAGCAGATCTGACAAAGTGGAAACAACACTCCAATATTAGGCTTGAGAAAACTTCCTATGAAAAGCATGAAAAGCCTGGCCTCGAGTAACACAGACCACTTTCACTGCTGGATGAAAAATGCACTTGCCACAAGCTGAAGTGATGCAGAGGAAACAGCTCCGAAGATCTTTTTTTTCGCTTTTAATTCAAAGACTTTCTGAGGTTTTACTGAGATGGGCTGCCTGCCTGTGTGAAGTTGATTGATAAGGATGAACAAGCCAAGACTTGATTTCTGAACTTCTGACTTTTTCTGATCCTCTGTGTTCTGCTAACAACTGCTTCACTGGTTTGTTACAATCCAAACAGTCTGCCTGACATTTTTTGCTGCTCAAAACACCATTTCTGAAGGTCCCCACTCAACAGTACAAGTCACTAACTTCCCTCTTTCTAGCTCATAAACATAAAATAGTGCCAATATTGCAAGTCTGCAGCAGGCTAGATAGTCTACCTGCAAAATGAGACTTGCAGCTATGAGTGGTGCCAGAAAGTTGTCCAACAGCTAGAGAGGTGTCAGCACTATCCCTGCCAGACCACTGCTTTGTTGGAATTCTTTCATATGTTTCTTTAAGGTCCCATCTCTGTGGGCAACTCAGGTGTTTCTTCCCCTCTCTCAGCATGCCTGGGGAGAGTTCATGGGGGGATTTTGTTTTATTTCCTGAGTCTGGGAATTACTGCAAACTGACAGCAGCACCTCTCTCTTTCTCCACTGGTAAAGAAGCAGACTCTCTGGATGTGGATGATTCACCAGCAAGCCTCTGTTTACAAATTTCCCCACTGTAGTTTGCTGCTGTGGGGGAGGACAAGATACCCTTTTTGTTGTGCTTGACACATACAGAGAGAGTGACAAATAAAAACACAACCACTTCTACTAGGCATGTGAACAACATGACAAGGAGGTTGTACAGAGCTCTGTATTCCACAGAGCCTCTGTGTGTGAGAGAGAAATAATTATTTATCTGTATAATCTGTTTAGATCTGTACATTCTATGGTTATTGTTGAGAGATTGCATGCCTTAAGCTTCCAAAACTAAAATCACATAAAACATACACATGGCACTCAATTATTTGTAGATTTACATCAAACAGAAACACATAAATCTTAAAATTCTTTAAAGAAGCTATGACTTGACACTCATTTTAACTTCTTTTCTATGTAATGAAGTTGCTGCATCTTATTAGAAAAGATCTTTCTGGAAGATGGGTCAATACTAAGCACCTGTTTAATTTAAAATTTTTCTATTTAAATTGCATTTCTTCAGACAGATGACAGCAATGAAGAACATGACAACAGTGACAACAGTTACCACTCCATCAGATGAAATTACTTTTTTTATTCTTAGCTGTACCTCACCCAAGGTTGAGTGTCTCAGCATTACTGTTCAAAATCTAAACTAGTCTTAAAAATTTTACCAATTATAGTAGAAAGAAAAACAGCCATCTAATCTGCCTTAGAGATGTATGTCGCATGAGATAAATCAGTAAGTCATTTTTGTAAGTACCCATACCCTATTTTATATTGTAAGAGGTCTGAGACTACGTCTTCCTAATAACATTGCCCATAAAAGAGAAATGTTCATTGTAGGTGACCTCTGGAGGTCATCTGGCTCAGCCTCCCACTGAGAGCAGAGCAGGGCTGTTGCCAACACAAGTTCAGCTCAACTGTAACTTAATAGCCAAGTCCTGAAAACCACCAAGGATAGAGATTCCACAACCTCAATGAGCACCCTGCTCCAGTGCTGCCTCAGCCTTGTTGGGCCCTATTTGAATGTCTCGGTCTGCAGTTTAAGGCCATTCTTCCTTGTGCGAAGATGACTTTGTCTTCAAGCTGTCTGTAACTCTCCTTCAAACAGCTGTAACCCACTATGGATCTTCACACCAACACACTAAATAAGCCCAGCTCTTTCAACTACTCTGACCAGAGGGCCCTCTACTAGACTCCTTCCAGTTTCTCCCTATGCTTGCAGAAGCAGGGAACTGCAGCCACTGAACACAGTATTCCAGGTGCAACCTCATCAGCACCAGAGGGAAACAGTAACCTCCTCAACTTGCCAGTCATTCTCATCCAGGCATAGCCCAACGTGCACTTTACCTGTTTGCAATGAGAACACTGTCTGTTCACTCATATGTGACTGGGTGTTCATATTCATTCAGTGAAAAACAAACAAACAAACAAACAAACACCAAAACATTAATAAATCAAGTCTTAGTTGGATCGATTCCATGATCCAAGTCTCCCACCAATTATAGCAGTGCTATATGTGAATTCTCAGCCTCAGACAAGTGACTTCTTTACACCCATGCCAGATGAAATGTCAAAAGGGCTTAAGATACTGCATGTTGTGATGGAAGAGGAGCAGGGACATGACCACATTTCAAAGATATTTCACAGAATCACAGAATATGCCAAGCTGGAAGGGATCCACAAGGATACTCAAGTCCAACTCTTGACTCTGCACAGGAGTCACAGTATGCAGCTGAGTATTGTCCAAATGCTTCTTGAACTTTGTCAGCCTTGGTGCTGTGACCACTTCCCTGGGGAGCCTGTTCCAGTGCCCAACCACCCTCTAGGTGAAAAAACTTTTCCTAATACTGAACTTAAATCTCCCTTGACACAACTTCAGGCCCTTCCCTCAGTCCTGTCATTGGCCACCACAGAGAAGAGATCAGTGCCTGCCCCTCCTCTTCCCCTCATGAGGAAGTTGTAACTGCAATGAGGTCTCCCTTCGGTCTCCTCTTCTCCAGGCTGAACAGATCAAGAGCCCTCAGCTGCTCCTCACACAGCTTCCCCTCCAGGGCCTTCATCACCATTGACCTCCTTTGGACACTCTCTAATAACTTAGTATCTTTCTTATATTGCACTGCCCCAAACTGCACACAATATTCAAGCTGAGACCACCCAGTGCAGAGCAGAGTGGGACAATCCCCTCCCTCACCTGGCTAGGCGATGCTTTGCCTGATGCCCCCCAGGACACGGTTGGCCCTCCTGGTTGCCAGGGCACTGCTGACTCATATTCAACTTGCCATCAACCAGGACCCCCAGGGCCCTTTCTGTGGCGCTGCTTTCCAGCATCTCATTCCCCAGTCTGTATGACCAGCCAGGGTCGCCCCATCCCAGGTGCAGAATCCGGCACTTTCCCTTCTTGAACTTCATATTATTGGTGATTGTCCAGTCCTCTGATTGGTCGAGGTCTCTCTGCAGGGCCTCCCTGCCTTTAGACCTCTCCCTTGCACAATTCCTAGTAATGGATTATATCTCTACATATCTGATCCATCTAAAATATTAAAATTATACTTACGCATAAGGTATTCTTTCTTTTTAGTATGTTGCTAATCAGTTGCACTCAACAAAGATGCTCGTCCTTGCAAACACTCACACATCTGAGTAATTTCTTTGTCATAGCTCTCAATGGTAAAATGACTAATACAGGCAAGTGTTCAGAGATTTAGGACCCAATAAATCAATAGAACAAGGAAAACCTGTATTTATATTATTAATCTCACTCTGTCATTGTGAAATTGTCTAGCCAAGAGAAATAATCTTCCAAGATACAAGAACTCACTGACAAAATAGGTCATAAGAAAGATCTTTTGAAGACATAAATTTATCATGAAGACACAATCTTTTTCCCCCCCAAATATTATGAAACATTTCACTTTTATAGTTTTTCTTGTCTAACCTAAATGATAAGAACTAAAAATAATAAACCCAGACATATAAATGCCAACTTTCTTTCTCAAAAAAAAAAAAAAAAAAAAAAGCTGAGTTTAACATTCAGTTTTAATTTAGAGTGAAAATAAATTATTCTGCTAAACATGTTTACCTTTCCTTTGTATATACATTTCTTGTATGGCTGATGCAAGTATAATAAAAACTACTATAAAGAGGTACAATAAGG
>JAWWEV010000115.1:96030361-96053284 GCA_035583235.1 Hafferia zeledoni
CTGGTAAATGGACTGGAGTTGGACCAAGGGTTGGACTTGATGATCTCAGAGGTCTTTTCCAACCCAATCGATTCTATAATTCTATGATTTTAGTCAAACTGCTCAAACTAACGGCTTACAAGTGTTATGTCCATATGAAACATTTTTTCTACCATGTAGGTCTCCTTACTGTATTAGCTTAATAGCTCCAAAAATCCAATTCAGCTAATTTGGAAATAAGAGTTTATCATGAAAGAAAGAAATTTTTCTATGTAGAGTCTAGGAAAAGAGACACAAATATACAGATAGGAACAAAGGATAAGAATGGACTTTGTGAGAAAGAGCTTGGTAACAAGAATCAAGAACTGAAGATATCAACTGACAAAAATAATGTATTTTTTACCAAGTAAGGTAACAAGTATCAGGAAGTAAGAAGCATCACAGAATCCAAATGCAAGGCTCTAATAAGTACCTACAGCAAAATGGTATACACAAAGATTGAGAAAAGGGGGGGGGGGGGGGGGGGGGGGGGGGCGGGGAGAGGATCAATAGATCCAGAGAAAGAAGGAAAGATACATATGAGAACTCAAGCGTTGTTGGTTTGGGATTTTTTTAATGCTGTAAGCATTGATATTGCAAACATCTGCAGACATTCACATAAGCATAGCCACAAATGACTGCTCAGTTCATGTTTATTGAAACACTGATGCTCTTTGGAAGTGCTCCTAGCTTCATGTGAATTCCCTGGAGAGAATACAAGCACAGTGTAGCTAAATGCAATACTCATTCACAGTAGGAGCATGGTCTAATTGTGGGATATGCAGCATCAACACTGTATATGAAAATTGAGAGATGTGTGACTCAGATGTTTATTTTTTGAAAGATGGGGAACTTAAAATACACAACAGTGAGAAGTGAAAATCAGGATCTTGGTATGTATCAACATGGCTCAGCCAAAATCAAAGGAATCTCACTTTTTTTAAAATCAATTATTTGGCCCAAGATCTTCCAATCTGTGGGTAATAATACAACTGGAGACAGAGGCAGCAATTAGGAGAATGCAATCGGATTCAAAAGGTTTTCCATTATTTTTTGTGACTAGATGAGCAGATGGCAAATGCAGCTTAACACAGGAAAAAATGTGGGATAATTAGCAGGGAAACCAAACACCAACTTAGAGAATATGTACTAAATGGAAATCTCATCTAGGAAGCTAATCAAGAGAGGAATTTGGGGGTTATTATGAAAAATAATTAAAACCATCAAATAATTTCACAGCTGTTGGAAAAGAAGGCAAAGATGATAGCAGGTTACATTAATAAATAGATACACCACAAAGTAAAGCGCTATTATTAGTGTTCAAGGCATTTATTACAAACCATCTAGAATACTCCACCTGACTCTGGCAGGCATGGGAGTGTGCAACAAGGCAGCGTAAATCATAATACTTGGATCTGACTGATAAAAGAGAGAGATGTGTATAGAGCACTGAGCTTAGGTATGTCCTACAGCAGAAGTGGAGGTGGAAGGGGTTGGGACCAGAAGACTTGTAGTTTCTGGGCTGAACAGGGAGTCTGGGGTAGAAACGAGGACCAATGATGGGGGCAGAGCTTAGACAGAGTAGGGTCACTGCAGGAGAGAAGATATGTGACTATGGGTCATGGGTAGGGGAAGTCACTTGAGAAATCAGAGAAGGGTGTATGGTGGGTAGCTTCAGATGGACTGAGAGAAAAGAAGCTACTTTAGAGAAAATTCAGAATTACTGGGGAGGCTCTAGAACAGTGTCAGTGTCATTAATTTGGATTTTATTTGTGGACAGGGACCCACACATGCAAGCTGCTCCCTTGCTCCCACTTCATTCTTCTTTTAATTTTTGTTTCAATAAGGAGATTAAATATGTGTGACTGAATTGTCCATCGATTTGGCAGTTCTCTTCCATTCACTATTCCCACCACCTTTGCTCATTGTCCTGCATTTCAACAGGGAGCTTGAAACCTAGAAGACAAGTTGCTAAGAGATCTGAGAATATTGGCATCTGGAAAGACAAAACAAAAGCCCAGCATAAGACCCCCATTGGAAAGGCAGCCATACAAGCTCAGCATCTATCAGATTTATTTGATCTCTCAATCAGCACAGACATTATGTTGAAATCAGCTATTATACAAGCTGCTGCTTCCTCAGCAGCTGGGATTTAGGGGACATGGGAGAGAGCCAAGCATAGTGTGAATAGGGAGGCTTTGCAGATGTTGCAGAGGAAGTAAAGATATTACTTGGGGTGGGAGGAAGGTTATTTATAAGGAACAAGAGGAAACAGGACCAGGCCCCTGCACCATAGGAACATAGGTCACGAATTTATAAGATAGTTTCATTAGTTCTAGCATTAATCAAACATCTTGGTTGCTTTCCAAACACAATGTGGCATTGAAATGTTCAACATAAATCTAATTTTGAACTAGTAAATTACAACAAGTCATCAAAGCCAGTATTTTCAGCAGAAGAATTTGAATGTAATAGCTGACATATACCAGGTACTAATTGCAGTTTGATCAAAGAATAGAACACATAAATATTTTCTTTGGTTGTTGTCCCTTAAGTTTTCAGAGAATTAATGATCTCAGAGTAGTTTTCAACCAATATTGAAAAAGCATGGTACGTTTTTTAACTGAACAGAGAATCTCTAAATTACTGTTCTTAGAACATTTCCCCAGAGCTTGACTGTCCTTTGGAGTACTTTCAATCCATATCTAAAAGAAAAAAAAATAAGATCTTTACTGCAAATTTTTGTATGAAAAATAATTCTTTCTTGTTCTTTTACCTGCTTCCTTTTTTCTACCCAGTAGGAGGGAAACATGCAGCCTTATTGTCATATAACAATACAACCATAAATTTACCTGTACTGAGTAAAGTGGTACTTTGCTTCTGTTTATGTCAGTCATCTCATTAGTACTTCACTGGAGCAATAGGAATGAAACTGCCTCTGAGGCTATAGTCACTCTGAGACCATCCTGCAGGATGCCTCTAGGTTCATATACTCCCCATAGAATCACATTGCCATTTTTCTTTGGCAATAAATAACATATTTACTGTAAAAATTAAGACTACTTTTAAAGTAACATTCTAATTCACTGATATCCTATGTACTTACTACCACTTACAAGGTAGGTTAGTTAAAAAAATCATAATTTCTAACCAATGGTAGTTCATTGTTCCTGAGAACACATTTTCCAGCATTTCAGGCAGTAAGTTGACTTCATCTAGGGCCCAACTAAAGTGCCTCTACACAAATGCACACACCAGGTGGAATAAAAAAGAGGAGTTCGCGATGTGTGTGCACCTGCAGGTCTGTGATCTTATTGGCATCATCATGTGGTGATGTGGTGGGATGGCTTCCATGATTGGACTGTTGGAATAGAAGGATATAGGCTTTTTAGGAAGGACAGTTAAGGGAGACAAGGAGGGGAGTGTCACTCTATGTCATTGACCAGCTGGAATGCATGGAGCTCCACCTGGGAATGCATGAGGAGCCAATCAAGAATTTTGGGTCAGGATTAAAGGGAGGGCATAGACAGGTGACATTATGGTGGGGATCTGCTACAACCCATGCAACAAGGAAGACCAAGCAGATGAGGCCTTCTGTACATCTGGGAGCAGACTCTTATTCACAAGCCCAGGTCCTCATGGGGTACTTCAACCCACTGATACCTGGAGGTTCCTGGAATGTGCACATTTTAACATCCTTTGACAAGTGATAGAGAAGCCAATGAGGAGAGGTGCTATGATGGAACTTGTAGTCACCAGCAAGAAGAGGCTGGTAGAGAATGTGAAGCTCAAGGGCAGGCTTGGATACAGGGATCATGACATGGTTGATTTCAAGATCTTTAGGGCAGTGAGGAGGGTGAACAGCAAGCTCACCATTGTGGACTTCAGGACAGCAGACTTTGTCCTCCTCAGTGATCTGCTTGGTAGAGTACCACAACATAAATCAGTGGAGGGAATAGGGGCCCAAAAAAGGGATGTCATCCAGAGGGACTTTCACAGACTTGAGAGGTGGCCCACATAAACCTTGTGAAGCTCAACAAGGTCAAGTGCAAGGGCTTGCAGCTGGGTCAGGGCAGTCCAAAGCACAGACACATGTGGCATAGAGAATGGATTGAGACTAGCCCTGAGGAGAAGCACTTGGGCACCTGGGTGGACAAGAAGCTCAACATGACCACATAATGTCCACTCGCAACCCCAAAAGTCAACTGTACCCTGTGCTGCATCCAAAGAATTGTGGCCAGCGTGTCAGGGGAGGTGACTCTTCCTCTATTGCGCTCCCATGAGACCCTACCTGAAGTCCTTCATCCAGCTCTGGGGCCCACAGCATAGGAAAGACAGGACCTTTGGAGCAAGTCAAGAGGAGGGCCACAAAAGATGGTCAGAGGTCTGGAGCACCTCTCCTATTAAGACATGCCAAAAGAGCTCAGATTGTTCAGCCTGGAGAAGGAACTAGAAAAATCTACCCTTGAAAGAAGGTAGGTTTACATTAAATACTAGGAAGAATTTATTTATTATGAGGGTGGTGAGGCATTGAAACAAGTTGCCCAGAGAAGCTATGGATGCCCCATCCCTAGAAGTGTTCAGTTGGTGGGGCTTTGAGCAACTTTGTCTAGTGGAAGGTGTCCCTACTCATGGCAGGGAAGTTGGAACTAGCTGATCTTTAAGGTCCCTTCCAACCCAAACCATTCTATGATAAGAACATGTATACCATGGAAAAAAAGCCCCATCTAGGAAACCTGTTCCATAAAAGGAGGATGGATATGCAAACAACACCAGTTGGTACAGTTCAGTGTCTATTACAAATAAAAACATTCCACCACAGCACAATTCTGAAACATGGTTTATCTAGACTGGTACAGAAATAATTTCTTTTCATTGTGTAATGGTCAACAAATTCAAAATCTGGTTTGTTTTTTTTGGTGGGAACTCCTTTACAGAGTCCACAAATATGTAAAGAACATGCTCAAAAATCAGTGTTCAGCAAAGGTATCTGTCACAGGCATACTAAACCTGCAGTGTTACTTATTATTAAAGCAAATTCATGTTTTTACCATCCAGCAAAAGGTTCCTAAATATTAGTGATATTTTTATTACTGTTTCTGTTGCAACCTTGTTCTGTTACTTATGTAAAGAATTTTCTCAGGTAGAAAATAAGAAGCAGGAAATGGACTTGTGCTGCTTTAATTAAAAAAAAAAAAAAAAAAACCAAAAAAAAAAAAAAAGCAACTGCAAAAGGCTGCTGCAACCTGCTATGTCTCCCTCTTTGGCCCTTAGTCCAGATAAGTGTTGGCTACTTTTCTGCTAGTCATTCCACACTGTCACTCTTTCCTTCACAAAACAGCAGCCAGCCGGTCTGGCTTAATATAAAAGTTTACATAAAAAAGTGGCTACATTTTCCTTTCTTGAGTAAGCTGGAGAAAAGAGCACTGTGTGTGAAGTGTTAGGTATGTTTTACAAAACTCTGGTGCATTTCAAATCTAATCATAAAACAATGCCTTGTGCTCAAAGGTTTTCATAAGTGTTTTCACTGTTTTGTCTCCAGTGGGTACCATCAAGCATTTTTATTTTTTTATGTTGACAGTTTACTGTTCAATAAGTAGTTAGAGAAAGGACTGTGATTCTTCTGAACGTGAACAAGTGGCCATTGGGGGACACAAATGTTATGCTCATGTGTGCATGGGCCAGAATGCCCTAACACACATTTTCATAGAGTCCTAAAAAAAAAAATAAAATCTTTCAATAAGTGATACTTCACTGAAAACGTGTATGTGAACTACATAAGGCATGAGAATGTCTTAAGGGGAACACTGGAAAGCAAAATTCCTCCCTTAGCTTCCTGTTATCAGTGGTGGTTACTAGATTCTAAATTTATAGTCTAAATAAGGTGAAAACCACAGTAGAGGCATAAGAAATAAACGATTCTGACACTTAATTTTGCCCAGGGAAGCAAAATAATAATGATTAACAATTACACTAATGTACATTATTAAAGATACATAAGGGCTTCTTGATGCTTGAATAAAGGCTGGGTCTCAACTCCACCTACTTTGCCTCTGTCTTTAGTGCCATTTTTGCATTTCTGAAGGGGCACCAAGGAAGCCGATGTGCTGTCTAGCAGCATATGCTTTAGGTAAGGTGGTTGGGAGGGCAGGTTCCAGAAAATTAGCTTCACAATCCTATTTTCTGAAAAATCACATCCTTCTGTGAAAGTATTCTTAGGAAAATTATTTGTTTAATTTGTCATTATAAAAGCTAAAATAATACTGCTACAAATAATCTGAGACCATACTAATATATGAGATTTCATTAGCTGAGGAATAAAGAAGGTTTTTATAAAACAGAAATCATGATATTCTAATTTTGTTAAAATGGCATACAGAATGGTCATTAAATTTTATTAGGCTTGTAGAAAAATGGATAGGTGCTATTGTGTAAGTTTCATAGCCCCTACCTCAGATTCCTGCTAGTTACCAGAGCAATTCTGGACAAAATATCTCTCCATGCCAAATATTTCAAATTTAATATAACCTCCTCACTTTCCCCTTATCTGAAGTAAATATTCATGTAATGGTCTTCCATTCACTGTTGATGCTATCTAGAGTAAGAAAGTAGTTGTTCAAATATTTAGAGATGACAGCATAGGAAAGGCAAATTTCCTCTACCCAGTGCTTGCACTGTGCACACACAATCACAGAATCATAGAATCATGTACACTGGAAAAGACATCTCAGATTATCAAGTCTAACCGCTAACCCAGGACTACACAATCTGCCCCTCTTTCTAAGGTCCAACACTGTATTTGCCAGTACACACATACTGTGTTTGGTGCTTCCATAAAGAAATGATTTTAACAAAGCAACCCTTGCCTTCCATCACAGAATCCTAGAATCATTTATGTTGGAAATGATCTTTAAGATCATGAATTCCAAAAGTTAACCTAACTTTCCTAAGTTCCTAACCATGTTCCTAAGTGCCACATATACACATCTTTAAGTATCTCCAGAGATGGGGACTCCACTACTTCTTCGCTGGGCAGCGTGTTCCACTGCTCAACGACCCTTTAGCTAAAGAAATTTTTCCTACTATCTAATTTAAACCTCCCCTAGTGCAATTTGAGGCCATTTTCTTTCAGCCACTCCCCATCAGACTTGTGCTCCAGACCCTTGGACAGCTTCATTGCCCTTCTCTGGACACGGTCCAGTGCCTCAATGTCTTTCAAATAGGGAGGGGCCCAAGGCCGAATACAGAATTCCAGGTGCAGTCTTACACCGCCAAGTAAAGAGGGACAATCTCTGCCCTGGTTCTGCTGGCCTTGCTGTTACTGATATAGGCCAGGATACCACTAGCCTTCTTTCCCACCTGGGCGCACCCCTGGCTCATGTTCAGCTGTCAACCAGCACAACCAGGTGCTTCTCCACCAGGCAGCTTTCCAGGCACTCTTCCCCAAGCCTGTAGCACTACATGGGATTATTGTGTCCATAGGCAGGACCCATCACTTTGCTTTGGTGAACCTCATACAGTTGGCTTCTGCACATTCATCCAGCAAGTCCAGATCCCTCTGCAGAACTTTCCCACTCTCCACCAGATCAACTACTACCCACCTTGGTGTGACCTGCAAACTGACAGAGTGCACTTGATCCCATTGCCCAGATCACTAATAAACACATTATACAAGACTGACCCTAATATTGGGTCATGGGGAATACCCTTATGACCATCCTGCTGCTGGATATAGCTCCGCTCACCACAACTCTCTGGGCTCAGACGTTTATCCATTTTTTGTTTTACCTCGTGAACAGTTCACCTGTCCAGGACATGAGCAGCCAGTTTCTCTAGGAGAATAATGTGGCAAATGGTGTCAAAGGCTTTACTAAAGGCCAGTCACAAGATTATCTACTACATGACCCTCCCAAACACTCAAGTCAGACTGACAAGCCTGTAGTTCCCCAGATTCTCTTTCTGACCCTTCTTATGGACAGATGCCACATTTGCAAACTTCCTCAACTGGGACCTCCCCAGTTAGCCGGAGCTGCTGATAAACAATTGAAAGTGGCTTCACGAGCAATTCTGCCAGCTCCTTCAGGACTTTTGGGTGGATCCCATTCAGTCTCATAGACCTGTGTGTGTCTAGGTGGTGTAGTAGGTCGTCAACCACTTCCCCTTGGAATATGGGGGCTTCATCCTGCTCCCTGTCCCTGCCTTCCAGCTCAGGAAGCTGGTACCCAGAGAACTGGCCTTGCTCTTAAAGACTGAGGCAAAGAAAGTGTTAAGTGCTTCAGCCTTTTCTTCATCCTTTGTCACTGTTTCCCCATGCATCAAATAAGGATGGAGATTCTTGTCAGCACTCCTTTTGTTGCAGATGTATTTATAGAGGTGGCAAAGAGTGACAAAGAGCTACACAAAGCAGTCAAGATGCCCAAGCTTGGAGGGCATGAAGACTGACAAGACTATGACAGCAGACACCACTGCCTCTCTCGAGTTGCAGATGATGCAGTACCACCAGCTTTCTTTGATGCGAGAGATCACGCCAAACCTGTCACGTCAGACAAGTGCTTTTAACAGCTGCAATTAAAAATATACCCGTGTCTCTAGAGAAATATATTTTCTTTCCTGAAAGTGCATTTTTCTGCCATTCTCTCACTTTCATTCCTCCCCCATATGACACAACCTTAAGGTCCAAAATGTAGAAATGAACCAGTGACAGGCCTGACACTGAATATCTGGCAATCCCCACCAAGATAGCAAATGGCACTTCACGTTACTGGGAAGTGAACATTCCTCAGAGGATTCCAGCATATGTCTCACAAACCACAGTTAAAACAGATTTTATTTTTCTGCTATACAGAATGCCAGCTTAAATAATTTTAATTCTGATCTTAGTAATTTTGGTGATAAAGACAAAGGAGTATTAAAAAAACATTCATAATAAGTTTAATCAATATACTACAAATAATTTCTAAGGTGTTTTTTTTTTTCATATGTAGTCTACAAAGAAATGTAATGTTCTGTTTGTGGTACAAGTGTTCCATGTAAAAATATACTGACATTTTCTCATAAAGGCTGACACAAATATTCAGGTATTTGATTCATAATAAAACCTAATTTTTTTCATAGCTTTTACCATGTATCATAGGAAGTTAACAGTCAAAAATGCGATGTTAATATATATGGGAGAATCTGCATCTGTAATGATATGAAATCAATTTTTGTACATCAAAAAGGAAATGGTATATGGAACTGTTGTGCTTAACTGTAGCACACTCAGAGATAGCAAAGAAAAAAGTAAAAAAAAAAAATTACTGTGTAAAATCAACCACTAAAAAAGCAACTTTATTTAAGATAAACTATGTGCTACGTTTTATTTTTCTGCTTCACTAATGTCAGCAATTCTTACTTGTAGCAGCAGAATTTGCTCTATCAAATTGAAAGAAAACAAGGAGAATTACTTGAATACTTACAGCTATTTGGAACATTATTAGTGATTCATCCATGCTGTTGTTTAGAGACAGATAAAGAACTCTTTAAAGGGTTAAGAGAAAAACAGCTACTGCACTGTATGAGTAGGGAGTGTATTTTTTAAGGGCTAAGAGAATGATCTGAAGTCAGTTTAATATCCCCTACTGCATCAAGATTTTTGGATGGAATATTTAGGTTTTGGACTTTTTGAGTCTTCAAATTCTAGTCTTTCTGAACTGAATGACACATAAACTGAAAACAAACAGGCTTTTGCAGTAACTGAGGTCACAAGAGGTAAGAGATGCATGTGAAAAGGCTACCAAGGCCAGCAGGTAAGAGAGTTGGGCCAGAGGTATCACTCATAACCACAGCAGTGTCAAAACCTTGCAAATTAAAACCTCTGGCTCCTAGATCCTTATTTGTCTGATTAGATGGAGTCACTAGTTCTTCAGCTTATGGCAGCAAGTAATTATCAAGACAAAAACTGAGTTTGATGTGACAAGAAGCCTCTGAATTTTAACCAAATTACCTACATTTATAAGATGCTTTGAATTTTAAGTCAAACATGTTTGATTAGACCAGAAAATTTTATTTAGCTAATTGTTTTTATTTTTGTGAACACAGCACACTAGAGGACAGTATAAAGTTTCAGCTGGGATCTGCACAATAACAGCTCTAGAGCTGTGATACACACATACTACATTCTTTACCCAAATGAATGACAAAAAGATTGCCTGTCATAAGTGAAGTCAGTGAACATTATATGGAAAAGACATCAGAACAAAGGAGGTAATTTGCAGATGATGTTAGTTCTGTGAGAATAAGGGTGTTATTTTATCAGTGCAGAGTCAGAACAATAGAAATAATTTCCAGATAAAGTTTGAAAGAAAAGCAAGGAGGAAAGTGGTATTTTTATCACAGATAAAGTCTAAAGTTTGTGATGACTACATTCCTGAAAGATTAGGATGATTCACTGCGGAAAAAGGAAGCTAAATAAATAATACTTCTTCACCCAAAAATATGCCAAAGAAAATCCATGGGGATTTGAAATACATTGTTTCATAAGCAGGGGCTACAAAAGCATTTTTCTTTTAGGCTTTTTGTTGGTTATCTGGAGTTTTGCTGTTGTTGTTTTATTTTCAATTATCTCCTGACTCCTTACATACCTTTTACTATATATCAGGTTCTCCCTGTGCATGCAGTCCCTTCATGGAGTAATTCCAGTTTCCTTCCATTCCTTTTTTACTTATATTTCCCTAAACTCATTCCAGTCTTTCTCCCAAGGCTTCTTAACACCTGCTGCCTGGCTCCATGCCAGTACTGTGCACTGACTGGCCCACGGGCACACACCTATTGCTTAAGCAGCTGACTTTGGAGCCACGACAGAAGTCTTTCAGTCAATGTGATCAAATTGGTGACTCTTTCCCTTCCCTACCTGCCTAGCTGTAGTTACAAAAATCACAAATCTTGAGATTAGTGAGTTTATAGGGGTTTTGTTGAGAAGTTCAGTCCATTCTTATGGGAGTTCCCTCACTGGTTTTAGGGAAAGCATCCTGGTTCCTCCAGGCACTGAAGCCAGTCAGACTCCATCACAGACCCAGAAGCAAGAAGTATGCTGCCCTGCCACAGACTTCACTGGGCATGAACAAGCTGCTCAACAGGTACTCCCAAACATCTCCAAGCAATGACTTGCTTCACCTTCTACTCCCTTTCCCCTCTCTCCTCAAGCCATTCTCATTTAGCACCCTCAGCCCCTCCCAAATAAACCACCCACTCTATTTTCTCTTTCCTCATTGACTCTGGTTTTGCTGTCTTTATACCTTTACTTGCCGACTCTGATACAGTTGTCCCAGTACTTCTGCCTTGGTCCTCTGTTCAACTGTTGGTTCCCTTTACTATCTGTGGTGTCCTGGTGTCTCTCATGTGGCCATCTTACAAATGTCACTGAAAGAACAGGGCAGGTCGTCTACATGTACGTTGCTCCCATTTGGCTATCTGTAGCACTCTGCAGTTCCTCATGTCATTACCTTGTCAGATGTGCAATAGCTCAGGATCCACACACATACCAGGAAAGGGGACGTTTTATACACAGAAAAACTAACTGTACATGCTTATTAAGCCTAAAACGTAGGCACAATGACACATTGCCCTGGTAAAATCCCAACAACCAAGCAAAATCCACCTCAGTCCAAAGGGAAATAGAATCTCAAGAATCTCCACAAAGACCACAGAGATAAGTAATAGTACCTGATGGGAAGCAGAAAAGAGATTTTAGCTGTGGTATGAGTAGCTGAATGAGGTTTTGCTACTACAGTAGAATAAGAGTTAGTCATTGCAATAAGCCCACTCTGCTTTCAAATCACAGATTTACTTATTAAATACAAATCTAGAAATTAGACATTGCAGCAAATCCGTACAGGAAATAGTGACAACAATAGAATTTTATCTCAATCTTCTGGTAAATGCCAAATATGAATTAATAAATGCCAGTACTAGTAAAGAAAACATAAAATCATCTCTACACATCATAGATATCACAGAGACACAGTGAAAATGCTTTTTAATGAGCATAGGCAAGAAGGTGTTGAATTGCATACCTTATCTAGAAGACTTATTCTGAAATTTAGGCAGACCTAATAAGTTATTGAATGTCTCAAGCTGTATCTTGCAAGAGAAAACAGTCATTGCCAAGGAACAGGTAGGGCTTTGGGGATTTTTAAATCTCTTTTTAGGACACACAATTAATCAAATCTTTACTGCAAAAGTTCTGTAAATTTCCAAAGGTGAAAAAAGGTAGTGGGGAGGAGCTGTTGTAAGTTTGTTTTTATAGTGGAATCAGCTTGGCAGTGCAGAGCTAATGGGGGGGTCATTGTGAAATGAGGAGGTTAACTATATGAAAAAAAAAAAAAGACTTGAAGTCTTTGTTGTGAGTTAAAAAGCAGACTAAAAGAGGGGGGGGGAAAACCAAACTACATTAAGATCTCTCGGTAAGATAATCTAAAGGATAAATGACCACATGAGAGCTACTTCCTACTGAGGGAAACTACATTGCATACACAAAAGCAAACACCATTTGAAGTGTAGGTAGGAAAAATATGAAGACACCATTCTACCTGCATCAGTAGCTTTTTTTAATGACCAGAAAATAGAAAAAGAATCATTATATAAGTGGAAACAAAAGCACATAATTAATAATAATCATAATGGATAGCTTACATGCCCCATATGGATAAAAATCAAAAGGCTGGGGTGTAAAATGTCTGTCAGTTACCTAGAGATACAAAAGCAATGAGAAGAAAGTCTATAAATACATTAAGCAGTCATGGGAAGACAAAAGAAAGGAAGAGACCACTATTTAATTGGACAGAAGACATAAATATCAATGATACAAGGAGACGGCTAAAGTGTTCAACACTTTGCTTCAGTTTTCATACATGGAAGAATTAATTATAATCAAGTACCAAACAAAATGCATTTCAAAGAGTAGTGCAGCAAAAGATAAGAAAAGCTGAAGAATATGTATGTTCTGGTTTAAAACTTAGCAAAATGCCAAGTATAAACCAAAGCAACCAAAGCTCCCTCCCCTCACCAAGAAAAGGGAGAAAAACTTAAACTCGAAGCAAAAACTGGGTTATATATTTACCCAAAAAAGGGAAAAATAAAAGTAAACTGCAATATAACACACACCTATACAAGTTTAGGTATAACAAGTAATTCTTTCACCTCCCCATCCAACAGAAAACTGAACCCATCCAAACACAAATCTGACTATTCCGGCTACAAAATCATCCAAGAGAGCTCAACCTCCCAAGGGACAGACCCAAGCAGAGAGAAAACTAAGAATAAACATTTACTTCCCTGTGGATAACATAGTGGTGAGGTGTGCTGGGCCTAACTCAGCAGAGGACAGCAGTGTCCTGCCCCTGCCATGACCAGAAGAGGCAGAGGCACCTCCCTCCCTTGCTTTTATACCTGTTTTGATGTCAGATGATATGAAATATCTCTTTGGTTGCTTAAGTCAGGTGATGCTTGTCCCCTCTAAGCTACATAACGCTATCTGGGCCTACTAAAATTAAGGCCTAATCTAGGCCTAAATAAAACCAAGGCCAAAACTATCACAGTGTAGAAAAGGCAAACATATAAGGCTTCAGAGAATTAATCACAGAAGAGAACTTTTCTAACTAGCCAAGGCAATCTCAACAGAGGGATCACCTTCAAGTACACAAGGAGGAAGTAAGACAATAGAAAACACACCTCCGCTATCTATTGGGATAAAGAAAGTCTGAGGAAATTAGAAACATTAATCTAAGTTTAAAAGTAAAAATATTGCAAAATATCAAAAAAGCAAGCTATAAAATCTATAAGCAGCAAGTAAGAATTTACCAAGCTTAGTAAAGCAAATGAAATTGCCTGCCACCAGCAAACATAAGAAAGTCTTGAATATGGTTAGTGATACTGCTGCAAATTTAATAAATAATCTTGATAATTATAACCTGAGTATAATCACTACAACAGAGAAATACAACTTTGGGGAAAAAAACCCCAAACATTCCTGGCATTATCATTTGTCAGTCATCAAAGCTTGAGTTACTAAACTTGGAGGAATTCCTCAGTGCTGGCCCAAATCTGGGACTCTAATGTATTTTCAACAATGATTTACAATTTTGGAGTAACTGCATTCATATCACTCCAGGGATAAAAAGCATTTTGCTAGACAGCATCAGAATTCAAAATGATCTTGACAAAGTTCAGTGTGTTCAAAATTGAGAGAATAAAATTCTACAGTGACCAGGAAAAGCACTGATATTAAAAAGGAGCAATCATGTGCACTAATACAAAAAGGGGAATATATGCTTAGGGAAGAAGCGGCTGATAAGAATCTAGGTGTTAACAGTGATCACAAAGCAATCAGCAATGCCAGTGGCATTTCAGGAAAAGGATGTACCTCTTTTCTGGGTTGTTTTAGTAGGTGATGCCTTGAGACAGGGTGTCAATCATTTTACTTCCTGAGCTGGTAGATCCCTCCAGAGATTATTATACCTTAAAAGGCAGTTGCCTTTCAGAAAGCTATAAACCGGGGCGGGGGGGAAGACCAACAACTAACCCAACACATTTACAGTGGTTTAACCAGGACGTAAGATGGAAAGAGTTGTCATACTACCAATGCACTCATATATATCATGATGTTTCATGCAAACCTCTTATGGGGTAACTGCACCATGGCATATTCTGAAAAAAAAAATCTGTAATCAGCACACAGATTTTCATAGCAATTCTCTTAATACCACACATTCTCTGTTCTTTCTGAAACCCATTAGGGCAGTGGCCTCAAACTGAAAAAAGATGCCCAAGTAGAAAAATTTAGTACCACTGAAACAATATTTGAATCAAACTAGAAAGCACACTACAATTTATTGTAACATTCTGCTTATCCTTTGAATAATTATCAACATTTATAGCTACTGGAGACCCTAAGCAGGGCATGTGTATTGCAGGGGCCTTTTATCCCTACAGGTCTCCTGTATCTCTTAGCAAGAGGTTTATTCTAAATGTTTCTATGCTTCATCTCGTTACTGTACTAAAACAAACATCATGCTTCCTCATCAGAACAAAATGTAAAAACATTTATGATCATTATTCACCATAAAATAAAATATTGAGGTCTAGACTGTGGTATTTGCAAAGGTAATGGGCTCCCCCATACAAGAGGAGTTCAGGTTGGATCTTGGCAATGATGGCACTAGCTGTGATCAACAGCAGCCTTACAGAGTTTTGGTAGAGTAACTGCTCAGTATGGTTATAATAGAGTCTGAAATCTACAAGGGGTCCTTGAGAGTAAAAGCACAGAATGCTAACAGGTTCTGTGTGTTCAATCTGTATTGACAAAACAGACTCGGTGTAACATTGAGGCCCCAGGAGATGATGCATATAGTGCAGATGGTCTGTTCCTGACCACTAAAGGAGTGCAGCTTGGAGAGGTCAGTAGACTTGCTTTTAGAGCACAATAAAGGAAGTAAACACACACCAAACACATAAAACTGGCTAAATGTCATGAAAATTCAAAGGAGAAAACAAGAAGGTATGTAAGATCACAGCCCCTACAAGAACGAGCACAAAGGAAAAGCAGGGAGAGCATTGCTCCAGCAGTACCTCCCCTGGTTAAGGATGCTGCACCTGCTTAATGCCCCACACTCCTTCAGCAGAGGAAAAGAAGTGTTCTTTGGTTTGCTTTCCACCACATTTTGCTTCTGCCATTCAGAAATCATTACAAAGTGCTATCTGTTAATATGTATTTATAAGGAGAATTTTAAAGAGTGGCATGTGTAAGTGTGCTTTACTCATGAACACTCTCCTACATGGCAATGTGACTGATACTGCAGCACCAAATCAAATGCAACAGTAGGTCATACTTAGAACTGATGTGGAGAAGTTTTGTCAAGGTATGTTAAAATAAGAAAATATTTTTTTTTTTAATTCCCCTGTAACACAAAGGTCACATGCAGCAATGGCAGAATAAGCCTCCATGGATTGATGTCACCAAGTAAACCGCCAAGAAACATCCACTCAAAGCAGCAAGAAGATATAGTTCTACAGGTGGACAGATTCCCTTTCAGGCTGTATCAGTACTAAATTTGTTTGCTATGCAAAACTCTAAGTTATTTGACAAAGAAAAGTTAAGTGCATGGACTGGTAAAAAATTTCCAAATTATCAGTCCTATTTTACTTGAATGACTGAGCCAAAATAAAACGCTATTTATTTTCTCTAGGCTGCATAACACATCTGGAGTCTTCTCTGAAAGGTTTAGTCTGTACGTATCCACCCACACAGGAGAGAATGGAAGAACCCTGCAATTAGAGCCCTACGCAAACCACGCAAATTTTAGGCCTGAGTGTGTAGGAGTAAGCCAGACTATTTACCTAGCTATATCTCCTTTTAAACAGGTGAGCCTAAGGAACATAGGGAGGAACAGGGGGAAGACTGAAGTCTTTTTCCAGCCTTGTTGGCTAGAACAGCTGCGCCACTGCACAGAGATACTGATTTCCACAAGTAAATTACTATTCCCTCACAGCAAGGAAGAAGCAGAAGAGAAAATGTGATTCAGAGGAAAATCTGAGTCACCATACTTCCCCAGGCTGGCATTACAATGATGCAGTTCACACACCACTTCTTGCTCAAGGCTATGCCAATAGGCACAATCTTACCCTAAATAAAGAACAGGACAGTTGTGTCAGCAACTTAGAGTTCCCATAAGTAAGCTTTATATGCTGCTGTTTAAGGCTTAGGGGAAGATCAAGAATCCAGGAAGCTATGAGACAGAGCATTTGCTATGTTCTCTTACTAAAATATCCATGTCACATGCTTTCTGTCTTTTCATAGCACAGAAAGTCCCCTCTGCAGAATAAAAACCCAGATGGATAATTTTATAATGATTAGGCATCACTGTTTAAACGTAGACACCATGAATCACTCTGCAACAGCTGCCATGATTTGCCTTGGAAATAAAAGCTATCATCTACCAGGTTTAAAGAGCTCGTTTATCAGAAAGGGATGGGAAGCATGTGTTCAATAAAAACAGAAAGACACAAAAATCCAGAAATGGAAATTATTTAGTTTTGTCATAATATTCTCTAGTAGTTATAGACTATCCCCGTTTAGATTGCAAGGCACTCTGAAGTCATGTGGTTAAACCATCTTGGTTGAAATCAGGGCCTGAATATTAATATTCACCATCTAAATGTGTTTAATATAATTGATGTTTTCATGCTCCTTATTATCAGAAATAAAAGGAAGGCACATTAGTATTAACTACTTGGGAATAAGAGTTGTTTAGCTTTTAACAGTAAACATGCTATAAGGAATACACTTGAAGATTTTTGTGGGTTTTTTGAGCCTAAGATTTGCATGTATAAAGAATTCTCTTGCTACACATGAGAAAATAGGAGTGATCCTATTTTACCATATTTTCTGTCAGAAAAATGGAATAAGCATACAGGAGGAAATAAAACTGGTAGAAAAAAAAAGTGAAAAATCCTACTGTGCACAATGGTAACCATTATATTAGTAGTACCATAAAACTATTATGGAAAGAGTTAGCTATTTGCATTAAGAGCCCTTTCTGCGCACATGCTTAAAAGTGCTGCCATTTTGAGTTTCTGAAACAGTATCTCATGTCCTACAGTCCTTTCAAAGGCTCAGAAGTACACATGCCCAGCAAGACATGCTGAAACCTTTTAACTGAGCACTATAATCTCAGCATCACTGGCACTACCATTGATAGCACAACATCCATGAGTAGGAAGCAAGAGAACTGTTTTTATCTTTTCTGTACCAGTGTAGGGTTGCCTTTATTCAACAAAAAGGAAAACGGGTCTCTTCCAGAGTCTTCTTCAGCAGAAGATAGTTTGCTATCACACCCTTCCTTTCCCAGGAATGCAACTCAATCATCAGGCAGAGCAAAGGCTGAAGTACAGAGAATGAAAAAAGTCATAGAGGTCTATATCTAAAATAAAGGAGGAAATATAATTTCGCATCTCTGTTGGATAGGCATTCAGTTGGGAAATTGGGGAACAGAAATATATACTTTCCTGTTGCTGCAGTGAACCTTGTTCATGTGAATAATCCTCTGACTTATGAAAATTCAAACACTGATGTCAGATGAAGACTTTAATCTTTCCACAGTACATTACAGAAAAAAAAGGAGAGAGGATATTGCAGGAGCCCTCTGTCCAAGACCACAGGTGTTGTTTCAGCACTTGTTACTTTCATCAGTCACTGCAGAAACAGTGGTACTTGCTAAGGTACTTCACAGATCTCTGGAATATCACAGTGTATTTACATAGTCACAACAAACATCCAGTTTACCTTTCTTCCAGGAAAAAAAAAAATTGTCTGAAAGTATTGACTTTCTAATATGGCCACCCACAGCATATAACTGCTATGGCTGTATTTATCTGACTTTTGATGAAAAGAAATCACATCCATTTTGAAATCCTGCTGTGAAAATTTAGGCTCAAAATATTTGGCCCCATTATGAATGCAACATTTTTCTATGGCTACATATTTTTGTGGACATTTTTACTATCTGTGAATGTGATGTTTAATTTAAATGGGAAAAAGGAGAGGAGCAATGTATTCTGCAAGACTAATGGACAGCTAAACATAATTCACTAGGTGAGATGGGCAGTGTGTAGAATAAAAAGTTAAATCATTCAGCAATGACCTTGGACTGAGCAGTTTTTCTAAGCTAGTGTACCAGATTTTGAATTTACTCTGTAAAGGGGTCCTTTTTTATTATGCAATAAACATTATAGAGTGGGATTCATATAATCAAATCTAGATGACTGCATTAAATTACAAATAAGATAGCTGTCTCATAGTGAAGAGAGAAAAATAGTCACTTTAAGAGCACAGTTCATATCATCGGATGCAGATATCTGAAAGAAGGCAGACCTAAACTCACCTATTTATCAACATTTATTATAACAGAAGGCAAAGATCAGTTTAATATGCAGACAAATCTATTATAGCAGTATTGGGTGAAATGAATTCCATCCAAAAGGACTAAGAAATTCTGGTTTTTATAGTCAGCTTCAGGCATCCAGCTTAAATCCCATCCAGGGATTTAATTTTAGAACTGGGAGATGAAGAACATACCAGATATAATAACAAGGCTTACCTCCTACCTCCTCCTCTAAAAATATACAGTTTGTCTCCCATTTGCAATATACCTCAAAATGAGCAGACTACTGAATCATTTAAGGTAAATAGTTCTTCTAAGGAATTTCTTCATTTTTGGTTCTTTTCAATCATGAAGAACATTTTTATCCATCTGCAAAATCTCAGTGTAATTCAAGGAAAACCTGTGAAGCTATACAGTGTTGCAATTTTTTATTTTAAGAAAATATTAGAAAAACAGTAAAGAATACTACTTTTTTCCACATTCTGTCTTAAGGGTGTTATTCTCAGCTGCAGTCTTATTTGGCATCCGGCTAAACTTATTTGTGCTGGCAGCGTGAAGTGTGTGTAGGGAAGTAAACACAGTCACAGCATCAGGCCTGCACTGCTTGGGAATTCTACAGCACATTTCTGTATAGACCCATAGTTTTCTATCAGTGCTCACTTTGGTTCATATTTCAGAAACCAGCAAGACTTGGAGTAGCTAATACTGTTAGTAAACATAGGTGTTCAGCTGGGATCCTGTCTTGTGGGGTTGTGTAGTTGGCACAAAATTACTTAAAAATGCATGAGGCATAGCTTTTAAACAATAAATACCAAATGAGCACTTAAACTATGAAAAATTAAGTTTTCAGGAAGTAAGATATTAGTCATCATTCAAAAGCATTTAAGCAGCTTCTTATCCATTGCTTTCTCCTAAGAGAGATGGTATCCACAAGGTATAATGCATAGGGCAATATTTATTGCAGTTCAGATGTGACAACAGAAAAACCCTGAATAATTTATGATTCCAAAGTAGCTTTCTGTAAATGAAGGAAGAAAAGAATAATTTTTGCATACTATTTTATGTCTTGGTCATAATTATTTAAATAAAGCTCCTGTCTTGCCCAGGAAATGTGTAAAATTGTTTATGTATTTTTATATTAACTTTTCTTCAAGTGACTGTTCTTATGCTAATCGCTATAACAGCTATGAAATGTTATAGAACTAGTGATAAAATGCTACCCAAGCTTCAAGTCTTTGCCAGGACACAGTGGTATGAAAAAAGGGTAGGCTGAGGACAGGACTACTGAGTTCCTATACCAACATCCTTGCAGGTTTCCGCTTCAGTCTCCATCAGGCTAATCTTTTATTCTAAATTCTCCATTTTGAAGTTTTGAGATAATAAAGATTAGGTCATTAGGTCACCTTAATAAAGGCCACTGAGATATACAAAAAGCAAACTTTATGGAAATGCCAGTCATTTTAATAAAAAAAGAAATAGATGACATATCAAGAACACCATAAGCTTCTTAATCTTCATATCTGCTAAAAAACCTAACCACCCCTCCACCCTCCCCCAGCTATGATGATAGAAAAATACAGTTTCTGTAACCAGAAATTGGAAAAGAGATTTGCTCTTATAAAATTACCACTTTAGGGGCTATTTTGAAAATGTCTTCAGTGGCTTCAACCCTTCAGAGAAGTTCAATAAAGCAAATTCTCCTTATGCTTCTTCTTTTTTTTTTTTTTTTTTTGAATTCACACATTAACCCAGTTTCAGTTGTCCAGCCTTTTTTTAGAGAGTACTCCAATTCAGTCAATGAGCTTAGCCCAGGCAACTCTACAGCCTCTGTGCCCTTAACATGGATTAAACAGCTAGACTATAATGCAAACAACTTGCCTTATTTTCAGTACCTACTAATTCAAAGACTCTTGATTATTCTGATTTTGTTTTCTTCAACCTGTACTATTTATTCTTCTCCACGAATTCACCATAACTTACATTCCACAGCTTCACAGATAACTAGTGCACAATTAAAATTGCACATTCCCCACAAACAACCATTTGAAAAGGCATTTAGTCATAGTTCTAAAGTTAATAATTTACTGTCTCCATTAATTATAAAAAGCTGAAAATTTTGCTACAAATGTCTGTCTTAAGAAGATCTAAGGAAGACAAGCTTTGGATGTGTTATATAAAAGCATGTAAGAGCACTGTTACATTATTAAAGGAAAAGCTGCCTTTAACACTGTAATTCATCAATATTCACCCTTTTGAGACATTTATCTAGTATATAAGTGACCTTGAAACAGGTTATTCATCTTCAGTCTAGGATGCATAACAAGTCATGGTCAATTAATACACAACAGAGCCCATAATCATGGAGATTATTGGTTGATCTGGAGAAAATATACTCAAGGGCATTACAGACTAATTTAGCTTCAAATTGATAACTTTGGCACCTCAAGTACCCAGAAATCACAACAATGAGCACTCTGGAAATGCACACAGATCTCTAAGAAACACTGATGCTCTCTAATGGTGTGTAAAGATGAGCTGTAAAACTTTAATGAAATAAATATTAGATCCATAAACCGCATTTCATAACCTTGCTAACACATAATAATGTGGTCCAGATCTTGTCCCCTACTGCTATTTCTCAACAGAAAGCTGTCACCCAAGACATTCCCCAAGAAAATGGTCAACTTTCCAATTCTTCATTGAGACAGGCCACTGCATGTCTCAGACCACGGGAAATACTTATGTTGCTCTTCAGAGCTCCAGATTAAGCAAACATGATCCACTGCTACCACTCTTCACTATCCTCCTCTGATCAACTCAACCAGAGACAAACACAACAGGGACCACATAAAGAGGATGGGTTTAAAACAGGAAGAAAACATGAGGCTACATTTTCTTTAAATGTAGACTGTGTAAGAGTGCACTTTTTTCAATGTTTATACTTTGTTCCTGTACAGACCCTGAACATCATTAAAACTCTGCTCATTAATTTCCACTGTAATTTTTGTGGATGGTTTTTCACTCCCCCTCAAAAAAAGTCAGATGGAAAACTTAGAAAACAATTAATTATAATTTGGTACCAAAGTTAGAAATGAGTTTTCCATATGTCCTGAAGCAGATCAAAATAAATGAATAATAAATAAGAAGGTTTTATACTTACAATATTTGGAGCTTTTTATCTGAGGATTTTAATAGTGCTCTGAAAAGTATTTATTAATTAATCTTCACTCTGCTATGAACAAGACAAACCCTTGTAACCTTCCTTATAGCTCAGATGAAAAATAAGAAGAGAAATCGTGTGATTTTCTATTTCATGGCCCCATGATAGCTCATAATCAATAATGTGCAGCATTTCTTTCTCCACACACACAAGTTTCACAATGAGGCAATGTTCTAAAACCTAGTTACCCATCCTACGTGGAGACAAGGGTCAAAGTTCAAATACTAGAGGTACTCCTGTTAGTAAAGCAGTGAGGAGCCAATGTAAGTAGTGGGTAGACTGATTCTCTTCAGACTACCATCCAGAAGTGGAGATGCTGAGGTCAGTATTTCTCTGTTCCCAAGGAAATCACCACTACTGGCACTGCTGGACTGAAGAGTCTCCATGGCTCAATGGCAGGTGCATCAAGGCACATGAAAAGTGACTCTGACCCTTTCAGGCTGAGGAGGAAATTCCCTGTCCTAAAACAAGGACAAGTGGATAGATCAGATTGCTGGCATCATCATCCTCACCTCCCCCAGTGGGATCAAGCAAAGCAAGGGGGCTAGCTAGGAAATACATTCTACTCAAATTAGTGCTTTATTTTGAATGCTGTGAAACTGCTTTTTCCAGCAAAAAGACTATTCAAGAAAAAAACTGTCATAGTTTCAGCCAAGTAAGGCCTAAATTTAGGTTTTTAAGTTTAGACTAGGCCTGAAAATTGTCAGGTGACTTGAGGTGGGCTGGGCTAGCTGACAGCTGACTTCTTTTAGCCAATAATATTGTATT
>JAWWEV010000115.1:96053384-96104482 GCA_035583235.1 Hafferia zeledoni
GAAGTAGAAATATTTTGTTGTTATGCTTTCTCTTTCTTGCTGAATGTCTTTTAGAGTACTTATAGATTTAGAGTAACAGACTTTGTATTAATTGGGGAGTGAGAGGTTATTTCTTGTTATACATAACTTGTGTAAGTGTGCGTTATATTGTATTTTTAATTTTTCTCTTTTCTGTATAAATACATGTAGTTAGTTTTCAACATAAACCTGAGTTTTTAGAGTGTTTTTTTTTCCCCTCTCCCTCTGCTTTCTCCTTTAGCTAGTTAAGAAGAGAAAAACTCTTTTCACTCTGTCTCAAACAGTTAGCGTTTTGCCAGCTCAACCCAAGACAAAAACAAATACAACAGCACAACCAAAAAACCCCTCACCCTGCACCCAGCCTGACTCAGCTATTCTGTGCTGTTAATCCAATCACTTTGGTGCACTCTTAGTTACTTTCCAGTGCAACTTCTTTCACTCAAGGCTGAATTGACAGAAATGAACTCAAATTCTGATGTTTCAGCATTCATGTCAGTCACATTCAATAGATATTGATTTTTCTACATGAGCTGGTGGAGTGGGATAGAGGTCCAGGAAAGAATAAAGGAATTTTGGAGATTATGTGAGATATAACTCTTCCTTGTCAGGGACAGGAGAGGGGAAAGTCATCTTGATTGATGACAATGCTGACAGAAAATTTCCATGTCAGGTCTCATACTGGTGACACTGAGGAATAGGAAACAACATGGGCTGCCATGCACACTGTCAGTGCAAAGTAAATCATGAAGTTAAACACCTGAGTTGCAAAAATGATTACAGGGAAGAGTAAAGGGGATTTTCTAAAAACCAAGCATAGTCTATGAAAAGCTTTAAAAAACTTTTTAAGGTTTAATTCAGCAGCAAAATAGCAATCAGAACAATATGTGGCAGTGTATCCAAAATGTACACGTACATGACAAGTGCAATAATACATCTGACGCCAAACTAAAAATAAAATTTCATGGAAGAAGTAGTAATCATCCTTTTTATTTAAAAATTGACTTGGATCTCAACACTAACCTGATTAAAATTCTGTATTTGTTTATCAGAAATATTTCTGTGTTTAACATTGAGAAATTAAGACTGACAGATCCAAACCCAGATACTATTTATCATTCCATGCATTTGACCACAAAAGTCAAATATCTTGTGCAATTTATTTACTCATCTCTTGAATCTTTTATTTGCTTTGAGTAGTAGCTACCTGACAAAAGATCTTATTACAAGATCAGAAATTATATCCAAGTGTTTTTCTGTTTTTAAATCAGAAGCCTAAACAATTACCCAGCTACACAATTTGTCCCCAGGTCTAAGTTCAACACTGTATTGGCCAGTACACACATGATGGTTATCGAGGTCAGTACTTCCATACAGAAATTATTCTAACTGAGCTACCCTTCCTTGCCTCCCATCACAGAATCCTAGAATTGTTTAGGCTAGAAAAGATCTGGAGGATAGTTGAGCCTAACCCTAAACCTAACACTGCCAAGTCTAACTAGCCATTTCCCTAACTGCCACATCTACACATCATTGAAATATCAGTTTCAAGGCTTGACAACCCTCTTGATGAAGAAATTTTTCATAAAATCTAATCTAAATCTCCCCTGGTACAACTTGAGGCTATTTCCTCCAGTTCTATCACTTGCTACTTGGAAGAAGAGACCAACCCCACCTCAGTATAACCTGCTTTCAGGAACTCACAGAGAGTGATAAGGTTGCCCCTGAGATTCCTTTTCTCCAGGCTAAACACCCCCAGCTCCCTCAGCTGCTTCTCATCAGACTTGTGTTCCAGACCCTTGACCAGCTTCACTGCCCTTCTCTGGATGTGCTCCCAGCCCATGCTCCAGTCTTTTAAGTAGTGAGGGGCCTAACAGGATTCCAGGTGCAGCCTCACCAGTGCTGAGTACTGTACCAGTCCTGCTGGCCACACTATTGTTGATACAGGCCATGATGCCAAAGGCTTTCTTGACCACCTGGGCACACTCATGGCTCCTGTTCAGCCAGCTTTCTGTCAGCACCCCAAGCCCTTTTCCACCAGGCCGCTTTCCAGTCACTGTCCCCAGTCTGTAGAGCTGCATGGGGTTCTTGTGATCCAAATAGAGGACCTGTCACTTTGCCTTGTTGAAGCTCATACAGTTGGCCTTGACCCATCTTGCACTCTTTCTCCATCTTCTCCTCCCATGATGAGTGAGGTACTGCTCTGTCAACTTTAGCTGTGGCTCCTTAATGATTAGGAAAGAGATTGTTGCACAGAGTGATCACATAAACCCAGCCCTCTCTAGTAAATAAGGCCACAAAAACAAGGCTACAAAACAAAAAAGGCGAGGACAAATAGAACATACAGTGCTGAAGAACATAATTCAAAGGCAACTGGATTATCAATACAAATTTGCTCTGAAAACAGATTCACAGCTAGCTACTGTTACATAGTATGACTGTCAAAGAGAAATGTCATTAAAGCACCCTCATTAACAGTGCCTGCCAAGGACAGGTAGGGTGCAACTCATCAGAACTGTGACTTGTATCACCCAGGAGCAGGAATGTAAGAGCTGGAATGATTCACTGCATAAAAAGAAATATTTACCAGGTAACCAGTCAGGACAGAAATGACTTGGAATGTGTTAATGGAACAGTAGAATGGCTGTCTGGTACCTGCAGTGGATGAGATTGATCTCTTATTTATCTCTGAGCAACGGCAGAATTTGCACCGTCTTTCTGCTACAAGTGCCTGAGTGCATGCTGTGACTCAGGAGCCCATGCAGCCTCTTGGGCAGGCTCTTTCAAAAGCCTTGGGCACTTCACTGTGTTGCCTCCCACCTGATTAACTTGGCTTTGCTTGTGACTTGTGATTTAGCCTGATAATCCAAGGAGAGCCAGGCTTCATCTCATGCATGTTTCTGTTACTCTGGTGCTTTGCATAGTTATTTTTTGATGGTTTCTAGCATATTATGAGACATTGGCGACTGGATCAGATCAGCTTATCTTCTTAACCACCTTCATATGTGAATTTTGCAAAGACACAGGTGTTCATGTTTCCATTTATCCACCTGTTCTACATCTTGAGTCAAAATAAGCCAGTCAGCTTTAAACAAGAAACACTGAACATATATCTCTCATGATTTTGTCACAAATTTTCCCATACTTTACTTGAGAATTGCATTGGGCTCTAGTTTTACATTAGCTTTTGTGTATTTTAATACCTCAGGCTACAATGAGGAAACCTTGGAACAGAAAGATGCAGAGTATGAGGCCCTCCATCAATACTGGAAATTTCATCTGCTTGCTCTTTCCTGTCTGTGAACTTTGCTAGTACTTCTGAAGTTCATGGCATTGCCACTTATTTTTTCAGCATAATTCTCTATAAACATTTGCAATCTAGTACAGACTGTCAGATTGTTTTGGAATAATAGCGATGACACATAGAATGTCTACTGAAGTAAGGAGTGATGCTATAACCCAGTAAACATATTCTTCCATTCAGTGTGGATTAGCAGGCTGGACACTCACTAAAATGTGAGCAGAATAACAGTGATGGTGTCTGCTCTGCTTTGTGTAAACCTTGCTTCACATTATATGTAAAATACTAATAAGGCCAAGTTACAGACCGAAGGAAATCAGTATTTTTCCTTGAGGAGTGTCTTTAGTGCTGGAATTTCCAAAATGTCTAAGAGCATTGTGTTTTTGTGTTTTGAATTGAAAATTACTGTTTCAGTTACTAATATTTTTTTTTTGCTAGAGTTTACTTTAAAGACTTATACTGCAGACAACATAGGCAGACAAGACTATGCAGTTCATTGTTACAACCAGACAATAACAGATATTGTACAAGCTGATTTTCTTCTTACTCATCACAAGCATCTGGAGTGGTTAATATTCAAAGCACAAGATATTTGAGTACCCTTCTGAAAAAAAAAAACAAACCCCAACCTATCAGAAAAAAAGATCTGTCCTATTTTGAAGAGGATCTATGTCAAAATAGTGTGGTTTTACTTAAAAATATGTATTTAGAGCATGCAAACAGAAACTGGATTATCTTTCTTCAGATGCCCTCTGTGGACTGCTTAGTTAAGCACTTATACCTGTGCAAGCCTTTTAAAAACACAAAGGAAGGTCTTATTTCAAGCTATTAATTTGTTCATACAGCTATATTATGGAACAAATGACCAGAATAATAAGAACATTTCAAAGAACAAAGAGCAACTTTTATTTCCTCAGCCTTGACCACTTCCCCCTACATAGTACTCAGTTCAAATGAGGAAACATTCATATGATGCTTTAAATTTTAGCGAAGACTAATTTCCTTCAATGGAGCATAGCACAGACATTTAGGAGCTAGAACAACATTCTTTCAGAATAATACTGTGGCAAATCATGTGGCCTTCTTTGAGGTCATATTAACAAAATCTGTCAGAATAGAGTAACTTTTCTTTTTCTGACATCCTGGGGTATCAGTTCACAACAGAAATGAAAATTTCAAACTGGCTGAAGATACTCACATTGTAAGTGTATATTATTTTATATGAGACATTTAAATCTAAAACATCTTCTCTTTCTGACTTCTTTGTAAGTATTCACAGACCACTCATCAGAGAAAGAGCAACCAGAGCTTAAGCATTTTAAGATGTTTGCTTCAGAACTAATTATTCACTTTCTACCTTAAAATATCAGAGGCAAAATTTTAACTACCATATTAATAGCTAGGTATTTTACCAGATGAGACTGCAACTAAAAATTTTCAGAACATGCTGCCATTGTTCTTCCATTGAAGAAACCCCATTCTGAAAGGTACACTGTTCCATAATCAACTGGATTACTCTTGTTAATTAGAACTAAGGTTTTAACAGATGCTCACATGTTGCTGGCAGGCACTTCACAATCTATAGCATAAAGCATTTTGCATGATTAATTAATTGTCTTTTTCATGTTTGTAACATGGAATACAAGCTTGAAAGACCACAGGGAAATGATAATTAAATGAAGAGTACAATTATTAGTCTCCGTTGTATTGGCTATTTGCAAGAATGCAATCTCATCTCAACAGGGTTAGATGAAATCATAAAACACTTGTCTGCACCTTTAGCCTTGATGAGCTTGTGATATTTATGTTTTCTTGTAACACAGACTTCTCTTAGCTGGTCATGAACAACCAACAGAGAAAATATGTTTTGGATTTGCACAACAAATATTGAAGTAATATAGCAGAAGGTTGTGTGGAAAACAAAAAAAGAAATATTATGTTATTTATGATCTCTCTTATGGCTGGCCAACTTTCCTGTATTATTGGAACACCTATTAGTATGTTTTCTCCTGAGGACATTTCTTTCAAATGACTCTTCCCTTAATGTCTGTTTTCTCTGCTTCAAAATATCAAGTTTACACCATTTTTTTTCATTTTAAGTCACATAAATTCATTCTTCAAAGAACAAAAAAAGTGGTAAGAGGCATGCTATCTTTCCTGGAAAAAAACTTTAAAACAGGTTTTGTATTTTTGCTGAAAGAAGACACTTTAAAAACTGCTTTGAAAGCAGATGCTTTGGCTTCCAGTGTACCATCCTGTCAGAACAGAAGTTTTTAAATGAGGCTGAATATAACTTAGAACAGATTATTTTCTATTGATTAAGAATTTAACTAAGAAGTTGAATCTTGATCTCTAGTGACAACTCCTATACTTTTCACATATGGAGAGTGTAACAAGCAGCACATCTGAATGTTTTGAAACACATGTTAAACCTTTCTCAAGAGTAACAGCTGGTAAGAATACAGCATGCCCAAAGCAAGAGCTGTCACCCACAACAAGTTATTTGGTAAATACTTTCTTTTTCAGGCTGGGTTTTATTTCTGTTCTTCTCCTCTACTAGTGTATCCAGTTATACCAACCACTTTTTTATTCAACTTCACTTCTCCTAAATGGTCTCCCATCTCTGGTTCCTATTGCCCTATTATTAACTAATTTATTATATAGCTTTCTGTCTTACAGACAATATACGTATTTTCCAAACTAATAAATTTGAATCCTATCTTCACAGTTTAAGAATACTTGTTTGCTGATGTTTCAAATAAATGAGCAATGCACCAAATTTATTTTACAGTACTTGGAAATGTAGATTTGCTGCTCCACAAAATACTGGGAAAAGTTAAGCCCCTGCAAAAATATTCCCAGCACAATTTCTGCTACACACAACAGATGGTGGTAGCCAACACATAGAGCTGGAGAGCACAGAAATTAACACTGCAGAAGTAACCACTCAGGTTAGAAGCACACATTAGAAAGATATGTTGGGGGGTTTTGTTTGGTGATTATTTCTAATTTAAATTCATATATTCATATATTCATTTATGAAGTCTTTGTAAAGATATTGCATCACAGATAAGCACAGAAGATGAAGACCTCAAGCCTTGTTTTTGTACAGCACTTGCTGCACAAAAGGATTAAGCAGCAGGCTAGCATAAAATATTGAAGAAACTACCAAAAATCTGCACTATTACTGATACAAGGTTTGACGTGGGAATAGCCAACCTACTAGTACTGACAATTACAGGCAACATAAAAATAATGTTTTGGAATCTTACAATGCTCATGTATTTACAGCACATTGCACCATATAGATATAATGCCACATTGACTGAATTTGCAATAGCCAGGACTGTTGCCATGGTAAGTATTACCAAATGGTGAAGACAAGAGAGACTGATCATATCTGAATTACTGTAGAAAGTACAGTCAGGAAAATGGCTTAAATTACTTATCCAGTGTAAGGCTGGGGTAGAAGTGGAAAACTCATAAATGTGTGTGTGCACTGGATAATGCCTAGAGACTCACTCTCCAAGTGTAGCAAGTCCTTTCACACTTCCACTGACTTTCACATGAACAGGAGGCTCTCAGCACCCTGAGGAACTGTACTGCCATTGCCACAGCTGAGCTCATGCATACCAATTAAAGAGAGCATTAAGACCTGCCTTAAGTGGTTCAATTGGACAACTCATGCACCTGAGGATTCAGGTCTGATTCAGTAAATAAGGATTCCTAAGAGAAATTATCATGCTCGAAGTAAGAAACCTGTCAAAGAAGAGGTGTACAAAAACCAATACAAGGCCTACAAAACCCCAGAAGATGACTATGAAGCAGTAGGACAGCTGATTATTACAGTGAAACAAAACGTAAGGTTTTTCCTCAGATAAAGCAGTTCCTACTTTTTTTTTTTTGTAACTGACAAAATAAAATATAGTAGTAAGGATTTAAAAATCATTTATATTGATTAAACAATTGTGGCAATTCTGAACTATTATTATTCATTTAGACCATAAATTTCTGAACAGTTCTGCTGAGTCACACAAATGGAAAACCTGGCCAACTGGACAGATATATGACTCCATTACTATACTGAGACAAAACATCCTGTTATGTTTCTGTAACATAGATTAGTTTATTGATTTAAATACATGGATTGTGAAATTCAGATAGGAGAAACAAAGATGGCAGTATTACTTAGGACAATACACAGGTATAAGAGGCAGTAGGTAGCTGGCCTAGAAGACCATTTACAGAGACATCTTCAAACTAGTCCTATGGAAGAGAGCAGTGATGTCACCTATAGCAGCCTGAAAAAAGCATTTCTAGTCATTTTATATCTATTCTACCTTTATTAGACACGCTTATTTTCAAACAGGCTATATGTCCAAAGGGCAGCCTGGAACAAAAATATCATCTGACTAAACAGCCATTGATGCCAGACGTTCATCTTGCCTGCTTGCGTATCTTTATCCTACCTGAATGAGCTCTTACTGTAACAGAAATTTCATATTTTAGTTCCAACGAAAACCAAGGAAATGTGAACTTCCTTGTGCATAAGCAGATTCACTGCCCACTAGCTTTTCCAGGACTCAGAAATATTTCTGAGAATATTTTGTATGTCATATTAAGTTCAGCATTTCTTTAATAATAAAGAAGTTCGTAGGTGAGCAAGACAAAACAAATTTTCAGTATAAAAAAAAGAAACATACCTTTAAAAGAAATCAATCTGAGCAAATCTCCAGCAACTTGGGTTTTACTCACAACTCCATCCACTCTATCTCCCCTTCTACACCAGCCACTTTGACAAGTGACCACTTAAGAAGTTGGCAGGCTACCACTAAATGGCCTCTTATAGCAATAATAGACAGGAAACAATGACTTAACAGCGTGCACTGGGTACAAGAGGCAGGGTTGGCCAGCAGGGGCTGCTGTGCACCCTGTGGGAGGCAGCTGTGCACTGTCATGATTGGCTTCAGCTGGTCCTAGCCAGTCCCAGCAAGTTCAAGCCAATCCTGGCCAATCTACACTAGTCCCAGCCAAAACATGCCAGTTCCAGGTGTTTCTAGCAGTCCCAATCAGTCCTAAGCAGTCCCAGCTGGTCCTAGGCAGCTCGACAATCTGCCCCATTGCACCCAAAGAGTCAATCGGTCAGAGGTGAACTTGGAACCTCAGCCCACAGGTTGTGAGAAAGGTTCTTATGGAGCACTCCCACCTGAGCAGAGATGATGAGCAAAAACGAAGGAGCAACAGAAAGAAATGTCGAGCTTCTGAGCCCAGCCCTGTGCCTGAAGGGACTGAATGTACCCTGGGGTGGTGCCCAGCAAGGGCACGGAGTCAGAACAACAGATGTGCCCAAGCTAATGGTGGGCCGGAGGAGGGGGGTGAAAAGGTGTTCATTTAATTAGCGTCTTTGTTTCTCAGTGCCCAAGACAGTAATTACATTAATTGGCAAGAAATTAAGAGAAATTTCCCAAGTCAAGAATGCTTTACCAGGATACACCAACATTTTAAAGGACTAATGTTTTATCTGTTAGGATATTGTGTATCTTCTGAAATTCTGCTATCCTTTAAAACATTTTTATACATTTTAAGTGATTCACAGTAATGTCCAACAAAATGAGTTATGTAACATCAATATACAAATACACCCATTAATGAATTAGCATCACTCTTGGATATATATAGTCATACATGGCAAACTTCATACACTATTTATGCATATATAAAGATAACAGACTTGCCATACTGTATGATCACATGAGAGGAATTTTCATCATCACTGACAATGTACACATGCGGGATTTGACAGCCAAGCCTGCTTCTTTCCCTTTGATCAGCCTGTGAAATTTGTCCTCATTCCTTTAAAAGGAGTGACAGTCATCTCTTAGAAGGTTGCAGAAGTTGCATACTTCTTTGGGAATTACAGCAGCCTCAGTGACTGCATGCCAAAGTCAGGGAAAGACCAAGAGTGAAAAAGAACTCACCCACATCCTGCAGGTCAAAGAGAGCCTGAATGATTGCTAAGAGCAGCAAAGGGCTATGAGAAGAACAACAGGAGCTATTGCCAAGGACCAATAAGCACAGCAGTGATGAGATGACTGAAAGCAAAGTTCATCCTGCAAGGTCACAGGGAGAAGAAGGTCACTGATTTATAAACCTTCTATTTCTATTCTGCTTCATGTGACCACTTGGAATTTTCTATAGCTTTTATTAATTATTCCAGTTCATAGCCTTAGAGAACCTGGCTTTTTGAACTTCAAACCGAGTTAGATCCTCTTTGGAAAGCTCTTTATAAGGAAGATTCAGGCACCACTGCCTCAAAGCTCTGGCAGTTTTGGACTCTCTCACAGCTCTCAGTTCTCAATGAAAGCTTAAGAGAAAGTACACTTTTCCATGAGGAATATAATGTCTTTTACACACTAAAGAATAGAACCATTGACAAGTAAAACATAAAGGGCTTGCCTGAGTGTGTCCAGTATCTCCTACAGATTTGATTTACTCAGCCATGTGATTCTCCATTCATTTCACTACTCTCAAAAAGGAAAGAGGTACAGTAGTATCCATGATACAAAAGTCCAGGCAAAGAAAGCATAGCAAATGTGTCAGCAGTAAACCAACTGTGAAGCACTGAAGCCGGAGTCAGAGCTCCGATGACTAATAACACGCTACCTTTAAATACAGATGCCTGTAGCTGTGCCAGCAGTCTGTGCAGTTGCACAGCTAGAATGGTACTTCAGTGCCTTAGATGCAGCTTTCTGATACAAATTTTCATTTGCAATACCTGGCCTTTACCCTTGCACTTTTCGTTTGGAGGCAAGTCAAGCTGAAACCACTTGAAGCATACCCAGTAAAGGCTGTCATAGCTAGCATTAAATTCCCAACATATACTTCTTTTAAAAAATCAATTTTCTAAAGAATATTACTATGATCAAAGAGTTCAAGTTCCTCATCAGGTCTAGATGTTATAGATTATTTTCATAAATCTTAGAGAATCATATTACTGTGATGCTGATTTGACAACCCTTCCCACTATCTGCGAGTGTAAAATGTGCTGCAAATACAAAACACTAAGAATGCCGCACATGTGCAAACATACTGGCAGGGATAACAGAAAATAGGAAAAATAGCCTTTCAGAGACAAATTCTCTTGATCTCAGTACAGAAAATTTCCTGTTAGATTAATGCTGTAGAAAACAGAAGATTGGGTCCAAAGTTTTAAAGATTACTTATTTGAAAAAAAGGGAAATAAAGCAATTTTCTCATACTGGGATTTGAGATGTTTAAAGGAGATATTCTGTAAAGGAGGGTGTGCAGACAAGTCCCCCTGTTCAAACTAAAAGAAAGCAAACTATTTGACTAAAGTAAGATTCTCTATGAAAAAAATAAACCAATCAAACTGTATGATAGTAGAACAAATAAAATATCAGGCTGGATGAATAGTTTTCTGACTTTAATGATAAGAAACTTCTCATTTAATTTCAAACTTTTGAAGAACTTGTTTTCAAAAGTATTTGTGGTTTATCTTTTCCAGTGGCTGTGCAGTTTGGGAGTGAAATTGATGAAAATTAACTCAAAGTCTTTTACAGAATTCTGGAATTTTCTCAGAAAAACTGAACAGGCATTTAAAAGTTTTACACTGGGGAATTAACATGAATTTATTCTGCCTCTAATTGTACAGGCATTTAGAGTAAGGTACACAGTGGAATTAATTCAATTCACCTACCAAAAGACAAATTTCTTCAGAGCCCCTGGTGCTATTGGTCAGCAGCAGGAGCAGGGGTGGTGGCTATTGAGATCCCTGGCAAAACTCAGTTCATTTCCATAAAAGGCCAGGATTCCATACGGTCATAGGACCATCAAGAGGTAGACAGCCTTCCATGACTATTTTTCTACTCCTGTAAAGCTTTTTTCCTTAAAGACTAAATATTGTTTCAACAGATGACAGAAAAAATGGCAGAGGTTTCATTAATTGTTTGTGGTTCTACTGGCTGTGAATGGGATCTGAATCGTTACATTTGCAAGATGTTTTCCTTAGTTGACAGTGGTTATACAAAACAATTGATTAACGTTAAATTAATGGAAGATTTGTGAACATTTCTTCCCACTTTAATAATCTGTCTAGATTTCCTCATCCCAATCTACTCAAACAACATTAACAATAACAAAGGTTTTGCCCCTGCACAATGTCTTTCAATTCCCAAATATTTTAAAATGTCAATTTTACTAGATAGAGAAACCATAAGGCTAAATGCCCACTTCTCATATTTATAAGCTTTCAATACAACAGACACCATAAACTTTAAGATTTTAACTTTCTCCAAAACCTCATAGAGAACATATCTGCTTGTTCATTGCGAATTCCTGGGATCAGTGATGTGCACCACATATAAAGAATGGTGGATGTATAGTTCTTCAGAAGGTACAGATGCACCTGCTTATCAACATTCTGAATGAAAAAGTTTAGGTATTTCTGAATATTTCATTTTCTTATTGAGAAATGCAAAGTCCTCAAGCAGTTGTGTAGTTATTGATTGCTACCATAAGAAAACTATACTGTAATATCATATAGTATTTACAAACTTCCTTCAATAGGTTAATATGTCAAATTAATGTATAACATAATTTAAAACAATGACAAATGCTTCAAGTATACCAAGCAAGAAAAATAAAATAATTTTGTACTAAAGGGAGATTAATTTCAGATGTTTATTGATTTCTTCAACCCTGCAGTGAAAATCTGTGATGCAGAATGGCAGATTAAAAAATAATACAGTCCTTGACATCAGCAAGTGTCTTTAGAAATTATAGATAGTACTTTTATTTTCTATTTTGTATACTTACCCAGCACCTGCAACTATCTTATCTGGGTTCTTCTCAGTCCCATTTGCAAGTAGGAGAAAATTATAGACAAAGTCCAGTGTCACACAGACCACGGCACTTAGTATCAAACACAGGACCTCATATTCAAAAGCACCAGCACCTTGAGAATCATGATGCTGCTTCTCACAATGGCCCTTGTGTTCAGTTTAAATCAGCTTCATTTGCTGGTCTGAATCCTGCAAATGACAGATGGCAAACCCATGTTTTGGCAGAGAGCTGTACATACTGGATGAAGACTTCTGGAGAATGAGTAGAGTGCAAATGAAAAGGTATTCAAAACTCCATGAGGGGTGGCTATGTCTTCTAGATAAAATGGGCTGTGTGGTGTGGTATGTGCTACTGATTGTGTTATGTACCTGAAGGGTGTGACTTGTTCTCATAAGCATAACTTAAAAGAGACAGTGTGAACAACAGAAATCCCAAGAAAACTTTGAAGGCAAGTGAGGATAATAAATGAACAGTTTCATCTTGAAGTGCTTTTGCTTCAAAAGCATGAAGAAACTCCATATTTTTGAAACTGCATCCTCACAATACTCTGTGGTTCTCACACTATAACTTAAAGTGCTATATAAGTTCTTGTAGAAATATTGAAGTCTTGCAAGCAAAAAAGATCCTATGTATCTAATACTGCAAATCATGCTTATTCTTATCCTTATCCTACCATTTTATGCCATTATGTTTTCATAATTTAAATAAAATATGCAAAAATGTATTTCTAATTGTACCTGGTTTTAAACATCCACTGGCACTGAAGGTGATGTCAAGTAAATTAAATTCGATTAAAATGAATGGAAAGGTGTGAAAACTGGTGTCTTGGTTTGAGCTGGCAAAATGCCAGCCCTCCAAGTACAGGGTCAGAGCCTCCCTCCCAACATAACAGCATCTAAAACTAATTATACCTTTTTCTTCTAAAATCATCAATGTAATCTTAAAAAAACTCCCAAACTTTTCTCATTTCTAATGCACTGATATGTTCCTCATTACTATGGCAGCAATAGTACAGGGTTTTTTTTCCAAAGGTGAAATTTCCTTTCCTGTTTGTTATGATGCCATCCATACAATGGCATTTCCAGTCACCAAAAAATTTATATTAAATCCACATGGAGATTCTTCAGTCTCCACACAGGCAAGACTCAAAATAATTTATTAGATCTTCAGTGTATTAGTTTTTACTTTCTGGCTTTTTTCCCCAGACTTAGCACTTTTGGGGAAACTTTTGAGCTGTTCTTACTATTTGTGTGAATAATACAGACTTTTATAATGTTCTTGAAGAAGCTGGTGGAAGTCACTGCTAGAACAGGATGAAAAAAAGTAATTGTCATGACTGGAAATAGAGTTAGACACAAAAGATCCAAGTAAGAGGTGGTATAAGTAAATCATGAATTTTATAGATAAACAACGCAATCAAAGTGAAGAGCTTGTTTTATTGAATTGTTGCTATAAAATTCAAACATGGGAACAAAGGGAGAATTCTGACTGAACAAGCAGTGTCCAGACTGCTTTTTAACCTGTTTTTACATGCCTCTCATGAAGAAACTCAAAACAATCTGAACCACTGTAAAGATTAATATTTTAACTGAAAGCCATAGAGCTGGTTAAAATGTAAAGAACTTTTGCCTAACACTAGGTCTAAAGAATAATTTTTGGAAGAGTTAAATAGACTCTCTCAGTTTGTCAACAGCTACAGATATTGCTGCCTACCCAGAAAAAGAGTGAGCAATAAATGATAGTATCCATACAAATGCTTTCACAGTCTTGTACCCTTTCACTTTACAAAGTCCTTGATGAATTCAATGAACTAGTGACTTCCTCAAAACCCAAATAATGACATTGTAGTAAAAATAATAAACTCTAATAACATAAATTAGGACCTTTGCCTCTAACTCACCAAATAAAACACTGTATTGAAACTTAATATCCAAACAAATTGCGGCAAAAACCCCAAAGACTTCTGTAAGAACCAAACAAATGTCCTGAATTAAAATATGACAGAAGGCTATATCACCACTCCAATTTCTTGATACTTTATACTGATGTTTTATTAGGCCACAGAAATAGATGCTTTTCATGGTTGTAATGCATTATAATTATCCAGCAAGGTGCTGGAGGCCCATTCTGTTTCCAAAACTAATGCAGTTGGTAGGCAAAAGCATTCTGTGTGCATGTGTATGTAACAATCATAGCAACAGAGAAGGGAGCTCTACAAAGTTATTAGGGAATAAACATTTTAAAATAAGTGGCTAGAGTTTCCCTAATAAATGTATTGGGAAGCCAGAATCTGGGTTTCCTGAATGTATGGTATGCACATAGACCAAAACTGGAACGTCCCTTTTTGAAAATTTTCAGGTATTGGAAAATTCATATGCAGAACAAAGCAAATCTGTGCAGTAAGAATTTCCATAGTAGCTGGTCAAACCCGCTAGTGTTTGGAGTCCTTTCTCCTTTTAGAACAATGAAAGTTCCTGCTACGTGACACCTTAACTTCAATAAAAGAAAAAAAAAAAAAACCAACACTAGAAACACAGCAGTGAGGAATAAGCTTTCCCAAGCAAAAGATCAGGTTAGATTTCATCCTGTTTCAAAGAACTATAATTTGACAACTGGACTCTAATGACAGCTCTGGAAAAAAATCCATGGAGGAGAAAATCAACATGGACGTGGGGATTTGCCTTTTGTTGTTTCAGTGTAGGATGAAGGAAGAGTAGCTGTGAAGGTGCTCCATGTGCTGTGTATAACCTAAATGGAAGACTTGAGCAGAAAGCCCCATCACTGTGGCTTCCTCCAGAGGCACAACGTTCATTTACACAGAAGATAACTCCTGAAACTGCATTATATTGCCAGTGCAATATTTGACTGTATTATTTTCAGCTAATCTCCATTCATTTCACAGATGGTAAAGACAAGCAAAAAATGGAATTTTACAGTAAATGGAATATTTTACTGAAAAGTATTTTGACAATGCATTAACATATATATTTCTTTATGGAAGCCAAACTTGTAACAAACATAATGAATTGCTTTTGTCAACACCAACATAATGGTTTAGGTTCCTACATAGCATGTATGTTTAACAGAAAAACAAACAAAAAAACAAACAAAAGACCATCTCTAAAAGACTGTGGCAGTTCTATGAAGCTGTTTCTTGATACCTTTTAGAAAAAAAAAGTGGATCCATCCAGTTCCAACAGTTTTCCACTGTCTGGGTGAAACATGACATGGATCTGAAAGCATATAGCTGACTCAAACAGAATTCATGATTGCATATGCTCAGATTTGTTAAATGTTTAGTAAGAAAAAGTATTGTTTTGTCTTTCCTTTCATCTATTTTCGCAGTTTCTCTCAAAGACAGTATGAGGTCAACTCAATGCAAGAAAAATAATCACCTGAGAAAAAATTCTCAGGTGACATGTCACTTCTTAGCAACTGATAGATTTCTACTGGAATTATTTATCTCCTAAACTGATCAATATATAGAATCATTTAGGTTGGACTAGACCTTTAAGATCCTCAAGTTCAATCATAAACCTGACACTTGTTTCTGTGCACAAGACTAACTGTACTTCAGCAGATCAGAATTCTCATTGATTTAAGTGGGAAGAGAAAAACATCTATAATTTGCAAAAGTTGCAGCACTCTACTTACTGATAATGATTTTATTCCCTGTTTTGGAGACAAAATGGCTATTTGTCTACTGAGAAAGTTCCACAAGACAATAATATCCACTTTTGACCAAAATATTAATTAAGCTTCTAGTGGCTAACTGTAGTCCTGCAATAAAATCAATGCATTATTTCCCAATGCTTCATAGTGTGCCTCAAACACTTCATAGTGTTTCAAGATTTATGGCCTTCTAGAGACTTGCTTTCTTTTCTTTGAGTTTAAACTCACACATATCATGATAGATCCAGTTATCATTTGGAACCAGAATATTTCTACAACATTTAATGTTAAATTCTATCTCTACAAACATGCTTTTTTTTTTCCACCAGATTTTTCAGACTATTTGGGAGAACATCTTCAGCTTAATATTCTATCTACTAATAAAAAAGATATTTTTTTTCCAGGCCTGTTTCTTCCCTCCAAGATGAACATAAATGCAAAAGTATGGCTCATTTCCAAGCTGTGCAAGATACCACCACCATTTACTCTTTTCACTCTGCCATACAAAGCCTGTATTGGCTGTAAATGCCTTCACTTAGATATGAAAGAATATCTCTGTCTTTACTGTGGCTTTAAACCTCTTTTCACTTCCCATTTTGTGTTTTTTCTTATGCTCTATAATTTGCTATTATGTATTTGTTAGTCTGGTAACAGCCTTGATGATACAAATGAATAACCAGTTAATATATATAGTTTTATAACTACGTATTGCTTCCATTCCAAAACAGGTCTGTAAGTTGAAAATCTACTAAAAATGCAATTCCATTATTAAAATTAAATTTTTCCTATGACATAAAATGATGAATATAAGAAATATAACCTCTATTTGGAGTGGGGGGAGGTGAGGGGGGAGAGGGAATTGATTTTCCTTTTAAATTCTACAAACCTCCAGGACCCTGTTTCTGAAGATGTGGTATTCACAGCATTATGAAGTTAATTTTCTTTAGCATTCTTATTGCTTCCTGATTATTACCATTGGCAATTTGCTTCTGAATTTCAGACTCCTCTCTTTCACTCTCTGAAACTTGCTATTTTCCTTCTATGTTTCTGTCATTTAAGTCCATGAGTGTGCTTTGCTTCCTAATGCTTTCCACTTAGCAAAGCATTTATTGAGCTTTCACAGTCAGTACTCTGTGAAGGCAGAATCAGCTCCAGAAGAACTTAAAAGTTGAGACCACCACTATTCAAATAATTCATGAGAAAGGGTAAAATATATAATCACCAGCTAGCTTAACATTTTTAATGCATATGGAAAACAATTTTGCTGCAAGTGGCAAGAGAACACTAAGTAAAGCTTAATTCCATTAAAGTCAGCCAATATGACTGTATAATAGGAATGTCTTGCATAACTAAGTTGATAGAATGCTTTGAAGATAATGCTGGTGTGATAGATAAGAGAGTGACGTGGACTGTATGCATTTTTCAAGAAGCATTTGATAAGGCTACATGTCAAAGATAATCGGTTACTGTAAGGAAACTTGACACTTTAGAGAACTGAAAGATGCATATTTCCATTAACACACACAATTTTTTGCCTTGATAACTGTAAACTATACGACAAACATAAGACTACTCGTAGCATAGACACCACACTGAGAACACAAAAGCACCAACCCATTGAATTTAGTACACTAAAATTCTGCTACATTGAAAGATGCAGGCAAATATATGCTAAAATTTTAGTCAAGGAAAGCATCATTTTTGGATCATTATTGTGAATAAAAGGGAAACAACCTTTTCAGTTTGCTGCCAGTGTTTCTAAGAAAAGTAATGTATATGGAGGTGTAACGTTGTGTCTCCATTTTTTTTTTTTTTTTTTTTTCAATTGGCGATAAGAGGTCACTTGTCTACTGGTATTTTTGTTATTTCCTCTTTTCTCTTGTTTGCTTTCCCCCTTTTGGAGAAGTTAAATTGAGGTTAAGATTGTTAGGAAGCAATACCTAGCATGAAATTTATTTGATTTTAGAAAAATCTCTACAGAAAAATAGAGAAATTTGTAAATACCTTTGAATAAACTGTATAAAGCATTAGGAAAATATACCAGAGTGACAATTTCTGCAGTGCAGTGAGAGAGATTAGATGCTTTATGTGTTCTCTGAGGTAAGAATTATGATATTCAGAGCTAGTCTCTATCCTTTGAATGCAAGTACTCCTAATATCTGAAGCTCCAGCACCAGTTGGCTCATATCTTCATATTCTCAGCATGTACTTTCCTCCAATTCTGATGAGTCTATCATTCTTTGAGAGCAAATATATGCAATCATGAAGAGTCAGTTCAGTATTCAGAAAGTGCCATCAATATTTGGTAATTATTACACTGCTGTTTAGAAATGATAAGTAATAAAAATGTCATTTATTCATAAACATTAGAAAACCTAAACATAGCCTTTCTGCTTTTGATAAATATTGAAAAGTTAATAGTTATTCTTAATTTAAACTCATATGATGAGTTTTTTCATCTAACCTCTAAATTTTTTTCATAATGAGCTCTCGATAATGACAGACTTCAATGATTTACTGCCTAGAATATCCACTGACTTACTGAACCCATGATGATGAAGCAATTGTTCTCTCAGTAGCATCTATGCTTATACAGCATATGCAGTAATACATCTTTGGTTTGATTTTATTTAAAACCTTATTCTGAATTCTTTTGCCTACTTTCCATATGTCTGTATTTTTCCAAGAAATCTGGAAGCATAGACTCTAAATGCTTCTTTTATCTTCTGATCCTATTAATCAGCCCTTGACTACATACTAGCAATCTCTCTTGGATAGTCTTGGTCTATATATGTCATAGACATATTCTTTATTTTGAGTTGTTTTAAAGAATATTTTACAATGGTGTTATTTTAAAGTTATACCCTGCTTATACCAATTGTTGTAGTCAAATGCTGATAAGATTCAGATGGACACATGACAAATCTCAGGATTAAAGGTTGTTTGCTAACCATTATGTTCCAAGGGTCTTCTACTGATATTTTTGAATAAATAGGGTGTAAAAATTCTAAAGAATAGACCAGCAAGGACGCATTTAAACAGTTGAGAGAGCATGAAAAGAGTGAACTCTTTATCTTAATGCTTAAAAGTATACTTCATACAGTCTTGCTAGCTTTGACAGCTTTTACTGTTCTTTCAAGTTACTGCCATATGACTGTTTTTGAAGCATTTGAAGCATCTGCTTTTTAGCAAAATATGCTAAAAAGCATTGGAAAACCTCCTCCATGTTCAAGCTTCCCACTCTTACAGATAATTCTTATCCTTTCATGGTTAGAATGAGCTCTTTTTTTTATTTCTGTGGACAGTTTTGTCTAAAAAAGTCCATTTATAAAGAAACCAGTGGAAAATGTCCACCTGAGAGAAAATTCACTTTGTGGTTTAGGAAGAAAATGAAAGCTACTGAAGATGTGGGGGAGCAAAATTTTTCCTATTGCATAATTAAAACATACTTTATAATTAATTAAAAAAACCTGTCCGGTTGTGGCAACCATAACTAAAAGGGCATGTGAAGATACTCCTCAGAAAATCCAGAAGAGAATATGGCCTTATTTATTAGTCTATCCTCTTAACCCACCTACTTTGGTAAAGGTCAGAAGTTTCAGTAAGATGCAAAGTTACCACAGAATGAGCAAGAGAAATTATAGTCTACATAAGTGAACCTTGTTATAGTATGTAAGTCCTTGCCATCCTACCCTTGGGTCTTCATCATGAAGTTTAGCATCTATTTAGACACAAGAATATTTAAATTCCAGGCCTTTAGTATTTAATCACAATCTAGTAGGAGTCAGTGCTTCCACATTAGCATGCAATAATTTATACGATGTAGCCACCATAAGATGTTGCTCAGTGATCCCATATGACAGACTCAAAAAAATGTGCTCCCATACAAAAACATTAAATTCAAAGTTATATTTTACTACATGTATTCATAGAATTAATTTCTGATGATTTGATCTAATTTAATAATTTTAGATGTTTGGCTTTGTAAAACAGCTGAAAATTCATTTCGCTATCATTGATTTCAATCAGGAAGCAAGCTTTCAGAATGTTTGTGAATGAGAGAGAATACATCTGACATTAATACATGTACACCTGCAAAGATAAGCACACAAAAAAATATTAAAAAATTCCTTGGGATCTCATTTATGTCATCCAAGTAATTTATCAGTCAGACAAGGACATACACGAAAAGGACTTCTATTATAATCACTGGCAGTAGCACAGGGACAGAAAAATTATGTTTAGGCAACTATGAAGGATAATTTGTGCAGTGTAGTGAGAGATCAGTTTAACACTAAAAAAGTACTTATATCCCTGAAAATGAAGCTATGATTACATATACAATACTGTAAAAGACTTGTAACAATACTTGTAAAAACAATACTTGTAAAAGAAGAGAGTGCCTCAACTTTAAATCTTAAACCATTTTAGTTCCCAGAGATTTCTGTCTACTAATGGTCTCACATATCTTTACCACTGTAAATTGCTGCCAAACAGAGAAGAACATTAACTTTCCTTACACCGAGATCACGAAAGGATTAACATTCAATGGGTTCTTTCTTTTTTTTTTTTTTAGTTAATGTGCACCTCATCTCTCCATTCAGGAAGTTTTGTAGAGTGACATGAGTATTTTGGTTAACGTAATTATCAAGAATATTGGTTTCATAGAGAGTTTCAGTTATTTGCACCTTACTTTGAGTATTTCCATAAAATGGAAGCTAAAAATATTATCTCTCTCTATAGCCATTGTTGAGAGACAGAGGTAAATCTCTCTCAGAGACAGTAAAAGCAGTTATTACCTCTGCCACCTTAAGGAAAGCTTGGAAAGTTACTGGAATAAATATTGACTATTCTCTATCTTTACCCCATTGTGTAAATGGGATTATCTTGAATTCTTATTCAAATAATAATAAAAAATATATATCTGTTAAAAATAATTTCTTACAGACAGCAATCAAACCCACAGATCACTGGATTTTGCTATAATGGCTGAAAGCCATCCACATATGTGAAATAAAATTCAGCACTATTCTGATGAAAACACTGGCAGCTGCTAAAATGCTCACAAAAATAAAATCATACTGAATATTTATCCTTTGAACTATATATATAGCCCTGTAGTATGACATGAGCCTGTGAATTACAGTAACAAAACGTGTTGGCTGTTTTTCATAATAGATGCTGGAGAAAGAGGTTTTTGTTGTGAATATTAACTGTGATTCTCCACAGCAAAACATGTATTATGAGTGGACACCAGAGGACAGCCAAAATCTTCTTTCATCTATAGATATTAATGTTGTGTAAATAATATATTGTGGTTGTCTTCATGCTTTGCTCTAAATATCATCCTGGACTGTGATGGGCATAACTTTCTGCATAATGAGCAACACCTGAAGGCTTTTGCCCTAGATATTCACTTCAATACTTACTTCCAAGAGAGAACGAGCACTCAACGCCCGGCAACAACATACATTACTGAGCAAAGCATGGTGATATAGTCAATTCTATGACCCTAAAAAGGCTGCTGGGAAGATCTAACCTCTCTAAATTATTCTGAAACAAAGGAGACACACTGTTGCAGTGCAAAATTACACAGTACTTGATTTCAGTTGTGTTAGAATAGCATCAAATTCAGTTGAGTATCCTGGACATACTGAACCTCTTCAGAGAGCACTTTGAAAGTGAAGAATTTGACCTCTCTTTTCAAAGGTACAGAGAGGTAAACGAAGCATCAAGTTCAGATTTTTCTTCCTTCACATCTACTTTCTACTCATTCCAGTCTGCTTCTTGGGGTTTTTTTTTTAAGAGAATATTGATCCAGATTTAAGAAATAGACTAGTGGCAATCATGATAATTTTATTTCTTAGCTGTTCCTCTGTCTGTTTTGTAAGCAATACAGTTTTATACAGTTTTCAATTTAATAACTGTCCCTCTGTTATACTCTTCCCAGTATATCAACTGACAGGAGAAGAGGCAATGGACACAAATCAAGAGAGAAAAGTCCACTTAAAAATTAGAAAAAAACCTTTTCACTATGTGATCAAACATTGGAGTACATTCCCCAGAGAGGTTGTACAGTCCCTGTCCATGGTGACACACAAAACCCAATTGACATGGACAGTGTTGTGGGCAACCAACTCAGGACCCTGCTTTTAGCAGGTGGATTTTAACTGGAATATCTCCAGGGATGCCCTCCAAACTCAGCTATTTTTGTTATTCTAGGAAATAATTCCACCTTAAAGCATCTGCTGAACATACATTCCTGGCATAAAAGCTCAAATCATGACTGTGTTTCCAGAAGAGAACTGAACAGCTAAGAACTCAAAGACACCTTTGACAGTTGAGGTCAGCACAGTATTTCTTGCCTGATAATTTTGGACTAAAGTGGCCAAGGCAGTGATAAAACCTTTAGTATTTCCAGTTACCAGCAGAACTGTTGGCAAAAATCAAGTCAAAGAGTTGTTAAATTGCTGACAACATTTTGTTTCCATTCAATCTGGTTCAGCTGCATCTGGGTGAATACTGCAGTGAACAGTGAACTAATGTTGAAGCATTACTAAGACTTATCCCATGTAAGTCAGACACGTATTGCCTGTCTAGAGAGGTCAGTCAGAGGACATAGCAAGACATGGTAGCACATGAGAGAAAACTGCCTTTGTTGTTTATTCCTCCAGCTTGCTATTAGTTGGCTAGATTCAGTCTATCTGCACATTGGGATAAATCCTCAAGTAAGCAGTTTCAAAGGCAGCTTTTCTTGCTGAAGTGTTGCCATGCATAGTCTTATTAATGCCAGCCTGAATTTCTTCATGGCACTCTACATCTTACATCTGTTGTGAAGTGAAGCTGATGCACCTGGTAAATTATGTACTAATGCCAACACATCAACTCCTGTGGATTGCTGCTAATTTCTAAGTTTTTACATTTGGCATTTTTAGCAATATGGATTGTTCCCGTACTTCTATTCTGTCTCATTCATGCTGAGCAAAGGCATTTGACTTAAAGAAAATGCCCAAACCAGGTAGTTTTCTCTATTGCTATATAGAATCTCTTTTAAACATTTATTTTCCTTCTAGTCCCATACTAAACTAACCTGTATCAGCTTACTGTTCAAAACCTCCACAGAAGAGAACAAGAGCAAGAGAACAAGAGAACAAGAACACATAAAAGGCACTGAAAAGAATATAATTATGATTACTTCCTTAGTTGTATAATTTTGTGTGGTGATGGAGTCATGATTAAATACCCATATTAACTATTTATTTACAACTCTGTTTAAAATATAGGTCATGGTTGCCAAATGTCTGAGGAAAATGCTCATATAGAACAAAATAAAGACTGCTAGAGTCATCAGCTGTCCAGTCTGTTCTTAATCATAATTGCTATCTTGCCCTTTATTTTTTTGGGTCACCTCCAGGCTGACGATTGCACAGGTGCCTTTGCATGCCAAATTCTCATTCACCTTCATAGGTGTCCATGGTCTTTTGGATGCCTGAAGAAATTCTGACATCAGAGTATCTGACTAACATAGTAGTGACATCCCTGCCGCCTTCGGGGGTCTGCAACTGCAGCTGCTGCCTGCCTGCCTGGCTGTGCTCTCACTCTTCAGCTGTGCCCTTCCTCTTCAGCTGCCAGCCAGCTTTCCCTGCCTATTCCTCACAGCCCCTGTTGCTCAGCCATCACCATGTTCTCACTCACCTCAATCCCACCAAGGCATCCACTAAACAATTGTGGTTTCTTCTCTCCCAAGTTTCCTTCTCCAGCAAAAGACTGCACTTCCTAATATCTGGCTTCATAAGCAATTCAGAACAATTCTTAAAGTGCTGTCCAGCTCAGTTGTCTAGCAGGGAGGGCCAGTCCTGATCTTATGATGTCTAGTAGTAACTTCCAGTTAATTCTCTGGCTATAATGTCGGAGCAGAATTAGGCCGTTTGACGCTAAAGTCTCAGGATGTGTCTGAATAAAAATAGTACAAATACTGTGGCATTCAAGCTCTTCATCCATAATATATTCATCTTGAAGTGCACAGCTGCCATGCATATATTTATGTAACTGCTATCTGTAGAAATATTTAAGCATTCAGTTCATCTCCAAAAAATGTATTTAGAAAAGTTAAGGAAGGCTATAGGGTGAGCATAAGCAAGGAAGATAGTCACTACACATACATGTCTTTAGCAGGCAGCAAACCGTCAACATTTTCACCTGAATCACTGAGGACATGCAGCATAGCTAGAAAATGTACAGAGAGGAACAAGGATGACCAGACATATGGAGTAGAGAGAAATCTAAGCAGACCACAGGTTTTCAGCCAATAAGTAGATAGCTTAAGGTGGCAATGATAAGCATTCACTTTTCACAGTAGAAACACTTGAGGTAATCCATAAAATCCTCAGACAGGAGGCTTAAAACAATGTGATTAATTTACAGAACCTATTTCCATAATGTTTCTGAAATCAATAATGTAAACAGGTTAAAAAACTAGACTGGATAAAATCATGAACAATTGAGACATCACAAGTTTTTAAACACAGTATGATCTCCAACCTGAGAGGACCCGACACAGCACAAGCTGGATATGGATCAGGCAGGAGGGTGGTAGCATTCCCTACAATACCCCATTGTTCTTCACCATCAACTCCTGAGGGCTTTGTTTTCTCCTATTTCAGCAGTTGTCACACACTTGCCCTTCCCAACTTTCAAAGACAAAAATGCTGCAAGTAACCTGGTCTATATATGCAGTAAATATCAAAGGCTACAGGAACATCTCTGCCTCCCTGCTCTGCTCAGTTCTCCTTACGCCTGCCTCTACTCTTTCCAGTTTTCTGCTCCCTTTCTTTCTAAACTCATCTGTGACAAAGTCTTTAGTATCACATGGTGTTACAACACAAGCACAGTCATATTAATCACCAATATTTTTATTCTGTTTCATCTCTGGCAGGCTTTTGGCAGTACAACAACAAACATCCCAGTAATAAATGAGCTTTTAAGTGTACAGGCTTTACTATTCAGCAGCTGGCTTGTGGTCTCTGATCAAAACTTAACTTACACAACCTCTGCATATGCAGCACACCCAACTGCAGTAACAGCAACAACACTGAGAAGCAATGTAAGACACTGCTCTGACCTCAGGAACACAGGTCAACTATATTCCTAATTATACCAAAAGCTATTACTTCAAGAGCTCTTTTCCTAAGCTACACCAACACACTATTGAATTGCAGTGAGGTGGGTAAGTAGGAGCACAATGCCCGTTAAACCTCCATAAACAATTAACTTCTGCAGCTGAGCTCCACCACAAAACAACCTGCCTGCTGCCATGGGATGTTGCTTTACTTCATGTAGGTCATTTGTGAGGTAATAGTTTCAACCAGCAACAGCAAAAAGTAGCAAAATCCCAGCACAACAAATCCTTCCATAGGTTTAATAAAAATATAGATCAAGTTTATCGCAGAAGAAATTGAAAAAAAATAGCAATTACCTCACTTTAATGTATTTCAAATGCTTTTAGAGTACACAAAATTTTACTGGTAAAAATATCCCAACAAAACATACATTCAATGTAAAAAAATGCCTTAAACTTACCTCTTAGTTTACACTGATTTAATATATTTTTTCTTCTACTTTTCAACTTTCCTTGCATCTTGGGAATATAGTGGTTTTCTCCACCCGTTTCCTTCCTCTCACCTCCTCCCCCTCCAATCTGGCCTCCTTTCCTTCCTTGGAGGTTTTTAAGCTTTAATTTGAGAGTGTAAAGCTGAAAAATATTTGATACAATTTTTTTTTTTAATTAGAGAATTGAGCTCCTCACCATGGTTGAAGCATTTCTGGGAACAGCACCAAAAAGCTGGAAGCTACTGCACTGAGTAGCCACAGCATTTCTCTTAAAATCATCACTCATTTATTTTTCCCAGACAACTAATGTTTCAGCATTTTACTTACAGACATGACAGCAGTTTAGGAAATAAAGCTAGAAATAAGTCCGAGTCTCTTTGTTGGATTTTGGAACGTGAAAACTAGATTCCCAAATTCCAGCGTGGGCCCATCTCCAGCTGGAACTGGAACAAGACTCACCAAGTGGGATTTGACAATGTATGAGCTGAGGCTCGAGTTAGTCACATTTTAAATGAGCTCAGAAGAGTATTGATGATTATATGTTCCAACTGGAGGAGGTAGTTGTCAGTCTGCCTGCAGTGTGCATGTCACCACACCGGGGAAGGGGAAATATTTTAGAGTTTGTGTGGGATTGGGCTTGCTGAATGGAGCCCTTAGGAAGTCTCCTCTCCTATAATTTGGATATTGTTGGGGAAGGGGGAAAAAAAGTATAGGTTAGATCTAACAGTTTAGGAACTCTGCAACATCCATTCACAGTGAGGGGTGTTGAAGACACTTGGCATTTCTGTATGGGAGTGAGTGGAAGCCTACAGCCTGTTTTAGGTTTCCATTAATTGGCACTAGGTTGTGCTTTACAGTCTGTATGTACATGTTTTTTAATTCTTGATTTAGTGTAGTTAGAGTTTGCTTTCAACTAATAAAGAATATTCTCCTAATATGACATCAAATTTGTGGTAATGCTGAATAAGCCATATTTTCTCTAAATGCTTACACATATTTCAAGTATGTGGATCACATAGCCTTCCTCTCTGTTCCTTGTTTGCTCAGTCACTACATTTCAGCCTTTCCTCTTAAATTTCCCCTGTTTAAAAAACAGTGAATTGCTCCTACAATCCACTTAATTGCGTAAAACTCAGCAATTACTTCTTTTCTCTCTTACACAATCTATCTAGACATTCTTCCAAAGACAGTATTGCCCTTTTAGGTATTACACTGACTACAAACTGGACCTTTCTCAACCAGAAAATAAAATGCTTTAGTGCAATATAATGTATATATTTCTGTATATTTAATTAATATGTATTAGCCACATAAAATCAGTTCTGAACTAATTTATCACAGATGCATTAGCCTCTAATTTTTCTCAATCTGAATATATTGATAACTTCTCTTGCTCATGTTTATGATCTCTAAGTATCTTTTATTTTCTATTTCCTGCTGTTTACATCATCTGCCAACTTCTGTAATACTATTAATGAAACTGCTAAATAAGGCTGAAACAGAGACCAATGATTATAGCAGTACATCCAACAACTGGAATGTGTCATCAGCCAAGGTTTCTGCAGCAAGGCCTAAAAGCCCATTTGTCAAAATCATTTCTTTTAATTGGTTTCATTAAGTTATTATATGTTCAACTGACTGATATTTAATTGTGGCATTACCAGAAAGCCATTTGGGAAACCTTGGCATACAAAATCTGACTGCTTTATGTATTTGCTCTTGTTTAAACCAAACCTACTGAAAAGTTTGGTTTTGCTTCAGGATGAGTTTTAAACCATTTACTACAGTTCTCCTTTCTATTTACCTCTTCTTACTCACTATTTCATACCACAGTTTACCCTGGTGGATTTAAGATCCTTGAATTAACTCCATGCATTTGATAAAACAATTAAGCTTATTTAAAGCTGTGTTGAAGGGTACATAATAACACACAAATAATACTAAATAGAAGATAATATTATTTTCTTAGAGAAACGTAGTGCAAATATATATGAGTGTACTACGGACACAAAAAATTCCAAATACATTTCCAGCATAACTAAGTGAAGCATGAGAGGTGTCTGTCTGTTAAACATCAAAAAACACAGACAGGGAAGGAAAAGATGTATTTTACCTATATAGCTACTGGTGACCTGCAAACACACTAACTGAGAATAAATTAGGCTAGCAATGAGAAGGTATATAACAACCATCAGGAATCTGAGCCTTCAGATAAGCCTTTCAGTACATGTAGCCAAGGCAACGAACCTTATATCTTTAATACAAAGCTGGCTTGGTTCGCAAAAGGAGTTGTCAAGTGGTTGCTTGAAAAGGCAGTGTACCCATCCCTGATCTCAGACGTGCCTGGCCCTATATGCCTTCCAGCTCTGCAAGCACAACAGTGAATATCAATGATTCTTAACTCCTAACTTTGTCTTTGAAATTACTGATTCACATTTTCTTCATATTGAAATCCTGGAATAAATATTGCTTGGTTTTGGTGAATGTGAATTGCCTCATGAAATCTAAAAATCAATTATCAGTAAATACATAAGGGGAAAAGCTTCAAAAGCAAGGGCACTCCTAAAGACAATAGATTTTGGCACTGACCAAGGTCTCTGTTGAAAAGCTCAAGTTCATTACATACAGCAGCTACATTGGGGTCTGCTGCCTCCCCAGTTGTATCAACATAGACCTGGGGAGAACAGATATAAACAAAACCAAAAGAACATACCCTTATTCTCCTTTGAGGGCCAAAAATCATGGAAATCTCTTATGGTTTAGAATAGATGGAAAACATTTTAATTCAGGTCCCCAGAACTATTTTGGATCTGAGAAGTGACAGAGCTGATAGCAAAGGACAATTGGGCATTTTTGTACTCATAATATTTTGGGTAGGTAATTTCATTCTGAGGTTTTAATTTCAGAAAACACTTCCAGACATTCAAAAATTTCAGCTAATCTCTTTTTACACTGAAAGCTAGTCTCAATTAAAAAGTACATCAAAAGTTTTGGTCATGGATATATATGAGATTTCATGCAACGAAGCATTTTTGATCCTTCTTGGAGCATTCTCCTCTAAGTTTTAAACTCTTATCAGTGGATGAAGGAGCTTCAGTGAAAGGACCTATTTAACCTTCATAGTGTATTATTTGCATAGACTACTCAAAGAACACTAACTAAGCCTGTTACTCTAGGTATGATCTTTTTTATATGGCTGAATAGTTCTCGGCCTCTTGAAAGCTCGCGATTCATTGTTTTCATCAGCCTATGATCATAATGATACAAAGAAAAGTCAGAGTAATTATAGAGCAGTCTTCATAAGAGCTATATTTAATAAGCTATGTTCATCCCTGTTCCAACTCCACCAGCTTCTGTCAAAAGCAAGGATATATTTAACTGTTTTGTACTAGCTTGCATAGCTACAATTATTATCCTTGAGAAAGCAGTAATACTTTAGTCCTTTTAGAGGTTAAACCTTATTTCTGTCTGGTAACAAAAATACTGAATAGATCAAATAAATTGAAAGTGCAATAAATGTTCATAGACTTCAAGCAAAGCATTCTTTCTGAAATCTTGTATATAAAAACCTTAATTGTATTTTTCCTTTTTTGGTTTGACAACAAAAACAGTGACAAAATACAAATATACATACATCTGTATGTATGCATGTATTAGCATAAATATAAACATTGACAGGAAATACTAGTTAGCAGTGCATCATCAAAACTGTTTTTAATTGGATTACTAGTTGCTTAAGTAGAATTAAGAACTATCATTAACTTCAGAAGTCCATAATTTGTTAAAAAAATGGAAGACAAAAAAAATACTTTGTCCAGAGGAAACTACAACGAACATATGAGACAGCGAGAGGAGACAGTCTGTTGTGTAGGACAAAGGAAAAATAGAGAAAACAGTTACTCAGGATACATCTCAGCACATAAACAGAGCATGAGATGTAATCTGTTGCCATCACTGGGTGTTTTATATAAACATTTATCTGTTATGAGGCCTCTGCAAATGCTATTTTGAATTGTTACTGTAAATTTATTTCAGTATAATATGAGCTAATAATAAAAAACCACCAAACTCAGGGCACCAGCACACCCTCGTTCGATTTTACCTGTTGAACTTGGGGAATATGATTCAGACTACCTTGCAGGAAGAAAAGGCTTACTATTGACTTCAAAGGGCTCACTAACAGTAGCACACAACTTCCAGTCTGGCATAATTTCAGTCTCACTGGTTCTTGGTAATCAAAAATACTCTTTACTTCATAGTACAGTTTAAATTAATAATCAAAGTAATTTACATAGATTCTTTCTTATGCTGTTTGCTAACATATTATGTTCTGCCATACAAGTGTTTACTTCCCTCTCCCCTGAAAAGGCTTTCCCTCACCAGGGGAGGAACAATATGGTTCAGAGAATTAGACATACAGAACCAACCTGCAATAACTCATCATTTGGGGTAGAAGGGATAAGGGGCAAAATTTCACATAAAAGTTACAAGGAGGGCCAGAAAATGGGGCCAAACAATAACTCAGATAATATTAAGACAATAGAATTTGAAGAACCCAACATGTTTTAAGTCCATGCCAGAACTCCACACATCCTTCCTATTTTTAAAAAGCATGAAGAATCATAAACCCCTCCCATCTCATCTACTGCATACAAGATATCTATCTTCCCACACTGCCATCCAATACAGCTTAGAATTCTTATAAGCCTCAATATAAAATGTGCTGTTGCTATTCTGAAAATTAAAACTTCGAAAGCATAGACTGTGTTTATAGGTGGCTCACAGTCACAAGAATCATATGTGCCTGTGCATGTTTAGTGAGTGCATGAGACAAGAGTACCAAACCTACTGATTAATTTCTAATTAAAAGAGAAGAGAGTGAAGCACTGGGAAAATTCTGAAGCAACCTTGTATTGTGATATGCAGAAGAATGCAAGCTGCAGTTCATTGGTGTCTCCATAGAAACAAGACATATTGGAGGGTGTAAGACGTTGTCAGAGGACTAAAAAATTTCAGCTTCAGCAGAAAACAGAAAAGCACCTGGGGGATTTTTTTAACCAGGAAAACAAAATTAATTATTCATTTCCCATATAGGAAACATCCGATTTCTAAATTAATTACTTAACATACATCAGGATTAATTTATGGACTGGCTAATCCTATGATTTTTCTAATCCATAAAATCTGTAGAAAACACATTGTTACACTTTTAAGTATAATGCCAAAGAGGAATGAAAGTAGGGTCTCAATGAATAATTGAAAGCTCCATTCAATGTGCTCTTAATTCTTGGTACCATTGTCACATTTGCTTTGGAAACAGTGCTTATGCATTCATATGAATGTTGGCTCTCATGCAGAACCCCATCTTTGCCTGGGTAAAAGGTGTCCCCAGGAGAATTAGAGGTAATGGGGAGACATAGCTTCAATAAGACACTATGCTCTAAACCTGCTTAGCATCTCTCCTACTTCAAATGAACAGAGACTCAGAGTGTGCAGCTGCAGCAACTATTTTTAAGGAGTTGAACCCACACACAGGATGGATTAAAAAAGACTCATCTCCATATGCCAGACCTGAAGCTACAGGGAGAGGGTTTTTTCATATGTGACCAAGAGACCTGTGCCAGCTGGTAGCTTGACAGGATGGATTGCTGTTCCCTGATTTTCTGCCCTAAACTGGCTACTGAAGCCGCAGGGACAGTCTGCTCTCAGAACCAACCCCACACCCCTCAGCTTCTCCCCTAAAGATAGATATTCCTTATTCATGGAGTTCATGAGTTCTAGAGATAACTCTATCTCCTTCTCTACTGAAACAAAAATCCTGGGGAAATTAGCAGTTTGCAGTTTCCACATCAAGTCATTTCTGGTCCATTTCCACAAAAGAGCAGAAAGTCTGTCATGGTACAGCCCAGGGTACAGATCAGGTATGTACATTCCTGCTTATGCTGTGGAAGGGAACAGACGCTGAGAACTGCCTTTTGGCTGGAGGTCCTTGCAGTTTTAGGAGCCTCTCTGAGGGCTGATAGTGCATGTCAGACACCAAAAGAGAATAGGTCCTTCAGAATGATCAGGCCTTTTACTGGTGACATTGTGTACCACGATGTCACAGTGATGTTCAACCCTTCCACAACAACTAGCCACTTTAAGGAAGACAAGAATTAAGGAAATGCATGAAAACTGCGAGACTTCCAAGCTGCAAAAAAGAACTAAGTGTTCTAAAAAGATGCATCAGTGAATGGGAAGGAAAGAGAAGGTTTAAGTTAAAGTGAAAAGAGAAATTTTGGTGCTTTTGGGTGCGCATGTCACATATAACCAAGTTCTGTACAGAGCACTCATGTTAGTAAAAATATTCAGAGGACACACTAGAGACTAAGTATTATGCATATTTTTATCAGTTATGATCTTCATAATAAATATGCAGGCATTAGAGCTCTGTCAGAGGATACAGACTCATCTATAGCTCTCTACAGACTTGCATCAAAATGCATCTAAGATCAGAGACAATCCTTTAATTAACAAAGCCTGGCATCTTCCAATCAATTGCAAAAATTGATACAAAGCAGAAGAATGGCACTAAGAGTGATTATGACTTGCTTATGTCCAGCTGTGCTTATTAGCATATGTAAAAATATGGGAATTTGGAGAAGTATGAACTGATATGCACTCATTTACACTAAAGGTTCTCCAGTCTGTACACCAGAGCTGAAAGCAGTGAACTTGCATTCAGTCACTTATCACAAATCTCTGCCGACACAGGGTCTCCAGAAAAAGTTAAAATTGATGGCGGCATATGCAAAAGGAAAATATTTTAAATGAGATGCAGAAGATGATGAAAAATAGTTAATATTGCTATTTTTCTGCTTTAAAAGATAATTTTAAAAGATAGATTTATTTTTGCTCTTATGAGGACTAATACAGTGGCACAGCAATTGACTTTTGGATTTCAAATATGCAATAATACCATCTTATACCTTTGATTTTTTTCTGTCATTCTTGTCCACATCATCAGTCTTAGTGATGTTAAGGCCATTTCTCACACAAGTAAAATTTACTCTAAGAGATACCAACAAAAGCATGATTTGCTGAAGAACATAATGCTAGGTTGCTCCTTTAGGAAATCTCTTAAGCTCTTCTTTGTTACATCTGAAGGAAAAGACAAAAGAGTTGTGTGGTCTCAATTATTCTAGCTTTTCATCCTTTGCTGTGATCATAACTTTGTGCCTCCTTATTCCTCATAAACACTGATGTAAAATGAGGCAAGGGTACAAGTTTGAAGTCTCCTTTCCCCTTTTCTGTACCCCTTATCCATTTCCCAAAGAAGGCAATGAGAAAGGAAAATGACTAACATTTTTCACTATTTGTGCTGCTTATTAATAAAAGTCAGACTGAAGGGACAATAAGAAATAACACTCAGAAAGGAAGAGTGCACCACAACACCTGATACACAGTTGCTGATGTATACATTATGATCATATATTACTGCAATTCTAAATTAAATTAGATGGAATGGTGTTGACACATCTGAAGAGAAAATTAGCTATAGCTTTCCCAGTAAACTCTTTATTATCCATGAAATATGCTTGACACTTATTTTCGCTAACTATGATACTTCATAGAAGGCTGTCTGACTAAATGTTTTATTCTATCTGAGTTTATAGATGCATTCTTTGACATTAGTTCTATTGCATCAAACCCACATATCTGCATTGTGCAGTGATGGAACTTCAGCATGACTTTGACATTAGGAATACCCATTGAGTTTGCAGTAATGACTCGATGTGCTAAGTTTACTTGTGTGTATGAAGATGTCTTGCACACCAGACAAGCCAGACAAGATCCTGCCATACACTCACTAGCTCAGCCAAGAGGCAAATCTACCCACAGACCCAAATGGTTCAGGTCTATGTAGCAAACTTCAGTGATTCTAATAAGTTGGTTGGTCCCAGGACTATGTTAGACATATTGCAGCAGGGTCACAGATGAATTTTCCTAGTCGCAGTTCAAGGAACAGTGAGATCTTCTGTTCCCGCAGATGCACGCAGACCCATATTTTCCGGAGATTCAATTTATTTTGGGAGCCAAGGCTCTCTGAGTCAGCACAGGATATATGAAGTTTTACCACAATTACTAGAGAAACCACATTGACAATGCTGGCCATCATAGAACTTTGTCACACACAGTTATCAGACATGGGGAAAAGATTGTGAGCAACTTTTATGAAAGACTTAAGATCACCACAGTGTGTCCATCACTCAGGTCAGTGGTTATGCTGTACTGCAAGACTGATGAATAATGGGTTTAATTTCATACTTTGCCAAAGGCCTCTTAAGGGACATGAGAAAAGTGACAGAGCCTCTGTCTAATTCTCAAAGTAAGGATAATGATCTTTCTTCACTTCAGAGATGTGCTTGGATGAAGACTGAGGGAGGTTGCTGTAGCGTGCAACAGGTTCACATTAGCTTCTTCCTATATATGTGTGTACATATACATACTCGAAAATACATATATACATATATTTTCATTAATGGATAACATCAAGGACACTGAGTTTAGACAAACATTGCAAGTTCACATGCTTTCCTAAAATTTGCAGGCAACACATTTTAGTTAGAAGGAGAGATGATTTTGTAAATATGAAAGTTTTATATTTCTAAAACCCATCCAGGACAACATAGTGCAATATTCTTCCTTTCGTTATTTTACCACTTTGGCATATAACATATTGATTGTGAGCACATTTAAGTGAGTTTGTTTGTGGTTTTGCATTTTGTATATTTAATGCAAGCTGCTTTGAACAACTTTACTACTTTCCATAATTAAAATAAAATAAAGCAGACAAGGAACACATTAATTTTCCTGCCAGAGTTGCATTTATCCCTAAGCACTTTGAGCAAGGCACAGCGATGTACAATATGTTGCGCAGTAATTCTGCCTGAGTAAAGCTCCTGATATTAAAGAATAACCATGCATCCAAGAGACAGTCAGCCTTAGGCACAGACAGATTGACACAGCGTGGTGCAACATTTTTGTCCAGAATCTGGAAACGCCTGCTTGTCAAACTTTGGCAAGGGTAAGTCTGCACCATGTGCATCTCCTTGTAAATTTAATTGTCTGTATACAAGCTATTAGTTTACCTTCAGGAGTTACTTTTCTTAACATCTTCCTTCCTCATTTGAAGTATTCTAGCTAAATTAATATTTTTGCATCAAATAAATGAAAGGCAGTCCATGGTAGTTTGAGGCTTTTGAACAAGTCTTTAGCCAGAGCTAATGAATAAGATCAATCAACCAACAAATAAATAAATAAATAAATAAATAAATAAATAAATAAATGTATGTTTGGCTCTAAAAGAGTACTGCGATTCCACAGGCAGAATTGCTTAAGGCAGAGGTTCCTCTGTTGTGAACCACAGGTCTGCAACATCTTGATCTCCTGCCAACCCTGCACAATAGCACAGACCTCCTTCACTTGTATTCCTCATTATCTCATCACACTAGTAAATATTGGAGCTGTGCTTGATGAAAAGGAATATTTTCAAAAACCTAACAAAAAGTTGCACTAAGAAACAGAGACCAGTCCCACGAAAACTGCATGATAGATCTGCAGAAAAATCAGAGATTTCTTAGAAGAATTTGTATGCTGATTACCTAGTTAGTAGCAATAATAAAGAGTCCTATATAGATAAATCAAGATACATATAAAGAAAAGGCATTTATTAAAAAGAGGCACAATATGTTTTTCATCTCCACCTTCCACTTCAGTATCACAGCATAATGAATCACTGTGAATAGCATGATGATGGCTTCTTTAGAAAGCATCAGTATGTCTGCTAAGAAGGATGAGCACCCGTACTGTGTCCTGTATGAGTCTGTTCAGATAGCTTAACTGCATTATAAACTGTACAGACTGCACATGTCACTTGCATGTGTTGTCTACATTATTGTCATCAGGATAGTCCCAAGATATCAGAATTGCATTTCTTTTCCTTGGTGTCTAACTTTCTTTTAGAATTATAAAATTTTCTTGGATATTTACTTTGTGCATGGTTTCATAAAAATCATAGTTTAAATAAGCCCACTGTTCATTTTCATGTATACATAGGCTACACAAGGCTACACGTAGGCTTTTATGGACTTACACAAGTATCACTGTCAGCAGACACCTGACATTCTACCATTGCTATGGGACCTCTTTGAAGACATGAATTAATTTGTTCTCTGTATATGCACTGTACAGGAAGGAACTCAGCATTGCTATTGAGTTTCAAAGTGATCTTGAACATAATCTACAGCAATGGGTTGAAAAGGAACCCACATCCAAGCAGATTGTTGAACCTCCCCTTGCAAAGGAGCAGATGTGCTGCCTGGCTTTTTCTTGGAGGATAAGATGCAGTGCAGTGCCATGAAAGGAGCTGGACTATTTTACCTGCCTATGAGGCATTTCTCCTCAAACTGAAAGGTGTTCCCCATGAGCACCAGGGGCTGGTCCCATCCCTAGCACTAAGGGAGGAGGCTCATCCTCTCTTTGTAGGCTGAGGTGAGAGCATGGAGGCACAGGCTGCTCTAGTGCACATTTGCTCTAATTTTTGCTATGATGGATGTCATACAACCTTTCAAGGGCTGGAACATATCAAAGATGGACAAAAAAAAGGCATGAATCTTACTGTTTCTGCAAATATATTTTTCCCCATATTTAAATGTTTTTTAAATAGTTGATCCACATTGTCAAACTGGAGGATTTTTCTCTAAAATAGGTATAATACTTTAAAAAGCATTTTTATTAACTGAATTACTATGAAATTTATCAAAATACAGCTATTTTGGAATACTTCATGAGAAACTGGCTTTCCTCCGCTGGAAATTTTCATTGATACTTTCAGAAATTAGTGCAATAAAATCTTGAAAAGTGACAGAATAAAATATATGAGGTTTTAAACAGAATAAACTTCAGACAACTTTGAAATATCAGATCAAGGTGTTATTTTTCAGGCAGTCTGCCCTACCCTCTTATGAGAAAAGACAGGATGCCACTCTTGAAAAGCTTACATGACTGACTTTTCTTGTGGCTCCTCTACACACCACACCTGCACCCCACCCATATGACCTAGGGCTCTGTAAACCGCTGCTCCATGCTGCAATAATCAGACATACTAAGAAATTTTTATCTTAAACATTTTGAAAGAAAAAGGCATGGTACAGGACACTAGTGCCCAGGTGCCAACAGTGAGGACTGCAGGGGGGCTCCATGAGGAGAGTCTGAGGCTGCCCCAGGCCAGACACAGTCCATTCCAGTCAGCTCCAACCCACCCACCACAGGGGCATCTTGGGGAAAATGTGTGCAAGAAAGGACAAAAACACTGAAGAGAGGATTGTGAGGAAATAATCGGTGAGATAAACCTTCAAAAAAACCCCAAACCAATCCTGTGAGCACCAAGGTGAGTGCAGAGAAGTAGGAAGTGCTTCAGGCACCAGAGCAGAGATTCCCCTGCAGCCTGTGGAGAGGAACATGATAGAGCAGCCTCCATGGTGGAGCAACCACACTGCATAAGCAAGTTTATCATAAAGGGTTGCAGCCTACAGAAGGACCCACATGTCAGGGGAGATTTGTGAGAAGAAGGAGTGGGAGAGAACAGCTGTTATGGATGGACTCCAATCCCCATTCCCCATCACCTGGGGTGGGGGAGGCCGAGGATTCAGATATAAGGGAGTGAAGTAAAGCCTGGGAATAAGCAAAGGCCAGGGAAAAGGTGTTGCTTTCATTTCTCTTTGTTTCTCATTATCCAAACCTTTTTAAATTGGCAATAAATTAGTTTCCCTAAGTTGAGTTGGTTTTGCCCATGTCAGTAATTGGTAAATGATCTCCCAGTCTTTATTTCATTCCACAAACTGCCTCACCTGTTCACCTTACTTTCTACCTGGTCCTGCTGAGGAGAGGGAGTGAACGAGTGGCTGGTGAGGGTCTGACAGCTTGGCAATGTCAACTTGCTACAATTACTGAAAATAGAAATACATTCTTCCAGAAATTAAGTCAACATCACATCAGATATTTTGTTAATTAAATAAAAAGCACTGCTTTAATTCATCAATACAGAAATAAATCACAGTTGTAGAGGTTTCTAATTATAGCTAAAATTACATGTTTATCTATTTTTTTATAACAACAATATTCCAAAAAATTATTAAATAGCTTGGTGGAATACACACTGCTCCTTGAAATTTCTGCAGGCTGCAAACAGGGGAAGCCTTCCTCTGCTTAAGTTTATCTAGCACAATTTTGATACCAGTGCAGAGAAACAGATTCCAATATTTTGCCTAGACATTTTTTTTTGGTATTCAAAAAGGCAGGTTTAACCCCTGTAGCACAGCAGTGGCAAGTGAAAGAAGAACTCCATGAGCACAGTACGTGGCAAACAGGCCATTTTGTGTGAATAAGCAATTTAGTCCAAGCTAACACAGGGAAATCAAATCAGGTCTCCAGACTAAGGTTTAGTTACAGCAACGTAAACTTGAAATAATATAAACTAATGCCTTAGCAGTTCAAAAGATAATCTGCTTCATATAAATGCTAAATCACTAGCCCCTACACCAGACCAGATCTCATCTTTTACGAGAAGCTGATTTATAAATTTGTTCTTATTAATCTACATGAATCAATGTCGTCTTGCTGAAAATAAGAATCTTTCACCTCTTGATTCAGATTTATGCTTATTTCTTGTGCAAGGAGCTTACTTTTTTTCCCTCCCTCAACAGCATGTGCTTCTCATATTTTATTACCACAATAGATCTGTCCAATATATATTATAAATTTTTTTGCAATATACTAAGTTTATTTATTGTTGCTATCACCAGTGAAACACCACTTTTTGGTTTATTCTTGTTTTAACAGAGATAAAAGGCTATAAAAAGTCTTCAGAAAAACTCTCCAGCTGATGCAAGATTGCTATAATTGTGCTTTGTTCAGGTCCATTTTGATGTAAAAAATATGTGAGGAAAACTAAGTTAATTTTAAAGCATTTATTTTAAAACTTTCATTGAGCATTCTAATTAATGTTGCATGTAACCTGATTTTGAACTTTTGAAGAAAAGCAAACAGATTCTCCTGGCTTCTTAGTTTACCCAATAACCTCATGAATATAATTTGTAATAGATACTTTTCACACGTCAGTATGAGCCAAGGTTGTAGCTTTAGATGGCAATGTGTTGAGCAGAAAGAACTACATGTCTTTTAGGTGGACATCAGGGTAATTTTACATCCAGTTTTGCTCACTAGTAAAAATCTCATTGATTTGAGCTACTCATATTACTGGTACTAAATACTACTATAACCGTTTGCTAAAAAGCAAATGAAAATCACACAAATTTCATTTTGAAACCAACCTGTACAATGTTCAGTTGAATCTACCAATTTTGTAGTCTTAGGAATGGTTTGGTAGATCCCTACTTTCCTTTACTTGGGTACATTTTTATTTTATTCCTCTCTTGTTCTATACAACTTGTCTGTAAAAGTGTCCTTCATTTAAAGAGAACAGCTGCTAGCACAGTAATCACAGTGTCCCCTTCTGTGCTGGAAACAGTAGCTCAGAATCCTGAGCTCAATTGTTATTCTTCTGTTCATGACACATCACAGCTGTATGAATAAGACCACTCAAATTTAACCATAAAAACAATTTTTTTTCTTTATTTGGAGGAATCTCCATTATTCAATGTCCAATACTGTTTAGATCTCTTCACAGATTTCAATGTCTCTGAAAAAAATTCAAGCACATCAGGTCTGTCTGAATTTTCTTGGAGCAGGGGTGCAGGTACCGTACACCCATGACCAGGAACTACGCAATCCCCCAGCCTGAAATTCTATAGAAATCTCACATTTTTGTAACCACCTGACTACTCCAAAACTGGATTCCTAATGGCACACTACCTGGAAATTCAAATGTGACCTCTTTTACAGAGTAACCCACTTGAACACAGATAGTTAAATTGATTTGTTATGACAATTAAATATGAATGAAAACTCTCTGACCCCTTGGGGGACAGAGAGAAAAATATTCATATTGTATTTAGAAAATTGACACTTCTAAAGGAAAAAAAATATAGAAGTTGATTGCCTCATATCTAACTGTTAATAGAATTTGAAACTGAAATCAGTAAAATAGAAATCGTGCCATTAAATTAGCATTAGAGCAATAATATTTTGAAATACAGTTTTAAACCTCTGAGTTCATTTCCAGGTCTCTCTGCTACTTGTGGATATGATTTCTCCTCTTTCTTTCTCATGTCCAATGCAGTAGGGTGCATATGGCACCTTTCAGGTTGTCTGGCTTTCTCAAGGCTCCAAAACTAATATGAAACTAAGTGGACAATGCATTAAAGAGTTATGTTATGTTAAGTCAAAGTCTTGATGAATAGCCAGTTCATCAGTGATAAGAGCCTTGTCTAGTGCAGCACTCCTGTGCCACAAGAGGGAAAAACCCCCAACAAACTAGCCAGACTGTTTTTGAAGCCTCTTCAGACCAGAAAGTAGTAGCATGAAATATCTGCAAAATATTGCAGTGTCTGCAATGTCAGAATCTGCTATAACTATGCTATCTGGCAGTATTTCAGAGGGGTACACACAACTCTTTCTGGCTCTCTAATAGAACGTGTGTGTGTCTGCATGTGTATGTGCGTGTATGTCTCTGTGTGTGCATGCAAATGCCTGTCTTCTCACACGTTACAACTTTCCTGGGTGAGATCAGGCACAGGAGACATGAGATCCTAGGAGAACACGAGAAATCAGAAGTGAATCTCAAGATTATGTTATACCAAACATATATCTGTTCTGGCTTACTGAAGCATAGATGTATCAATAAACCCCCACACTCAGATCAGACAGAAGGGGTTTAATACAAAGCAGTAAGTGTCTAGATACTAAATCTAGGGAATTCTATCTAGGAAGCGTGAGAATGATAAGAAGCAGGCATTCATTGCACAACAGGCACATAAGGGATCCATCAAAGTAATACTACAACTAGCTTGGAGAGACACAAAACACCAAAGGCTGAGATGACATGCACAGTCCCAGGACAGGGAGTTTCCTAGGTTAGAAAGCATTTCCCTTTCCCCACAGGGCTTCATCCTAGAGCCTACTAAAACCTAGAGGAAGCTCTTACTCATTTTCATCTAGAGTGCACCCAAACTGTTACTGCTACTGCCTTCTTTATAAGGCAATGTTGCATTATGAGACACCATAGCATTGATATGGGTATCGTAAGAACCATGAAGCTCCATGAACCGCACCAAAATCAATAGGATGTTGGGACATGGCCATGGAACTACCTTCCCCTGGAGCCTGTACAGGAAACCTGAGAACACCCAGAAGGATGCACAATGCTACTACATACTGTTGTTGATAACTGTGCCATGCCATCCAACTTCTCAAAAAATTTTCTGTCTAAGTAGGTTTGTTGATATTCTTAGCTCACCATCCCAAATTTGGATTTTATCTCCTTCATCACCCTACTGAACACATTTTGACGCCTGCAATGTGAACACCAAGGACAGGGGTTCACCTTTGCTTCCTGCTATAAAAACAACGTCTTATTCAAACAGTTCGTAGTTCCTTAAAGTCCACATTCTTCCTGTGCTTTAGAGGTGATGCTAAAATGGAAATTATATAGATAACCAAGACTTCCTGTTCTGAAGTAATATTGAAAATAATACTGTATGAAAATTAGTTGCAAAAATCTTGCAGATACTTTTCTCCTCACAAAAGGCTATTAACTTCTTACGAATTCAATCCATTTTAGGAATCCAACATTTACATCATGTAAACTTATCAAGCTTGTTAATATTTATTTGGCTGTAGATCTGATTTAAGAGGCTCTTATGGAAGTTAGTCTTATTCCTAGTTTCAGATATTTTCCTAGCTATTATCTGGTTTCCTTTAAAATGGCACTGTGAAACGGGACATGCAAATAAAATGGAACTACACACACACACACACACACACACACACACACACACACGAAAATCTTATGTAAAAACACCTGTTCAGCTTGTCTCTGCATGTTTGTGAAAAAGAATGTCTTGTCAAAGCTCTGGTTTGGAGGGTGGCCACAGAAAGAGCCAACTCAGCACAACCGGGCACACTTCAGGCAGGGAGTGGGAAGGAACAAGTGTCTGTGGGCAGAATGTGAACCTCTGCAGATGGATCTGCTAAAGGAATAATGAAATTGGGCCACAACTTCAGTTAAAATCTGGGGGAGATAAATGCTTCGATGGCAGTTCAGTGCAATAGCACAAATTAATCGTCTAATTGTAAGGTATAATTTAAGCTTTTACTAAGTCTATGAAACTGTATACAGACTACATATTCAGGAGAAAGATACCATTGACTCCACATAATCAATAAAAGCGAGAGTCCCCACGAGATTTAGCTATTTAGCCTGTCAATCTTTATGACACTATAGTATTATTCTTCTTGGTTTAAGGTGTTTTCTCTGTTCAGCTACTACTATGCCTGCACAAATAAATGAAGGAGCCAAATGATTGCACTGAGGAAACAATGAGGGTGAATAGATACAAAATGCTGTCAAACACACCAAGTGAACAGAAAAAATATGCTTTTAATTTCTTTAATTTCTTTTAGTTCTTGCCTGCTGCTATCAGCATTCAGGCAGGGAGAAGGAAGACAAGAATAATTGCCCAGATGACAATACCCCACTTAAAGAGCCATTGATAAAATTTATAGGACTAAAAATGCATAAAACCCCCCTGGGATTAAAAAAAAAAATTCTGGAGAAATGTATAGAATAGTCTCCAAATTTTGTGTGCTCTCTTAGCCATGCAGCTGACGTGAATGGTGAGGGATGTGAGGTCTGGGGGAGTTTAACCCAGGCCTTGTCTCTAGGAGAGCCAGCACAAATAAGAGCTTTCTAAGAATAAGCACCTCCTAGGTGCCTGATTCCCTCAAAAACAAGAACATCTGAACTGGGCCCACTCCTCAAAGCAATGCTGAGTTCACTTCCCACTCCAACCCCACAGCAAATTTTTTGTAGGAGATGAACTACTTCCATTTGGATTTCCTTGTCATCATGTAGAGGAGCAGCCACAGTGAGGGAGCATCTGTGGATGTGTGCTGAAGTAACATGTGATCACCCAAACCTGCTCTCCTTTTAGAACCTCAGTGTCCAAAGAACTGGACCCTAGTGGGGTCCTGGCAGCAGGTGCTACATGGTTCTACAGGCAGGTAGGCTGCTTGCTCCCCAGCAGCATAGCCTGAGGAGCACAGTACCTGGCTCCCCCAAGCCACACACTCACCAGCCATGCCATCATCTGCACTGTGCTACAGGAACATTTATCTCAACATTCCTGGCCTGCCCTTGTCCCTCCTCTCTCCACAGCTAAAGTACATGAGGTCTGGAAGTGCTCTTCCTCTTCATGAACTGCTGTGAGATTTCGACCTGCAGGAACAACACCTGGATCTGACAAGTAAAAAGCAGCCTGATACTTTCTGGCCTCAACTATTAAATGGTGTGTTGCCCAGTTAAACCAGTAAATGTTTTGCCATCAGCTCCAGCAGAAGTGTGGTCAAGCCCCAGATACCAAAGATTTGATGACAGCAGGTCAAGTAGAAAGTGTTGGTCTTTTATTGAATGTCAGATAGAGGGCTAAGAACTGGGAGGACAGACAGCACATTACTATACAGATCAGCTAAAACTTCAATCTAATGACAAAGAATGCCTTTTCTCAGACATCACAGAAATGCATGATCCGTAAGTGATTTTTCTGCTTTGGATCTCTTTCCCAATGTCTTTTGATGGGAAATGGTCACATTTAAATCTTTGACTCTGATACTGCAAGTAATTCTCGCTATCACAAATACTGCAGTACCATTTATTATTTGCCTATCATTTCTCTGAAGATGTTAATGGTAACTAAGATGAGGTCTCACTCTCCTTCAGTAAAAGAAATCTATGAATTACTATGTGGTTTGCTCTGTATATCCCTAAATGCTGTACTGTGAGGGTTGTCTGACAGCAGCAGACTTGTTACCCTATTTGTACTTTGGTAATGTACTGCTAAGAGGAATTAATAGTTTCCTAAGTAGAACAACTTTGCTACTTTCTGTTTGCTTTGCTGGCATTGACACTGTATTGTACAATTTTCACGCTTTAATATCAATTTTGCAAGTGCATCTGTCAAAGAAAATTAAATTCTACAACAGATATAATTCATATTGGACCAAGCCATGCAAATTTTTCATAGTTGCAGGTATGAATATTTTATATTACACAATGAGAAACTAAAAGCAGTTCAGTTTAATTTAGCCATGGTGTCTCCAGTCAAGGATGTGTGGTTTTGTATGTAGTCCAGCCCTTTGCACTGTCCTTGGGCAGAATTTTTTAAGTATATAGGAAAAAAAAATATTGCTTGTGGTATTCAAAGAAAATGAAGCTGGCCCTTACAGATCCTGTGCTATGCTAAACTCTTATCAATTAACAGAATTTTCTTTTTAAAATGAGTACAAAAAGGCCAACTAATTTCCCTTTCTACTTTAGAATAATTCATTAGGATTTTATTTTTGATAGCAATGTGGATCCCATATTCTTTCCATTGTGTGCACACTTAACTTTATATTCACATCAGAGACATCTATCTGGTCTCATTTGTACTACACTCATGAAACATGAATGCACAGAAGTCCGGTTATTTGTGATTTTTCCTCATGTAGCCCAGCACAAATTCAAGCTTTTCTCCTCAAAGTCAGAACCAAATTATTACCTATATAACCTTATTGCAATGACAAAGCTAAAAGCATAAAATTAAGCATCTAAGAAGAAAACTAGCAAACATATAGATCGAAAAGTTTTCTGAAAAATATGGCTGAGATTTCTAGCACATTGGCAATAATACAATGCCAAAAATAATAAAGAAAATTTATAGAGCATAACTAATATGATGTAATCTCTCTTACAGAGTTCTATGACTCCTGGATATATAATTTAAAAACTTATTAGATAAAGCAAAGTGGAACATCATATGCTCTGTTCAGTGGCCCTTTCTCCTTTATATTTTAAAAATTAATTTAAGAACTGTATATACTGTATTAAACATGATGGATGTGTTGCTTTTATTTACATGCCCTGCAGTATGTTTATTACTCCAATTATGTTGATGATCTTTTCTGTTAATTTTAATTTTTTATTTTATTATTTATGAAAAGCAGCTGCCAAATCTGCTTTCCTTTAGTGAAAAATTATAAGAGATACAAAACTAGAAGAAAACTGTTAATGCCGATTTCTTTAAAAAAAAAAAATCAATCAAAATAGTATGTGCACTAATAAAAATAGTGACTACCCAATCATTTCTTTATTTTCACTCTCCAGAAAATCTACCCTGCAAACCGCTTGATATTTGAAATTTAATCAGCTCAGCTACATAACAGTTGCATGCCTGAAATACAGAGCATGCAATTTGGCCTCTGCACTCAGTATCTGCCACTTTCCTTCAGCTTTCGCTTCATATGCATAAATGAAATCTGTGAAAATGTCTTCATTTTTCTAGATCACTTGAAAAAGAATTTGCTGTGAAAATTTTTCCATGAAACAAATTAAGTACATCTCATAATGCAACTATTTGAACAAAACAGCCTTTATTCTGTGTTTTTTCCTGGAAAAGCACAGGATAATGCCAGGCACAGTGCTGCTGTTTAACATGCTCGTGTGTTGAAGTACCTTCACCTGCCTGCTAGCATTTTAAAATAGCGTTTCATTCAAAAAAATAATGCCAGTACTCACCAACTTTGCTAAACACACGGGCTTTAAACACCTTGCAAAAGTATTGTTTGGCTGTTTTCATGTTTCAGAAGACGCCTTTTAAAATTTACAGCACTGGGCACTACATGATCATGTTGGTCACTTGTTGCTAAATAAAAAGGATGTAGTCTGCCTCAAATGACAGGAAACATGACAGATATGGATCCACGAACTAATTATGATCAAATGCAAGAACTGATACTAATGCATGCCTGTAAAATAATCACGTTGGTACTACAGAGATCAAACCTTCAAACTTCTTCACAGAAATAAAAAAAACCCAGCAGTAATTAAAACTTGTGAATTGATGAGCCAGCCTGCAGCTCTATTCTTAGTTCATATAGACCTCACTTTTTTTTCCCTTTGTGGCTTTGTTCCTGCAGAAACTTTTAAAGATTGAGCTATTTTACCTGCACATGAGGAACGTATACTAGAAAATATAAATTCAGTAATTTTATTGAGAGGCATATCCAAAATTAGAGGGGCTAACACTAATGGAAAAAAGAAGACTCCAAACCTGTGCTGTTGAAAAGTTTAGGACATGAGAGGGGAAAAAATACACACAGAGAATACTTCCCACATCGAAACATTTCAAGCTATTTGAACACTGTTCACTTGGTGCAAAGTTGCCAATCCTGGAAGCAGGATTGAATGAATTTTACCGAAGGAGACCCAGTTACCTAGTGATCTTCCAGACCTCTGCTGAAATGTAGATTTCTCAAAAAGAAATCTTATATCAAATCTTAACCCTTACTGTACAATTAATGTTAGTTATCCGAAACAGCCTATACTGTGTGTGATCACAGCACATTTTTAAAGCTCTTTTAAGAATACCTCTGTTTGATAGCATTTTTTGTTAGCAACATTTCTATAATGTAAAAGCTCCTATCACTGTGCAGCAAATATGTGGGTTTTCTTTGCTCTTATCTCATGTAGTGCACTTGATAAGGAGTACTACTGAATCTTCTGCACGCTGCATTACAAAGAAAACTGTCTTTCTGTAAGGCATTTTCTCTCCACTGCTTTCACATAAAATTAAGGCTCTTATAGCTGGATGTATCTGAATGTATTAATACTCAAATAAAAACCGAAACCCTTCTACTTTATCTGAAGTAGAAATCCCTGAAAAGATTCTGTAATAAGATTGCTGTAATAAAGGTTAATATTTAACTGAACTGAATGTATTCTAGCATCACATGTTAAGTTCCACATCTCTGAGTGTGATCTATTTTCTTTTCTACTGTTGAAATTAGAGAACAGGTAAAATGATGGCAATATTATTCAAAAGAGCACAGCAGAAGCATTTTACTTAAAGACAGTTCAAACCTACTGCTTTCATGAGTAGGAAAAAAAACATGGTGCAAAGTACTGGGGGGAGGGAAGGGAAGAGCATCTGTTGAAAATTAACTACTTCGACATTAATTAACACATAATTTTCTACCTGATGAGATGGTGTTGTAGAAAGTATAAATTGAAGGCACAAGAGTAAGAAATGAGTCATCTTTGACTTACCGTATCAAAGACTATTGCTGTATTGCAGTCAGCATCCAAGCACAGAGCATGAAGCTTCTCACAAATCAGAAAAAATACACAATCAATGAACGAATAAAATTCATTGTAAAAATAAAGGCCAGAGATTAGAGTATGTATCCAAGGGTCTGGTTAGTCACAGCTTTGACTAGCCTGCTACAGAGCTCTGCAAAACAAGTATACTGCAGCAGTGTGGCAAGCATAGGATTGCAATGCATGTCCCATATATTCAAGCATAATAGAAAACATGGTCTGGAGCTTATTCCATGTGGAAGTGGGGTTTGTTTTATGCAGGCAGAAAAAATAAAGGTTCTTTTCCCACATAATAGAATTAGAAATGAAGATTTTTCTTGATTATTATACACAATAATTCCCCAGGATATCAATTACATAAAGCAGGTGTCCCTGTCTCCTGTTTCCCAGATAAATGCCTGTAATCTCATTTCACAAATGATCCTATTTAGACAGGAGCCACCTATTGTGATGATATCATTTGCTCTAGTATCCATAAATGGGCAACTTCCTACAAAACGTCATGACTACTGACGACACAAATTTTTATAATATTGAGTGGGCAGGGTGGTTGATGGGGTCCCATCAATCTACAGCAGCTCCTGCTGATGTGATATCATGAATCCTGCATAATCATTTAAAAGACAGAAAATTAAGAGATACATAAACCTGTCTGGTGGAGCTCATTTGAAAAAAAAAAAAAAAACCACCAAAAAAACCACACTGGGGAAAAAATCCTAGAGAGGTAGTAAAGGCAGATGAAACCTAACGACAGAGCAGTGGCACCTTTTCAGGTGCCTTCGGCACTCCCAAGGATACTGGTAGATGTGAACAAAACCACTCTCAGTTTAGAAGTGTAGCTGTCAGTTTCTTTTTAACAAATAATAAGACTGAATATTCTCTTTCCTTGCAAATGCAAAATGTGCACTGACAGCAAAAAAGACCAGTGCTTCAGTGATGCACAAATTAGCCCACTCTAAGTGAATTTTTTTTTAGAATTATCAGCTGCTTGTCACAGTACCTTGGAACATGAACTCAGTATCAAAATACCCTTAGACTGTTTGAAATCCACTGTGCTAGACAGGGTTGCTTCATACACTCACTGCATGGATTTAATTTCTTACATCAGTATTTTCTTAAGAAAAAATCATTCAATTAAATATATATGTTTCAAAAATGTTATGATACAGATAACTGAAATTAGTTTCCATCTGCCTGCTTTAACACAAAGGGGTGTGAGGAGAGTTAAAGGTGATACAGCGTTCACTTGCCTATCCACCCTTTCCCCAAGAGACTCAGTTTTGCCTAGAGGCTAAAGCAAATTGCTTAAGAACTTTGCATTTAAAATTTTCCTGGCAGAAGTTGGTACGAACTTCAGAAGATCCCCTGATTAAAAAAAAAAAAAAAAAAAATTCCTGAGGGTGTTTTTCAACAGGATCTCCACAAATCTTGGTTTAGTTTTTCCTGCTTTCAACAGACTGAGCTGCATCTAAACAGCTTCTTTAATACACAGAAAGAGACACATAATACCAGGACCCATTCACTAAATATTTGGACAATGCTCACCAGAACACCAGTTAAGCTGGGGCTTCAGGGTAGAAAATTTTAAAGCTTAAAAGCACAAAATCTGAGAGGAGTTTACATACATTTCCACTGATGTAGCTGCTCCACAACAGAGCCCACTTCTGGAAATCCAGGCCCTCCACTGTAGATGGCCCTTTCTTTACCTTTTCTTTGCTTCATAGTATCTTTGGCACAGGGACCTCTTCTAAGTTTCTGCATTACACATAGGGAGGGTCCCAAAGGCAAACAATAATAAAAGCAATTCTTTCAGAGTTGTCTCATACCAAAGTGACTCACTTCACATCTAGATGGAGTGAAAGCAAAATCTGAGCACAGCATCCATGGCTCCAAGACACAGCTATGCAGAGAAGTCAATGGTTTTTCTAAAAGCACCCAGAAGAGAAGACCTCCTTCCTCAGAGACCGAAAATTATGGAGAAAACAACTTCAGAGTGCTGAATAGCTATTTAGATATGAGCAGGTTCTTCCTTTCTCCCTCCCTCCTGTGCTTGTCTTCAAGATAGCACTAGCTGATCTCCCTAAATATGCTGTCTAGGCAGACACAGAAGTGTAGCTTTGACTTTGGATATCATAACCCTTTCATTTCAGTGCTGGGTGGAAATAGAAAAGCATATACTCTGTGTGTCCAGATGGCATAAATATTTTCTATGTGTTTCCATGACAAAAGATAAAGATAACACAAGAAACAGTTAGAAAGTAGAAGTGTGTATGAGTGTAATGGAGATTGATGGTCCAGAAGTTTCTCTCTTGGCTAGATAAAAACTGATGAAATGGAAGTGAGGAAAAAAAAAGAAGACAGAAAATAGCTAAAAAGAAAATTCATCACTGCTTCACCAAATTCAGTCCTGCCTTGGGAAACACCAAATGGCAGATTTTCTTGTTAATATACAAAGACTTTCAAGGTCATTCCCAGGATGTAGTAGGAAAGCATAAATTTTCTCAAAACAATATCTTTTTCAAAATCAGAGCCAAAGGATGTCACCACTCTTCCTTAACCTAGTTTTGAGTTTAGTAAGGACACAGTGACGGGCTTAGAGCTTATTCTCATGCAGAGGAGGATGTTCAGCATGGTCCACTGGAAGATGTCCTGATGGTTCTGATCTTTGCTTAAAGACTTCTAGGCTTCATAAAAGATAGTGCTAAAGAGAATGGACTATCGTTCCCAATCAGTTCCCAATTGTCTGGGGAGACACTGTGAGAAAATACTTCGAGCATATTACTGTCTCAGGAGGGGCCTGAATGATTATACTGAAAGAATGAGTCACTCCAATGAAAGTGAAGCTGTTGTACTTGGTCATGGGGAGATTCTCATAAGCCACAACATCTAATACTAAGCAAGCACAATGGATATCTGATAAAACTGCAGACCACACAACAGAATATTCTATCTCTCTTAAGTTTTTTCCATTCCTTAAAGCACCTTTGAAATTCCTACTGGTCTTCCTTTTACTTGAATTATTCTTTATAGAATAACTGGAAATGAAATCTCTCCCGATGTTGGGTCAGCTGATAAATCTGCACATTCTTGGGCAGAGAATAAGCAGACTGGATCTTCTTTTGAATGTTTAGGCTTTCCAATAATTAGAGCTGAAACTTAAACCATAGAACACTAGTGGATTAATGAAACTCCATTCTGAAAAGTAGGAGACAGAAGGATGCTACCTTCCAAAACACCTACTGATATTTTAATAATTGCTTCAGTTAAATCATCTTGTCTGCTGATTTGAGTAGCAAGAAACTGTGCCAATAAGTGTCATTGTAACTTATATTCATTAGTATGGAAACACCAAACCAACAAAAAATTATGCTAAAAAATCTTGCAATGGTTTCCTTTTAGACTGAAAACAACTAACAGTGAGTACAAATAAAAAGGGAATTCTTACATGTCATCCTTTTCCAGAAGTAGAGTAGGAAAACAGCTATTGCACATTGTGTGATGCTTCCTTTAATCGTGTTACTGGGGTCAGCCCTTGTACATGTCAATCAACAAGGATCACACACACTAAGACAAAGGAAATACTCTTTTCTACCGCAGACCTCCATACTGCAGGATAACTGGTAGAAAGCAGATGGTTTTCTAGAGGTCAGAGGGTTGGTAGGCTTCACTCTTGTAGCTTAAAAATCTAATTCTTTGAGCATTTCAGATGAGGATTCTCTGTAAGTTGTAGCTATTGTGACAAAACATTCCCACTGGCAGACAGGAGACTTACCAAGACAGTTTTCTTCATTGATGATCAAAGCTATAAAATAGCCATAACACTGACCAGCAAAGCTATGGTATAGTCATAAACCTGTGACATGAAAAAAGTGGGTTCTTCCAGCTTAGGATGTCATAAATTCTTCATATTCTGATATTAACAAAGTGGAGGAGGCATCTGTGAGCAGGAAAGCTGTGTGAACAACAATCCCTCACTCATTTGGAGGCAAGACTGCAAAAACATCTGGCTGCCCTTCAATGCAAGTGTTGAAGGCAGCAGTAATAACAAAGACAATCCTGAAAGAACATATACCAATAGTAAAACCAAAAAATATACCACTAATGCCTTCGTTTAAAGACAGTGAGTTTGCTTCAAAAATGTCACTTTTTTCTGCTTACCACCATCTCCAGAGGGCTTAATTTGAAGGCTTTAAATATCCTACCCTTCCTTTTTCTCTTTCTTTCTTTCTTTCTTTCTTTCTTTCTTTCTTTCTTTCTTTCTTTCTTTCTTTCTTTCTTTCTTTC
>JAWWEV010000115.1:96106060-96178501 GCA_035583235.1 Hafferia zeledoni
GTTCCGGAGCAGAGGCCGGCGCCGCCCCCGGGGGGGGGTAAAATAAATAGAAAAAGGAATTTTTCATTTATAGTAGAAACTGATGTCCTGCTTGAAGAGGAAAGGAGAATCTGAGGTTTTAGCCTAGGGAATATGAAAACTAGACTTTGAGATTTGGCTTTGTAAGAAGCCAAGGAGAAGGCACGAGCAAAAAGCAAAAGCAGGTAAACAAGATTTTGGGGAAGGGGGAGAAGAGATATGTGACAGCAGTTGCAGATAGTTCAAGGTCTGGTGAGCCCAAAGGAAGCACCTCACACAGTGAGGCCCCAAATGGAAGCTCTGTCTTCAAGTTACATCCAGGAGAAAGAGACAGCCTACCAGGTCTCATTAACATTTCCTGATTACTTGCTAATAATCACAATGTAGTCTAGATTGTCTAGTGTGTAAATAAAATTCTGCCTCACATGATCTGTGCCTAGCACCTCCAGTATGCAAATCTGACTATTGTGTAAACCCAGTATTAACTGTGTCCTGTGCTGCAGCAGCTGAAGTCCCAGGGTTTGCACCTTTTCAAGCTGAAACATGCTGTGGGGTTTGACATCATGTTCAGGTCCTTTTTGTGGCTGATACATCAGGGATCTGAGATGACAAGCTTTGTTCTGAAGGTGAAACAAAGTCAAATTCTGTAACCTCACATGTTGCCAAGAGAAAAAAACAGTTATCTTCTGGTCATATCTCATCATAGCCACTGCCACTAATCCATTTCCAGGCATCACAGCTCATAAACTCAGAACTATTATGGACTCGATAAAGTCAATCAATACATTAGTTAAGTGAGATGGAATGATTTAGCTCTTAGGGAAAAAAATATAGGGCTCAGTGTTATTCACTGCTGGTTTTGAGCATCTTGGAATAATTAATCCAAATAAACCCATTCAGAGAAACACACCTGCCTTGGCACATTCACTTGAAATACAATCAGGAAAAAAAAGTCTTTTTGTTTTGTTTAAATAAATTGAGAGGTTCTCAAAGCAAGGACTGCTTCTTACCATCTGTTTTACAAAAGCCTCTTGAAGTGCTTTTCTTCTGAGTATGTGCAACAGCACAACAAGAACCTGGATTTTTCCCCTACAAGTTTGAAAAGTCAAACTCTAAAGTATCAGTACGTCACTGGTGAGTTTTTCAAAGGTGGAAAAACCTATAGCACTTAAATGACTTTTCTACAGTTCCAAATCTGAGTTAGATATCAAAGCATGGTACAGTGACAATGGGAGGAAAAGTGGTACACTGGATGCCACAATATGCATTAAAAATACATTTTGACGTACATTCGCTTCAATCTTATGTGCTAACTTAAAGTAATAAAGGTGAACAGATGCATGTATTTACACATAGACAAATAATGAACTATGTATGTTGACTTATCACAGTCTTTATGAGGTCTGTTTTAGAAACTAATTTAATCTTTTATTTTAGAAACTAAGTAAACTATGTTTAATGCTTCCTTTTTTCAAGGAAAAAAAAATCACAGCTTGGGATAGGGAAACTGCATCTTTGTAATAAAAAAAATACCTGAATACTTTAATGAAATTATGCTCAATATTGCAATTTTCAATACTCAAATATATAATATTTTCATATAATAGCAGTTGGATCTTCTGCCTCCTCTATCAGTCTACATTTTCATTTCAAAGAACCTCATTCCCATCCCAAAAGAAAGTTTCCAAGATGACCTGTACTACAAATTCTAATTTTTATTTTTTTTTAGCTTGAATAATGCCAGAGGCTTGTAGCATAAGCTGTGGCCATTGAAATGTGCAGTGAAAGGACTGTTTAGTGTGACTACTAAAAATAGTTAAGCTAATTCAGCCATAGCAAACAAAATACTAGAAATATACTTTCAGTAGATTATTTCTATTAAGTTCCATGTTTCTTGCAGAAATACAATGTGTACTCCTTAACAATGAAATGAAGGAAGAAATAAAATCCTCTACCAATAAAGAATATACCAGTTCAAAAAAGAATATACCAGTACATTTGTAAACTGAGTCTTCTTTAAAGGTGGCTGAGGGCCAGCAAATGCTATGACAAAATGCGGGTATCACTGATAGATTATTTAACCCTGCCAGCATGTAAAGGAAAACAACAGCAATGACATTAATATTCACAGTGGCACCATTTGATGTTCTCATATTTTAGATTTGACCTCAGTGAGAAACTTGGCAAATGGCTGTTTTGATCCATGATTCTAGTTTTTTATGAAAGGACAATAACACCCCTGCATCAATCCTTCATTGTGATTTTCCAATAAGGAGCTAGAAATGTTTGATATCTAGGATTTTACAGTCTAGAACTGAAGCACACTGGCAAAGCAGATATGTGTAGAAGTCACTATGGTTACTGCCTACACTTTCTTTCCCTCCAATTAGATCTTTCATTTCCATAAGCATTAAAATTCACCAAATGCACCAAAATTATTCAGACAAAAAAACCTCCTCTTTGGTTTATAAGCCTCTTAGCTATGTTGCTTTTATCTTTTTAAGTAAAGACTCTGAGCTGAGGCCTATTATTGCACATCTGTGTATAAGAACAATTATTGCAGGAGAAACCTTGCAGTGGAAATGCTTTATAGACCCCAGTTTCAGCAGTGTGTGTGAAACAGCTGTCTGCTCTTGGCGAGTACAAAGCTGAAACCCAGAAAACGCGGTACAGGATGCCAGACGAGAGGCACTAGCTGAGGATTTAGTAAGCCAAATTCAGATGAATATGCTCAGTATTATTGTAAATCTTTCCAGTCTTAAGAAAATTAAAAGTTCATCTTCCATGGTTAGATCCCTTTTCTATTCTAATAAGAAATAGCTACACACAAAACTATTTTTTTTGTTTTGTTTCCTTTATCTTATAGAAATCAGCATGACTCTTCCTTGCAGAGTTCTTACATAAATGTCAAACTGGGTAAAGCCTGTAATATTTCCTGAACTCACTGTCACTTGGGATACTAAGTTCTTTAAAACCATGTCCAGTGGCTGTGGACTCGACAGTCACCAAAATCCATTTCTTAGTTTTATCCTTTTACTTCAGGTAGATTTCTACTTCAGTTCCTCCCAGCACACCAGATGATTTTGCTCCCTGCTATTGGTGGTTATTTTGAAAACCTGCCTAAACCCTCATCACTACTCCTCCTACATTCAAGTAGCCTATTTTCCCTCTTTTCCCCTACCTCCCTCCTTCTAGCTAGTTGCTTTTATTTACCAGGTGACATATGTAACAGATTAATGTACTCCCTATTGGTTCTGGTTTTTCCCTTTATTTTTCCTGTATGTGATTTTGCTTATGACCCCTGTGAGGAAAAGTTCTTAATACTATTCCTCAATACATTCAGTGAGGTCCTTTCACTGAAATATTTTTCCCCTTTTTCAGGAAGGGCAGAGTGCTCACTGCATACAGCACATGTAGGTAAAATACTTGAAACCTTGAGCAGGAATTACACTGAACTTCAGCTGTGGTTTGAAGAGAAACAGCACCATCAGAGGATTATTCCTGCTGCTGAGGCAGGATGTATAGTCCCCTCAACACCCAGATCTACACAATCTCTTCTAGCATTGCCAGCCCCAAGGACTCAAGCAACATCCCCAAAAGTAACAGATGGGAGTTTTCCCAAAATCATAAGTACTTTTCTTAAAAGATAGATATGCAAATTGCACTTGATACTAACTTTTTAGTTGGTAGGGTATATTCAGAGCAGATGTCCAACCTGTAAACTCAGAATACTGTCTGTCATAAAAGTTCCTTTCTTAACTGAACTGAAAAATAAAGCTTTTCCCTGTAATCCCTCACTTTCAGAATAACAAACTTTTGCTAATGCATGAAATGCCATGTGAAACAACAGTGGCCACTTTTCATGTATCATTTCCATGTACAGAATTTAGATGCATTAGGGGCTGGAAAGTACTTCTTAGAAGCTCAAAGGACTCAGCTGTTGGTTTAAAATAGTCAGCAATTTCTATATAAGTCATAGAAAGTATTGAACTGTTCTCTGCTCAGAAATTTTCAATATAAATGAGAATATGAAAAAGGTTTTCCTTCTGATGAAGTCTTACTAAATGCATGTGTGATGCATGTTTGTCTAGGTTTTGACAAAAATAGAATAGCAGTTTAGTGAGAGCTTATGAAAGCTGTGCAACTGTGGAAGAAGACTATATCAAAAGGCTGATATTTATTGGTAGAGTGCTACTCTGACTTTTAAGCTGCTTTCTGTTATGCTTTCCTACTTACTTGTGCACCTGTCTTATTTCCTGAGAGAAATGCCAAAAAAATAAAGTGACCTCTGTATACTAACTATTAAGTATGTCACATCAGGCTACTTAAAATGTGTTACAAGCTGGTTGGCACAGAAACACATTTTGTTCTGTAAAATGAAAATTCACAGCCCCAGCTTCTTGGGAACCAAGGAGTCAGGTCTAAGTGTGGCTTCCTAGAGGTGTTCAGCTGCAGCTTTATAGGTTATGGAAGAGCATCTTAACCCATAAACAAGATCATTTATAATGGGACAATATTTAAGACAAGCATAGACCCTGCTCAGATTAAATTAATCCAAATTAGGGATCAAATTACTTGTAAAACTATGAATTATAGTTTAGAAGTCATTCCAAGCTGAAGCACATAGAAGTCATGCCCCAAATTTACCTAAAGCCCAGACAAATATAGTGCAGATTTACAATCACAGCAATTGAGTAGACAATATAAGGAAAACACAGCTATAAAAAAAGTAATTATCTTACAGACTGCAGCTGGCAGATAAATTTAAGGAGACAATGCAGATGCTGAGTAACAAGCAATTTCACTTTTTTAGGCCTGCTATATGCCAAGAAACAAACTGAGCTGCAAAGGGTGAGCAAGAAGAGGGAGCAGAGAAAGCAGAGAAAGCCTGCAAGAAAATAGCCAGGGATGGGAGCAGGGATAAAAGTCTTTGGTACAAACAGGGAAATTTGCCCTGTAGCCTGTTCTGCCATGCCCACGCCTGTAAGACAGGCAGAGGAGAGTTTGTAGTTGTTACCCAGTGCAATGCTTGAGCCGGACACCTGGATGGCTGCAGGGCTCTGCCGACCAGCCTTCTAGGGACATGGCACCTATGAGACTTCATGCTTGTAGCAGCTCCGCTGTAACACAAGTGGACGGCTCCATCTAGAGGCAAATATCCTCTCAGCTGGGGAAATGGCATCATTGCGACTGAAATACCGATTTCTTCACAAGTCAGTACCTACTTAAAATAGCACGCCAAGATGCTGTCCCCTGGACAGGGATGTCCAACAGGAGGGAACAAGCCCCATCCACTTCACCTTCTGCAGAGGCTGAGAAGCTGAAATTAAAACTGAACTTTCCCTGAAACACCTCTTGTAGGTCCCCCACACCTATCCTGTCAGATCAATTTTGTGGCATCCACAAAATGACACAGACTGAAGGCTTAAATCTCATTCTGGTGACAAGAATGGGTGCCAAACGCAAAGGGTTTCTGAACTCATTTACCACTAATGTCTCATGAGAAATACACAGCCAAAGTATTTCCCACCATTATCTTGACTAAACATATTGATATTCAGCACCAAACAGAGCACCAGTAGTTCATATTAAGTTAAAGAAGTTTCAAAGACAATGTTTATTTTCATTTCTATTGCAAAGACTTTGTCTGCTGAACAAAGAATAGGCTATTCTTTCCTGTCCATCAATTGACAAATACCTCCAGCCACATATTAGTACTAATAAGGGGCCCAAGAGCACCAAATCACACTTTAAAAATCATATGCAAATCTAACTTCATCCTCTCCACTGCTGGGATGTGGACTCTGTGCCAAGATATTCTCACAGAAGCATCCCTCTTCTGCACTGATCAGGAATAAAAAAAAAAAAAAAAGATCTGAGTAGATGTCTCTGAATGCCCTTTTCTCCTAGACATGGGCCAAAACATGTATTGCAATGTAATTTTAAAAGCTTAGCTCCTCTGTAGCTTACTGTACTCCTGTAAGGGTTTATTCAAACAAGCAACAACCAGTTATATCAATATTATTCTTCCTGTTCACTGTTTTTCAGGCTCGTGGGGTATGTATCACCAAATATGCACTTTTTATAAATCAATATATTTAGATTCAGACAAGCTGTGTATCTGAGCAACAGCACAGCAAGGAGAGACTGGTGTCTATGCATTACATTTTCTCAGATTACTCATTTATTATACAATAGTGTCCTAAATTTTACCCATTGCATTCTTCTGGTGTTTTTTACTGAGGAAGAAAACTTGCACTCAAATACATTTACCTTTTCCACAATGATGAAATTTGCAAGTTAGGTATAAGTAGTTAATGTGAACCAATTTAAGACTAAAACTGCTTAGCTGATTAGTGTGAGCAAGATATATTGGGGAAGAGGTGGGGAAGAGAAAAAATTAATGCTCCTTTTTCTATAAAAATTAATGAAACATCTGGCTGCACATTTTGAACCTATTATTTTTCTATGTTGTACTCATTTAAAATGTATTTTAGCAATAAGAATAACAGATCTAAATGAACAGGAGCAGAGACAATGGATTTTGCAGTTCTAGGTTTGGTTTGTTTATTTTGGTTTTTTTAAAGGGCATGTATTTCATGAAGCACTGTTTAAGAGATTAATTTCTTAAAACAAAACTATCAAACTACACAGTCATTTCTTCCCTGACTTCTTCCTACTGTAGGAATTCAGATCCAGTTTGCTGTTATTCAAAACAAAATTAGTTGCAGCGATGAATCATATTTTTGTGGTAGCAGAGAGTATAAGATGCATGTCTATTTATGTAGCACATGCATAATATCACACTGGAAGTTTTTTAAGGTCTAAGAGAAATGCAACAGCATAGATGGAGAGAAAGTTCCATCATGTCAAACAAAGATCCCAGTGGACTCTCACAGGTATTTGCAAATACACACACACAATGGAACTGAATTTGTATAAAGACCCATGGAATGAGCTGAGTATCAATCAAATGAAAACAGTGGTGCTGACCTCCAAGCAGCTCTAGTGATTAGCAATCACTTATGCTCAAAGGCATTCCCACCTTGCAAGCTCAGCTTCGCCCCTTGGCTTCAGACCCAGAACAGACCAGTCCTCAGGCAAGTCCTGCCTCTTTGCAGTGTTTGGCTTTGCAGTGTCCAGCACTGATTTAAATCAGTGTGTCAAAAACCAGTGTCCTACATGGCCACAAAAATGTCATGGTAAGTGTACCTCTGAAACATATCTCACAGTCCCAGGCTTTATGTGGGTGGTCCAAAACTGAAGAAAATACAGGTGAGAGATGGACCTCAGATTTTCATTATTTCAGTAAGTCTTTGGAGGGAGTCTTATTATGAAAACATGAATTAGTCTAATTGGATAAACGAGAAGAACAGCTTAGGTCAAGATACAGTGCTCAGAAATGTGAATAAAATATGAAGGCAAGGCAGAGTGCTGAGAAAGATGGAGAAGATGGTCTGCTATAGTATATGTTAAAGAAGTGGGATAGGGTAGAGACAGTTCAAAAAAATTCAACGTAGCCCTCTCTGTGTGTTGGGATCACATATGAGACACAAATTCCCACCATTTCTGTGATATTCAGAATGGTTTATCCCTTTCTTGCTCTACTTGAAAGTGGTAAATTTTATGAACAGTGACTTCCGGAGATTGAACTACACAAGTATCCATGACTGTGATGCCAAAACTTCAAATGTCAAAATCAGAACAAGACTGAGATTATTTCAGTCATTGTAGATCAGTGTTCCTGGTCTAAATTAGTCAGCTGCCTGTTATGCAAGATCATCCTCCCTGCTAGTCATTCTCACAGGGTATTTACAGAACACTACATGGGAATGGTGAGAATCTGAGTGAAGGTACTACCGGGAGGAGGCTACTTAAAAAAGAATATACTGCATACATTTTCAGGCAGACATTTAAGTAGACATTTCTATAAAGTATTTGCTTTTTCCCATTGCATTCTATATGCACACAAGCATACATATACATGCACACACCGTGTTTTCATGTCATTGCAGGTAACATGAGGAGGAAGGCATACATAAATATGTTTTAAAAAATCTTTCTAGAGCATGAAATACTTCTGTTACTTCTGCATAGCACAGGCTTATTGGAAAAAGCTTTCAAAATGTAGCCTTTGGAGAAAAGTATTTCAGAAATCAAAGTGATTCTCTCAAAGCTTAATTTGCCATGATTGCATTTACTGGAGTAGGAGGAAGAAGGAAGAGAGAAAGCAGGGAAATTTTGTTTTATCTTATCCCAGTGGATTGAAATCTTTCATTTTCTGGATGTTTGATTCAGTGTCCTGAACAAGTTGTAAAATATCTTATTAAAGAGATCACAACCAAATGCACACAAGATATTTCAGCACAAGGATCTGTTGCTCTTCTCCTTTCTTTCTATCTTACACTATCATTTCCTTACCCATGCTGGTTTGGGGTTGAGATGTAGTTCCATTTGTGTGAGGTAATTCCTGCCTGCTTAACTGATGTTAAACAACTCCTTTTTGGGGAAAAAAACAGAACAAGTGAAGTGAACATAAGGTGGACTAGTTCAAAAAATCTCACTGAATAGCCTTTTGCTGTTTGCATACGACAACTTTGCTCTGCATGCAGAGTTATCTCAATCACTCTTCTATCAACACATTCATAAAGAAACCAGGGAAAAGAAGTCAAGTAATGTTTCACTTTTTAATTACTATTTTCACTGCATATTTCCATTTCTATTTCTTAAGAGGTACAGTCCCTGAATTAAAAGAAGTTCAATTAATTTTCTTAACACAGAATACAACCTAATCTGCACTGATTCAGAGTCCATCTTACTTGCTACAGCACAGGATAGAGAACTGGAATTGTTGAACCAAGCCAAGAGTTAGGCTACTTTTGTTTGATAAATAGAATTTTTTCAATAGCACTTGACCAAAAATGCAGGAGCTTCAGAAAAGACCGCCAAACTCCAAATGGGTTGTCTGATGATTTGGCACAACTTGAGATAATGCTGAAAGCAAGTACAGCCAAATTAATACTTGCATTCAGTTAAAATGAAATGTGCTATAATATAAATAGATCAAAATTGGGCCCAGATCCTGCAATTCACTATGCAGGCAGACTGTCAAGTGCAGAATCAGCACTTTGGTGAGCAGAAATCTAATGAGGAAAAGCTCTGAAATGCTGGAAAGAATTGTTTGAAGAAAAACTATTTAAATCCTCCACATAACTAGAAATATTTGCTAAATACCACAGACATTGATAAATGATTTAAGAGCAATTACTTCAAGCTTGTAAATGATTCTTTAAATGTAGTGAAAAGAATTTCATGCAACAACGTGTCAATCCGATTTAGAAAAAGCTCTGAAATACCCTTATGACTATGTTTATCCACTGAGCAAGTGTACAATCAGTATTAACCAGTCCAAGAAACAGTGCACTTCCCGGGCACAATGCAAGTGACACAGATTTTGGAAGAAGACTAAAGATAAGAGAGAGGAAGAGAAAGGTTAAATGTACAAATCCTACAAAGAAAGGAGTCTTTAAATGCTGGGCTTTTTTGAGAATTGCAGCCTACAGTGCAGTTCCTCTGCTTCATGTTTATCCTGAATTCAAAATAAATAAATAAAAAGATAGAAGCAGATTGATATTCTTAAAGAACCAGTTTTATAAAGAATTCTATTTACATTAACATGATAGATTACATCATGTTATATAAATAAAATCTTATACTGTGACACAAGCATCTGCTAGGAAAGTCAGAAATTCGATAGAGAGAAATGCTGTGAAAAATCTGCAAACCTGAACAGCGAGGCGAAAAATCAAACAAAGGAAAGAGAACATGTTTCTAGACATTTCACAGATAAAAATATGTACAAATAATAAAGGAACAACATCAACAACAACAGAAAGCCTTACCATGATGTTTGCACAACTGTGAGTCTGTAGCCCATGCTATAAATGTGAATACCTCCTATTCCCGTCATCTCAGCCCCTCTAGTGGTCAGTACCTGAAGATCTTGCCTTCAGGAGGGACAAGATCTATTCATATGTACCATTTGCTGCTCCTCCTGTATCTTGTCAGATATTTTTTCTTAATTGTGTAATTTTTTCTGCAGATATAAATTGTCACCTTTTATTAGCATTTTTGTCAGTGCTGCTGCTACATGCATACATTTAATTGCTAAGCAACAAAGAGTAAGCTCTGCACAGCACATTCAATTACTGCATTCCCTGTGCCATGCATTGTTACTAATGCACTTACATAATATGAAATACAGAAGGAAAAAAAAAAAAAGGAAAAAATATTTATTTCTGTTTCCATAGCATCTAGAAGCCTCAATTTGAAATCAGCCTCCATCATGCTAGTCAGCAGGCAGAGATTTAACAAAGTGGATAAAAGTTAAAAGCAGAGCTGAGTTTCAGTGTTTGCATAGATGAACAGGCCATCTCTAAAGCTCAGAGGTGACTACTCAACTATAGCTAGATAGTCATGATTCTCAGATGTTAGAGAACCATCTCTGTGGCCAAAATACTTGAAGCATTTCTAAGTGTGGTGGCCTCAAGGTGGAAAGCAACAGGACTTTTAAAAGATTACCAGTTTGAAAGAAATGCATCTACACTGCATCAAGAAATAATCTCTCTTCCCTTCTCTTTAAGGTGTAGAAAAACCAGGACAGGCATTAATTTTTCACCAAAAGTTACACTTCACTGACTACAATTCATATTCAAATGTACATTTGCCCCTGTAATTGAAAGAGTGCTGTCTCCAAAATCTGAGTCTGGTATGACCAAAGGTTACTTGAGTTAATCCCACAGGGGACTGCAACTTTATCTTTATAAATAGGTCTCTTTACCAAAGAGTTCTCTTTACTCCTGAAATGTAAAAGGACAGTGATCCATACTTGCTCTTGGTACAGTTATTAGCCACTATGCAGTCAGCACTGCAATTCTAAGTAGCGTCTTATTTGCAATGTTCAGCAGGAGGAACAGCCGGAAAAATTAAGCCATTATTGTGTAGGTGTACAAACTTGCACAATCACATACAACTATTTTTACTTCTGCGGTTAGATGGGAATTCAGGTCCAGGGCCAGACTCTCTCTGTGTCCCTTTGGAATTTCCCAAGTAGCCCAAATGGAGCAAAGAACCAGATGGGGAGACCTGGTAGAATCTTCCCAAACTTTATTTCAGTATTCTATAGATCAAGAGTTACAGCAGGTGTACTTTAAGGTAAGCTTCTGGTCTATTAGCCCCAAGGATCAAGATGAGTGCTAGGAAAAGAGGTAGTTGCTGTTGAATCTTGAACAGTCACATACAGTCCTGCCAAGCAGCCTTAGTATTTCCTCTGGGTTCCAATATTTTTACAACAGAACTGAAATCTGTTAATAGCTAATGTGTCCTATCTCTGTTGGAGGGACTGCAGCAAGGGCTGTAGTTGTGTACCAGGCACAACATCCTTTATACTCCCATGGGAAGGCCAAGCAAAATTATTCTAAATGAACCACAGCAGGAGCCTACAAAGAACAGTATCAAATTCCTAAACTAATTAATTACATCAGTACTTAATCATACAAAGTGCTTCTGCATTAAGCTACTGAAAACATTAATTACTTAACCCCCCAAATATCTTACTGAGTATATTCTCCTTATTGCTATTTCATAAGAGAGAAGAGGCATGCTTGGAGAGGCCACACATTTCCAAGAACTACAGAGTCAAATTCTGCATCCAGACCAAGAAGAGATGCCAGAGAACCAGCTGCCAATTGGGATTCCTTGTTTCTGCCTCCTGGGTGACTTTGGATCAATCGAGCAACAAACTGAAATGGAGATTTGTGAGATCAATACAGAAGAAAATGACAGACTTGCTAGCTATTAGGAAGAGCTCAGTGATTTTTTTTATGACTCAGAATCCTACAGCTCCTTGGACTAAGGATTCCATAGAATGCAGCACCGGAAACAAGTCTCACATCACTAAATTTTAAGAGAGAAACTTTAAAAATCCACCAAATGAGGTAAATTAATGGCATGTTACATTATACTTGTGTGCTGGTAACAGTAAGCACTTAATCTTTTTCTTACCATTTAACTTCCTAGTATTCAAAAACTACTAAATGAATAGGTGTGCTTCTACATTTCTGAACGTATAGCTCATTTCTGAATCCTCACATGGAATAATAATAGTTTATTTTGCTTTGCTCAGGACAGGGAATGACCTTGTTTGATGGGATTCCCTGAGCATCGGTCTGAACACCAAAGACATCTGGGCCCAGCATAGCCTTCTTGAATTCATTGACACAAGCTCATAAAACCTTCAGGGTTTAACTCTTAGTGATGACTCCAGCATGAATGTGAAGCATCAGGTACACAACACAATCTCTGAATTGGAGCTTCAGTGATAATGTGCAAAACAGCCAACAGGGACAGAAAATAAAGGTTACATATGACCATTTTAATCACACACTTTACAACACAAGGTTCTGATGATTGCTTTGTTATTACCACATTTTTATAATTGCCCTTTCCTGCCTTCAAAGAAAACTTATAGTCATGATCTGTTTGGCTTCAAGCAGTTCAAGAGGAAAGTATATAGATTACATGCATGTAAAGTACACAGGTCCTTAGTAACATGCTTGTGCTTAGTAACTTTAACTTTTGCTCAGTTCTGAATTGGTCAGACAGTTGGACTAGATGTTCATTGTAGGTCCCTCCCAACAGTCCCTGAAATAATCTATCTTTCTATTCTATTCCAGAGTGTTGGTCACAACAGCCACAGACCCCAGGGCAGGGAAGATGGTGCCTGGTCCAGCCAGTTGGGCATTTGCAACAACTGTGGACTAATGGGGAATTTTTTCCCTATAGAGCCCCATTAAAGAGCACACCTACCTACAATAATAATGAAGGGGATACTAAACTTGCACTTTGCAGACTTTTAGTACTCTGTTATCCAAAAGAGCACTCACAGCAGCAGCAGCCTTTGTTCATACTTCCCAAATCGTGAGGGTTAATGGGGCCATCCTTCTAAATGAGGTGACAAGACAAGCCTTACTGGGCTTAGAAAACAATTTTTTTTTTTTCTGAAAATAATAAAATTGGATAGATATCTCTCTATTACAAAGGTATTTTTCAGCAACTGGATCCGTCTTGCATAGACCATAAGAAAAAAGGATAATCATCAGCCACTACCAAGCTAAATATATGTATATACCTAACTCAAAACAACTTCAAAGATGTGTCACAAAAAACTGAGTCCAAGCCAAATAGAACTGTGAATTAAAAAGACATTTTAAAAGGGGGTGTGCATAAAAGGCTAAAAGATATTTCTCAGTTCAGGAAACAAAGCTGGCACTTTGGTTACTTTTTTGCTTTGCAGACAGATCATTCAAAAGAAGCCAAAACTAAACATTCAGTGAGAACACAAAGAGCACCAAATGGTGTTTTTCCTCAGTTATAGTGCTTTAGGCATACTTAATATCAACAGCTTCCATATTTTCTCTGAGCCATTATTTTCACTTCTATATCCACCATTTTTGTGAGGTATGCCTTAAACCCAGTCTATTAACATGTGTAATTAGTGTGCCCACCACGGTGGGCAGAGAATTTTATCCAGCAACCAAATAAGGAGCTGAACAATGCCTCTGAATTTTATTGTCGTAATATTAATAATTTAAGCAGTCTATGAAACAGTTTGTTAGGGATGGGCATGAGGGAGCAGATTATAGGGCTTTTTGTAATTGAGTACCTCAGAGTGATGAACAGTAGAGCATATCTTCAAGCACTAGTCTCCAAATCAATGCTTCCTTGCTTGTAAGGCAGAGGCAGGGAATGTTTTATTCACAGTATTTCAGAAATGGCTAAATGCAACTCAAATGACAAAACTTTTAGAATATGTACTTTACTTAAGCTTTGAACCTGCTAGAATCTGGTACGATTTACACATCAGAGAAAAAGAGATCTTCATTCCTGAAGTAGTGAGGTGTAGTCAATCTCTACTGTATGCTAAACTTTGGTTCCATAATAGTAACTGAAAAATCCTTCTCAATTCCAAACATTTCCATCAGTTCAAAGTGGGTGGAAGTGCAGGGACATCCCACAGAATCAGCATCAATAATGTAAGAGTAAGGGGACATCAGTAAAGTTCTAGGAATTATTCAAATCTTAGAGTAGTATCTGTCTGCATAGAGGCAAGAAATATTTGATGAAATTTTAACATTCTGTAGGAAGTGCTTTGTGACATATATCAGTGAAAGAAGTCTTCATCTGCTGGCCTCATTTGCTCATGGCAACAAGAGCAAACTCTAAAACAGAAAAATACTAATTTTGAGTGGTCTTTATTAAGACAGCTGTATTTGCATATTCAGGACCAAACTGAAAGTCTCTCATCTACATTTCCCAGAGGAAAAAAGGGAAGATACAAGTGTTAAGACTGTTCTGAATATAAAGCTCTACTCTCCATAGCTATTGTCATCTACCAGCTCTTATGTCCATGCCAGACCTTTGGCAAGTTTGCTTATGTCTTTATTTAGTCCAAATTAGTTCTACAGGGGATAAAAGCCAGAAGACCTGTTGGAGAAAAATTAGTCATTTGAAACTTTCAGATATTGAAGATCAGACTGGTTTTCTTCAGAAAGAATACTCACTAGGCTGAAGAAGGTCATCACCCATTCTGTAAAATAATTAAGGCATGGGATGAGGTGTCATTTGATTTCTTTATTATATTAAAGGTGGGAAAGTTTTACTGTCTATTCTTACATGAAGAAGAAAACAATGATGTTCTACTGGCATTCAAAGAAAGTGTATCGGGAGTACTGCTGTATTAAATACAACAGAACATTAATTACAGCAGAATTATGCAACATGTTGCCCCTCACCAGCACTGGTAAACATTAAGTGTTTTCACAATGGAACAATAGCATCCATTATGTTGTCTCAGAATACATATGCTTCAAAATTAACACTATTAGAAGAGGCAAAGTCTGCTCTGTAAAAGCAGAGTAGCTAAGTGACATTCATAATCTCTACCCTGCAGTCCATTAACCTCAGAAATTTTAAGTAGCTTCATAGTCATCCATGGCATTTCAGATTTCTCACAGCTTCAAATCTGTGGGCAGTTTCACAAGCTTTTTGAAAAGTTTCTCATGACTGGGATATCTGTAAAATTCCCTCCAGACCTTTCTTCAATTCATCTCGTGTTAAACACTCAGTAATTGACATATCTGAATAAGGATAAAGGTATATCTTTAAAAACATGCTCTACTGAACACAATATCTTTTTTTAAAAAAACCTTATTGGTAATTTTAGGTGCTCTAAGATGTTAAAAGCATACTGTTTCTAATTTTACCTTTTTTTTTTTCCATGTTTCAATGTGAGTTTTTGATGAGCAGTGCTCCTAGATGAGTCTCATAGTGAGAAACCAAATTAATCATGTATCAATCTTCTGCCTTTTATGAACTAATCCACCATTCAACATAGGTGTCTTCACTATTTAGGTGAAAAAAATTATATTTTAGAGTCAGATGAAAAAGTGCAACACTGCCTGACGTGTTGCTTAGAGACAACTGACAAATTTGCTTCCTGGATGTGTACTCAGGAAATATGAAAGGGGAGAACCAGGATGCTAAATTTTGATATAGTGTTTTTTTGTTAATTTCCTTAGTGCACAGAGGAAAGAAATTGGTGCACCTTTGTTAATGTCATGATAACTGGCCTTCTTTTCCTACAAGGAATTGGTTCAGATTTCATCATCAAAACTGAACCTCAACCGCAATAACATCATCTTTAAGTAACCCCTCACAGTGTGCTCATAGTCCTGTCTCCTTGACATAGATACTTCTGTATTTTTGGTACAGATAAGTGAGATAGGCCTAGCTGAAGAAACATAAGGATAATGTTAAAGGAATTCAGACATCAGCACGCACAGAAGAGGGTGTAATCTCTTCCTTTCTGGCTGGCAGCATTAAATAATGTTGCACTACATAATGTAATAGAATATGAAAAAGATATTTAGATCTTCAAAGCCTACTAATGTCTGGAAAATGATACAAAATACACTGGATCTTATACCCCAGGGCATCCACAATTACATTAGCACTAGAGGAGAAGCAGCAATATAAGTACCTTCTCAGAAGTCAAATCCTACCTCTCCAGCTTGCAATTCACTTTGTGTGATGCAGAATCTACATGTAGAGCCTCCAAATGGCACATGGGTGGACAGCTTTAGCTGCTCTGGATTGTCCATAAGAAGACTCATGTCTGAGCTGGTTTAGGGGTTTGAGTCTAATGCTTCAAATTCCAGAATTCTTAAGGATTACTTGTGTTTGTATTTTTATGAACAGGGAGGGAAAAAAACCAAACAAACATATTTTTCATCTGAATACAAGGCAAAGACAGTTACTTAAATCTTGGTTGTACTACGCAATTAAATTTGCTAAATTAAAAACTAAATTTTCAGTGTCTCACTGGTATCAGGACAGTTCTCACTTATCAACCCCTCGTGCCCACAGACATTATACAGAATGACTTGGTGTATTTCAACACCTCACTATGAGCACGAAATCATGAAACTCATTTTGGCCTTGCAGTTTCCCTCCTCTATATATTGGCCCTAGTTTAAGCACACTTTTTGACAGAAGTATCCTAAGCCTCCAGGGATTTCCAGAAAAGGCTCTCTAGGAGCTGCTGAGCCGTCGTGTCCCTGGCAGCACAGCAGAGCCCCCCAAGCCCCACAGAAGGCTGGAGGCAGCTGCAGCACCCCCTCCGCTTCCTGCAGCTCCCACAGGCGCCTCAGCTTCGCTCCCACAGCCCACGGGGATGCTCTGAGTCACAACTCGCAGTGTAAAGCCTCCATCTGCAAGAAGGTTCCTTCTCTGCAAGCAAGGCGAGATGATGCCCTGACTAGGGAAAAAATAAGCCAGAATGTGACATTCATCTGAGGAATGGTGCTGTATCAGTGTCCTGCATCCTCAGGCAGCTCCATGATTGACTTAAACTTGTCTAAATGGACAGAAGAAATTCATGTCTGCTTGACATGCAAGAGAAAACACTTCAGTTTAAAGACAAATTATACATATAAAAGGCTTTTTTTGTATTTTTTGACATATACCAATGTTGTCTGTGATTCACTTTTTTTTTCCAAAGAGAACTGTTAATGAACCAAACACTAAGTGTGTGTTTGATAAAACAGAATATCCAGATTTGTAAGATATACTTTCTAAAGGTCATATTCTGTAATATCACACTGATCACCACCTGATTAAGTTGCCTACTGCTCCAAATTTAATGAGAGACTGAAAAGTCTCAATGGTAATTGGGACAGACGATTCTTTAAAGAGAGAAAGTAAGTGGGTAGTTAGTTGAAGCACAGAAGAATGCTTATTAGTGTGGAGGTGGAAGAAGTCCTTTTCAAGAAAAACAATTGAAGACGGTTCTATTTGGAAAACATTGACTTTTTATTTGTGCTACTTCCTGGAGTCCTGGATACAGTATTAATTCCATAACAGGTGGGGGGAAAAAAGAACAAAAAAATCCAACAACCAATAATCCAGCAGTCTCTCTCCTGCCTACAATTGCATACTGTATAGTAAATTTAGTTATTTCATATTTTTCGGTATAAAAATAGTCATTATTTTCAGGAACTCTCTAAGTGATTTGTGCCTTGCTCTGTTTTTCTTAAAAGTCAAAAGTTTTTTGCTCCAAACAAAGCCATTGTAAAGAAATCCAAGAGCACAGAAAGATACAGAGATAGTTACAACCATCTGATTGAAAATTGCAGAATCACTACATTAGGAAATAAGGCATAATTTCATCTTAATTAATATTAAGTCCCTTAAGGACACTAATATTTTTTATGCCCTTGCAATAAGATTATCAAAATGTTTTACTAGGGATTTGAAATGGCACTAAAGTAAACTGCTGTTAAATATGTGGCTCAGATGTTCAATATGAACACAATAAGGGACAGATCTTATAAAAAGACTCTTTTCAAAATCATCATCAGATCTTTTTCTGCCTAAAAGATAGAGTCTATTTCAAATAAGTATTATTGAAAGGAAATCACATGAGCTGCATTATATAAAAGATCAAGCAATGTAAATTGCAGTAGATGTTCTGGGTTCATAATCAACAGAATTACTGATATTTTTATGTTTTTAAGCCTTAAATTCCAGCTTGGTAGTCATAGTTTACTCTGACTGCAAAATGCATATCAGAATTCCAGACTGACTTTTTTGAAGTTAAAATGTGCCATGAAAACAGTATTTATTTTTATTTAAAAAAAACCAAAAACAAAAACACTTCAGTTCCTGTTTTGACAATGTAATCAAAAAATGGTAATTAAGTAGTTCTAAACTGAAGAGAAAAAAATAGCATAAGAAAAATTGTTTAACTTTGTTTTAATTCCATGAAATGACCAGTCCAACTATCAGGACCTACAAGTATTTCAGCAGAAAGCTCTCCTTCAGAAGCTGTATTTGTTGTTCCTTGTCCATTCTGAGCCAGGAGCATGTCAAAATACAATGAATTGTGTTTCAAGACTGGGGTTAAAATCTGTCCTCAAGAATATGGCTGAAGTTTGTTGTTCAGTTGAAAGGCTGCCTTGTTTTCTAGCTCCCAATTTTATTTTCTTTTAGAGCAGGTATTTTATTTAGAGTCATAAATGACTGGGTGAAAAGGACAGACATCAACTTCTTATTCTTCAGACTTGCATAAAATGTCTAACAAGGTACTGGGAGAGTGACAAAATGTGCAACACAAACAGCAAACTCAAGCTATAAGCAGCAATATGAGCAACCTGGCCACTCTTGCAAGGAACAAAGAGACATGGACTTCAGCAAAAAGTTACTTCCTTTTTTAAGAGAAAGCAAATGTTGGTTCAGGCAATTCCCACCAGGTCTATTATCATTTACAGGCATCACTCTTGGCTCTTGCTGAAGAATAGGAGGAGGGGGAGAGCTCCAACAACTTTCAGAAGAGAAGAGGCGTAACTCTTCACAGCACATTCTTGGGTGCAATGAGAAGGTACTTCATTGCTAATTATGGCTTATTAGTTCTATTGCATTATAAGTTATCACAGAAGGAGGCTGGGGTAGAAAGTACATTCTTGTTTTGAAAATCTTCTGACTCACCTTTCCCTGAAGAGACTGAAGTCCTTTTGCCTATACCATAAGTCAAAAGTAGCTTATTCTAGCCAAATGGTGTTAGCACACCTCCATAGACTTAGAGAAGACACCCCAGTCCCTGGCAAGAGGTGGTCTCTGCCCTCAGACTGAGCAATTTCTCATAGGAAGGCTACCCTTGCACCAACTTTCCCTCTCGTTTCCTGTGGTAGGTACAGGAGACACATCAGAACAAGATCTGTGGAGGTGAGAGGTTCACAGAGCTGCCATAATCTGCATGGGAACCTTATCCATCAATAATTCAAGTCAACTCTTCAGCTCTTCTGACTTGAGGAAGGATCACATAGGATTCCCTTTCCAGCCTCACGTGCCCATGTCAGGTGGTGGGATGGCACCAGCTCGGGCTTACCCTGATGCTTGGAGCATGCCATAACCTTACGCCAACAAAAAGGAAGCACACTACATTAATTATACCTTCATTTCACCCTATGCCTGTGCCAGGCGGTGGGTTTTTGGACCTGCCTGAATATGGCTATGTAATTATGACTGAACTGTATTTTGAGATAGAAGAAGTTTGTAGAGGTGTTTCCTCCATCCCTTTAACCATGGGACAGTGGGAAGTGCCCAAGAAAGAGCCTGTTTTTCCTCTTTGAGTTTTCTCTCACTTTCCAATCACCAAGGAAAAATAAGAACCTACCAATGTTCCTGCTCTAACTGAATTTTCAAGCCTATGTTTACCAAATGGTTTACAATTCTGAGAAGAGAAGGAAAAATAAGGAAAAGGAAAAAGAGAATAAGAAAATAAATTCTAAAAGCTAGCTTAAATGCTTGAGACATAATATTTCTAGGACTTTTTCCATTGCCCAGATTCCAGTGGCATTTTAAGACCACCTTTAACGATCAACTCTGCAAATGCTGCCTTGGAGGAAGACAAGCCTGGACAAAATACAGAGAGGAGAGAAGTGGGTAAGAGCAAGACAGTTACAATTACTAAACTAGACAGTGGTTATTCATTTCACCTCCAAAGAGAAAGCATTTTTATTATTCACTCTGTCGAAACTCTGTTCTGTAAGCCTGGTTCTTTTATACACTGAAGACTGCATTACTGAAGTATTAAATGAATATAAATAACATTTACATTCAACTCATAGTTCCTATGTCACAAAGCTTAAGAATGCCAAGTAGATAAATCCAAACAAATCTAATTTCACATTTTGTGATAGAGAGACTCAGGAATAATAAGGCATGACAATACAATAGTGGAAAGGGGGGAAAAAATCCCTGCATCATGCTGGAGTTCATTTTATTCTCTGAGAGGTACATATTGCCATTAATTTTGCAGGCTATATGCTAAACATGAACATTTAGTCATGAAAATTAACGTCAGTTAATTGAAAACTGTCAAGAATCACAGCACTTGTTTCTTCTTGGTTCACTTCAACGAAACTGAATATTAATGCACAATAAAAATAGTAGTCTTTGCATGCAAAACTTATGTGTTTCACTGAAGACACCCCCACTGCCTCCTACCAAACAGCTGTGTACAATAGTATATTCCAAAAATTTTTCTTTAATGCTAGAGCATCAAAGAATGGCTGAGGTAAAAGGAAGTCTTTTTGTCAAATGCCTTGTTTGGTGAAGACACATGAATCTATTTAAGTCTTATTTACAAATTTAAAAGCTGGTATCATATTATGTAACTTCTTCCAGACCAGAAGTATTTTACAATAACACTATGAACTGAGAACATCTTTAAAGCATTATTCACAATTTCCACAGTACCTATTGGTGAAATATATAGAGGCAAGAGAAGAGATCCAACTTGGAAAATTTAAATTATGGATAGATGTGAAAATCTGTTATTAATCACCTATTCATATGTGCATCTGGAGCAGAGACACATTGAGAAGTACATTTTCAGTTCAAAATAGTAATAGTAAATCTCCAAATAGATAAATAAGCTAAGAACAATACCTTACAGTGTCTATCTCGTGGCTAGTTGGTGCACCAAATAAAGTATGTTGCATCTTGCTATATGCAAAAATATGGTCTGAAACACAAGGCTTTTCATAGTTCTGTTATTGAGAAAACTTGTATGATGGGGGCATCTCTTGCCTGAGTGTCATAGGTTTAACCCCACAAGCTCACAATTCATTTCAGCCTGTAGGAAGTTTGTACAAAATGGCATTAGCCAATTCAGGGATACAACAGGTGGTCCCAGGATGGTTTACTTCAGGACAGCTTTTACATCCAGTGCAAATTGCAACTGCTTAGTGATGTACTGAAGAGCCTCCTGGCTGGAAGAACATGCAAAGACCAGGTGTGCAGAACCAGCACCAGTTTTCTTCACACTGTAGGAAGTCAATGCATGATCACCAAGTGGTATTCTGACGGGTTTGACCCATTTTTAATAATAAAGCGTTCTTGGTGATCAGCATCTTCCTTTACATTATGCACTGGGACTTGGCTAATTTGCCTGTTTGTTATGCACTATCCTAAGTGCACACATACTGCTTACCCATCTGGCAATAACTTAGTTTCCAGTAGAAAGCTGAAGAAACCATTTCCTTACTGAAGGACGGTGGAGCTGTGGCTAAGAGCTGAATGAAATGGCATTGTACTGGAGCTTTAGATACAGGACACTCTTCATTATTTTATACAGAATTAAAAAAAAACAAAACAGGATTTTCCAATTACTGACTAGACAAATATTTCTTCCCAAGTCTTTACTTCAAGGAAAAGGTGGCTGAAACAGTGTATTGGTTGCTATTCTTGCATCACTGAGCAGTGGCAGAATCCTTGGACAACCACAATGAACTTATCATACTTTAGGAAGGGGAGTTACAAACTTCTCCACTCAATGCAGGCAGCAGTCAGGATCTCCTAGCAAGCACTGCCCAAGATGACACAGAAGTTAGGTCAAGTTGCAGCTTGCACCTGGCACTAACATACAGAAGAAGGAAGGGGCAGAGATGAGAAAAGGATAGAGTAGAGGTAATCTGTCATGTATTTGTGAAGAAAAGAGACTACATATTCCCCATGGACTGGACACAAATAGGGCAATGTGCTCTGTTGTTAGCCAGCAAACAGATAAAGGCTGTATAAAATGCAAGAAAGAAGAGCCTGTTTGAGATATTTGTTCATCTGACAATTGCACAGGCAAAGGGAAAACTTGAGAAAAGAAATACTCCTAAAATGAAGCTGTGGGTTTCTCCACACAGACTTACCTCATACTGGTAATTCCCCAGGGCTCAGTGTTGGGGCCTGCTCTGATTAATATCTTTATCAACGAACAGGATGAGGGGATGAAGTGCACCCTCAGTTTGCAGATCACACCAGGTGGGTGGGAGTGTTGATCTTCTGGAGGGTAGGAGGGTTCTGGACAGGTTGGATTGATGGGCAAAGGCTGAACGTATGTGGTTCAATGAGAAGTGTCACATCTTGCTCTTGGCTCACAACCCCAGGCAGCACTACAGGCTGGGGAGAGAGTGATCAGAAAGTTGCCTGGTAGAAAAGGACCTGGGAGAGCTGGTTGACAGCAGGCTGATCATGAGCCAGCAGTGTGCCCAGGTGGGCAAGAAGGTCAATGGCACCCTAACTTGTATCAGAAATAGTGTGTCCAGCAGGACTAGAGAAGTGATCATCCCTCTAAACTCGGCACTGGTGGAGCCGAACCTGGAATCCCATGTCCAGTTCTGGGCCCCTCCAAGAAAGACATTGAGGTGCTGGAGCGTGTCCAGAGAAAGGTCACAAAGCTGGTGAAGGTTCTGGATGAGGATGGAGTTGGATGAGGGCAGCTGAGGGAGCTGGGGTTGTTTAATTTAGAGAAAAGGAGGCTCAAAGGAGACCATATCACTCTCTACAACTGCCTGAAGGTGTAGTGTGGTGGGGGTCAGCCTCTTCTCCCAAGCAACAAGCAATAGAATGAGAGGAAATGGCCTCAAGTTGCACCAAGGAAGGTTTGTATTGGATATTAGGAAAAATTTCTGCATCAAAAAGCTTGTCAAACACTGGAACAGACTGTCCAGGGAAGTGGTGGAGTCATCATCCCCGGAGATATTTAAGAGATGTGCAGATGTGTTGCATAGGGTCATGGTTTCGTGGTGGGCTTGGCAGTGCTGGGGTAACGTCTGGTCTTGGTGATCATAGAGGTCTTTTCCAAACTAAATAATTCTGTGAGTCTATTTTATAAGGGAAGCACTTCTTGAAATAGTAGGCATGGAAAACAATTTCTCCTTATTTTAGGACTAAAGTTCCCAAGCATGTTCATCAAATATCATTAAAGGGCACTTTTTTGTTTTCAGGAATAAGAGCCAGAATAGATATTTTAGGTTAAATATATAGATTACTGGCCTCTGGTGAGAGTTGTGAGAGAAACTGAGCTACAGCCAAACATCAAACTCCCAGTCACTAAAGTTGGTTTAACAACCTGATTTTCAAGATGCTGAATTCAGACAGTTATGTACAATTTTCCAGTGCTGGATGTTCACTTTAACTGAGTATAGCAATGCTAGTTATACCCTCACTGTACTTTTGCTCTCCATAGGGCTCCTACTTTGCAATGGGCCACATTTTAATTAATGTTTTCTTCTGCAACACTGATACCCATCCAGGCCTTCTTGCAGAGGTCTCCCCCAGTCCAACTCCGTACATATATAGCAAATGGGTGCAAAGGGGTAAAGTAGGGTTGAAAGTAAAACCTTGCTCACAGGCTGCCCCCTTTCTTTATTTCAACTTTCAGAGCATTGTGAACGCTGGAATGAATAATGTTCACTGTCTCTGCTTTTTTTTCCTTTATTCTAAAATCACGCTGAAATAAAATTGAGACTTCTCTACATGTCTCCACAAAAAATAGATGATGAAAGATACATTAATTGACAAAACTAAAGTAAGAATATGAAGATGCCTTCTCCCTCAGTCTTCAAGTTTATGCTAAAAGAAATTTGCATTTGGTATTTTCCATACATGGACTGGGATTTTGGGCATAGAACAGATTAAAAATTAATTATTTCCATTCACATTGTGATATTCAAAATTAAGGTACTGCCATGAAGAATTGTGTGTGGAACCTTAACTGAAATAACAATAAGCTCTTTTTATTTCCATTCCTAGGTAACAGAAAAATAATACTACAGACAACAAGAAAAAGACTCTTACTAACATTTAATTGGAAGATTTTGTGCATTTGACAGAAAATTGAGAAACTTATTTCCTGTTTTTATCTCAATTCAAAATAAAAACATAATTTAATTTCTGTGAATGGTAATCTACATTTATGTAAATTGCAACCAAGAGAAAACAGTTCATACACTAAAAGGCTAAAATGCTGTAGTCAAATCCCTGCACACAAAAGTTTCTTACTCTATAGTTTTGTATTTAAGGTTAAAAATATTGGTCATAGGTGTTCTTGGAGGTATTCTACAGTGTCCTCTGTGTCAAAAAAATCAGCACGGAGCTGCTCCATGAGCACAAAAAAACAGTTCAACTCACCCAAATGTCACTGGCCTCGGTGACATGGTTATAAGCTTCCCCCCCTGCAGCAACAAATCGATGAGTGGAAAAATTACAGACTTCTTATTTCCTGCAAATTTTCCTGGTTTTATGCAATTTTGCTACTTTCCTTAAAATAGAAAGGCAGTTACATATAGCCCACTACAAAATGTGTATTTCAGTTTTAATTGTCTTTAATTAATTAATTCAGTTAATTATTTTGGCAGAAACTGAGAACGAGCTGGCAGACTTTGTCATCTCTGGAGAACATACAAGAGCAACCACTGAGGCATGGGACAGCCCTGCCTTGGTAGGACAGCAGCAGGATCCAACACTACCCTTTCCCAGTACTGCTAGTCCATCCTTGGCTATTCTCATGGCTGCTGCCAGTGCATTCCAAGTGTGTCTTTCTAACATTTAAGTAAAATTCTCCCGAGAGCAACTTGTAAGAGACTGTACATATTTTTCATCAGAACACAAAATGTGCATGATTCAGTATCCATGCCCTTTTCAAATCCCAAGTTCCCACCAGTCCCAGCAGAGGCATTATCACTATGCCAAGATAATGCTAAGAACACACAAAAAGTGGTTGACTGAAGAAAATGGCCAAAAATCAGAACAGAAAATATAGTTTTAACAGTTAGCAGTTGAAGAAGACCTTTACAGCCTCTCCTCTCCAAAAGAATAGGTCACTGTCAGCTCCATTTGCCTTTTTCAACATCAAGTACAAAGACTGCTTTGTAAACATGAAGACCCCAGGTGTGTGTGTGACCACTGTGAAGAAAAAAGAATTCGTAGCATATGAGCTTCTTGTTCATATATTTAAGAGTTTTGTTGAGAGACTTGAATGCCTATGTATGAGCAGTATTATTATTATTATTACGTGTGTATATGATTGCCAAGAGGTTGTGACCTTTTCTTTCGGGCACAAAGTTTTCCACACAGACATACAACTTGTCAAACAGCCTTTCTAGTGCAATGTGAGCAGGTAGGCAAGAATATCTTACTGCCTTGACCCAAACCTTTGAAGCCTTACTTTGCTTTGTTTGGCTCAGAGCACTACTTAGAAATGTTTCTCAAACAAAAAGTGTCGTCTTTCTTAGTCAAACTAAGAAAATGAGTTCAAAGTATGTCTTGTTTCCAGGGAACACCAGTTTTGACTGCAATGGAACATTTGGAGGTGGAAACTCAAATTTCCTCAGCAAGAAGTGAACCAGAAGTGGGGAGCCTAAGAAGGAGAGACAAAGAAGGAAGTAAATAGCACTGAAATGGAGAACCATAGCTCAGACAGATTGGAAATGAGACAGAAGGGATAAACCTGATCCTTATACAGAATTTAGGATACTCAGCATTATTCCCCTACTCTCACAGCAAGAGCCTCTGAATTCAGTTCATAGACAGAACCAGGCCATGGCCTACCCCAATATCCCTGGTCTGTACTAAAAGGTCTGTGCCACATCCACACCAGTAAATAAAATTGACCAAGGAACATTCAGCTCCTGAGAGGGCAACATACACAGTTTGTCCACACAAATCTCTGGACAATTGTCTTTCATCCAAAGTAGAGTGGCTGCAACCACGAAGCTGCTGATGTGTCCTGTCCTTAGCCTCAGCTACCACTCATCCATGTCTAGCAATTGCCTGAGACACAGACAGTTTCAGCCCCAAGCAAAAAAATGCAGTGGAAAAACCCTCTATGTAAAAAATTTAAACTATTAAAATCTGTGGACTGGAAAATAACAATATCTCGGTATCTGTGGACAATATTAGGATCTATGCACTGCATGGTTTTGTTTGCCAGTACAGATGTAGCCTAGGTCCTTATTTACAGCCTGGTTGAAAACTGTCATTTCTAATTGAAAAGGGAAAAAAAAGGAAAGGAGAATGGGAAAGGAAACAGGAAAGGAATATAAAGAAAAGAGATCAGAGAAGCAATCTGAAAAACATATCAACACAAAATTTGTGTAAAAATTACACCAAGTCTGTGTGTACTCTCAGATGAAGAAGAGCTCATTTCAAACTACTGTGATGGACACAAATATCTAGGTACTGGCTCTGTGAAGACAAAAATCCTGAAGTTTTGCAATTCTGTATAAAACGAAATACTCCTCATTTTAGTGTAAACAACATTGTTATTTGGATTCAAATCTGGGAGACATGACATGAGGAGAAAAAACAGTTTTGAATCTAGTGAAAAAAGGAAACAGTTAACTCCTTACTTTGCAATAGATCTCTATCAATTCTAACACTGCAAATCTCTGAGTGCTGGAAGCTGGAACCTCACACAGAATGGCTGAGAGGCAGCTCTGCCAGCCCAACATTTGACCACTTGATTCTTGTGGCTTTACAATGGGTCTTGCAGCTGCACTATTGGGAATCAAACACCTTAGAAGATTGAGTTTTAGTCTGGATTTGTTCTTTGCTCCCCTCCACTACGTGCTTGGACAGGTGTTTCCATGAGCTTAGAGGTGGGGGAATACAGGATCCATCAGCCCAGCTCAGGAGCATCTCTTCTCATGTCAGCATCGATGTAAATCACTCTTGGGACCACATGGTGAGGTCAGGCAGCCAAACCCCTCAACAATGCTCTTGTGGAGGCAGCTGCACATAGAACTCCAGCAATGTTAGCTCACGTTTGTGGTGCTGTCATCACTAATTTTGTAGAAACATTAACAAGAGCAACCAGAAGTTCCAGAAGACCTTTGGGAGGTACCACAGTACAAAGGAAAACAATACTTTGATCTCTCTCTTGCCTAATTTCTTACTTCTGGATTCTAATATCACTGCTGAAATAGGATATTATCACAGGACAGAATTGGTACTATGGGAAATTAGTTTATGACTGAACATGAGTAATTAAAGACATGTCTTGCTTTCAGATTCCACCCCCAAAAAAGTGGATTGCAGCCCCAAGTTGCCCTCATCTTGCCACACTCAGAGCAAACATACAGAGACTGATCAGGTTTGGTAAGGTTTAGCCCTGTTCTCCAAGAGGGCAGTTTCTTACTGCTTGTAGTGCCTCTGCAGCACAGCTCACAGCTAATTACTGCTTTATCAGGTTTCCAAAATGTTCCCTATCCATCTTACCTATTCTATTCACCAGCTATCGTCAGGAGCTTTACATATTTGAAAGGGTAATCTTCCTTTTCTTATTATTTGGTTTTATTATTATTGTACCATTATAATCTCATTATAGCCTTTTCTAGTTTCAATTATTGTATTTATTCTTTTTTCTGAGTCACTGTAATTGCTTTTAGTTTTTAATAATGTTTAAAATTTTCACCCTCTGAAGCACACATTATCATTCCCATTATAAAATCCAGTTAAAAGATTGTCAACAGTCTTGGTTTGAACTGGTCTTCAACGGATCCTTTTGCCATACATGATATGTGGACCCTGCCTTTCCAATGCCTCCAGCCTACAAAAGTAGATTCACTTTTAAACAACAGGCTCATCAGAATATAAGAACTCACAGGAAAATTGATCTTCATACTTGTGTGGAAGAGAAATACTTTACAAAATCCTTAAAACAAAGTTATTCTCCAATCCATCCAACTATGGGAATTACTGGTTTTCTATTCCAGGTGTGATTGGTAAAACTACAATATTTTTGACAAGACTCTGAACTATTGTGACTGAATGATCATTACACTTACAAAACATAATCACATCAATGAAGTGTAATAAAGTAACTCACCTCTTACAGAAAATAAGAAGACATTCTCCTCATTTCCCAATTATTTCTCTCAAATGTAAGATTAAGTGTTTATCCATCCAATCAAGCACACATCTCCAATGAAATTAATAAGATCTGAAAATCAATCCTGAAAAGTTTTCCTGCACAGGAATCCTGTAACCTCTAGGAACCCACATAAAATCAGTACAGTTTGCATGACTTGTTTGCAGAAGTGTTGATTCAAATTCTAATGCAGTTATTTAGTTAGCAGAGATATGTTTTTATGACATCACATTAAATCAATTTACATGTTTCTGATTTACCAGGATTGATGTTTTGCTAGAAATAGAACTCAATGTAATCATATTGTAATACTTTTAAGAAATGAGGGCTTCCTTTTTAAAAGTAACTGGACCTGAATTCATCAGTAACTTGACACCTGAGCCTTTTATCCACAAACATTATGTAAAGATGTGCACAAGACCCACTGTAACAACGACAGAATTTTATTTCATCTGCAGCAGGAAAAATACTGCACTACTTTGCTCAGGAAACAGTTTTCAATGTTTTGAGAAACATGTCTCAGCACTTGATCCCATGCAAATCCCATTCATCATACACGTCCTAAGCATGTAATATTTCCATACTTTTAAATTTGACTTTGGATTCAGCAGTTAGGACAGAGTACATGCATTTACTTGTGTGCAAAACTATATTAGAAAACTTTTTGAATACTTTGTGATACAGGATCACCAGAAGTGGGGAAAGATGGCTGTAGTGGATGGGTGTAATTCTCATAGACACAGTTTGACATCCTGTTAATCCTCATGGCACTTCTGATTCATTCAGAGTTGCTATTATGAAATTGCTCTTCAGATTGTTCATCTGCATAACAAGTGATCTCTGATCACTTCAGAGAAAGATCCATCCATGATAACATCAAGGAAAAAGTTAAAAGCCCTAATGTTACAGACAGATGGGAAGAAAATAATCATTTGAGTGTAATTTTCAGGAGAATATGCGGGCTACATTGTACATGTAACAGGGTGTGATGAAGAAATCATTTCACCTGCTCCTGAGTTCCTCAGTTACCAGAAAAGCAACTTTTTGTTTCCCAAAGAGCTGGAAAGGATAATTAAATCATCTGGTTTAGTCACTATTTCTCCACAGATATCTACATCTTACACAAAAACTTGATCGCCTAAATCATGACCTTTGAAAGACACACAACATGACGTGTATGTAATCGTCATATTGGCAGCAGCACCTGCATCTTGGCCATGGAAACACCAATACCCAGAAAAAAATTTACACAATAAGAATTAAAAAAAAAAATAAAATCTGTAAGTGAAATTAAGAAAGGGAAAAGGGAATACAGAATTTTTAAAAGTTAGTGCTACAGCTAATATCTAGTTTTATATTTAGCAAAACTGTCAAGCAGTCTTAAGGGTAATCAGTGCATGCACCCAGCTACACTAGAGAAGTGGCCCAGATGAAGATCTTTACGTCTATCTGAAGAGCATTTTCAAGGTATTTGAATGACAAGTACCCAGAAAATTCCCATAAACTGAAGTCATAAAGTCTAAGAAGCCTGGGCTTCAAAAGAGTTATCATTTGGCAAGGTATTGTAGTGCATGTCTCAGCAGTAAGTGAGCCCTTCAACTCCCAGAGTGTTCCTAAACCAGTGTCCTAAAACATCCCATCTCCTGCACCATAGAATGGAAGGAGTTGAAATTGCCAAAAAGATATTCTTTGCTACTCTGGCTTTGTGACCTTTTTTTTTCTAGGTCCCAATTGGCCATTTCATTTTTCCCTAAAGGAAAATAATGTTGTTGGAAGGTCCTCAGCTTTGAGGACACAAATGAGATTAATTTATACAACTGAACAGTTCATTTATGGTGTTCCAATTGTTCATTTCAGATATAAGTTTTAGAAGATTTTTTTTCATATTGACTTCCAGTTTAGTGCTGAATAGGGCTGAACCTGGTTCTACTTCTTGCAGAGCCATTCTGAAAAACAGCCCTATTTTACTGCCATCAGAACAACCAGTCAAACAGTTCACGCACTCTATACACATTTGGCTGAAATGAACTGAAACCTTGAAGGAAATTTCAGTATCCCTGGAAATGTTCAAGGCCAGGTTGGATGGAGACTTGCGCAATCTGTTCCAGTGAAAGGTGTTCCTGCCCATGGCAGGGGGATTGGAGCTAAACGACCTTTAAGGTCCCTTCCAACCCAAGCCATTCTATGATTCTATGACAAGACCTACAGTCATAAAAACATGAAAACCCAATATAGAGTCTAAACCTGTAACTCCTTATTGAAAAAAGAGGAGACAGAACCCAGGTTTTATATCAAATGAAACTAATTTGTTAGTGGAGCAATCCTGATTGTTACTTTGAATACTGACACAATCCTGACACACTTACAGAGTTTTTGTGGAATCATAGAATGGTTTGTGTTGGAAGGAATGTTAAAAAACATCTATTTCAATCTCCCTGACATGGAGAGGGAACTTTTCTCAGTTATCCTTGAATTATTCTAGTATTAACAATGAACAGAAAACTTTCTAAAATAACTGTTTCACACTCCTGGATGTAAATTACCTGACTCTACAGATACTAACATTGTTCCTAGATACCACTGGTGTAGAAAAACTTAACTGCATAATACAAGGCCTTATACCTGGAAAGTCAAATACAGAATAGAAGTATTTATTTAAACCCTCTAATTATTTCTATCATCAATGCTGTAACTTTCCTCAACCACAATGGATTTACTCCTCTGCTAAAATATTTTTGTTCCTAATTGGTTTAAAATCCTCCATTACATTTTGTTCTGCAAATTTTCACTATATTTTTCACTAATGCATTTTAAGTGCTTTGCTGTATCAGGTGTTCATCAAGGAAGGAGTCAGACCTCCAGAAACTTTCCCATATGTGATGATAGAAAGCCCTGGAGCCAGTTCTGTATCATTTTAATCTATACAGTCATATTTGGAAATACTTTTAGCCAGTTTTTAGCCATCTTGAGGTGATCTGGGGCAAAGACAAACTCATTGAACTCTAAAATATTACATTAATAGATTACCCAGAAACATCAGTGAATGTCCCAGGCAGAAGATAAAGGTACTTTCGAATTGTAAACAGTCAGACATAAAATTCAAGAGGGAATAAAAGGGGAAAAAAAAAAAAAAAAAGTAAATGCTTTCAAAGACCTCAAGAAGGTAGAATTCAGCTATAGTTTCTTCAGACCCTTTCATTTCAAAAAATCTGATCAGCACACACAGGCTGAAAAAAAAGTTGATTATGTTTTAATATTAAGAAATATGAAGGAGGAAAAAATGCAGCCTATTATGCAGCCTTTACTAGATGCATATGTTCACTTTATTTAATTTGCATAAAATACTTAATGTTCAAAATCGTCATTGCAGCAATATGTCTAACTGGATTTCTTTACCCTGTCACTTTGTCAGTGGCTGCTGTAGTCAGTCATCTGATTTATCATTTACTCACTGACCCCTGAACTTTAAGTATTATCTGTGCATCCCAAATTCAATATCTATAAGATAGATGAAGTTTTCATGTTAATAATTTCAAGGCTAAAATTAATGAAAAGAGGCGAAATGTTTTTCCTGACTTTCTTCAAAGATCGCTTCTAAATTAATCAATGGAATGAACTACATACTATGGTTAAGGAGATATACAGAAATAAGAATATTTTTTAATGTGCTCATTTTACTACAGATGGAGGGCTTGGAGGAAGAAAGAAGGGAGAAAAAGTATATTTGAGAATTAAGATGTTATCTTGCCTTAATTCCTATTTATCTGGAAGACAATCCATATCTATATATACAACCGACTTCTTGAAACTGAGCTTTTAAACTATGACTTTCTTCTTTGCTTCCAATTCAAATAGATTAAGGAGGATTATTTTATTGGGGCTGCTGTTGGCCTATGTGATTTGCTTTTCAACTCATATCAAAAAGAGAGGCAAGTGTTTATTGATTTTTTTTTTCCCCATTTTTAATTTGGGGTTAAAAAATAACTACGGGACAAACATTCTTGGGTTCTATGAACACCAATCTCATTTTCTCATCTCTGAAAGAGGAAATTTCAATGCCATTGCATCACACTTTAGGAAATTACTTTGAAAGAAAGAGTAGAAGGCAAGATATACTTTTCCCCCAAGAATTTCAGAAAAAAAAAAAAGTCAAGGGCCGAGAAACTATTCAACATTTTTCCTTGGAATGAGAAATCCCAAATGGAGGGCCCCTAAATTATGGACAACCCTTATCATCATCACCTAAGAATTTAAACAATACCAATTCCAGATACTTGGAAAGGAAGAACTTTTCTAAAAAAAAAATAAATTCTGGCAATAGCAATATATTGTGTTAGAGATGACGTGCTGCTTGTTGGATCTGGATACTCTGAACAGCACTGTGGGGTGACTGCCCTGCCTTCACCATGGCTGCCCAGAGTGCAAAGAGAAAAGGCAGTGAAGTTAAAAGAATGGATGCAAATTCCATCCTTAACTGTATTGCCTATCCAGAAAAAGAAGAAAAATACCCAAAAGTAATACACCACAACAACAAAGGACCCATATCTTCATTTTTTCTGTAAAATTAACTTAGTCTTCGCACTCCCATACCATCCTATTCACACGGCTTGAGACAAAATTCAAAAATTAATGTCCTGCGCGCATGTGCCCAATGCCAGGAGAAAGCAGAGAGAAACGAAACAGTAAAATATTTTTAGTGCAAGTTAAACCTCCAGGTACTCCTGGAATGCTCAGTGTTAAGCTAACATGAGATTTCTTGAAGGGGAAAAGAAATATTTATGGTACAGTATTTATACCTTAGTTCAAAAGCTCCAACAGGAAGGCAACAAAATTCAAGTTAAATAATGACACAGTTTTGTAGGAAGCCATATGTCTCCTATAATGCCAAGCAAAGATGTCAGCGACAGTTAAGGATGCTCTGCATTTCACTGGTGAGAGTAATTTGTCAATAACTTGCATGACACTAAGCTAAAAGATTTTTTTCAGAGGAATCAGCCAAGTGTTACAGAATGTCAAATAGCTAAGAATCTGCTAGTCCCAAAGACTACATTAATCAAGTGTTAGTATAATGAATAACAACCCAGGAAGTGTTTCTTACATGATTAAAAAACAAACAAACAAAAAAGAAATAAAAATTCATGTAAGTTATAAAGAATAAAATTAGAAGAACGAAAAGAAAGGCATCAAACCTAGAGAAAATAATAAAAAAATTCTGCAGGGAGCTGCAAAACATTAGGCATGAAAATCAGAAAAATATCTAATATCTAATAAAGTGATAAAACTGTCAAATAACAAAAAAATATGAAAACTACCAACCATGGAGAGGATTTGAGTTATTGTCTATGCTGAGTTATGAAAGGTCCTAAGGAAAGGGAAAACAAAACATCAGCAAAGGTATCTGATGGTCTGTGATGTTTTTGAATTACAACTTGACAAAATTAAAATTATGAAATGACATAGGATGTTTTCCACAAGGACTTAAACAATAGAGTTTGAAAAGAAGAAAGATGACCACAGCTCCCCCACACATAAATTACTTGAGTAAATAAGTCAGAGACCAGCTCTAACAGAAAACAATGAATGCAGCCCAGAAACTATTACTTGCAATGTTTTCCAGCAGAGTAGTATCTTCATAGCTACAAGGTTGATATTTTGAAGATGTCCACCTTAAGGCCAAAATCTGCCTTCCAATATGAAGGTGAATCACATGACAATTAAAAGGACAAGCAATCAAATCTATCTGTTTACCCTTTTTGAATTTTAATTCAAATAACAAGAAGTACAATAAACCCCCCAAAAATCATAGATTCATAAAATGGTTTGGGTTGGAAGGGTTCTTCAAAGATTATCTAGTCCAAATCCCCTTGGCCATGGTCAGGAACATCTTTCACTAGATCAGGTTGTTCAAAGCCCTATCCAACCTAATTCTGAACACTTCCAACAATGGGTCATTCATTCCAGTGCCTCACTACTCTCATTGTAAATAAACTCTTCCATATGTCCAATCCAAACCCACCCTCTTTCAGTTTAATACCCCTTCCTCTATCATTACAGGTCCTGGCAAAAACTGAATGATGTATGCTGCAACCTATTTCTTTTCAATTTAACACAAGAAGTGGAAAGATAATCATATTGAAGGCATACAGTATGCCCTCTATGGGGAAAAAAAAAAAAAAGAAAAAAGGCAAAATAAAATACTATTATCTGCTTCAGAAACTTCTCTGTCTATGCAGGCTGCTGTGCCTTCATTTGCATCTTGAGTTCATAGTTATGAAGGAGCACAGGAGGATTCCTCACAGAGTCAGTCTCTCTGCAGCAGTAGAAAGTATCTGAAGGATTCCTGTCAAATCTGATGTCCTGTAGGTGTCTCTTTTGGATGATACCAAGGCACTTGTGTCTGCACACAAAGAGATAACTTAAGCACCATCCAACAGCCTTACTGGACATCAAAATATTCTGTGCCTTTGAGAAGCACCATTTTGTCACCATTGTATCCAAAATCCAAAATTTGACCTAATCAGATTATCTCAGTCCCCGTAGCAACAATATTCAAAATGCTGCTAAAGAATCTGAAAAGAAAAACCTACAAATTGGGGTTTTACTGTTTGCAACCATCAGTAGTACATCAAGTTTTGAGCCATGATTTGTGTTTCTCTAGATCAACAGCTTTCTCTAATTAGCAGCCCCATTCCCATCAGTTTCTCTAAAGCATTTTTAAAAGTGACTACCATTAAATTAAGTTTTCAACCGATTTTCTTAAATAGTTAACATAGCAGGGCTTCAATGAAATAAGCATCACAAATTTTTCATAGCAAAAAAAAAAAAAGTATTTTGCTTATACTATAGCAATTCTCTGTAAGTTTCTGAAGTATATTTAATGTTACAAACTGAAGTAAAGATCACTGCCTTGTTGCAATGCTGCAGTCGAGGGGAAGAGTTCAGAGTAAATTCCCAGCAACCTGAGTGCCAGCGATCTCTCCAGCACACAAAAATCAAACAGGCTTCTCCATTCCTAATTTAACTATTTTAGCTTTGACTTTTTCACTCCCCATAAACCACTCCAGAAGTATAGTATAGGTATAGCTATTGAGTCACTGGACTATTTATCCAGTTTTACTCTTTGAAAACCTCACTGGTTTTCAGCATTGTAAGCCACCTTGAAACTCGTTTCACAGAAGGAAGATACATTTCTAAAGCATAGGGCAAGATCAGCAATCATGCAGGAATTTCTTTGTATCACCATCAGTGAGGACAAAGTTTACCACCTCGACTCAAGCTCCCTGTGTGCCACACATGCCTGACAGACACATGGTCCTCAGCACTGCCTGCCTGTGTCTGAAACCTGCTCTTCCAGGCAGAGCAGGGGGAGGTAGAGGCCACCCTCCTCACTGCCTCTGCTTTGTTTGGCAGTCTAGAATGTACAGAGCACCTGTTGCTGAAGAAAATACTTCAATGACCACAATTATGTGGCTCTAGAAGATGACATTCCACTTTCTGTGGTGTGATTTGTTCCAGAAAAGGCTAAGTCTCATTCTTATAAAGCAAGCTGTGCTTCAAAAGACCATGCCATGTAAGAATGTTCAAAAGAATCACAGGCAAAAGAAGCTTTTCTTTTCTGCATTAGCGAGCAACAAGTTTACTTCTATGGTTTAAAATTTTCCTATTTCTGAAGCACTTTATAAAAAGCATTCACCACATCCCTCCGAGCTAAGCAAATATTACCAGCAGTAACCACTGGCACATACCAACTCATCACTGGGTTAGGAAAATTATCTAAGAGCAAATAAAAGCCTTCAAAGCTAGAATATAAGTCTTCACTGAAAATGAAATAGATACTTCACTGTTTGGATGGTTAAAGGAGCAATGCCTGTCACCAGAATAATTTGTACAGATATTAATAAAATTAATGTCCTGCTAAAGAAGAGGCTTATAATACAGTGCATTTGTTTACTGTGCCTTATAAGTATTACTGTTTCCATAGAAACAAGAGAGAGCAAAAATTTTAGCACTGGGCAACAAATTCTATTGACCTTTTTTAAAGAATCATTATATATATATTTAGTGCAAATGCAATACATCAGCAAGACTTATACTGAGATATATAAAGCATGGATCACCAGTCCTAATGCAGAGGTGCTTGTGATTGTACATGTTTTCCAAGTCTTTATGACAACAAAAGAAAGGACACATCCTTTAACACACGGTATTAACAGTTCATGCCATACTGATCCTTCCTCTTTAGGCTTTTCAATTTTGTATTGCTTCCTCCAGCTGCCCTCCAAATGAGAAAGGGAGCAAAAAGCATTGAAGCATTTTCCCTTTCCCTGAAGCATATGTGGTATCTTATCCCTTACATTTGCAATCACCTGCAGCTCAACCATGATGTAATTTCTTATGCCTTGTGGGCTGATTTCTGTGACTCACAATTTCCAAATATATTTGTGAAGGTGGTTCATGAATTAGACTTCTGTCAGCTGAAGCCTCCAGCATTGTTCTGCCCATGTTCAGTATGGAGGCTCCTGGCTCACAAGAAGTTTTAATGGTACAGTACAGAGGATCAGTCCTCGGTTTATAAAGGACATTCAAGAAGCCATTACATAAGGTAAGAAAAACCGCAAATGCCCCCATGGCTTTTTGTCATCCCATAGTTATTCTTTGATAAGTTTAGGTTTCCTATATATAAACCACTGAAAATCTTCAGATGATTCATTCCCAGGGTTTGCTGTCAGATGAGCACAGTTATGAGTTATGCTTCTTGAAGTTTCTCTGGTACTATACTCTTAGCCCTCACTTCTTCCCTGATTTTAAGCTGTGAACAGATAAGACCTGGGGGACAGCTTTGGTCAACTGCAAATTCACACTTCCTCACTTAAGCATTTAACTACCTACATCTAGCAAAGCAACAGATTGTAATAAAATTAATGCAATCTACAAGTGGCAACATGCATCTAATCTTATAGAATGACTTTCACAGAGGTATACCAAATTATCAGCCTCCTTTATGGTGAAACATCACCTTCTCTGCTCCTTCCCTGCCCCAATAATCTTTGCTTCAAGAAGGATAAGCTAATAGAACAGTTTGTTGTTCCTGGGCTCTTCTGCTTTTCCCTGCTTAACAGCTTCACTCCTTTGGCTGGCAGACTGGGAGCGATTCTCTTGAGATACAGCTTGTGTCTTACCCACTACAGAGTCATACTGAGACAAACAAACCTCATGCGAGGAAGCATTTGCTACCATTTAATCTCAAGTCCAGAGGGTGCCGCACTGCCTCTGGGAATATACTTCTACAATAAGCACCACTAACAGCTTTGGGGATCATATGCAGTAGTGGTGCAGAAACATTTGGTATTTCCCATTGTGACAGAAAGGAGACAAGTGGTTAAATTACTGCCTGTTGTGCATGACTGTAGACATTAGCAGCTGTTATTTATAGCTCCTATTATGCTATAGTATCCCAAAAGGCAGGAGAACCACGTCATAAAACATCACTACAAATAAAATCATTCTAGCAATGTAAAGTCATTTTTAGCATAGAGAATATCACTGTAGCTTCCCTTTAAATGAAAAGCATGAACAGCTCAGATGTTTTGATAACAAAATTTGTGTTTTAATACTCCCACCCCATCAGCTAATACAAGCAGAAATAGGAAGCACAGGAAGAATCGTACGTACAGGTACATCTGGAAGAAGTCTCCATGAATATGTCAGTGGAAGTGGGATGTCCTTTTCTGGAAAATGCATAACTAGAATGAAAGAGAGCTCTGATGGTTTTAATCATGGAAATGCTTGTACGCTACATATTTTTTAATTTGTTGTTGTATCGTAGGGAGTTAAATACTAGTCCAAAACATGAGGCAGACTATTCCAAATTAAGGAGCATGCCTTTGAGCAGGCAAACACTGTTCAGGCATATGAAAATAAAAGTTATCTAACACTGTTAGCATCTTAGATACAGAACCCGATTCCCCATCCTCTCCCACTCTTCTAGTAAAAAGGGGTGATGGAGGACTGGGTGGGGGTGTGTGGAAAAAGACAAATCAAACAACAGTTTGTTAAGACTGATTTGTTTTTAGAAGTTAGCAATGTGAATTCTAGTCCTTGTTTTTTCTAACTTACATTCTTTTGGCAAGAAAACTTTTATGACAAACTCCATTATTCCCACAACCCTGCAAAAAAATGCTCTTCAAAAGCTTGAAGAGCTTCTATTGAATTTAGCATTGCAATACAACTGACATGAATCTGGAATAAAGGACTGATGGTCATGTCTGATGTTGTTTCCACTGCTTAATCCTCTCAGGACAGGGTGTCTTCCCAGATAACAAACTGATATCTTTTTAGGATAACAATCTACTTAAACAGTTGAATTGCAATTTCCAGAAAAAGGAATACAATTAACATTTTTTAAATGGTAGCAAGTAAAACATACCTATTACTTCTATACTTTACACAGCTGACTTATATATGATTAATGCATCCCATCCAAGAGATCTGTTCTTACTTCTGAGGTGCCTCGAAGTAACCAGAGAGGCAAGACAGTACTGAAAAGAGGAATGCAGATAGTTTTCTGTAGGCATTCCTGAGACCTTTAAAAGGTAAAGAAATACATTCTTTGGCCCACAGTCAAATTCTTCTAGTGATAATGAAATATCAGAGTGGTCTACTGTACCCACATGAAAACAATTAATTCAAGATTCCTCTGCATTACAGCTATATTCCTCTGAGATCTCTAAGAATTCCCGATACTTCTCACTATTGACTTAGTTGTTCCAGAAAAATGTACCCACATTTTACCCTACTCACTGTATGAGTAGCAATGTCTCACTTTTGATTTCTCTGCTTTATTTCAGACTCTTTATCCACACACTGCGCTGTGTTGGCCAAGACATGCATTTTGGCAGTGGACTTCAAAACTATGTTCCTCCACAAGAGAGTGCCCGTTTACAGTACAAACATACACAGCCTCTCAGTGCATGTGATTTACATACTGCCTGGGCAACCATCTGTTTCACAAACAGAGGAAAGCACTGAAAAATAAAAATCCCAAACTGTGGCATAGAGGAATCAGTCATTCTACATACTGTTTTAATTTAGCAAGGTTTAGTCTCATTACTAATATGACCAGTTATCAGAGCTGCCTGCAGTTTCTGCTGCTGATGATGCACAGTTCTCTCCTCCTTTAGCAGCTGAGCTGTACTCATTGGAATGCTCTACGAAACACTTCAGAAATAAAGGTCAAGTAAGCTTTCTTGAAAGGGATGCTGTTTTCTGGAGATAATTTCCTTCCTACACACCTTTAGCTACCCAGATTTGTATGATGTTAGGCAAAGAGACTGCAAACACACATGCTCATGTCTGCCTCTAGAATTAAGCTTCACCGAGCTAGATCCCCTTCTTCAATCCCTGCTCCTCCCCCACATATAAGGGTGAGACTGTTGTAAAGCTGCTGTTTTACAGCTAACAGTTTACATCCAGTCCCCAGAGCACAGCACTCACCTTTCAGGGGAGCATGTTTTACCGATCTTGGTACAACTTACCTGACATCTAAACATCAGTGAAGTATCTTGCTTGTTTTCTTTTGTTTGTTTGTTTGTTTTTAGGACTACATAGTTTTGGATGAAACAGAACTGTGACTTTTCATAACATTAATAGGAGGAGAAAAGCACCTCTTGGGAGGAACTCGTTGAGTGGAGGACCTTGAACTGCCAAAAGGGCTTTGTACTATACTTGCAACCAACTAGGACACCATGCAAAGACTGCACCAGCACACTGTGCTGTGACTGCTTTTTACACCATAACCAGAGCAGCACAGAGATCTGGGCCAGCTGCAGTCTTAAAACAATTTTATGCTTACACATGTCCAGAATTTTCTAGCCTGTCCAATTATTTTAAGTGGATTAATGTATGTTGATTAACTTTATAGCTCGAAGTCTTAATATTGAAGTCTGAGGTCCTATTGACCTTGAACTAACAGACCTGACCCCTCTGAAGTATGAGTGTACCCCAAACTGCCTATATTTTTGAACACATAGAGACCAGATTTTAAGATGGACAATCCTAGGCAGATCCAATAAGACAAGGCAGTCTTCTGGCTGGTTTGAGACTGCAAGAGTATAGCTCCTTATTCTAGCTAGACATCTAGCAGCACTAAGAAACCTAAAATGGCCACAGGATATTGACTCACACCCTTTCATCAGTTTATCCTTGCACAATCCAGTTCCCTTATTCATTCTTTACTGTCAATATCCAACACCTCCACAAAGTCATGGTTACAGGTATTGTTTTTAACAGCTCCAATGACAAGTTTTATTTATTTTTGGATTTTCAGAAGTTGTTATCATATGCCTATCCAACTAAAAGCAAAACAACCTTGATGCCAAGGTATGAGAACTTCTGGATTAACTAGAAGATTAAGAAAATACTCTTCCTTTATTTTCACCCCTCTAATTCCCATTTCCATGGAAACTGGTCTGGAAAGTACCAGCAGGCAGCCTGAAGCTGAACATCTGAATGAGAATGCTCATGTTGAACTCAGCAAGCAGACAGCAGGTGAAATCTGCAGGAACTGTCTAAAATCTATAGCTCAATCTTGAAAGCAGAAGGACAATCTCGGTTTCAGCAAAGAACTTCTAAAGAGATTGATACATAACCCTAGGGAATATTCCTGCATTGCTACAGTTTATAATCTGACTTCCTCTTTGATAAAACACAGGAATATTTTTTATTAATGACAATGGTACAAGATAAAAATTCATCACAATTAATTAAGGCCTTCAAAATATTCAGATGGAAGATAATATCCTAAGTTATTTTTGTAACAGTACTTTGGCTTCTGAACATTATCCTGTAATTTCTTCTGTGCAACATACTGGCTCCTGAACAGTTGTTATGGTTTTGGCCAGATGGGCCTAAATTTAGGCTTTAAAGTTCAGACCAGGCCTGAAATTGTCAGCTGTCTTGAGCTGGGCTGAGCTAGCTAACAGCTGACTTCTTCTAGCCAATAATATTGTATTCCATACCATACTACATCATCTCAAAAGGAGTAAAATCCAGTGTGTGGGAGTGGCTTAGTTAGTTCCACTCTGTCTCGGACAGTTGGCGTTTTGCCAGCTCAACCCAAGACAACAGTTCATACATATGGACTGTCAGCCCAGTTGTCTGGATGGGTTTTCTCACAAATGCACATTATATTGCAATAAATATATATCTATCAATATCTATATCTATCTATCTATCTATCTATATATATAAACCTAACTAGCAGGAATAATGTATTTACTAGTTATAAAGCACTTGGTTTTGAGCATCAATTCACACTCCTTTAATTTTAAAAAATAGTAGGGAAATAGTATTGTAGATATAGTTGAAGAAAAAAAAAATTACCTTCTTTATCCAATTTAGGAAAGTTTAGTTCAGGAATTCTATTTAATACCATCGTAGATTTTTCTCCTGTTCAATATTTGCTGTTTAAGCACCAGGAAGAAAAGCAAACAAGCAAAGGATGAAACATTCCTGTCTTGGACTGTACTTTACCCAATGAAGAGATTGGTTATTATTAAACTCCTGCTTTTGTATATAAAGCAATTACCACTCTCTCAAGCAGATACTCATTCCTTGCAGAAAGCAGATCATTGGTCACACTTTTTTTCAGTGTAATTTCAGCCAATGCAGTGTACAAAAAAGAATGATTATAATGACGGATTTAACATCCTGTGAAAGATCAATATCAGCACATAAGAGCTGATCTGAAAATGTGTGATAATGACACTTCAGACAGCAGAAACCTTTTTTCCTGTTTTTGTTTTTTTTTTTTTTTGGTAGTGTTTAAAAGAGTTATTTACCGGAACAAAGTCGGCATGATAGGTGCACATGCTCTTTATTGTACCTATATTCTCCTTCACAATGAGAGGGGAAATTCATGCTTAAGACCTCAAAAAACCAATCAGCCCAAGAAACTGCTAGCAACTATTGATTCATTCCTTCCTTTGGGATTTTCAGTGGAAAAAATGAGCCCAAATTTGCAGTCAATTTGCATATCAAACTCACAGCTATGATGGAAAAGAATAGTACTGAAACTGTTTGTGTAATTTCTTTGCATGATAGGAAACTAATAATTGTGTATCAAGAGCACAACAGAGGCAGAGAAGGTACACAGCTATCAGCATCTCTGCAGTGCAAGGGTGTCATTTAACAGCTGCAGCAATGGTAAAAATCACACCAAATGCCTACTATTAATGAATCCCATTGATAACTCATGGTTTACTGCCCCAAGTGTTTGTGCTCACCTTGAGAATCATTTACTGTGCTAGATCATGATACAGAGAGCCCTGGGATAAACAAATTCAAACCCCAAATAATTCACTTACCCATTCTGAGACTGCTTTAACACAGCATACACAACAGCATAAGCTTTCAGATGTATTTCCTTTTTTTATTTGCATGATATTTTCTACAGCTAAACAACCCACATACACTGCCTGAAGAGTTCTATTTCAAGCAAGACTGGAAATAAAAATAAATTTTAAAAATACATAAATTTAAATAAAAAGCAACACACAGCAGGGTACATCAACTTCTCTGTTTCAAATCTGCATTCCTACCCCTCAAATTTTTATTTTGTTTAGGAATGCCAAAACATGTTGCATTTAATGGCTATCTTCATTTTGAGGGTAGAAACCAAATGTACTGCTCATACTGCGTGAACAGCTCTCTAAACCACTACCACAAACAAGAACCTTACTAAGGGGGGAGAGAGCAGGGAAGGACAGCCTCAGCATCCGCCTAAGGTTTACAGAAGTAACTATGCAGAAATAGGAAGGACTTCAGATTTGGCTGAAGATTCTCATTAACAGGGGATGGATAATTGCTGGGAAGAATTTCTAAAGGGAATATGAGTAGGCTGCATGCGTCCACAGGGGGTGGTGGATGTCCATCAAAAGGGGAGAGTTATTTCTCCCAGCTGGAGCTGGAGAGAGAGAGAGGGTTATAATTCAAGAAAATAGGCAAGCTTCTCCCCACCAGATCATTAGTACCTTCACACTGTTCCCCCTTACGTTCTTGTTACTAACACCTGTCCAGAGCATGTAACTGCATTCTTCCAATTAACTTTATAACTGCTAATGCATCCCAGTTGCTCCTAGCTGAGTAAGTTACAGGAGTTGAAAAAAAACTGAGTAGGGACATCAATAAAGTTCTTACAGTATGATTATGGCATACAAGATGAAAGTGCAGAATAAAGGTATCTGGCCTGAGATCTTTTGCATCTTGAGGCACAGAGTGACAAATACAGGTTTTGCATACCAGCTAATATGATAACGAGCATATCTCATGCCACTGTATGCTATATGAACTTTTCATTTAGTAATGAAAATATGATGAATGGAAAGACACAAATAAATTAACACTTAAGAGCTGAAACATCCCTGTCTATCAGCAAAGTTTAATGTAAGCAACCAACTAACAGTATTCAGTGTTATATTTAGAGAATGAGATGCTGTAAATGCTTTGCATGTCTGAAAATCAATCATTCTTTAACCTTTGAAATACCTAATCTTATTACATAGATATATCTTCTTCAAAAACTGCATTGGCATGCAATGGTTGAATTACATTTTTATGCTCCCCTTTGAAAGTCTTAGCAGGACATATTTTTATAGCTAAGTTATAAGCACTGAGAATAAAAGTTCATGGAAGGAATACTAACAAACTATCACCATGGGAGGGGGATCCCATATACCCTTTTTTCCATACATAGTTCTCTTGTCCAGTTTACAAATACAGAATATCAATACCACAAAGTTTGGTCACTTCAAACTCCTACACAGTGTAGAAAAGGACAGTGATGAATGTGCAATTTTCTAGAGTACAGGTGATCCAGGGGGATATCACTTTTAAGGCTAAACGTGTATATGCCCCAGGAACCAAACTCTGGTTAGGTCTGAAGGGCAGCCAGATGAGAGAATGGGCTGGCAGCACTGGCCCCATTGTTCCCAAGGGCTCATTTCTTTCCCTGGGGTGCAGCTCTAGTGCTAACAATGTGACAGAGGCTGGTCATGGAGGCATTCTTGAATGAGAAGCCGAAGACCATCAAGCTGGCTATGACTGGAGTGTTGAATGGATACAAATAAGTGGAGAAACTACTATTATATCTCTCCCTTCCACCCATCCCTGCAGCATCTGTGTTCTTTCCTAATGATTTTGTCAGTCTCGTTATATGCTTCTTCCCCTCCTTCTTCTCTCATCCCTCCCCCTAGTTCATCTCTATCATTCTCTCATTATTAGGAACAACATCCAAGTCTGTACATTGCTGAGTTCCTCCAAATGTCAACAGCTGAATGCAAACAGACCTACAGCTCGCAATCAGGCAATTTTTCTGGGCTCGTTTACTGAGAATGGAAACCGACAAGATTATGTTTGATGCATACATTTGAATGCAAATAGCACATTCCAGATTTACACAAATTTAATGAATTCCTTCTTCTTAGTTTGGACTAGTTGATTCAGACATAACCAAACAAAACAAAGTTTCATATATCTCTAACAGACTCAATGAATCAAACTCAAATTTGGTCATCCATTTCCTCCAAAAAGAAGTTGAAAAATCCCCCATGTCCTCTCTGAACTGTAAATGAGAGAAGTGGGGAAAATGGAACACAGATATCATTGACTTTCCACCTGCTGGCAACTCCCCACTATACAGTAGGTAGGCATAAAAATATTTCCTGCAGCAGTCACACAGAAGCAATAGAACTTACATCTATTTTCACATGTAAGTGTGCTTGAGTTATATAGCAGTTTTTACATACCTAAACCTTCAAGGAGCTTATTTCAAAGTTTTCAAACCCAAATTTTACATTAGCAAGCTCCTCCCTTCTTTTTTATGTCCAAATGAAACGACTTTTGAAGGTGACTGAAATTTTAGATAAATGTCTTGTTATTGGTTATAAAGGCATACTATAACCCCTCCTGAAAACTGGTCAATCTTACTGCCCAGCTCCAGACCATCACTTTATGCAACACTGCTTTGATATCAACATGATACACTTATGTATAAGTTGAGAAGAGTTTGGCTGTCAATGGAATCTGGATCAAATTCTTATATTACAAATAAAAGAATCAAAATAATTGGCACAGGATATTAGCAAAGGAGCACACAGACTGTGCTGAGGTCATTATACCGAGGAAATCTTGAAATTATTATGAAGGCCAAAGTCTGACTGCAAGTTGTTCACTAAATATAAACTTTCAAATTTTTGCTAGAAGTCGCATATTATTAATATCTTACTATAGGACTTTATCGTGTTTACAGATAAAAATGGAAATATGATTTTAAATTTCATTTGAGCATTTGCAGGTAACCACAAGTCCCTCTACAGTTCAACACAGTTGTCAAGTTCTGTCTGCAATTACCCTTAGTGCAAATTGTGCCTGAAATACAAGTAATTACAAGCCAAGGAGCAAACCAGTTTATTTTAATGATAGCTACTGGGGTAAGAGGGGATGAAGCCTTAAGAGACACAAGCAATCACATAAAATCTGTGTAGAAAATATCAAACAAAAAGCTATATTTTTCCTTCTACTTCTCTGAAATTAGACTATCAAATCATACTCACAGTAGCATATGCAGTCACTTTCACTCAATATATAATATTCTTGAAAGGATTTTAAAAGTTATTTTAGAAGAAATTGTTTTTTTTTCCTGTAATAAGAGAATGTAAAATTAAATCATCACTTTCTTTTCATCCAATATCGTTTTCATCAATTGATTTGTTCTGGTCACAAACACATTACTCTACGTTTCTTCCTGCACAACAACAAGACATCGTTAAGTGATATTCATTCTGTCTACTCCTTTAGCCTACTCCTCTACTCTGAAAAATAAGCAAAGAGCAAGCTTTTATCTGTAGTAAGAGCTTAATGCTTAGCACCTTAGTGAATCAACAGGACCAGACTGCAGACTTCAGTATTAAAGCCACTTGCCTGACAAAGTCATAACTTTATAATTAACCACATAGAAATGCTTCAGAAGCTCATTCAAATACCTTTATAAACTAGACCTGATAGCAGCCTCTAAAACTGCAACAGCTCCAGAAAATTAACAAAATACACAAAATTTTCATATGAAAGCAGGTAATTTAAAGAAAACACTCCCTATAAGATAACTTCAGTGACCATAAATAGCAAACAAGACTTCTCTATACAATCCAATTTATGTTTCCATTTCTCCAAATCATACTACAATGTTAACTCCTGAAGAAAAAAGTTTACCTGTGTTTCTGTCAGGTAAAATACAGCAATGCTTCTGCAGTATGCCAGGCAGAACCTGTGGAAACAAAGAAACAGGCGTCAACGTACATATATATTTTGACATCATATGAAGAAGAGCCAATGACTGCTGGAACACTGCATTTGCTGCATCTGATCACACTTTGTGCTCTCAAACTGCATCCAAATTAGCTATCGTGATGTAAATGTGAACCCCACTCATTAGGAACTGCAAACAGAGATGAAACATAAAATTAGCTGCTGACTACCTGTTTTACCTTCTCCCATTGACTACAATATCAAGAGCTGATTAAAAGAACCTAAGGCCATAATTTAAAATGTTCAACTTAGAAAGACAGTATGTTATCAGTCAGTGATGCTGTTATTCCTGATTTTGTACACATGACCCTGGGGTTACAGCATCTACATTGTCATAAAACACTCAGGTCCAAATTCCAAAGTATTTCCCTCTTCACACAGCCAGTTCTAGCAGACAACTCAAAACTCCAGAAGCTTGAGTAGAAAACCAAAGGGAATGGGGACAGAGAAGATGCCAAGTTCCTGATTCACCACGTTCACCATGCTGCAATGCTTTTGGCAGCCAGTGAGAAATGCTGTAGGAACTTACCAGCACCAATGTTCCTTTCTTACAGGGAGGACCTTGCACTTCTTCACAGATTTATACATTAAAGTCACCTACTCTGGTACCGACAACTATCTTTGTGGTCCTACCAGCAACAATCTATCCTTGAAGCACCCAATACCTCATTTTTAAATCTACACTTTACACCCTGTACAATAATATCAGCATCAGTAAAACTGTAGCTTAAAGTTTAATGGCTTTTCTTTTGTGGTTTCTGAGAAAACGCCAATTAAAAATCATGCTCTGAGATGGCTTCTTCAAATTTTCCCTTGGAGGTCAACATGCACCCTTTCAAGTCTGAACCTTAAAAAACACGCTAAAACAGTGGGTCTCTACAGACAGGAGGCCAGCACAACCACTGTCAGGAAATCCTGGGCTTCCAACTTCTAAGAAGACCCCAAGAACCATCACAGTGATCCTGAAAATTCAGAAAGGAAAAGATTTTAGGAAATAGAGGCATTTTTATATTTCACAAAGACTGCTTTTGCTCTTTGGCCAAGGTTAATACCCAGGGATGAGATCACTAAGGACAGGCACATACAGCCCCTGCAGCAGCACATCCACATTGCTCCCTGCAGGATTTTTCCAACACATGGTTCGGTATGACCAGGAGGACAAGCACCTTTCTTAAGTGTCCTCCAGCACAACAAATTAAAGTCTTAAGAATCTTACTGCATCGTGCTTCCTCCTCAGTGCACACACGCAGAGGAAGGGCCATTGCAAAACTCTGCTTTTATTGCCATTATAACTTCACAAGTCAATCTGTGGTCAGGAAGTCTCCCTGAACAAAATGCAATGAGTAAAACTGATGAGAACAGTTTCCCCATCAAACTCCTCAGAACTTTACAGAAGGCACAGCATTTAAATTTAAATTCTTACAAAAGTAATTCACTTGGTTTGGCATAATTCTGAAGTTAAGCTTGTGGATAAAACATAAAAATAATATCATCTTGCCTTACCCTGATTCACAGGTAGCAGGCAGCTTGTATTTTGGGAAGAACCAACAGCACAAAAAATGATTTTCTGAAAACCACACTCGACATTCTACAGTGTTTCTTAAATTTGAAAATAAAATAATCCAATATTTCTTGGAAGTCCAATGTCATATGTACAAACTATAGCATTTTCATATAGTTACGGATATAAATAACAGCAGTCTTACAGGCATCGAAAGCATAAAAATTAGAAACAGACAACAAAGAAATCCTAAAATGAGTTGTCTTGGGCGAGTATCCTACCTGGCTGAAACCATGACATGAGCAGAGACAGTCTTTCAAAGCAGTGTATACAAAGACTGAATTTTAAAAACACACTCTCTTACTCAGACATAAAGTAACATTTAGTTCCTCAGGAATTCGTCACATTTTTTTCCCCACAGTCATGAACCATGAAGAAGCATTATGAATTTATTATGAGCTCCCAGTTAATCAAACTAAGACTGAAATTAAAAGAGGAGTCAAAAAAAAAGCAGGCCTGGAGTAACAAGACAACTTCAATGGAGGAAAAGAAAAAAAAAAAAAAGCTCTAGAAAATAATTTACCCTTCCTGGTAAACTGGATATAGATAAGAGAACAGTCATACTGAACAGCACAAGCTGGAAAAACATTTATTTGTCCCTTCTCTCCACTCTCCTAAGTGTTAAGTAGGCAAACAGTATGGCAAAGAATTAAACAATGCTTCCTGCTCCCCAGCCTTTAACATGTTTACCATGCACAAAGCCAGCTTCTGGCTGGTAGGAGTTTGATATCAGCCTCCCACTTACTTATCTACAGTATACAGATTTTTACACTGTACCCATCTCCATGGTATCCAAGAGCCTTTTCACACTGCTCTCCTCCCACTTTCTCCCCACTTTGTTTCTCTCCTCCCTAGGGAAACTGACAGGAGAATTCCTCAGCAAAACTGTCACCTTTCCCTTCACAAGCCTCTCCTTTCTCCTGCTGCTTTCCTTTCATTCATTTTTATGTTGTAATAGCCAGTTTACTTCTTAAAATGCCTTTCATGTCAGAGAATTTAATTTCACAGAAAATCCCTACATTGTTTTTTTTTTCTTTTCTTTTGGCTGTTCAAAACTTTACCTATACAGGTAATTGAAATGAGAATCTTCACCCAAAGCAGACTTGGAGTTATTTCTGCTGTAGAAATCAAAACATGGGAGCAACCAGAGGGATTTATATGCAGGGAGGTTGGGAAAAAAGGCAAAAGGGAAACAAGTTTCAATTATATTAACTGATGATTTAACCTTCAGTTGTTTTATAAGCTCTCAGCTGGGAGTTAAGGCATTGCAACACTAAATTAAAACTGGACTCATAGATGCAGAAACAGAATAAATAATACAGCAGGTGGTATGTCCTTAACATCAAAGTGTTTCCGTAGCAGTAGGCAAATCAGCTCCAGTACACACTATATAGTCAGGCAGTCACCATGTAGCAGGACCACAGTCTTTGCTTATGGTGCCAAGTAAAAAGCATCCTCAAATTCAGTGAAAACACTAATTATTGTTGTTGGATATTAATTTGGACCTATTTACATTTGTTTTCACTAGAAGTTGCTGTGCTTAGAGATAAATTGATATTTAGCTGTCATAACTCTTGTTTAAATTTTAACCTGTAGCTATATAATTTAGGTATTCAGAAAGCTCATCAGAGCAGCACAGGGTAGTTAAACAGCTGTTTTCAGTTCAGTAAAGATCATATTTTTATGTTTGCTTGGAAACTTTCCTTCAATTTCTTAAAAATAAGACAAATGAGTCCTCTCAGTGTTCAGTATGCAATACTTTTTCTTTTCAGAGTGGTTTAACAAGAACCAGAATTAATTCCTAAAAAAAAAAACATTTTCAATTTGAAAATTACTAACCCTAAACCCACAACAAACACCCCTCCTTTACATAGAAGTGGAAACGTGAGAAGAAAAATAACTCTAGTATGGAAAAATGCTTCTGTGAAATGGATATCTATTCACTTAAAAGGATCTGCTGCACAAAGAAGATCAGTCCTCTCTATGGTACTGAATGATAAAAATGTTTTGCTTTCTATTCCACTTATAATTGGACTGCTAAGATGGCCATAGAAAAATGAGCTGGATACTATTTTCCCTTCTCCATTTACATTTTTTTTTCTGCTGGAAAGTAAGTCAACTGAAAATGAATGTTTCACAGGTCCAGATTTACAGAATACTCTACTCAGGAGTCCAAATGCTCTGTAGATGAAATTTAAGGCAGACATTAACAAGGATTTATACTGTGATTCGTAACTTGCCAGAAGAAAGGAAACTCTACTTGAATTTCAGGTACTAAGCTGAGATATTTTTCTGCTATTTACATTGTAGAAATCCAGTGAACCCAAACACTAGGAAGTCAGAATATACTCTTTTGGCCATGCCAGCCACACAGGTGCTGTTCATGGCCCTCGTGGTCATGTTCAAACATTTCTAAAACCTGCCTCTGAGAGAGCCCGCTGTGCTCCAAGCCTCCATTCCCCACAAAACTATTACAATTAGCATGTGAGGCATTTTGATTGCAATGATACAGTAACACTATGAAGAAAACGTGCCAAAAACATACTAGGAAAATCCACATCAATATATAAAATTTCAGAGAAAACATATTCCAGAATTTGAGCTTTACACATACACCAACAGTTGCAAAGAAATGGCCCTTGGGCATACTCAGCTACCAAGTAAATGTGCCTTGCATCTTCTGTGGAAGCAGTACAGTACTGGAGAGAATTCAGGTTAGATATTTGGGTGTGATTCAGTGTGTGAGTTCCTATCTTTCTGTCTTTCAAATGTTGTGACACTTCTTTGGAAGAGAGAGGCACCTCCTAGACCTTGCTACCTGCACTGCTCTGTGCTAAGCACTGTTGTTCTCCCATGATCCGCACAAAGCCCATGGAACGAATTATGGCTGTTTTCATTCTAAGGATTGTATTCATTCTACCTCTGTATTTGCTTTTCCTTGTATTTGTCTCAGGGCTTTTGTTTTAGGCAATATTTCTTTGTCAGCTGCTACAGAGAGGTTTTGGAATAATATTTGTAGCTAGATCTTGAACCACTGGAAATCCTGTGTGCACAGTCCTGTGAATGTCTTGTGCCTCCTGTCATTACAGAGGCATATTATATTTTTGTTTCCTTCTGTTTTGGACTTCACATCTGCAGATTTTATATGTCTCTGTCCCATTGACATGTTACAATGAGAAGGTCCTACCTCTCTGGAACCTATTCACTGCTGCTTCTTAAGTGCATTTGGGATTTGGCTGTTCACAGCAGCTAACTATGGACCAGGTGTGTAAAGGTATCCAAGCTCAGATAGGGTGTAAAAAGTAGTCAAGGTTTACTGTTCACAAGCTGTTGGGAGATGCAAACCACCAAAGGTTTATCAGGGTTACACTATTTTTTGTCAGAGCAGACAGGCTCATGCAGGACAAAGGGGAACAGTTCTAAACAAAAGGAGAATAGATTTAGATTAGATATTCAGAAGAAATTCTTTACATAGAGGGTGGAAAGGCACTGCAACAGGTTGCACAGAGAAGCTGTGGATGCTCCATCCCTGGAAGTGTTCAAAGCCAGGTTGGATGGGGTTTTGACCAGCAACATGGTCTAGTGGAAAGTGTCCCTGTCCATGGCAAGAGGGTTGGAACTAGACGATCTTTAAATTCCCTTCCAACCCAAGCTATTCTATGACTCCATAATGATTCTATGCAATCAGGTGGTGAAGTGCTGCATCAAGTTATTGCCTTCAGTAACCTAACAATATGCAGTTAGTTCAACCCACCAAAGCCAAATCTGAACTTCATTCCACTCCCACAAGCATGATTATACTTGGTTAAGCTTTTTAAGGGGTATCTAGGGAGTGTATCAATAAATGTCTGTTACCATTTCTGTCCCTCAAGAACTCAAAAGATAACCTCAGATTACCAGCATGTCTCTTATGTGTCTCACTTGATGCTGTTATTGATACAACCTACACCGGCATCAGGAACAATCCAAGTTACTTCTAAAATCAGTCCCTGAAATCTCTGTCTCTGGAGGCAGAGAGCACAGGACCAGGGGCACCTGCCCTCCCAGGGCTTACTGCAACCTGCAAGTATTCCCTGTCAGAGCAACACAGACCCCACTCATAATGGCAATGCTAGCACAAGTAGGAAATATTAAGACTCAATATTTTTTTGTTGAACTGGTACCACTGAAAATAGTAGAGATTTTGCAAGACCTTTCAATCATTCCCTGTGAGCTGTCAGTTCCTCTGCCCTCCCAAGGAAAGAACCTTTCCTCTCAGCCCATGATGAGCTGCAACCTGCTACAAAGGCAGTCTGTGCCAAAATGTCTCCCACCCACAGCGGGGCAAGGAAGAAGCCTGTCTTGTCATTTTATTTCATTGTATTCTGATAAGATGGCCCAGACTTGTCCAATTACGTTTCTTCAAGATTTTACTAGATTGCTATTGTCCAATATCGAGTTTCACATATACACTGGTGAACCTTCATGCTAATTTAATGTCAAAACAGAACTTGCTAATAATTGATCTGCTTTGTTCATTTTTTATTAAAAATATTTTCTTTTATCAAACTCTGTTTTAGTCCACTACTCCCAATTATATATCAAGAACATAAATAAAACATGATGATTTTGTGGAAAGGAAAAGTTACACTGAAAATAGATAAATCATGTTTGCCATATATCAAGTACTTTGACATCGCATACCAAATCACATTTAAATACGTATATTGTCTGCTTGTCATTTTGAACAAAAGAAAATGTTAGAGAAGAACCTCAGAAATATTCTGAAAACATTACAACACCCATACTAATATATGCTCTTTCAGATTGCATTACATCTCAAAAAATGGAAATTCTCTACAACCTTTACCATGATTAAAGGAAGCATTGACAGGAACAACTGAAGCAACATTTCCTCAGCAGAGTTTTCAACTAGAGGCAACAGACATTTAAGTAATGAGGAAATTACTGACTGCATTTTCTGTTTTGTATATCTGAATCAAAACTAAGTAAAAGAATAAAAACTCCAGAGAAAACAGGATAGTGTTACAACCCCAGATAGCATAGCTGATCTCCAGGCACTGTGATTGGCTTCGTTACTCCTATCCATGTCACTGTGACAAGTAAAGCTGTAACACAGGCTTGATGTTTTGATGACCCAGAAAATAAAACACGATAAGCATTACAACAATTTTAAGTGTAATGTTAGCATGAATCTGCATTAGCATGAACTTAAAATTGTCCTATAATTAACAAGCACTTATAAACATGAATCTTTTAGAACTTGTCATCTAAAATATAATCCCTCCATATAGCTTTCATAAAAATATAATATGCAGCCTAAATAGAGAACCTAGGCGATCCAGTGGGGCAAAACACAGGTAGACTGGAATTAGCAGCACATCTAGCTCTGACATGACTCAAAATAATGCCTTAAGACAGTCTCTTCATATTTAATACTGCAGAAAAGTAAGTGGTGGCACTGGCTACAGACACAACACTATTTATTTCTGACTTTCACTTCAGTATTTAGACACTTAGAGAACACTACATCAGCAACAACAAAAAATTCCTTTGTATCTTTCACTTGTCAGAAGTTTCCACTCCTGACTGACAGAACAAGACTTTGCTAAAGTGATCTATATACTTGTGATCTCTGGGTTCAATTACTGTAATTGGCTGCACTTACAAGAGAAGGCACAAATTATTTAAGATGCCTCAGACTGAAAACAGCATGATAAATACAGGTCTATTTAGAGCACTTCACTTTGTTGTTCAAATAATTGCACCACTGCACCATTGTCCAAAACTACACCATCAAAAATCTGGAACAAGCAATGTCAAAGTTCTCTGAAGCTGAGAGATGACGATCCCCTCACAGTGCTCTGAATCTGTGAGATTATCATGTTGTTCCCACCCTGGCTAACATTGCTAGGAGAAAGAGACCAAGACTTTTCAACTGATGCTTTAATTCCTTTTTCCAAAGGTAAATGAATAGGAGAATAAACTTCAGGATAAAAACAATTGCCTTTTCAACTTCCTTTTAGATAAAGTATTCCTAACCAACTCATCAAATATACAGTCATTGCATACACATTAAGCAATCAACATAAACAAATTCACTTTTCTGCATTGGACATGAGAAACAGGTTTTGGTGTAAAAAAGAAATCACAAACATTTCTTCCGTCTATTACCACCATGAACAGCAATGGCACCTCCTACTCACAGCAATAGCCTAGATGTGATACCCTGTCTCTGGAGTGATAGGATCATGTGGATCACGGGCACAGAAGTAACTGTAGCAGACCACCAATAGTCTAAAAGTTGGTCACAATTTTCCGCAGACACTCTGCAGAGGCAAAAGCCCAAGCCTCATCTTCTGCTGAAGAAGGAATGGCCAGAGACTACCCTTAAAGCAGGGACTGACAAAACCTCCCCAGGGGCAGAAGGTGGCAGCTCATGATTTTCAGGAGCTGGAAGGTGACTGAGCCTTGCCCACTGGTCACAAGAAGATTATAACGGTTATGCATGGATGTAATAGTGTTTGTTTTTTCCCTTCTGTGCAAACACTTATCTTCTGACCAGACAGCTGTCTCAGAAGTTTTCTGCTTGCCTGGAGCCCAAGTCCTGCATGCCTTACAGAAGCTGCAGAGGTTCACCCAGCCCCTGTACTACACCCCTGACCCACACATCCCAGGGAATCGAGGGAGGCAACACTTAAGTTAACTGGAGTTAGCAAATCCATGGAGCTGGGTGGAATACATCCAAGAGGTTCAAGGGTGATGACTGTGAGTCCTCTCCCTGTCATTTTTGGAAAGTGGTCACCTTCTCCGGGCAAGAGATAGGGTGATCCTGAGAAGGACAAGGCTAAAGAATTGCACTGAAAGCATTATGGAGAAAACAGAGCCGCCATTCCATAGGTGCACAGTGAAGGGACACAAGGCAGTATTTTTGCATTGCAGAAAAGAAAATTGTGACTGGACATTAAGAAAAAAACTAGCAGATTTTTTTTTTCCATAGAATCTCTGTCCTTGAAGATTTTCAAAACTCAGATGAGAAAATCCCTAAGAAACCTTATCTAACTTTGAAAGTAGCCTGCACTGAGCAGAGGCTTGGACTTAAAAATCTCTAGAGGCCTCTTCCAACTGAAGTTATTCTACAATTTTAATATATTAAATGTAATGTACTGATGCAGTCAAATATCACACTAGAATGTAAGATTAAAATGCATCAGTTCCTCTATCCTCCTTCAGATACAATTTTAATTGACATAGGTAATTTCTATTTCTACTAATGAATCTTAAACTTTAATAGTGAGCACATTTATATCCACCTGCAAAACCCAAAAGCCTTATAGAAGCTTAGAAGCTTTAGGAGCCAGCTGAAGACAGGTATTTCCCCACAAGTTACAAAATAGCCCTCCCAGGACTGTAATTATTTGACTGATTGAAGAGTAAGCCATGGTAAGTTATTTGGTGCAAGAAGTTGCTTATGAAATCTTTGACTGAGCTGTTATGATTTAATTATCTTTAAGCATTTGATTGAGTTCTGAGCAAATAAAAAAATCTAGAGCTTGCTATATATACTGGAGTAGAACACCTTAATTTGCATTCTCTAAAATACAAAAGAAGATAACAACAGTTCCTTTTTTCCCCCCTGCACTAACCTATTTAGACACAAAGGATGTATGGGCCTTGCAATGCCTGGACTGCGAGGTCTCCTAGTTGGAGAGGATGATGCTACAGTGGTAGAAATAAAAGGTGCAGATGCAGGCGTGAAAGCAGTCCCTTCCTTATGGAAAAGGACACCTGGTATTACTCTTGTTACTTCAATACCCTGAGGGTCCAGACCCAAATGGTGCAGATAAAAGTCAGTATAGAGTGAGGCTAGAGCAAATCACATCAAATGCTTTCAGGCTGGTAATTTTAAGCCCTTTAGCAGATAGGACCTGGCTACATTCCCACACTTGCCACTCACCGAGTCAGCTGACAGATGCCAGCACGCACATGCGCATGCACGGCAGGTACCGCTGCCATCTCCCTGCCACAGAGATATCTCGTATCTCTCCCAAGTAGAAGTCATAGTCCTCCTTATGGGTCAGCTTGGATCCTTCATGCCTACTTGCTCTTTCCACAGGGCTGGATACATGGCAGGCAGAGCTGGTTTGGGCTGCTATAGCCTGAAGCAGACCTTCATGGAGGAAAAAAATCCTATCTCAGGAACAGTCTCCAGTGAGCACATCAAAACCAGTCCTGGAGAAATGGAGGTGCCTGGCCATCAAGGAGAGGGCTGGACCTGGTGGCACCAACCTGCACTATGCGCCTGGTACCTCACTGGGTACCATTTGACCCTTCAAAGGTTTTATTAAAGATATAGGATGCCTTCTTGCTTCCATCTTACCCACACACTGCTGAACAAAGCCAGCCATGGCTTGAGCCCTCAGGTTTCAATCTGAGATAGTTGTACAGAATCACAGAGTATGTCAAGTTGGAAGGGACACACCAGGATCATCGAGTCCAACTCCTCCTGCACAGGACCATCCCCAAGAGTCACACCATGTGCCTGAGTGTATCACTCAAACTCTTCTTGAACTCTGTCAGGCTTGGTGCTATGACCACTTCTCTGGGGAGTTGTGGAATATGTTTTTCTTGTGGCTTGTCACAACAAATCTTTTTAATGCACAATATCAATAAATTATGTGATTCAAAAGCCCAGATTATTGAGATAATAATAATATATACAAGGTAAATGCCGGGGAATCCCAAGTTATATTAATCCTTGCTGCTCTGGAATTGTGTTTAAGATTTACCCATAATGCATGTGGATCTTAAATATTTTGATACCTGTATTTGCACTGTGGAAGCAAATGTATTAAACAGATGAAATTGAGTAATAGTCCCTTCAAGCATCTTATTTAGAAAGAACCTAATCTTCATTAAAAATTAAAGTTTATGGGTTTGTGTCAGGACTTGGCAACAAAGCTCTCCCAATGGCCTGCTTATTCTTCTGTGTAGGAGTCACAGAAATATATTCAATTCAAAAATTATGAACAAGATGAGATAGGATATTTTAAGTTACAACAAAAATTAAAAAGGAGACATCCTAACTGTTTACCTGCATTTATGGTGCTGGTATCACGTTTCTTTCCTGCTGTGGAGAATAACTCGTACCAGAAGTGGGGAATCGTTACTTTAACTAGCATGGAAGTTACCTAATGTTTTATAATTTATTAGTAGCTTAGCTATGACATATGGTTGCTCTTAGAAGCTATTTGATAAATCCAATTTCAAGTTTAATAATAGCTAAAAACAGACATCACCCACTGCATTAGGACCAGAGTCTGTTAATACTATTTCGTATTACTTGTCAAAGGCAGCTTTTATACATTTGTCACTTTGGAGAAGCTGAGGCTCTAGACATCAGTAGCACCCTCTGTCTTTGATGGGATAACCACAAAGAAAAATCAGATGCCTGCTATTTTATCTAGCCATTTCCCCTGGCCTGGTGGAAGATGCTCTGAAAACTGGGAACCAGGCACAGTTTCTCCAATAGTTGCTTCGTTCTTCCATGTAAATCAAGTCCATTTAGTCATCTGTTGGCCCAACACATAAACTGAAGTAGCAGCATGCTACAGAATCCATGCGTACACAGAACTGGGGCATTTCCCTCCTGATGGAAGTGATGGCAGAAAAACAGAGAAGGAAGGGTTATTTTTAGGAATACTTATTTCATAGATTTAGGTTATACAAATCTTTCATGCAAAGAGAACAAACAGAGAAGGATGTCTGTGCCTCTTTCATGCCCTTGTCAATGTTTGATGGCACAGAGGGATATAGATTTCAGAACACAAAGCAGTTACCCACACCTTCTTCCCCGATGAGCAGGCATTCTTATGGAAATAATAACTTTCTCTTTAAGACAGAAACATTACCCATGTTTCATTCAAGGTTGAACAATATGATAGCTTATTGCAAGCCCCAGTCATATAGGGAGATTTTGCTGAGGGCGGGATAAAACAAGTATAGGTCTCAGCAAGCAGGTTACAATTTTTTCAGTCCCAGTTTAAACAGTTATGCTTCTGGCGAGTATTTTTGAGGAAAGAGATTGCATCATTTGTGCAGCCAGTTTCTGAGAATACAAAATGGTAAGAGCTGCAGGGCAGTTTTAATCTGTGAGCTGATGACATCACACTGTTAAAACCATGTAGCTTCAATATATTGCTTTAATCTTTGATCAGTTCAGGGTTTACATACCACTAGAAGACCTAAAGATGCATACACAGAAAGGGTATTTTTGATGCCTATAAAGGTGGAAAGATAGATGTAAAACATATACAAATATGCCTATTTCTCTGCAGTTGATGTTCCTCCAGTGCTACAGAAGGGGAGCCAGGGGAGCCTGGGGAATCCCCAAGAGTGTTACACAGCCAGCAGTCATCAAAGACCTGATAAACTCTTGGGGTTAGTCTTAAACTGAGTACTGGAGATGACAGCACTGCCTCATTTCTTAAAAAAGAAGAAATAGAGATACAATTTACCTACCATATGGGAGATTGAGCTGCAAGTCAAATGTCTGCCATATAGAGATGGTAGAATCTTACCTTTTAAAAAGCTTCCATGAGAAGTTATTGTGAGAAAACATTCATCTTTGATGAACACTTTCTTGATTTTGCAAAATTAGCAAGTGTTACTCAGACCACAAAGAGTTCTACAATCTAGCTGCCAGAAGTATTGCCAATTAAAAAAAAAAAAAAAAAAAAATTCCTGCCTCTTTGTCATTTAAGTATTTTGTACAAAGCAGAAACACTTTCACAGAAAAATGTCCCCAATTTGAGAATATTGGAGCAGGAGACCACTCTGAAACTAATTAGAGGAGTATTTAAACTTGTGCCAACTACATCCCAGGGCAGCATGCCAAGTACTCCCTTAAAAAGAAACAATTACCCTTCAGCTCTCAATGTGTTATAAGGCTTGCAAGGGGCAGTGGGGCTGCACAGAGTTAATTATTTTTCTGACCAGTACAAATTTTTTACTGTTTTTTTGTTTTGGTTTGGGTTTTTTTGTGATGCTTCTAGAGTCTTCATTTTCCATCAGAGAAATAAGCACAAGAGCTAATGGAAGGGTAGGGGAACATTGTTTTGATGGTCAATATATATGTGGAATGACAGACCTTTTATGCATATATTTTCTTAACTACGAGCTGAAATAAATGCAGTTTTAGAGGGATTTTTTTTCTTTCTGTCTTGGTTATCCAGTTGAAAATAGCCTGTTTTCAGCTTGTTTATTTACAATTCCTCCTTTAATGTTGCTTTCAAGGAAATGTCACTTCTCAAGAACAAAAGGTTAAGTCACGCAATGCTGAACTATATAATCAGTCTGCCTGACAAGCCAAGGCTGCTGAAAATATTAAAGAATGAGCACCTGACTAGTAGACAAGTAATCTCATTGACATAAGCTCCTGTTTCAGTATTTTAATTATTCTCATGGGTCATCCCATCTTCAGACACTTCAGCATTGATGTTACCTCATCACTGACAAACACCAGCAATTTGATTCTTTTCAAATCAGAATACAGAATTAACAATTAAATTGCTTGAGTCTCTCCCAATTGCATTGGCCTGATGAAAGACTAAAGGGCTCTGTCCCTCACTATTTTTACTGCTTACTCTAGCCAAAATGCTATTAAAAAAGCTACCAAAAATGTTTTGACACCAGAAAAGATTCCAAAGTGTAAGTGGCCTGTTTATTTACACAAATATTTTATACAGGTAAAGCAACATCCCACTGAATTTCAGAGTGCCTCAGATCGATCAGTTTTTATTATTCAGACACACTAAAAGCCATAAGGCAACTGCAGCTAGTTTGCTGCTTGGAGTACTTTGAGTAAATGTTATGAAAACTGGGGTGTTTGTTGCAATCAATATAGAGAGCAGAAAAAATTAGTATGCATTTAAATACTAGCAGTCTTTGGATGTTTCAAAGTATCACCCTTGATGCTTTCAATTTTTAAATTGTTTTCCATTTCCATGTGATTATTTTATACTACCTCATGGAAGCAATAGCAATTCATTTTGTTGATCTCATTTAAACACCCAAATAAGGTATTTTGATCTGTGGACTGGAACAGAAACATTATTGCTATGTGACATAGTGTGGAAATTCATATCAATGCAAATGTGGGTGGAGAAAAGTGCTATATAAAATAAACTACTACATCAGTACCTGTGGGTATTTCCCTTTGATGCATCATCAGGAAAGGACTCTCCTTTAAATTCCATAATGATTTTTATGGCAGATACGTAAATGCCTTCTACCTTTTGAAGGTGATCTGCTATTTGATGTTCATACTTTTTCAAATCAAAAATAACAAGACCAAGAGGAATAGCAAAATTATGTCTATGCTCATACCAGGCAATATTTTCTACACTGCATTACTGATGAAAATAAGTTTGACAAACTTCCTTATATTCACCTGTGAAAATAAGCAAATCATTCACGCTGCAGCCAATTCAAATGAATGGATGTGACATGGTCTACTCTTGATCACAGAAAAAGTACCATGAATGCTGGTCCACTCTGCAGTGCTGGATTCCTCACCGACATGTATTGTGCACTTGTCATCCTTCCTAACAATGAACTCAAACAATTGGAAATGGGAAGCAGACACTTCACATTCTTTGCTGGGAATCAGACATCTGAAAACATGGAAAATGGAATGTGATTACAGCTTTAACAACAGGCATCAGGGAAGAAAAAAATGTAATAAGCCTTTGAGATATTTGCACAATAATGTCAGAACAGTGTAAGATTCATAAAAATTTACATATGACTAGAGGAAACATGTAATAGAATAGCATTAATTAGCCTCAGAATAATACAATTAATACTCCAGGGGTAATGTGTGTTTGCTCTTTGACTGAGTACACAGATGCTCATTAAAGTTCAGTGTTTTGATTAATATCCATTCATAAGTCACTTACTTGAGCCCTGTTTCAGTTATATGTCCACATTTCATCACCTACCTAACTGTAAAATATATGCTTTACTATTTGGTTGGGTTTCAGTATAAACATAATTACTACTAAATCTATTATTAAGTTAATAAATATTTAAATTAATGAATCTAATAATATTTGCCACATACACATTTGGGTCATAACTTCAGAACCAATGTGTATTTCAGCTGAAAAATTTAACATAGATGTACATAACACAATTAGTAAACAACCGTCTCCATTTGCTACCCTTGCATATGGATAGATAGCTACAATGCTCTCATCAGTACCCTTGCAGTTTGTAAGTCTGGCATTCCCTGCATCACACTGGATGCCCCACTCATCCTTCAGGATGAATTTACCCTTCAGACAGTGCTTTGACAAAAGGATGAGGAAAAGTCACTAAAGCATAAGCAGTCCCATGAGAATTCTCTGCAAGTCTGGAACTGCACCAACAGCAAGACCACTTTCAATGATGCAGTTACACTGGAGTAGGTGGGTTTGGAATAAGAGGACAGGCTTTGCCAAGGGTATAAAGGAAAACGGGAACATAAAGTGTATGTTCCTGTACATGTGTTTATAGTTTTCACTCCCAAGGTTTTTACTAAATTAAAAAACATAGGCCAAGAAGTTGTAATTGACTTATAATTTTTAAACTAATGCAAGTTATCATTACTATATTTTTGATGCTCACTAATGCAAATGAGACAATAATTTGACCCTACTGTAAACAAAAACATAGGAAACACAGAAGAGGAAATAAAATGTGCAGCACCATTCCTGGGCTCTGGGGAAAATGCTTTGCTTCCTAATGCTCTGCCCAGCACCACAAGTGTAAAGAAGCAAAAAACCCCATAAAATTCAAATAATTCAATGGTAAAACTTGACTCTACCAAGTGATACAAACCAGTCTCTACCAAACCAGCTAGAACATAAATCTGGGTATGATTCAATGTAATCCAAGTCCTTCATAGTATCAGTACATTACTGATGACATTTGTTACAGTAACAGAATTAATAACTTCTTGTTTTTCTACTTTACACATGACATTTCTGATTTATTGTGGTGAAGGATACTACAATAGACTGGTGGTGGAGTTTTTTCAAGGAGGGGTGAACAGGTAAACCAGAGGAGCACATAAACTATGAATGCACAGTCTAAAACACTACAATATTTCATGCATTCTGTTACTTCATGTGTTTTTTTCAAACATGCAATTAGACTATATATTTCCATATACACCTTTACATTCTAAATAATATGGTAGATCCATTATTCAATAAGCACTAAAAATAGTAGTGTAAATAGACAAAACAGTAACTCCTTCATCTTCTTACATTTTTTAACTGATTAGACAACATTATAGCTTTCACAGAAGCAAATACTATAATTAAGTCTATCAATTTCATTACAACTTCACTATTTTCACCTGCTCATCCTTCTATAGCTGGTTTCATCCAAAATAGCATTTGGAATGCATGATTGTAATTTACGGTTTATTGTCAATGTTGTTTTTAGAAAGTCCATTAAAAACCTGTTCATCCCTGTGAATTGGGTGTGCAGGATAAAAGAAAACAAAGGAGCTCCCATGCAGCCTGGGGAAGGCTGCTGTGGTTCCTATCCCTCACTGCCCACGCTATCCTTGTTGTAGAATTCACACCTGCACGGGAGGAGCTCAGCTACCAGATCATCGAGCAGCAGCTGCTGAGCAGCCCCTATTGGCAGCACAGAGTGCTGGGAGGTGACTAAAAGCAATGAGTTGATGCTGTGCTGCTCTTAGCAGAAGAGACTGTTCTACTCCTCCTGCCTGCTGCCCAGGCACCTTTACATATGCTCATTTAGCTACTTCTTCTGCCTGATGCTAAGCCCCTTCAGTTCACTGAGCTGGAAAAAAACAAATCCAGAAATAAACGAAAAAAATGAAAAAAGTTAATTTCTGCTGGCATACTGAGCTAAATCCTGCCTCAGGGAGAATGCAGGAACATGCAGCTAGGAAGGAGGGGCACACGAGGCAGAGTAGAATCCTGTCATCCATGTCAGCAGGATCAGTGGCTTGAGAGAGAGGAGGTCAGTGCTTGAGCTCACTCTGAGTTAACAAAGCACCAACTTCAACAGTAAATGCTTATGTTAAATATGTAAAAGTTAAACCAAGCCCTTTAGAGAGGACAGGCCCAGAAGAGAGGGAATAATAATCTCAGTGGGAAGGTGAGGACGGCAGGCAGGCAGAGGCAGGCCAGGGCAGGGAACACCCTTTTCTGTCTCACCGAGGCATTCACAATCACGTCTTCTCTTGAGAGAAACTTTAAATAGCTTAAACTTAGAATACAAAATTTAATAGAAAATGTAAATACTTACTTTGTGAGAACTGGAGACTAGAACAGAGTTAGAATAATTTTTAGCTGAAACTTTTTGCTCAGTGCCATGAAAAGCAGCAACCAGATCCGATGGCATAAAACACTCCTAGGAGGAATCCACGTTGAAGTCCTCACACAGTCAGCTACACTTTGATGGGTACAAAGGTCATTTCTCAAAGTACTGATATAGCCAATAAAAATGTATTTTCAAAAATTTCAAAGTGAAAATAGAGTTTCTAGTGAATTACCTTCACCCAATACTAAGGCTGTCATTTTTCCTTAGAACATACCTGAATTTTTTCAGCCCACCACGACAGTGAAACTACACTGCATGAATGATTCCTTCATGTGAAAAATTTTGCTATGCTCTCTAAGCATAAAAGGAGATAGAAAGTTATGTCTGACAAAGTGGATGTTTCCCATGAGACTGCCCAAGGAATTTACATGCAGTTTATGAAATATGGGTGATGTTATAAAACTGTCGTAGCACTGAAAACCTCTATGTATGTGAAATCTGCCATTTCTGGTAGTATTTCTGTCATTTTGCTCCCAGGTTAGAGATTGTGAACAAATTGTTACATGTAGAAGATACACAAATCAGGGGAGATATAAGAAACACAAGGCAGGATAAGGACCAGGCATGACTTGGTAAAGCAGTTGCCTAATGTTTTATTTAGACAGAACATTTGAGGCAGTGAAACTTCCCTGGATGGCTTCCAGATTTTGGTCAATGACTATCTAAATAAAAATAAGCAAGGCAGTTCTGGAAGCAGGGATCAGAACTACATGCTTTTGCTCCAGGAGAGCCCTGAACAGAAAGCAAAATCTTCCTTGTCTTCGGAGAGTAGTTGACTTTCAAAAGAAATGGAGTGCAGAGTTTTTCTTCTCTAAAATGACCCACAGAACTTACCAGATTTATTATGACTCATGTTTATACCTCCAAGGGCTGAAAATTAGACTTCCTCAGCTGCCAGGGACGGAAGCTACCTTTAATAAGCTGGGACTTAGACTAACTCCGTGACTTTTTCTCCCAGAGACAGTTGCCTGAATTAAGATCCTTTTGGGTCTGGACCCAAGAGTCTTAACTGCACTTCCCTGGCTGCACTTCCCTAACGTCTTTCCTAAGTCAGCCACTCCAAAGCTGGTCTTGTTCTTCTGCCACATACAAAGATAATTTTTCTTTAGGTACTTTGTTCCAGAATTTAATGTTGTGGTATATGGACTCATTTGCAGAAAAATTCACAAAATCCTATGAAGTTCTGGCAATGGAATAACATACTGTTGTTTGCACTTTAGCCTCAAGAAATGTTATTGTTCACTAAGTTAAATAATGTTAAAATAAATGTACTTGTTCTCTCATTCTCTCATTCTAGATTATCATTATGGCTTTGCACTAATGTGCTATTTTCCACATGTCCAGGGATTTACAGACTCCCTCGTGCTCTGAAACAAGATATTACCTACACAACAAAAGCACTATAGCCCTCCATCCTCAGTCTAATCAGGTATTGCTTCATTTCTGTTCTTCCCAGATGCTGCTTTGTTTTCCAGAACCCTATAATGTGGTTACAAAAACCTAATGTACCTGGTGCCTACTTCTTTAAAACATTCCATGTAAAATGGCAGAGGACAGCAATAACACATTGTTAAAATCAAAAATCATAGAATAATAGAATATCCTGTGGCAGAAGGGACCCACAAAACTCACTTTTAAAATATTTTCTTCTTTTATTAGTCAGATAGTTGTCTGGAAGAGGGAATGAGGAACAGTTCTTTAAAACATCTTCAACAATTCTTTTTGGTTCAGATCTAGTCTGATCCAAAGCGCTGCTGCCAGCTGCACTATTAATGTGCATTATTCAAAGAGAACTGAGCACACTTCTTCTTTTTTCTTTCTTTTTTCTTTTCTTTCAAAAATGCTCTGAAAATGTTACTGAAGTTTTGATCCCATGCTCCAGATGGGGGAGCAGAGAGGAACATATGATGGCTCAGCCTCTACTTATGTGTTTGGGTTTCTGTCCAACAAACAGTGATGGTCCGGCCTGAGTACTCAGCTGAAAGGACTGGGAAATGCTCCAAAATTCCCAGGTTCAGATGTGCCCAAAGAAGCTCTTATGGCTATATTTACTTTTAGCATCCTTTTCAGTCCCTACTGACACACACATATCACACTGATTTCAAAGGGAATTTTTATGAATCTATTCTGACACTTTCAACACTGAATCTTTGAACTCAGTGACCTTATGCTTTTAGAAATGCAGTATCTTTAGCCCTTCCATTCCATCATATTGGCTGGAGGCAAGTCCTTTGCTTACTTGTTTGTGATAGTGGCTTCTGCATGAATTCAACAGGAAAAGTTACTCATTGAAGTCATATGGAAAGGCTGCTGAGATAAAACACTGAGAAGAAATTAATGGGGCAGATAGGAGGCTACTGTACAATAGCATTTGCAAATGCCATCAAGGAACCTGGAGGAGATAACTGGTCTAGGCAGAGTAATGAGAATAAATTTTGATGCAAAGTAAAAAACAAAGCTCACATGCAAGGCAGAGGGAAAGAAACCACTGGGGAGTTATTCATAGTACAAGTTGATGAATCTCATTCAAAGCTAGCTCAGGTGCCAGCCCTGAGAGTATCTTTGGAGGAGCCTCTTTTCCCTGTTGCAGCATAGGGAAACCCTGACTTTCACACCAAACAACTAGGCAAGGTCTTCTGGGAGGCACTGCATTCTGTCAGAGCCAACAGGAGTCCCTCAGAAGTGGGTGGAAAACAGTATGGGTCTGTCCACAGAGACCTGTAAAACAAGAAGTGGTTGCTGGAGGAAGAGCAGATCAAGCAACAAAGCAAGATCTGAGGATAGACCCAGTGTGTGGACAAGGCTGGGAAGTGATGGCAAATTCTGGAGCACACATTCTGGAGCCTGTCAGAAGACCACAATCCCAAAAACTGCTGGCTTTGCCACATAAGCACAGCCCCAAGTCCTGATACTGGGTTTTGTCTGATGTCTTAGGAGTAAACAGAGAAAAGATGCTACAGAGGTGTATGTATCATCTGCTGCTCTCTAAACACCACTACCAAGAGCTGAGACACCTTCAGGTATCTACCTGACTGTAATGCTTCAATCAGCTTTTGCACAAGGGAAAAGTATCTTCTAGTTGCTCAAACTTCCAAGAAGCTCAAGCTTCAAAGTAGTTTATGACTGTTTCCGTCTTAATCAGTGCTTAACTTGTGGTGGAAATGTTCAGCTGCATGTCTCTACGGTGATGGGTACTGGGATGACCAGAGTTTGCTCTAACACAAATGGCAGAAATATAAGGTCATACAAGTCTTCCAAAAGGTTGTTGTTGTTGAGCCTTGCAGTACCAGACATTAAACAGAAGGTCTTGGGAGGTGAGTTCTAGCTAGAATGACCTTCAGGGACTATTGATGTCTCTGCTAAGGAAAAGTCGATATCATGGAGAGAAAAGATCAGCTGGAGAATCGAAGAGAGAGAATCATTGGCTACCATTCAACAAATTTTCAGAATGTTGTTTTGACCAAAAAAAGGTTGAAATTTTCATTACCTGTGACACGCATATGCCAAACAGGTCAAAAGATACTACTGTCATGGGTTTTTTTATATCTACCACAATATGACTTATACTGGCCTGTCTGTACTGGAACACTTCTAGATACAGGTATCATGAGGACTTGCCCATTACCAGGATGAACTTGCTCCATTTTTTTTGCTGAGTAGGCCTACAATGCTGCAATACCTTCAAAATATGTGAGAAACTGCTCATAGTTCCTGTTTCTAAACAAAAGATGGGGACCAGGGTGTGGGTGGAGTGAGTGTATGGGGGGAAACCTTAGGGGGATGAAGCAAGAGGTCTGACTCAAAACCTAAATTCAGTTCTTTTCCAAGGTAGATTCAATAAAGTATATCAGCTAGGTGTTTCAAAGGTGACTACTAATCATTCTTCAAAATATTTCAGTGGTTTTCTTCTAAAGAAAGCTGCATTGATGATAAGAAGAGGAAACTAGTTTTGAAAGCAAACATTGGCTTGAGATTAGGGGAGTTGATAAGAAGGATATGTGTGAGTCAAAGGATTTAGTGCATGGTAGCCAACAATGATGAAATCTTCCATGGGATTTAAACTGTTCCTCTCAGGTTTTATGCCTTTACCCAAACTACACCTGTCATTGCTTATAAGGAATGTAAGATAAACAAAACATGACATTTACTATGCTTTCATACAAATTCCTATTACTTTTACTTAGATTACTTGCTGTAATGGTGGCTTTGTACAAACATACCTGCTCCTAGGCAAGAGACAGTTCAGAACTGACAGCTGCCTCACAGTCATTTTTAAGGGGTTTGCAGATTTTGCCATTTTGTGCTCCTTCACTAGTACTCAAGTGGGGTGCTGGTGAGGGAAGCAGCATTAGCATCTTGGAGAAGTGGTGGGAAGCACAAGCAAGGTAAAAATTGGCTACATATCTAGAAGCCCTCTGTCTGGTACCTTCCAAACTTGAAACCTACCTACTGTCTCTCTGATGCCCTCAAACATAGAAACCCAGAAACCCTCTGTCCGGTGCCTTCAAATCAAGATGGGTCATGAGCCAGACAGCCAGTTCTGGTGGCAGCAAAGGTCATCTCTTCCATCAGTACCATAAGCATGAGAGACATGTCTGTGAGTAAGGGGGATGTCTGGTACACAGCTTAATCGCAAAATTAGTTAGTTATCCTTCTATATGCACTTTTTCTTTAATTTTCCTGAAGGCTACAGGGATTTCATTAATAAAACTAGAGCCTAAAACCTTTTAGTGGGAAGGCTTTAAATTATTTGAATTTAAATAAATGTGGAAAATTGCTATCTCTATTCATCTTTATTTGGTATTCATTATTTTCTATGTAAAAATTTTCAGTCATACAATAACAGAAAATATGTTATAGCACTGTCAACTCTTGGGGTTTTTTTTAATTTTACTTTCCATAATTCTTTGTTGAGGATCCAGGTCATTAAATCAGGAGACTGCAAGTAAACATAACTTCCTTTACTAAAAGGTATTCTAATCCAAACTTGAAAAGCTTGAAAGTTTCAAGCAAGTAAAATCGAAAGGCTTAAAACCAAGTAAAATACAAACTGCAGAAGTATTTTAATAGTAAAAAAGCCACATAATTTTTAAGCAATCCCATGATATTTTGAGGCTGACTCATGATTCCGTAATGTTTAAAGTTGGCAATGCTGATACCCTGTGATTTAGATGACTAATCATACACTGAAAAGCTAATAATCAAAGTAAGCAGTTTGTGAAGTACCCACAGACTAGAAAATATGTATCTCAAGTACTCAGCAAAGGCTTATGCATAAATTGACAACAAATAGAATCAGTTTATATAACTGCTACACAAGGAGAGAAAAGAGCTAATCAGTTAATCAGTTATTTTATTTGTATCACATAATGCTACCAGCTGCAGTTCCAAGTGTGAAGAGGGAAGAGCATGGAATAGAGAGAAAAACAGGGTAGTGCTTCAGCACTGTATTCACAGGGAACAGGGGAGTGTGGATGAAATTCAGCAAGCAAGAGCAAAATGCAAGAGTAAAAACTGTCTGATGGAACACTGCAGTTACACTACACACCTGACAAGAACATTCCTGGGGGAAGGAGGAAGGCACGCATAAAACTGGCAATAGAGTTAAATCTGGGTTCACTGTGCAGTCCATGGAGGATGACTATGGGGAGGAATAAAAAGAATGAAAGTAGCAGAGGAAACATCATTTCAAGACAGGTGGAGGCAGCAAGGGTGAATCCTGGCTTCTCAGTGGTTTTTCTGATTAGATCACGTGTTTGTGCACAGTAGTTCTCAGCTGGGCTCTTTCCAATCTTTTATCTTATCTGATGGTAAGCAGACAGCAGAAGGAGGTATATGTAGCACGTGCTTCGCTCCAGCTACATTTCCTAAAAAGAAGATGGATTCTTTTTTGAAACTCTGTTCATAGCAAAGAAATGTTGGCAAAAGCTAAAGCATCTACACGTATTGATGCTGCTCAATCAGCTTAATTCCTGCAAATAGACATGACAAGGAAGGATGATTTCTAATTTTCAGAAGTTAAAGACGAACTGAAGTATAGCTAACATGGTGAGACTTAATTTATTGACTTGCAAAGGCAGAAAACAAAACCATTTTGAAACACTACACGTTTATCTGAATTAGTATTTTTGTTGCTACTTCATTGAAAAATATAAAGAATGTGCAGCATTGACCTACAAGTTTGTATCCCCTTTATATAAAATGTATGTCTTCTTTATATAAAATTTATATTCTCTTTATCTAAAATTCAATAGAGCTGTAGTAGTTTCACAAAATTCTCCCACAAAGGCATATTTAATTACAAGTCTGCCAAATGGGAGTTTCATTTTCTTTTGAAGAACCTGTTTTAAGCAGGATATTGCATTAGTAGGATCTTAAGTCTGATCTAGTAGGATCTTACGTCCCTGGAAAGAGGGGAAAACGAAGATCCCATCAAAGCAAGCAAATCCAAGAAATTGGAGTGAATGAAGCAGAATGATCCATCTGTATTAGGGCTTCCTATAGCAGTTTGACTGACAAGCCATTACTGTAATGTCTAAGGTGCTGCATAATTTGAGTGGATCCCAAAATTTGAGGGAAGATTGCAGACTAAACAGGAAAGACAGAGGGATGTATTTCACAGCTGTCATCCAGATAGGAAAGATATTCCACTCCTTACTCCAGATGGAGAGCAGCTCACATTTTGATGCAGCGAGTGAGGGGGTGACTGAAATGCAGGGATTCATTCATGAGTGCACGTACAACGCAGCTCTTTGAACATGCTGTAGTAATGCACAAGGAAAGGCGGGGTGGGAGGGGTGTTGATATAATTAATCCCTTAATGTAGGAGACACAGGGGTCACTGGAAGTGAGCATTTTCCCAGGATATATGCCTCACATTCAGAGCCTGTTTGTTTTGCTTTTACATTTGTTTTTAATAAATGCCACAAGATTAACTATGGCAGTCTAGCTGCAGGAGAGCCTTCTCTGGTGACCACTTTCTACCTCTGCTGGCATGATTTCTTAATTAACTGTAAGTGTGAGATTTACTCAAAAATTTAAATATTTTTATAGAAAGGCATGCAAGCACACAAAGGAAAAAATATTTACATAAATATGTTGGGGAGGGTGACAGAAATGTTAATAAGAAAAAAGTTCTAATAATGTGTATAATAATGTGTCATGCAGAAAAAAAATGGAGAACTATGCCTGGGGTGCATCAGACACAGCATCCCCAGCTGTTCAAGGAAGGTGATTGTCCCACTCTGCTCTGCACTAGTGCAGCCTCACCTTGAGTACTCTGTGCAGTTTTGGGCACTATGGTATAAAAAAGACATCAAGCCATTAGAGAGTATTCAAAGGAGGGCCACAAAGATGGTGAAGGGTCTGCAGGGGAAACTATATGAGGAGCGGCTGAGGTCACTTGCTCTGTTCTGCTTGGAGGAGGACTGAGGGGAGACCTTATTGCAGTCTGCACCTTCCTCACACAGAGAAGTGGAGGGGCAAAGACCAACATCTTCACTCTCATAACCAGTCACAGAACTTGAGGAAAGAGCACGAAGCTGAGTTGGGGGAGGTTTAGGTTAGATATCCGGATTTTTCACCTACAGTGTGGTTAAGCACTGGACAGGCTCCTTGGGAAAGTGGTCACAGCACCAACCCTGTCTGAGTTCAAGAAGCATTTGGACAATGCTCTCAGGCACATGATGGGATTCTTGGAGTGCCCTGTGCAGAGGCAGGAGTTGGATTTGATGATCCTGAAGGGTCCCTTCCAACTCAGCATATTCTATGATTCCATGATGTGTGCATTAAGTGGACAAGTTGCTATACAGGTTAGTAAAGAGCAACTCATTGTGCAATACACTCCCCATGCACCGACAAAACAGCCCTTAAGAGTGCTTTTAAAATCCAGAACATTTCAATGCATTTATTTTACTGAAAAAAACCCCATAATATTCATACAAAAAATTAAAATTAAATCAATCTTGATTATTCTACCTATGTGTATATACACTTTGTAGATGACTTCCTGCATATTCTATGTGTCCTTACTATTCATTACATTTGATATACATTTATGTGATGTGATATTGTTCCACCTAGCTCACCTCTCCCTAGGTGCTTGTAAACTAACATACTGATCTAACAATAGACATTATATATGACATTTTGGGATATGCCTAGGGGAACTCAAATATTTCTATTTTATTTCATGAACACTTCATAAGCTTTACCCTTGCTTATGGTTTTTATTGCAATCTTGCATTGTTTATCTTGTTTCAAGGAAAGGATATATTGAAATATCAGGGGTGGTTTGAATGTGCTTCTCTCTTTTATATTTTCCCTAAGAATACAGTCTGATTAATGTACTAAAGGCTTTGCCAGAAGCCTGCTTGTCCCTGACTGAAACTGTCATAGCCTCTGCAGAATGAAATGGCAGCATGAGGGAAATACAAAGGAATTGTGCATAAGCTGTTATGAAACACAGTCTCAATACAGCTCTGGAGGGAAGAGAAACAGCACCCTGGAGCAAAGCCCACCAGAGAGATCTCATCCTTGGCCTCCATATCCTCAGGAGTGCTGCTAAGGGTCAGGCCAGAGCACCCAAGGATTTGGGCAGAAGTCAAGGTGTTCTGGGAGATCAAGATGTTGTCACTGCTAGAGGGATGTTTATGAGGAGTGTTGGAATCTGAAATCTAGCTTACAGCAAAAAGAGTTAGAAATCTTAAAGAGCAAGCCTTGGTCAACAAAGGCTGAGAGAAATCCCATCACTAAGAACAACAAGGCCTGTTGA
>JAWWEV010000115.1:96178601-96192760 GCA_035583235.1 Hafferia zeledoni
AAATTGAATGTCGAATGTTCAATAAAGTATTCCAGTTTTCTTCCCCATAACTGGGATCGTCTAGTTTTTGACCGTCTTGAGGAGAGATCAGGACAGCAGGATGCCACCACTACAGTAACTGCAGTCCAACAGCACTGCCTGATGCATCAAGCTCTGAAGTCATCTTGCAGAGAAGATGCTTCCTTCCACTGATGCACTGAAACCCCATCAGAAACTCCTTTATCTCAGGGAACTGCTCTGTTCTTACATTCTCATTAGCTCATTGCAGCTGGGTATCTTTATCTGACCAAATTATTTCTTCCCTGAAAAACTCTAAAATGTGGAAGCACAATGACAACAAAATCCAAAAACTGGTAGTGCTTTATGCATGAACATGAATTCTTGCATTTCAGCCTGCATGACACCCAACAAAAAGCTGTCTGGTATCCACTAGCACCTCTGCCTTATCTCACGCTCCATGTTCACATCTCTTCTTGCTATGCAGCCTCTCAGGTGACCAGAGAAGCCTTCATGCTGAAGGCCCATTAGCCTCCAACGGGTCCGTGATTTTTGGTGAAGAAAGGAAAAGCAGGCAGCTGTCACACAGCACTGCTTGGGTACATTGACCTCTGAGAACTGCCAGGATATAATCAATAACTCCACCAGCTGTTGATGATGCTGTTGATCCCTGATGCTCCCAAGGAAAACCTAAAAGCGGACAACCAGTATTGCTGCAATGCAACAGCTCTGGGCCAAGGACTGTGACGGCGAGGTCTCACAGCAGCAGTGGAGCTGGGGGTGGGATCAGGCTGTGGGTGGGAGCCACTGGTCCATGACAGGGACCACGAATGGCCACAGAGCTGCCAAAGAGGCTGGGAACAGCAAAAACCCAAACCTCACAAGCATGTATGTGCTGATGGGATTCACATGATTCATATTCATGCTTTCTGTAGGCAATAGAAGCAGGCACACTGAGAGAGAGATCCAGATGGGTTTCTATGGCAGACAGATGAGGCATCTCTGAAAGCCTGTTCTCTCCATTGACTGCAAAGGCTGACTACGCAGGATCCACAGCAGTGTACTCTGTGGCTCAAAATAACTGAAAATGATTTCACCAAAGTTAGCTGGACTCTATATTTCAAATGTACACTTCATGCAGGACTCCTATACCTCCTGAATTTTGAAAACAAATTGCTTATTTCTGCTGGTTTAAATATTACACTAACCCACCAGTCAGTTTGGCATTTTGCTTCTTTTATTTTACATGATCATAGGCATGAAAGATTTTTATTATAATATTTATATTTACACAAATTTATTTAGCCTACACATACACACATGAATGGGAATTTTTTTAAAAAATCATAATCAGCCTTCACTGTCATGTATAATTTTTGTTTTAAAAAGCAGTCATATGAATATTTACATTTGAAAGTGTGCTACTAAAGATTTACAGTATGCTTTCACTTGCTGTATCTCAAATGCATGTAATGATATACATCTTGTTTTTTCAGTAGACCTTGCATAATCTGCTCTACATTTTGCTAGGTTCTTCTGAAGCCTTCGAAACAGCAAACAATTTGCAGTGATTTCAAGGGTCTTTGCATTGGACTTTGTATTATCCTACCAAGACAGGTGGCCAGGTTTACTTCTGTGTTAAAATTTTCCCCAGCTTGGGAGCCATAGTAGTAGCACTGTCACTCTGAGAAAGGCCATATATTTCACCTGAGAAGATATGTTTGGAGACTAACACACATATTTGGAAAGAAAACTGTAATTGCTGTAAGAGTCACAGGTACTGTGAGGTTGGAAGAGTAGCAAATGGAGTGGCTGACCTCAGCCTTATTATCTGCGTCATCCTGCTGTATCATACCCTTCTACCTAGACTGATGTTCATATTTCAAGCTCTACATGGAGAATTGTGCCTAAACCCCCAAGTCCCACACCAAAATTGATGTTAATTTAACTTAATTTTCAGCTATAGTTTCTTACTGTGCCTTTGCCTGCAAGGCAGGAAAGCACTCTCCTGTCAGATCCTTTACTCTGCTCTACATTTGTGTTCAGTGGTCTGGGGACCTCCCCTCCTCCCCTTCCACAGGAACAGAAGTTGCTGCTGGCATTCCCCTCAGAGAGCTCTGCTCCTTTGCTGCCATGGGTGGCCCCCTGGGATCCCTCTCCAGCACTTCTGTGTCTGCTGGGAAGTGCCACCAGCAGCCTGTAGCATTCGACTGCCACCCTACCCTTTGGAGACAAAGCTTCACCTCGGCATCTGCCTGATGCTCCTTGCCTTTATACCTCCATTCTTTATTCTCAATTGATTATATTGCATATAAATTAACACAAAATAATGAACAAAAACTACTTAGAGAAGAATCCACATAGTTTTGTAGCATCTCTGTGTCTCCTGCACACTTTACCAGACATGTTTTCATTTAGAACATTGCCAGAAGTACTGAGCAGCTTTCAGTCAATAACCAGTCTCTGCAGATCCTCTCTAGGAAAAGATACAGTCAAACCTGTAAATGAGACAGTTGTTTATTCCTTCTAACACAGTTGTAGGTTTTAATCAAAATACCCTGTGATACCAAGACAAATACTTTGGAGAAATGAAATTGCTTCTGTATCCACATAGTCCTTTCCATCAACCGATCTATAGTCCTTTCAAAGAAACATAACAGATTTATTTGACAAGTCTTCTTCCTTGTCATCAAACCACATTGATTGGCATTATTTGTTTGTTAACCTATCCTTTCTGCTGGATCTTCCAGGTTAACTGTTCCAGTATTATAATAGAAACTGGATTTATGTAAGGGGGATGTGTGTGTGTCTGTGTCTGTGTGTGCATCTCTGTGTGTGTGTCTCTGTGTGTGTGTGTGTGTGTGTGTCTGTGTGTGGCTGTGTGTATGGCTGTGTGTGTCTGTGTGTGCGTCTCTGTGTGTGTGTGTTTTCTAGATCCCATTTTCTACCCTTTTTTGACATTTGAACTTCACTAGCACTTTTCAAAGTCTCTGAAATTTTCTTAGCTCTCCAGGATTCACACTAATGGTTCAGAGGCCACCTCAGCTATTTTCTCCATAACTTTTTTGCATGGGGGCATTACTCAGAACTGACAACCTGGAAAAGCTTGGATGACTTCCATCATCCAAGGATAGCTCACAACTTTCACAGAGAGCTGTCTGCCTTCTGCTGAGACAACAAGCAATGCTCAGCCACTTCACAAAAATGAAGAGTTGGGCTGGAGAAACAGGCTGAAAAGTCAAGGTTGCTGTACCCATTGTTGCTTTTCCTGTGCACATCTCTTCAATAGGGAATGCACCTTTATTGCCATTTTGCCATTTTCTTCTGAATACAATCATAATTAGTGTAATTATTATGCAGAGAGATCCAAGCAATTGCCACCGAAAATGCACATTTCCAGATGAGTTTCTCAAAGTGAAGTGCTGATGATAATACAACTGCTACTACACCTCCTAACTAACCATAAATTCAGTGGAAGAAAATAAGGCAATGTATCTTGAGCTCCAGTAGGAGAAAGTGAGGAGAAAGAACTCAGAGTGTATCATAAGGACAGGGAGGAAATCAAAGGATAATGATTTGTCTTTTGTGTTTTAAATGCAGTATTTTGTCTGTCAAATTCATTCATCTTATACAAAGAAGAGCAATAGTATACACTTCCAAGATAAAATCAATTATGTATTATCTTAGAGTTGTACAATCTCATTCTCCACCGAGGCCTTAATATGACTTACATGCAGCCTAATTCTCATTCCAGATCTCTGAACAAAGCTAAATTTCACTGACAGTTCATTGTACAAATTCCAATTTATGGTCAATTTATCCAGCATTCTCAGAGAGTATAAAATTGCAAAGGCCATCTCTGCTTGAAGCAGAATATGAATTTTGAAATAAAATGAAAATAAAGGAGCAAATTAAGAGACTCGTTTGATTCAATTCATTACCTCAGAGCACTTCTGCTTAAAATACCCTCCTGTATTTTATGTCATTTTTTTAAATGAGTGAAAAAAGGCTTTGTTCCTAAAAAAACTCCCAAATTGTGGCCAAGTTGTCCACACTTTAATTAGTTTCTTAATTTATCCCCATTATGAAATAAAATAGGGAAATAACTCTTGTTTCTGTATTCTATTAAAGTTTTTCGGTAAAGTTAAAGACTATTTTGTTATCGTGGCATTCCAAGTTTTAAGCAATCTATTTTTCTAAAAACTAAAAATATTATATCACATTTCAGATTACCTTCATTTGCCAAATTTTGGCAGAACTCACAAAGGTACAGAAGAATTTGATGGAAAATTTGCAGAGTTTACACCACTTAGCCCATTTTCAAAGGAAAAGACGATCCCTAATCAGTTAATTTCCATTCAAAAAGACTGTTTCAGAAACTCAGAAACTCCACACTTCCTTTTTTTTTTTTTTTTTTTAAGCATAAGGCATTTCAAGCAGTTGAATTTGAGATTTTTCTTGACTATCCGAGCTGTCATCATGTTGTGTTTCAAGAGCAGCAAGACCATAGCTAGCTTACAAAACATTTCATTCATTCAATCTGAACAGATCTATTCCCATTAAGTCATTCTCATGACATCTCTCAGACAAATTGGGAATGGAAGGACAGCCGCAAGCCACCAGGACAGCGAACCTCAATGCAGCAGAGCAAAACATGTCCTGCGAACCACCAACAGGTAAGTTCCTAACCTGGACAAAATTTTGCTTTGAGAGCATGGACAACGAAAGGTACAATTAGTACGTTTCATTCAGTGTATCCAGGGTTTTACTTTTAAAAGGAGTTTCTGTCAGAAAAAATCCCAAACCAACAACAACTGTAATGACTCAGTCTATTGACAGAACAGATGAGTGCTGTGCATACAGATGAAATGTGAAATCTTAGGCAGGAATGAGAGATGTGTCAAACCACCTGTGTGAACTGTGCTTTCCTAACAATAAACCCAAACTCCTAAATAATGAAATATTTTGCTGAAGGTTCTCAGTGATAGTATTTTATGGGGAAAATATGTCCAAAATAAAATGTAGCACATAAGCAATGATCAAAAGAGTATTAATTGTAATGAACAGTGCATAGTAATGAAGGTACTCTCAAGTCTACTTGATGTGGGAGTATTTGATGAGAAGTGACATGTTCCCAGCAATCCCTGCAAGATGTAAAATAGATGATTTATGCAGAAGAATCTGGCAGAGACAAATATTCATGACAACTACATGGCTTCTCATGTAGTCTGCACTGAAACGCGATGGTCCAAGTTGAAGAATCAGATTATTATTGCAGACAGCTTTAATCATGGACATTAGAATCGCACTACCTAAAAGTCAGTATCCTCAAGCCTAGATGCTTGCTGCCAGCCCTATGGATAACAAAAGATGCTCCCTCTCCTCTCTTCCCTGGTTTGCCTTCCAGATTCCTTGTCAGAGCCACCACCATCCTTGTGTCGTTTGCTGCCTCTCTGCTCTAGCGTTTCTCAGTAGAAACAGATCAAGCATATGATTGATTTAGAATTTTTCCTAGAATATTTTCCCTAATAAGCTACTCTGTATTTTGCATAACTGTGATGTTACATGGTTACTGTCCACTCAGTGCTACGTGTTTTACTGACAGATAAGGAGATAAAATGGAAGACACTTATGGGCTCAGGTGCTGCAAGACTCAACACTCCTCTGGTTACCTACTGCAACCAGGAAAAGTCCATTAGGGAACTAAGAATGCATCTTCTCATGAAAACAGGTGCATAAAATGGAAATCACAAGACCTCTGCAGTGAGCAGGAGTATTGCCTTGGCAGTGGAAATAATTAAGTTGGCAACGTGACCTGAAGCCCAGTTCTCTTAGGCACTCACTTTCAATCTGCTGGACTTCCCCAGCTGGAATTTTCTTCCATATATGGCTGCCTATGGCAGCTTTCTCACAAAATACAACTGGAAAACTTCAGAGACTGACAGGAGAATGGATATTAAGTTGTTGCCATACCTGACTAGATGCAAGCAACCAGCGTCTGTCACTGATGTGTGTGCTCTAATTAACTGTTTGATCCCTCTTACTACAGCTCTTTGAGCTTCAATCGTTATCTTTTCCTTGTTTTATCTTTTTTTTTTTCTTTTTTTGACCAGAGAAGGACAAATACACAGAATGGGATAGGTAAAAATTAATTCTTCCTATATTACATATGGAACTGTGTCAGTGAGTGTAGAGCACTAAGCATGCACAACACAGGTAGTCCCTTACTCAGACAAGTACCCCCAAAAACCAGTTTTAGCGTTTCCTTTTTTTTTTTTTTTTTAAATCTTGCTCCATTAAAATTTAATTATTTTTGCAAAAGGAGAAACTCCAAAGGACCTGCCTCCAAAAGAAAGAACTAAGACACTCAGACCATTTGGTTAGAGCATGGCACTAGTAACACCAAGGTTGCAGGTTCAATCCCCATATGGCCTATTCACTTAAGAGTTGGACTCAATGATCCTTGTGGGACTCTTTCAACTCAGAATATTCTGTAAAATCTGTCAATCAACTATACAAGCTTGGCAGTTCCTGGTAAACTGGAACACAGGAGACTGAGTCCCTTTAGATGGGAGAGGGAACTGAACATTGGTCCAGGTACCTGGGTATGCTGCTGTTGTTTTATTGCTAGAAGTGGAGCCTGCTGTCCAGCATGCTTGCCTTGTGCAGAGTATTAGTGGGAAAGAGGCTTCTCAGAATGAACCTCACAGATACATGATTGTATATCTTATAAATACTAGGGTTTAGGCAGGAGACCTCAGCTGTTGTAAAATAACTTCTTATTTCTCTCACATCTCCTTGAGGTATGGAGCAATTAGGGCTTTAATAGAAAGGAACTGTCTTTCAAGAGCACAGCTGGAGTGTGTTTTGTGGGGATTGCTGCTCACAATACAAACAGAAGAAGAAAGAGGGTAGTGGAGAAATCAAAACCAGCAACCCCAGGAATCAAAATAACGTAGCAGTTTTTTTCTCTTCCCCTTAGAGACATCTCCATCACCACAAGGCTGAGTATTCCTTCAGTTCCTTCATGAATCAAAGGAACCAATGTCCTCTGATTTCCATGAGACTTGTTCAATGAGTTGGAGTTTCTCTAGTATTGTTGGAGGAATTTTTTTATATAGCCATAAGAGTTTTTGCTCAGTCAGTGCTCAGGATAAGTACACTCCTTCTTTGACTTCATCTGGACTTTGATGAAATAGCTTAGTCTCATCATCTGCTGTGCCTTGGTTTACATGCAAACCAGCTAGCATTCCTAGTGTGGCATAATGCAGTACTCTATACAGGAAGAATAAGTGGAACCAGTAGCAATCAAATGGTATTTTACAAATCTTTCAGCATATATAGCAAACCTAAGTCAGAAAAAACAGGCTATGAGGTATATTTACGCATACTCTAGGTTAAATCTACAATAGAAAGTCCCACTCAGAACTAATTTCCTTATTTGAAACTTAAGAAAATAGCATACAATCCACATGATAATATACATTCTTTGACTGGATAATAGCTGGGGGAAGAGACGTCACATGGAAATAGATAAGTAGTGGTGAATTCTGTGACAGGCATCTTAGCAAAAGGATACACGCATTTACACATATATACACATTTACACAGTCTAGTAACAGTAGCTATTTTGGCTAATTAAATTACCCTACAAAAGCTTCACACTACCTAGCTAGAATTTAATGAGGCAAAGCTGAACTCTAGGGACATGGTTTAGTAGTGGACTTGGCAGTTTTAGGTTAATGGTTGAACTCAATGATCTTAAAGGTCTTGTGCAACCTAAACAATTTGGTGATTCTAGCTCCACAAACATCTCATCTAATTTTATCAGGTAAGTAACCAGCAACAACATCATTTGAGTTAGATTACATTATTTGAGTACAGGGTACAGCCTGACCATTTAGGGAAAATTCAGCAAGTCACTTTTCTATTAAAACTTGCTGGACATATATATATAAGACTATGCTTCTTTTAAATGTTTAAAAAGAAATTGTCATTTGAGAACTCTCATCTTTCAGGCATTTTGTCTTTGGCATTTGTTTAAGATTTTGTCTTTCATAATTATTTAGGATAAATAAAACTGTATATCACAGTGCTTTAGCATAGTATACAGGACTGGTTACTTTTAAAAGAAATGTAAGATTATAACAACACAATTTATCCCAACTTTGACACAGATTGCAAATCAGGGTCATTGTACATATTATCCAAGTTATGTACTGTTTTATAAAGCCAGAGTCAACAGAGAGTTGGTTAAACTTCTGTATCACTGGAGTTACTAATTTCAATCTATGTCAACTGCATTAAAGTAATACGAGGCTCTAGTTACAGCCCATGCAGAGCATTATTTCAGAAAGTGCTGCCACAGTCAAACTATGTGGATCTCCAAGGCAGTTCACAGACTGTGCAGCCCTCAGACAGAACTTCATGAAATCCAAGGGAAATATAAAGTAGTAACAGTAAGAGAGGATCTGAGACTTAGAAGCAGTAAGACTGACTGTAGCCAACAATCAAAGACAAACACCTTCCTGGTTTTGTGATGGAAAGTGAAGGCTACCACAAAGAGAAAACACTCTGACTGCAACAGGTAAGTAACAGCAAGCAAGTCTGAAGTGGCACTATCTGTCTACTCTTATGTGCCATCCATCCATAACTTCTACTCTTCTGCACAGGACAGTGGCTTATTCAGGGTGATGCCATGGAAGAGAGATCTGTGCTCTCCTCTCCACACATCCAGCAGAGAGACAGAATAGCAAAGAGTACAGCAAAGCCCCCATACAGCTCCAGGAACATTTGTGCAAAACAAAGCATGTTAAGATTCAGAGAGTGAACCAGGGCCCAGTTCCCAGCATCTGAGCTTGCAAGGAAGGGCTAGTGTTTAGAGAGCAAGTTCGGCTTCAGGCCCTGATGGAAGGACTGACCCCATGGTCGGTTCACAGGACTTGACTACATTTATCTCAGCCACTGACGTGAAACACGCTCAAGGCTTTTGGTGGGCTGCATACAACCAGAGCTGCTGTCCCTTGCCTTGCCCAGCTCCTTCCCACTCCCTTCCTGCATGTCCTGCAGTGCTGGCAGAGAGGTCAGAGCCCCATGCTCATTTGCCCTCAGGCTCACTGCTGAACAAATGGATTTTCCATTCCCACATGGTGCTCTGAAATGCTTCTCAGCACAAGCAAACTAGAGGACTCTGGCCAGGATGAGCTGCATATCAGGAGAGCTGCAATTCACTACAGGTGTCAACCTGTAGAATAGGCCTAGAATTGTTCTGAAATTACCATGAAAAATAGAAACAATATGTCCCAAGCCCACAAAGTTAGTGAATCCTAAGTAAAATGTTTCAGAGATTTGACACATCCTGGCAACCCAACAGGTATTTTGGAAATCAAAATTTGCGGCTTCTGTGTTTCTCTGAGTTTCACTGCTCACACACAAAATTCAAGAGCTTTTCTCGGCACAACTCACAAGGCAGCTCTTGCTACATTTTAAGGCTGTTTACATTCTCCTCTACCTGCTACCTGTGCTCCAGCAACACAAGTGTTTCACCTGTCCACTGACCAAGACCCCAGCTAAGTTCACCTGCCACATCTCATCAGAAATGCTCAAGCCCTGGCACTTAGCTCACCCCTTGCTGGGTATATCCACATCCCCTCAGGTTCCCAATGCTGAGTGCCCAATGACACCCCACTGGGTCTCCAGCTCCCTCCTCTGACATTTCCAGCTCCACCACAGATCCTGCACCAGCCCCGGGGAGATGTTATGGGTGCCCTCAAACATTTTAAGAACAGCCAGGAAATGCCAGCAGCTGGAGTGAGCCATTTGTGTTTAATAGCCCATGTGTTAACCTAACCCTGCTCTGAATTCATCCACCATAATGCTCTGAAACTCCTGGCACCTGAAAGATCACAAAGAAAGGGGTACTGCAACATATACATCCACTGTAGGCAGAGCCCTCCCTTTTAACATGTCTCCATCCTACCACCTACAAGTTCTAGCTGATGCTCCCTTGTTCCTGTGTGGAAGAAGGTTTCCTTGATCACCTACCTCCTATCACTTGTGACTTTTAGACCTCCTTTCCCAGCTTGACCCATTCCAGGCTATGTAACCTTTCAGAAGCTATTCCAGATCATTCTCCATTCTTCTTCCTCTTTCCTGTGATTTTATTTCTGCTATTTTTTTTCCAAACCAGCTTTAGGAAAATCAAAATATCTGCTGGGTTTTTATCAGTGATAGATTAGCTGCAGCCTTTGAGTAATTCCAAGCTTGAATACTATTTATTTTTATTTTTAAAAGGAATCAGTGACTAATGGGCTTAGTCCTCTCTATAATTTAGATCTGTGGTGAATTTCTGTGTGACTGGATTAGAATACAGCAGGAGAAGTAAATAAAGAGATCTGTAGTTGGAGCTTATGGCATGCACTCCAAAGAGAAAAAGTTCTTTGTATTGGCCATGAGGATAAATAACATCCATGTCTACAGTCTTGGAAGCTAGTTGCTTCTTCCTGACATTTAGACTATCACAGTCCAATTGCCTAACCAAAATGACACACATATCCACGCTTCACTTGAAATGACAGTGGAGTTACCAGCTCTTGTGGAACTGTTGTTGTAAGCTTTTACTCCCATGGTCAGAAAAAGTTATAATATGACCCTAGAGGGTAACTAACACAAAAGCTGTATCAGCATGAAGCTACACTGAAGAAAAAGCATTTTACCTGCATCATGAAGTAAACTAGGTGAGATCAGCAACACCAGAGATGTCATTTATCCTCAAAATGTTTCACCTTTTGAGAAAAACCCATAGCAGTTTATTTCTGCAGTATCTTTACCTCAGGATGGTTTGTGTCAATCAGTCATCCTGCAGCAAAAACACAAGCAAAACCCCAAAACTGCATGCAGTAGTCAAGGACAAAGAGCAGATATGAGGACAGCAATCAGCCCCCTCTTCAGTGTTTGCTGAGCAGTCAAGCCTGGTTGGCAGTTGGACACAAGGCAATTATTGATGTGCAAACAGCACTTTGCACTCAGTTCTAATTTATATATTTAAATAGAAAACACATATTCCACTAAATCTGTTATGTGTGTACCCTTCCCCTGCAGCAAAAATTTACTCTTGCAAAGTAAATTTATCTTATCACAATATGAAGGTTCCACACCATGCTTGCCAAAAGCAAATATAATACACTTGCCCTGTCCCCAGTTTTACTCAATGCCTTTCTTTCTAAAGAAAAAAATTGCTACAAAATTTTCCTGGGTTTCATCACTTTTTATTATTATTATTATTTCTGAGGCTGAAATTATTCCTGCAGCAGTTTATACCTCCTTTTCCCCACATCAGTTGCCTTTCCTTATCATTAGGAGTATCTTAGGAAAGGTGGTAACATCCATGGTGAGATTCTCCAAAGCTTGCTCTGTCGTGACATACAGTGACACTCAGAAAATGTTCAGAACCACTGGGTTGTGCTCAGAGTGGTTTAGAGGCATGGTGAGGATGGAAGACCTGTGAGTCATTTAAACTCTGCTTATAAACTCTGCTTAAGCCCTCAGAAAGCATAGACTGGATGCTGAGCCTCCAAAAATGCAGGATTCTTACTTTTCTTGTCTTTTGTGGGTGGCAGTGAGTTCTGGGCATCAGGATAACTGCATGCAGATTTACCAGATGCTAGGGTTTTGTCAAGTAAGTTTCTAGATCTGTAGCTGTAAAATATCTGATCTTGAAAACAATTACAAGCTGAAAGGTAAGACTATACAAAATGCCATTCAAAGGCTGCTGTACACTGAAGCAATCTATTCACAAACATTGAACTAAAAGCATGATTTTAGAGGTCTTTATATGTTTGCAGTTGGTCTGCTCCAGAGAAACCACAGCATTTGGCAGTTACATAGGTAGGCATCGAAGAAAAGAACATTCAAAATATTAAGATTTTCATTCAGGTCAGCAAGAGTGGCTACAAAAGAAATAATAGAAAACGGAAATGGAACAAATAAGATGGATTTCAAGACTACAGCTACCTTATATTCAACCAAATACATTTAAATTACTAGGCTTGGAAAAGGTCATGGTCTTTATGAATCACTCATAATGTATTTCTTACTGGATTACTTTACATAGGATGACCTGTATCTTCCTCATTTTAAGAACACGTATTTACCTCTGGGGCACAGCCTGTGAATGGAAACCTCTCCAGTCACTTAATTCCTTATATCACTGCAAAGTAAGTGGTAAAAGAAGCAGCCCACTCCTGCTAATGGTAATAGTTTATTTACAAAGCAGACCAGGAACTGAGAGCCATTAAAACTAAAACCCTTCAGTTTTCCTAAGTCAGTGAATCTGTAATATAAAAAAACCCAATAAGCTTCACCCAATCTGAAGCATACATCTGGAAAACACGGGCTTGAATTCATTTCCTTTGATACATTCAAGTTTCTTTCAATGAAATTCCTGTTTTGTCACCTTAATTCCTCCAGCAACACTTCTGATATTGAAATGTATACTGAAAGAATATGAGCTAAATAATTTAAACTGCATTTTTTACTGCATCCATCATATTTTCACTTCTACTATTCCTTTTTCACCATCGTATGGTTACTATGTGTAATTAGAAAACAAATTCAACCCTAGAAAGCAGATAGCTTAAACAGGATTTGAAAATGATACTGTGATTAGTTTGGGGATTAACTTCTCATCTACATTTTTAGATATACTTATATAATAATAAACTGAGACTATAGAAATATTGACCAACAAAAAAAGACACATGGAGAAAATGGAGACTATAGAGCTTCACAAGATCTACTGTATGCATCATGTATAAAATTTAACTTTATTTACAGTTAATATTGTTTATAATCCATTCTATCATTAGATACCATAATCTAAATTGTACCTCAGGTACTTTTCTCCTACTTACGGCACTGTTACTTAATTATTAACAAATAAAACAGCACTACACCTTGTTCAGTTCAAGCTTTTTCTGAATTTCAGTAACACATTGATTCTTTCGATGTAACAAAACCAAATCAAATCCCAACAGCACATGAACCTAAAATGGATTTAAGGCTTAGAGTGGTTCTTTTTACTTCTAGAATTGTAAGTTCAGGGGAAAAAATCTTACAGTAGAAAATTATTACAATGTTGAAAAGTTAATTGATTCATTAAAAACAAAACCAAAAAAACAAATACCACCAAACAAAACAAAACACAATAAAACAAAACCAAAAAATACAGATAACTAAACACACAGGCACAGACTTCATTTCCCCCCCCCCACTAGGCAAAAAATTTTCCTACTAAGATGTTCTAGTTTTGGCTGGGATAGAGTTAATTTTCCTCCTAGCTGTCGGTAACCTGCTGTGTTTTGAGAATAATGTTGATAAAACACTGATGACGTAGTTGTTGCTAACAATGCTTTTTCATGTGCCAGGAGCACAAGAAGCTGGGAGCGCACCTGGCCAGGAGAGCCGACTCGAACTGGCCAAGGGGATATTTCATACCAGAGAGCGCAATACTTGGTATATAAACTGGAAGGGAGCTGGCTGGGAGCTGCCGAGAGCTGCTCAGGAACGGGCTGGGCACCGGGGAGTGGGTGGTGAGGAATTGTATTGGTCATCCTTTGTTTCTCTGGGGCTTTATTCCTCTCTCTATTTTCATTACAATTAATACTATTATTGTTATTGTTTTTATTATTACTGTTACTGTTATCATTAGTATGAGTCATATAATTATTGTACTTTATTTTGCTTCAATTATTAAACTGTTCTCATCTCAAACCACGAGGTTTACTTTTTTTTTTTTTTTTCCCCCGATTCTCCTTCCCACCGGGAATTGGGGCAGCGAGCGAGCGGCTGGGGTTAAACGAGGACACAGGGCAAGGCGGAGCAGCCGGACCCTGACCCATTCGGGACAGAGCCCGTGCCAGGGTGTCCCGGGCCGAGGCTGTCCCGGGCCGGGCTATCCCGGGCCGGGCTGTCCCGAGCAGCGCTGTCCCGGGCCGGGCTGTCCCGGGCCGGGCTGTCCGGAGCAGCGCTGTCCCGGGCCGAGCTGTCCCGGGCCGAGCTGTCCCGGGCCGGGCCGTCCCGGGCCGAGCTGTCCCGGGCCGGGCTGTCCCGGGCCGGGCTGTCCCGGGCCGGGCTGTCCCGAGCAGCGCTGTCCCGGGCCGAGA
>JAWWEV010000115.1:96192860-96208764 GCA_035583235.1 Hafferia zeledoni
CGAGCTGTCCCGGGCCGGGCTGTCCCGAGCAGGGCTGTCCCGAGCAGCGCTGTCCCGGGCCGAGCTGTCCCGGGCCGGGCTGTCCCGAGCAGGGCTGTCCCGAGCAGCGCTGTCCCGGGCCGAGCTGTCCCGGGCCGAGCTGTCCCGGGCCGAGCTGTCCCGGGCCGGGCCGTCCGGGCGGGCGCAGCCGGCGGTGCCGGAGCCGCTCCCGGCACTAGAGGGCAGCCCCGCGCCGCGGGAGCCGCTCCAGCCCCGCGCCAGCCACGGAAACGCCGCGGCACCCGCGCAGCCAAAGAGCTTTCTGGAAAATCGCTTTTAGGTGCAGGGTTTGCTGCCAGCCCACCGGACACAAATAAGTCCCTGTTGGGCCGCGACGTGCCGGCTCTGCCTGGCGGTGGGGTCCCCCCGGGGCAGCCACAACCCACCGCGGCGATGGACACGGGGGCACGGGCTGTCCTGGCTGTCGCTGAGTGGCAGAAGGGCGAAGAAGGAGGGTGGGGGGAGGTTTTGGGAGTGCCATTGCTCGGGAGCAACAAGCACTTGTTGGTGTCCCCCCGCCAGAAGCCGTATGGCCCAGGAGCCACAGCATCGCGCTGTGTCCGGAATGTCGTTCTGTGTGGTCAGCCCAGCGGCTTCTGCAGGAACACGGGCTGCTGTCCAGGAGCTGAGAGCAGCCCCGGAGCTGTCCCCATGTCTGAGCCTTGCGCAGCCCTGCAGGGACACGCAAGCAGCAGCAGTGGGGAAGCCTGGGGTACTCATCCTCATGTTTCCACCCTAAAGTGAGGAATTAATGGCAATGGGGGAAGTATGCTAAAAATGGAGACCACCAGAAAAAAAAAAAAAAAAAAAAAGGGAGCAGATTTTAGGTTCTCGAGCTATGCACATAAAGCAAAAATAAAACTGTGGCCCCAAGAAGCTTTTAATTTAATTAAGCCATAGCAGTGTTGCATGAAACAACACAGGGACACACACTGAATGTTAACAACCATACTATGGAAAAACTTTTTCATATATTCAACTTTGCCATCATATATTGCAAATGTTTATAACAGTCCCTTTTCTCCTTACACTCAAGATACAGGGAAAAAAGAGAAAATCTGTAATTGAATCATCTAGTCACCAGGTAGGATGGACATTATTTTCTGGAAACACATAAAAGGGAATAGATTAAAGAAAGATCTGAGCTTGTTTAGGAAAATCAGCATAGCAATATAGGATAACAGCCTAGCAAGAGAGGAAATCAGAAGTCCAGTGAGTAGAAAATGCAATGTATTAATATATGAACCCCATACACAACTCAAGAAATAAAAATAAATAAATAAATGATAAAAGTACATCTTTTGGGAAGGATGTTTAACTTTTGTTTGGAAATTTGCAAACAGAAACCCACATAATAAAACTATACATATGGTACATCCACAGTGAATCTGAGACATGTGAATGCATCAGACCCAGAGAGCTGACCCACCTGTGTGTACCCCACAGGGCTGACCCATGCGTGAGCAGGGACAATGTCTGAAAGACAGTGCTGTTGTTCAATTAATGTATGTCAAGTATCCAAGGCACTTTGAACAACATGGCAACTCAGATGACAGGCAGGAACTTGTTAATCTGCCATAATTCAGGCTTACTGCATTGTGTACTCAAACGATATCCTTAGTATACTAATTGATGAAACAAGATAAGAGGAATTTCCTAGCAAAATTTGCTTATTCCCAACAGAAGCCTTACCGAGGTGACCCTGGGGGGGTCTCCTGGGAAGGCATGAGAATAGGACATGGACATATTTGCAGCTATTTGTCCAAGTGTCTGTGAAAAGAGTTAAAAAACGAGGAGTCTGGAAGAAAAAACTAATAACAAGGACTTGAAAGAACACAGATAAGGCCTTACATCACACAGCAGCTCACTGGGGAATAAGCTGCCATTATTTGTACCGCATTCAAGGAATTAATATTTTGGCTTTATTCCACAATGTTAAGCCATGCAGTACTTTTACTACAAGTATGGTCCAGACACCCCAAATCAACAACAAAGATTCACCAGTTAGGCTTCCTACACCTGGTCTAAAGAAATTTGAGATACCTAAGGATACAAGCCAGGACATGAGAGCAACCAACCGAAGATTATAGAAATGGCTGAATTTTAGTCCTTTTCTTTTTTTTTTTTTCTTCTGAAACTCAAGAACTTTTGAGCAAACAGTGTGAAGGAACTTCTTTTTCTTTGGACACTGAAGCACTTAGCCATGAGCCCTGGAGCTGCATTAGGAGGTGCGCTTTTTTTTTTCTTTCAAAAACTGCAGAAGTATGTCTTTTCTTTCAAAAAATGCCCAGAGAAATACCACTTGGTAGTGGCAAGATGTGAGTTCCAGAGAATTAATTCTCCCAATAATAAGGCCATTTCAATCAGGAACAGGTGGAGCCTTACCAACAGAAACTCTCTTTTAGAACTCTTTTGACTATGTATGGCTATTGCCTGCCTAGAGTTCTCTGAAGATTTAGCCCTTTACATATATCCTTTGTAAACAGCGCTACTCAAAGGATAGAGCTGCCTTATCCTTATAAATCTGTACTTCCATTTACTGGAAGCACCTCAAAATGCTCTAAATGCAGTGCAGTGTTAAACTCAGGATGCATCTTAGCGAACCAAAACCCTGTCTCAGTCTTCTCTGCCTTGACTCTGCTGTGATATCATTCCCTCAGCTCACAGTGCTGGTATGAGGATAGGTACCACAGGGCTTGGATGATGCTTAGATATTACTCGAAAACCCTTTAAGAACATACAGAAAAACTCAAAAACCACTGCAAGAAAGTAGACTGAGTTATGCTCTCAGTCACACCACCCCAAAGGCAAATAGAACAGCTGAGGATCGGGAACCAGTCATTCTTGAGGTAAGGGCACCCTGAGGGTTTTATAATAAAAGGGGTGTTTATGTTCTCTCCTACCAAAATACTTCATAAGAGCAGGTTTCAGACTCCTACAGGCAAGAACTGTGGATATGCAGCAATGATAGTCTTGATCTACTCTTGAAAGCAGCAGACAACAATGTATATAAAGCCCAAACCACTTGTGTTAGATATACAGGCATTTAAATCCTAGCTAAGCTCTTTGGTTTGATTTACAGTAGAAGTAGGGCATTTTTACTTTAGCAAAATCAAATCAAATCAAGTTAATTCCTATTCATAAACCAGTAAAATACTCTTTTCCATACCCTTTAGAAATTAAATGTTAGTTTGACTTGCCTGTCAGCGTTGAACACTGAATTGCAGCTCATCTTCTCTCAGTTGAATAAACATTGTTGTAGATACCAGCTCAGACTGGAGAATCCATCCATGCTTCCCACTAGTTTTAGTCTATCTGGGGTGGTTTATGTTCTTGATTAATATTTATTTCCCCACTGCTTTGCCCTGTTGGTTCCCAGAAAAAAGACACCAGCTTATCTGAACTACCAGGATTAAAGGATAAACTGATAATTTTGCTTTCCCAGAATTTTAACTCAAAGTGAAAAAAATCGAACACATATACTACAGGATTTGATGCCTAATAGTAGTGTTCTACCTCAAAGAGTAAAAAAATCATAAAAGCAGCATTACCTAACAGTGTTGCCCACAGACCCATGTCTACCAGCAGTGGAGGAGGAAGCCGAAGGCAAGCTCAGAAGCACAGAAACTAGAGCTTAAATATTGGAGGACAGTCCGGGAGTGGGGTGAGCACAGGCTGTTCCTACACCTTCAACACTGAGTAGAGTGACCCACGGACTTAAGGACAAGTTAGGCGTGACCCCAGCTCCTCACCTGGACCTCCTCCAGGTCCTACACGCCTTCTCTGCTACGCTGAAATAACAGATTCCAGGTCAAATCACTGCAGGAAATTACTAAAGTGCAGAGAAAGTGGAGCTGACAGGCAGAGATGGTGGTGGAGAGGAGGTCAGAGGTTCTTTTAGCACCTGGCTGCCCCAGAGTTGCAGCATCTCATCCCTCCTCTGGCCTTACAAGCAGTATTTCACACTCTCTCCAGGCGGCTTCTGTGCAAAGGCGTGAGAAAACCCAGCACCAGGAGGCTGCAAGTCCAAACCAGAGCTGACATGGCTTTCTTTGCAGCCTCCCACAGAAAAGAAGATGCAGGACAAGAACAGCCTTTCCTGCTCCCCTTTGTATAGACAGGAATGTCTCTCACCTGTGGAAGCCTTTTCTTTTATCTCTCTCCTCCCACTGCTGGAGGGCCTGCTTGTAGACAGCATGAGGAGCAATGTTAGCCAACTATTAATTCCATATTGAATTTTTTTAACTGATATTATTTATATTATTGTTTATGTCATTAATTATTGTTTTAAATAATAAACTGGATTTATTTGACTGGATTGCATTAATTGGGTTAGTTTATCTAAATAGGATTTATTTAGTGGCACTCCCCAACTCCTCACCTGACCCTCAGCATGGAAAGTAGCTGAGACCAGTCAGCAATTTCAGTCAGGAGGAGAAACTAAAGACAAGCTGATGCCTTTTGTGAGAGCTTCCAGATTCAGAATAGGACCAAAAACCATAACAGGATGATGGTTTTGCTTCAGATAAAATAAAGAGAGAAAAGGTGTAATCGTACCTGTGATCATGCCATATGAGAAGTTAAGTGTTTTCAAATCCAGAGCAGAGGGAGGTCCCTGCCATATGTATCTAAGTCTTGTAAAGGTCTAAAATGTAGGTCACTTCTATTTAGGACACTGAGCATCCCCTTTGGCTAGTTCTACATGGCTTCACACTGAGGTACTTGAAGAAATGTCTGATTCAACATGCTACTTAACATCCAATTCTGTAATGGTGCATTCTCACCCCAGCTGACATATAAAGTTTCCATAGGCTTCATCTCAGAACTGAGGGCTCTGCTTTTGGGAGACTGGACCAAAACACAGGCACTGCAGTGCTGAGGGTGGGAGTGCACACATCTTTCACAGATGCTTTCCCGAGATCTCTCCAAGTGCTTCGTTGGTAAAGATGCTTTAAAGTGAGTGTGCTAATTTAAGTCATCTGAATAGCACAGAGTTCCTTTGTGAAATGAAGTCTGGCCAATTTTACCCTAACTATTAACTTATTAATATTTGGGTTAAAATTTAGGAAAATTCAATAGGATTTTAAAGAATCACTGGGCATATGCATGGCCAGTTCTTCATCCTGAAATTTCTTATTCCTCCAAACTGCCAAGATTCATTGAATTCCTCCAAACAGTTGTTATATTAAAGCTTTTGCACGAACCTATGAATCAAAAAACGCATTCAGTCATGTGTTGATTTTTTGCTTGATGCTAAACCGCCTGTTGATTCAGGAAAATATAAATGAAAATTTAGAGGGTCATTTGGTTAAAGTTTTCTTTGAAGACAGAGGATATATAGTAACTCAGACAAATACAACCAATGCATCTATGAACTGAACACTAAAACATGCAGCAATTTGATGTTTTTACGTTACTTTAAGTTAATACTATTCTTTGAACTAACACAAAACTGGTAGTTTTGAAGTTGGAAATACAGGAGATAAAAGAGAATGCCAAGCATCTTATCCTAAGATAGGGTTTTACAACGATGAGATTTAATTTAAAGATTACTGATGTCTATAAGCTCATTTTCTTTACGTGGCTGTCTGGGGCCTTTTTTTTTCAAACTGGAGAGTACATTTGGGCATTATTTTGGACTTTGGACCAAGCAGAAATGTAACTACAAATCAAAGGTCCTTTCTGGGTGGTTTTGGTAATGTGTATCAGAAAGGACAAGCATTAATAGGGAATAGCAATGTTCAGCATTGTGAACTAAAGTTTTCTGTCCATCTGATAACTTGTGATAACACAGGGGCAGAAAATATATGCCCTTACTGCTAATAAGGAAGGCAGAAGATATTTTCCAATTCTGTTTACAGAACACTTTGTCTATTTATGCCTGTGTATCTGCCAAGGACTAAAGAAGTATCAAGCAGCAAAGGTTATCCAAACTCAAGAAAAGGACCGTTGCTGGTGTGAGGAACAAATTGGCTATAAACTGCTAACTGTTGAAAAAAAATAATCTTTTTCTTAGGAATACAGTGAAACTGAGTCATTACCTTCTCATTTGCTCAAGTAACCACCTTACACTTCAATTGATTTATTGATGAAAAGCTTAGAAAATGAGCTAGTAAGCATCGTGGAAACTTTAAGGCACATTTTTATTGCTCAACTATTGAGATCCCTTGAGCTTGCAACACTGCTGCAGATGGGGATGCAGGACAGCCACCATTTGCCACCATTTTTTGTCTGAAAATGTTTCTTTACAACAAACTTACTTACTGCAGAGGAGATTTCCATAACAATGTAAGAATTAATAATAATAAAGTAGAATGTATTTTTACAATGTCAAGTCATTGCAATCTTGCCTTTCCATTAGTAGAACTTTTCATACACAATTTTTGTCCATAGATGAGATACTTAGAGAATATAAGAATTTACAAGCTTAGGCTTTTCTTGCTTATTTGAGTTTCACAAATGTTCAATATATTTTCAACTATTTCTTTCCATGTGGAAGATCCCTATGCCTCAGTAAAGATGCTCATCCTTGTAGCTGTAAACTTGTATGTATTGTCTCAGCACATGTATCAGGATTGGAACAAAACTTTTAAATGCCTCTTTAGGTCAGGGCTCAGTATTAATGGATTTGATAGTAGTTTGTAAGGCTTAGTGCTGTTTTATTCATATGTGGAACACTTAATGGAAAATTTTAATTACATATTACTGATACAGTACAATTGCTGAGTCATATCTGGAACCACTTATTCAGAAAAGCAAATGAATGTAAGTCTTCTAAGAAAAAAAAATTAGAGAAAGGGGAAAAGAGCAACCTTTTCTAGCCTGAAATGGGTATGGTCTCCACCACAAAACCACCACAATCTTAACACACTATAAAAAGAGGACAAAGATGGTCCCCATTTGCAATGAAAGAGAAGTGAAGATGAGAACGGTGGTTTTGAACTAGAAACTTCTTTACACTATCCTATTTTTCTCATCAGAGAAAAAAATGAGACCAACCTCTAACTCTTAAAGCAACTGGGTTTTTACTAACCACTTTAGAGTCTTTATCTTTTGGACCCTAAGAAGGCCATGCCCTGGGTATGGTTTGGAAATCCTTCATTTAAGACAATGTTTTAGTTACACTGAAGTGTAAGTATATGAACAGCAGCATAACCTTGTGTTTACATTTCAGTCAGGGCTGGATATAATGGCAAGGTTTTATACAGTAATTTTTTGACATTGTAATTATGAAAGTACTAAAATACTTCACATCTCCATACAGCAAGCTCATCTGTGGAATGCAATGCCTCATCTCTGCTGCTGAAGACTGATGAAATGTAAGGGGTAACTCTGGCAGAAGCCTGAATCAGTGCAGGAAGCATAAGGATGCTCTGAGAGGTTCTTCATAAGTGAAAACCACTTTCAACTTCATGGCATATGTATCAGCAGATTGCAAATTCGTGTGTTGGAGGGGCTCCCAAAACAATCTTGCAAAGGCTGTCGAACACCAGTGAAAGGCCAGCAGTGGCTGGTATTTGAATCTAGCCAGACCACTGAAGTGTGGGGGTTTTCTGCCTTTCCTATTTCTTCAAAGAGCTTTGGGAAAGAAAGGACATGAATCTCTCTGAATCGACAGAATAAAGAGCAATATTCTCAATTCCAGCCTATTAACTTCCACAAGCTACCAGGAGCCGCAAGGAACAAAGAAGAGAGAACAAAACACCGAGGAACTTTATCCTTTTACCAGCATTTTTGCAATGCGATGGCACCCCTGAGACCTTAATATCGTTGCTGAAAGGGATTTTAAGCTCTGCACTGCAGTGCCAGTTTGCTGGGAAATTGCCTTATAACATCTATCTGCTAGATCAGTTGAAGCTTGTCCTCCTGTACCTTAGCCTGTGACTTAAGTGGCAGCTGAAAAATGCCACTCACACTGGCTTCTTGCTGACTGTAAGGAACAGCCTAAAAAACCCCACAAAAAATAGCACCATCCTTCCTGGGCTGGAGTAAAGAAACTGCAGTCCATAGTAAAATTGTAAAATCAATGCATTTATGAGTCAAAAAAATTGAAAATGGACTCCTTCAGAAGTACAACAACTAGTTATCACTTTTCTTTGGATGAGATGGTTGCAATAATGAAATAACATCGAGTTTTTCCAACCAAACAGTCCAAATCGGTGCTGCAATAGCAGACTCATTGGTGGTAAACGAAGGCATAGTCCAAGGTGGATGTTGACCCCTGCCCAAACTGTAGCTCTAAGCTCATGAGTTGGACTACCATAGAGTAATAAACAGTCCAGTTAATTGTCCCAGAGACATCAAGCAGCAACCAAAAGTCTTCAATATTAAATGAGTAGTAGGCAGACTGCTGGGCCATCACCTTATCAGTGCACTCTTGGGCCAACTGGTCAGGAACAGAGATGTTTGGTATAAAATATGGGCTTTTGCCTGAAAAACCACTATCTGAACTAAGTTCAGGCCCAGCTGTTCAAGAAATAAAAGTGGAAAGTGGAGTTTCCCAGGGTAGGTCCCAGGAGGGACAGGCAGTGTAAAGGCAGTGGCAAACGTCTTGAGACAGAAAAGGTGTCAGGAAGGAGCAGGGATGAGTGGGGCTAACCCAAACGTCAGTGCCTGGACTAGCTCCAAAGGGAGCCAAGGCCAGAGGGAAGAAGCAGTGAGGGTAGAGAGGGAAGAGGACAAAGCAAAATCACTGAGAAATGCCTAAAAATGTTTGGAACTGGTCACCAAAAATATTTAACTTTCTTAAAATTAGTTGTCTTGATCCCTTGAAAAAAGTCACTGACCTGACTCCACAGTGCAGCGTAAGACAGTGTACAACCAGATAAACAGGTAAATTGGCTGAGGCTTTAAAATACTTTCCTCCAATGATCTGTCTCACTGGCTAAATACTGCCTACATATTAGCTAGAGAACAGCAAAATGAAGTCGGAGACTTCAAACAGACAACTTGAATAAAAGCTGAATAACTTGAGTAAGAGCTGGAACGGCACCTAGATTCTGGTCACAATGTAGGTTAAAGGCTGAGCTTACATCCAGACACAGGACTAGGCATCAGCCCTGACACCTGGAGGACTCATTCCAGGGGGACCAGAAGTGGGACAGAGATACTATTAATTCCATAACTGTGTCACCAATCTTAAGCAAGGACTCCTGGAGAGAAACTTCATAGACCTATACAAGCCTGTTTCTAATTGCTACTCCTCTGTCTATATAATATATATATGATTGTCTACATCTGTTAAAAAAAGTAAAAATAACCAACCATTTTCTGGTATGGTAATACAATCCTTGAAATACTCTCCATAGAAATAATAATAATATTAACAATAATAATAATTGTAATATGGCTGTTAGACATGGATTACATTGCCCTGTGAGTGAAGGTTCAGATGAAATAATTCAAAATTAACTATTATTATTGTTGTTCCTATTATTGTAATAATGACATGAGAAAAAGATGCTCTAAAGTTATAAATTGTTCACACAAGAGACAAAGGTTAATATTTTAATCTTTCTCCCCCACACTGTTTTCTAAGAAAAATTGTGTAATAAAAACAAAGGATTCCCAGTTGTTCCTGAATACCTTCTGAGCAAAAATAAATCACTTGAACTCCAGAGATATTTTTGACAGTGAGCTAAAGGTGTATTATGAGAGAGTAGGAGGCTCAGTGGGTGAATGTAATAACTGCTTACCTACAAGTGGTATATCAGAATCTATAAGGAGAAATGTGGTTACCCTGTTTAATGGATATTAGCCAGAAGAGCAGTCACACGATTCATCTTTGCTAGCAATTCTGGTGAGTGTTGTGGGGATTTTTACAGCAGAGCCATACATCAGCATAAACCACAATTACTCAGCTGGATGGGAAAATCTTGTGCAGCAGCTCTGCTTCTGGTAAGTGCCATTGTTCCCATTTTTGTAAGCACAGAAGGACCAGAAGAGAGTAAACACTTTCATTTTCATTGAGAGTTCCACTGCAGATTTCCTTTCTAGATCTTCATGTAGCTAACTATTACTGTCCTCTTGGTAGTTTCTAATCATTTCAAAATCATCTCAATGTAAACCGGCAATGAAGCCCTGACAGTTTGAAAATTATGCTCTGCCTCATTGAAAGAATTTCTTTTAAATGCATATAGTGATTTATTTTTAAACATTTGGTTAAATTACCATGTAATGTTAGTATATATAGTGCATTATAAACCATGCTCTCCACTGAGTGTTGACAAAAGAGCTTTAAAAGAGATAGGAACTTAGACAATGTGGTTTGGTTACGTAAGATGCTGTTAAATGCTGTTTCTGTGTAGGATCTCCTCTTCTACAGGTTTGCAATAGGATCCAGTGCCAGGATGTGGCTTTGACCAAACTGGCAATGCAAAGAAAATCAATCACAGTTATAGCTCCCCATTTAACATAGGCAATTTTATTCAGATTAATGTCATTCATATAGCAAATTAAGATTGCTTTACTATAGTGAATAATAGATGGTTCAGATATGATTGTTAATTTTTAATTATTTCAGCTGAACCTTCATTCACAGGGCAATGCAATCCTTGACTAACACCCATATTATGATTTTCTTCCACTGAAGCGTTTCTTATACCTTCAGGACTCATCTTTGCTGAATCTTAGCATCTGATTTGCAAAGCCAGGGATGCTGTCCAAAAACATGTTCCAGTTTCCGTACAGTATGTACTCCCAACAAAGTGTTTCACTTACACATTTTTAGTTAGAGCTCAGTATTTCACATTAAGCATCGTCGTCAATTCAGCATTCATAATTACATTGCTTAACTATACACAGCTGAAGTCTGTTTGGTTTTCACTAATTTGGCCAACATAATTAGCATTTCATAAGCCCTCCTATAAACAAAATATTGGGTCAAATCACTTATTGGTATAACTCAACTGAAAAACAACAGAATAACCCCTGAGAATAATTTAGCCTATTAGGTTTTCTTTTAATTGTGAATACTTTACCTGTAATTATCTGCTTATGAAAACACAGCTACATCATAAAATCATAGAACATTTTGAATTGGAAGGGATCTTGAAAGGTCATCTACTTCAGCCCCCTGCAATAAGCAGGGACAACTTCGAATAGGTCAGGTTGATGGGTCTGAGGAACATCCAAAGGTCATCCTAATCAGTGGGAGACTGTCCACTGGCCTCAGAAAGCCTTGAGTCCAAAGTATGCTACACTTGAGAATTGAATTCAGCAGAAAATTCATTATTCAGTGTCTTGATGACCAAGCTGAGGATATTGCCTTAGACTGAGAACTCCGTGTCTGAACAAACAGCCCTATAGCAGGAGAGGTTCAACATCTGTCCCTCTCCAAGATCCACAACTGAAGCAGCAAAATAAAATAGGAAAGGCAGAGGAGAGAAGGTAGAAGTAGGACTATATATCATCACTTGAAATGGCAGCCCAGAATGAAAAGGCTGATGAATATCTGGCAATGTTTTACGCTATCCCAATACCCTGTTTTACTGCTTCCCCATTGGAGGAAACTCTTACACAAGCATAGCCTGTCACAAGCAAATAGGCACATTTCAGAGTTTATAGCATGAGTCCAATGCCCTAAATTCAAAAGTTCTAATACAAAGAAGGGAAGCACCTGAATCTCTTCTATATCATAATGAAAATACAATTGGTTTCTAGGTGGGAGCCAAATTCTGGCTGGAACCTCCAATGCCTTTTGTGATTTGGGACCATATTACCTGAGAAATTGCTTCTGTCCCTGTGAAATCTTACTGCAGTCAAGATCTGCAGGGATACTCAATTGTGGTTTTATGGTATAAGTGAGAAGGCTTTTCTTTTTTTTTTTTTTTTGTGATGGGGGGCTCAGTTTGGGATTCACATACCCTCAAGGGTATCTGAAAGCTCAGGTTTGTTAACCTTTAAAGTGCACTGTAAAACTCCTCTTTTCTCTCTTCTCTTAGGCTGCAGCACAAGGACAAGCTAAAAGCAGTGGGAAATGTTATATTCATGAGCTGTCCTCTGGCACTATTTAATGTGTGTAACATAAAGAAAAGATAAGGGGAACACAGCTGTACTTGTTGCACTGCTTGTAATGATAATTTATGCATGGAAAGAAGGGGAGCATGTAGAACAGGTGAGGAAACGTGCAAATTGGGCAGTTGTTAAACCTGCCTAATCAGCACTGGCCACGTGGTACGCTTAGAAGTAGAAATTCATCTGACTAGTCTTCTCATAACAGTATTGTCTTCTCTGTTATGAGTACTTCATTGCTATTGTCTTATTTCTTTTGTTAGAAAAAGCAAATTATGACATTTATTTACCCCTATTTCATCCCTACTTGTGTTCCTTTTCTCTCTGCAGAACAGTAACTTCTTTTTTCTTTCAAGAAGTTGATGATTTGAGGCAAGGATTCTTGGATGAAATTTTCAGGTAGGAAGCTCTCGCTCTTTGCTGACCAATGGGCAGCAATCACTGGTAACCAGTTCTGGAAAACACCTTATTTTGTTCTGTCAGCCGTAATTGTAGACTTCTTAATTTCAAGCTTCCATGAGCAACAATAGGCAGTTGTGAGAGGAGCCTGGGTTGAGGAATATTAGTCCTTCACCAGCAACATGCAGTAGGCAAGATTAGATACTCACAGTAGCACTTTTAGCCTCCAGTTCTGGATATCAGTGAAGTTCTACTCTATTCCCCAGTGTTGTCTTCTTCCCAGACCACATCCTCCAAGATAAGCATAAGAGATCACTACACCTGTGCCACTGCAGTGCCTCAAGTGGTATCTATGCCATCCCCACAGTTTTACAGGTGGTGGATGCAATGTGATAAGTAGCAGAAACTCTGACCCATATGGAGAACTTACAGATAGGATGGGGTATTTCTACAAAAGGAAGAGAGGGAAAACCAAAAGATGACAGAAACGCCGTAAGTTCCCATGACAGAACTACAAGACTACACTTCCCAAGACACTGCATGGAATATGTGAGGAACAAGGATTTCTTGATAGTGATACATACTGCCCAAGAGAAATAAGAGTGTGAATTAGACCTGTCAAATTACCAGTGAAACTGCCTGAAAAGACAAAACGGGACAGAGGACTCTGAGGTATCAGTGATGATGTCCAGGAGAGGAATTCTGATGCACAAAAAGCCTGGAAGGAGCTAAGAAAAAGGTGCACTTTGAAGCTGAGGAAGCTGAAGCAGCATTGAGAGTGTGTGATCCCAAACCTGCAAACATGCAACTAACTTTAAACATGAGAGGTAATTCAATTCATTTAAGTGGGCCATTTCACAAAAGGAGTATTGACTGTATGGGATACTGTCCTTCTGTAGATTCTCAGATATAATGATCATGGAAAAAGCAGTAACCCTATTATGTATCAACTTCTACTACAAAATAATTGCCATTTCCTTTGACATGTTCTCTTCACCATTTTCTGCAGAACTCAAACTTTAGCAGGTATGTTAATCATGGAAGTACTTTTTGCCTTGTCCTGGAAAAAATCCATTTATATTTGGAGAAGATCATTGAATAACAGCATTTCTTGTCCATGATCAGTCAGCACAGAGCACTGTTGTCAGCCTGGTAACACTCTTCAGTATTTTTTTTCTACTCTGCATACATTACTTTAGAATTAATATTGCCTAGGAACAACTTGATAACATAGACATTTTATTTGGAACAATACTCAGTCCCTGAAAATACTGCTCAAGTTAAGAGTGATATTGTTGTAAGAGTGGGGAAAACTGCTTTTAGTCTTTTATCCTGACCACTGATCAGTGATGTGGAAAAGACAAATTAAGTTAAGCCAGTAAATATATGCACAGTAAGAATTGAATATTGGTCTTTACTCCCTAGACAAACACCCTAAGTATCCTGATGGTATTGAGCTGGATGAGGAACGGGAGTGCTGTCTGATACAGTAAAAAGTAAATTTAGTTTACTTTAACTCATCGGAGTTGCAAAGATCTAGAAAGCTTTCCAAAATATGAAATGAGAACAAAACAACTAAGAATAAATAAAAATGGGACTTAAATCAGTCTTGTGATATATATTGTGATGTTATCTCACTGATCCAAGGGATTATTTTGGTCTTCAATGCTTTTTTCCTAAGAGTAATTTTTCATTACATTCCTGTTCATTGAGCAGGTCAGTTTCAGCACGTCACTATTGCAGTCAAACCGCTGCCCCTCTGGCCATGAGGCAGCTGTGTGGCCCTGGGAAGCAGATGATCCCTTCCAGCTTCAGCTGCAGCCCCTCTGACTCCTGCATAGCCTTGGATGGTGTGGTGTTGTCTTGTGGATGAGATACTTGTTTTGTAAGCTCAGACACTACACTTCTAACCACTACTAACCCAAGACACTACACTTCTCTGTGTGATTTTCTTTTAGGCAGTGTTATGCAGATTGTGAGAAACAAAAGCAGTCAGGACCTTTCGCCATATGCACTACAGCAATAGAAATAAGTAAGGATAAAATAGCAAAACTATGCCCTGTAGGTACATTGTCACTCAAAATCACCCAAGTGTCTGTGTACAGCTACTGCTGAAGGTCCTTCCCACCATTCCCAATTATTAACTGTCTTCTCCCCATGACTGGACTAACTAGAAAAACTGCCTTCTCCTTCAGCTGGATAAATGTCATTCATAAGCATGAGTGACAGAGTTGTGTGGTAGCTAGTAAGTGTGCAAAGTTTATTAAAAATAAAACCATATTTTAACCTAGTAAGGATCTAAAATGTAAATGAAAATAATTTAGGTTGTGAAGTCAGGCAGTCGAAAGTCAGGAAACATGAAATGTCTTTATTTGGGCACTTCTGAATATGCATTAGGATACAAACTTAAATTACACAGTGACTGACTGATTGCCAGAAGGACTCCCATTTCAAGCATTCAGTGCAAAAAATAATCGTCACCTTGTACATAAAGTCTTGCTAATGATTAAGGAAACTCTGATGTTGCTAAGAGTAATAGCAGCCATACTTTACTGTGTATACACAAGAGAGGACATTAAATTACTTCAGAGAACAATAAATGAAACAGCATCAGCACATCCAACATCTAGGCTCCATACAGAATTGTTCAGAAGAGATTCACCAAGTCCTTAGTGCAAAGTGCAAGAGGGGGTTGAAACTGCAAGGAAGAAAGTTTTCAGTGTTTCTTGGGGAACAGGGTTGGGGGTGGGAGGGAGAGAAAAAGACAGTATTTCAGCCTCTAAAATTTAACAGGAAAATCAAATCTATGCTCCAACAAAACCACTTGAAAAGCTCAAAATGGGGATAACCTTTTAATCTATAAATTTTTAATTACAGATTTAGACAGCACAAGCACAAGTTTGATAGCCAAAGGCTTACATGGGATATATTAATTAAAGTAGTTTTGATAATTTACCTGCCTTTCTGATAAGCCATTTTCAAAGCTATTGACTGGGAAGCTGATCTTTTTTTATTTAAGTCATTCCTAAAGACTGGAATTAAATTTTTTAAGTCCCTATACATGTTTGATACTTTCAAGAAAATCCAAGACACTATGACAGCAACTCAATTTATGTGAAGTGTTTTAATTTCTTTAACACAAATATAAAGAATTTTACTAATCAAGATTTGGCCAAATGTGCACATCCTAAGGTGATTAATCCAAGATGAGCTAACCAGCTCATCTTGTAGCATGTAACATGTAGCATGACCCATGTAGCATGTAACAGCAGTGCCCTGCTTTCACCCACAGTTAGTAGGAGACATTTCAGAAAAGTGAGGAAACAGAATGACCCTTCTGTGGATGCAAACTCCTGGCTTTCACCAATTGTTGGAGAAGACCAGACCAAGGAAGAATTCAGCAAGTGGCAGATGTATTATAAACGCTGGATGGATGAAGATGCGGAGACCCGGG
>JAWWEV010000115.1:96208864-96230590 GCA_035583235.1 Hafferia zeledoni
ACCCAATGAAACGCGTTACTCCTCCCCGTCTCCACCCCTCTTCCCCGCCCACATCCGGGATACTTGCGCGCGCCCCCATATAAGGAAGCGCACGCTATTAAAACTGGCTTTTCCTCGTGGACTCCTGGCCGGTGCGGACTTATTCCGTTCGGGGGGGTTGCCGGGCCGGGAGCGGGAGGAGCCCACCGAAGCTTCTGAGGGGCCTGATCCTAGGGAGTGCAGCTTGCCGTTTGCCGCTTTCCTAGCCTTGCTTCTGGAAGCGAAAACCCCTCCACTGTATCAGTGGACCTTTAATCCACTGAGAACCAATCAGTCGTTTCAGATCCTTCTGACTACAAGTTGCATCTAATCATTCTGTAAATAGCTGCTAAGAGCTCAGTTTTCTATGTTATGTTCAGGAAAATAAAGCTTTTTGATCAGCTAACACACAGAAATCAATTTAAGCCTAGGCCAGTACAGCAAACCTTTCTGAATGCAGCCATGTCCACCTCCTCACTCCCATCTCAAGTCAACTTCTCACTCTTTTAAGTTTGAGATGACAACCCCTGGTCACAAACAACTGAAATAACCAGTCCTTAAGGATTGGGAGAGCTGTGTTTCCAACAGTAGAGACTCTGGATGGATACACAGGCTCTTTGAGAAGCTCTGCTCACAGAGGAGTTCCCAGAAGCAGAGGCATGATTCAGCCACGAGGGCTGAAAAGCAAGGGAGGGGAGATGAGAGCAGGGGAATACAAATGGATGATTAAGAACATGACTAGAGGATGATCAAGTAAAACAAGCAAAAATGGAAAAGAGCAGAAAGAGGAATAGAGCCACAAGCTATACAGTGAAAGGTTTTGTAGACAGTGGAAGATCTCATTTGATGAAGCTTAATGCTGCACTAAGCTCTTTTAATAATCTGATCATACTTTGACCTGCTTCTCTATCTTTCATGTAATGTAGATTTCTTTTGTCAACTCTTGATTTTTACAACAGCTATTCACACTTTTTTTTTTTTTTTACCAGTCTTATCCATTCTGAATTTCAAAATCTGCATTGTATGTTCTTTTTATACTGATGTAAATTTAGAGAGAAAATCTGAATAGGAAGTGAAGAGATTGCAGTGCAAGGCTGCTTTTCATTCTTCATTTAGGACAGGAATGCCTTGATTCCAAAGCAATCACATAAAAAGCACACTAAAATATTTAATAGGACAGATCTAAAAATGTTTATTGCAGAGAGACAACAGTGCTTGACAGATTAGAAGAGGAAATAACAAACCACATTCATACACAGACTCCCACTGAAATTAATATCAGGACTGTAGCTTTGAACAAGTCCTCTTTGTATTTATGAGTACTACCATCACAGCATTGTATTACCACACTAATGGTATGAGAAACTACTGAACTGCTCCAGATTGCACACAACAGACAACTCAGCTTACCCTCTGTTTAGTTATTTACTTATTTTCGAACCAAGAGAGGGGTGACTATAAAATACTATCATTCCAATCTCTTTACCCGTTCACCAAATAAAAATTTCTTCACAAATAAAAGACAAAAAAGTGATCCCACCCTGCAAACATCAAAGTGCCTGAATTGAGAAGACAGGTTAATCAAATAAGATATTTGTACAAGAAGTTTTTATAAGTCTTGATGACTTTACAGACATTAAAGTTTTACAATATATTTCTGAGTGGTGCTAAATGTAACAGAAAGCTTCCTTTCTACATGCTCAATTTGAAATGTGCATTAATTTCTTTAATGCCAGTCATGTCAATTCCGAGTACGCATCATGAGTTATTTTCCTAAGATACACCCTAGCCAAGCCCTTATGGTCGTCAGCAAATGAAGCAAGAACCATCATTAAAAACTGCACGTTTGTTCAGAGACACAGCAAGAACTTATTAGATTGTGCAGAGCATCACTCTCATGCTGCTTCACAGCTTTTGGATGAGAGGAGATACTCCCTTTACAGTTTGCTTTCCCACCCCTTTATTTAGTTATGCTATTTACACTTGCTCCTGACGGGGATGGTGAATATGAGGCTGCTGTGCAGTAGGTGCAAGTAAAGCAAATACACCCTTGTCCATCGCTCCATTTAGATACACACAGCTTCTTAGCATGACTCACATTATTCTTTCTCTAACTCCCACCATTTACAATTTGCCTTTCCTGCAGAGTTCCTGACTGGCAGACTGCTAACACTCCTGGCCTTTTTTCTTGCCCAGCATTTTCACTGATACTAATGGACTTGCCCATTACAAATAACATAGATTACAATTGAACTTTCCCTAAATTTAGACATTAAATTTTTATGATTTATTTTAAAATGTAAGATATTAAAAACATGTTTTATAATACTTGAGCAGGCTTCAGGATATCTAAGATCTGTGGCTTGACTGGCCACACTAACTTAGAAAATTTATTCCTTAGGAAAAACATCACATGAATCCCTTAATATTCTTTTGCAACTGCTATAACTAGACCACAATGCACAACTTGTAGCTTCATAACGAATGTAGGGTTTAAATATGCATTCATTTTAATGTGAATTAGCAACATATTGTTTCTTCTTCATATTTAAATCATATACCATTTGAATACAGAATGGAATTTCAGAGAATTTTCTAGTAAATCGTGTGATCAAACATGTGAATTACATTGTTTGTAAAAAATCTGTAGGAAATAAAACGTCAAATTATCTATTAATTTCAGTAACAATGATGCAGGTCCCATACAGACAAATTTACTAAAATATTATAGAGATTTTTGTAGTGCTTCACTTTTCTGGGGGGTTGGGGTGTATTTTACTTTATCTATTTATTTGGAAGTGGGGAACTTTTGATGTATTGCTGATTACTGAGACATTCCCTATCAGTAAAAACTGGCAAAGAATTACTATCACTTACAGGATCTTGTATAGATCAGCTTTCTTCCAACATGAAGCTGTTTCCAAGTCTTTTGAAAGTTGTCAAAATCAACTAAAATAATTCTTAGATTAAATTGTGAGGTACAGTATTAATATCCAGCTATTGCTGTAGAACAAACATTGTATCATGGAGAAGAGCGTAAAAGTATACCATGAATCCTACTCAGTTATTTTAAAAGATTAATATGTTTTCACAGAAGAGAAATTCAGGCAAGATTGTGAAAGAAACAGGGCAGAAGGAAACTATATATAATTAGGATGAGAATGAGAACTCAGGTCAGTAACTGTGAGCAGTTCCAGTGTGGATGATATCTGCTTGCTCTGAAATTCTCAATGTTAAAAACTTCTGTCTGTAACATGATTTTCTTCTGGATGAGCATAACTTTAAGATATCCAAGTAAAGAGATCACAAATAAATAAATCTTGATTCAAGATATCCATATATGATGTCCAGTGCCATTCTGAGACACTCAGGTACCAGTATCTGAGTATCCGCACAGTGAGAGGTGAGATACAGAAGCTATAGAAAATGACATCTTCCATATGCACCAGCTGGAGAGAAGGATGCTTACATGAAGGCACCTATTATTGCACTAGATGTGTGGGAATCTGAACAAAGTTTCAAGAGATCACATTAAAGAAGAATGTACAGGTCCTAGAAATTAAGAAGTCCCTGAAATTAAGAAGTCCTAGAAAATTTCGTCAGTCCTCCCCTGTGGAAACATCATTCATTGCCTTGCTTGCTGCTCCAGATGACCCACACAGATACAACAGGTACTGGCCTTGTGTTTCTGTAAACTGATTAAACAATTATTTGGTATTTTTAATTAAATGAAAATTCTGGAATGACTATCTGTGGTAAATGCTTAGAACAGACTTATTCTGAGACAGTTCTAAATCTGGTATGCTAACTGAGGCTCAGTAAAGTTAAATGCATATTTTTAAAGGCAAAATCATACAGTTTTTCCCTCAGAACAGGTATGCTGAGATTCATTTCTCCTACATCTGAACTAGTCACCCCCATACACCCTTTGCAGTCAGTCTGATCTATTTAGACACCTACTTCAGAATGAGCTTAATTACACTTTACACTGGCTAGACCTCCACTGACTGTAAAGAAATGCAAGGGCAACAAGCTCAGATGGAGACATCTGCACTGTATGAATTCCACACATTGTGATAAATGCAAATAAGAAGTGTGCACTGAATGCCTATTCACATTATTTTTGGCTGTAAGAACACCCCTACACTTGCCATTTTTGACAGCAATACCCTCCCCAGCTAGCATTGCCTCCCAGGTCCCCAGTGGATACAGAATCCCTACTATTCACCTAAGACAAGTTAACAATATGAATGATTTTCCCAGGGTCTCAGGAAGAATTCAGAGCTTCTTTTTTTGTTCCATACTCATCCTCATAGACATAGGCAAAAGCTAAGAAAACACATTTGACTCTTTTCTGATGTCAATACTTGCAAACACATTTAAACCCTCTGATGATCCACAATTGTGAGATCTTGTTATTGTGATTATTACATAGTTTGACTCCAGCCCTGACTTCTGTTCATGCTGCATAGATGTACTCTGGTGGGAAGATTGCCATAAACTTCAGATTCCCACATTTCAACAGTTTGAACCTCATAAAATCGAAGTGATGATTTGGTAATAGGTCAGTAATAGCTTGTAGACATGACTTGCCAGTCATAGTCCTAGGTACTCAGATGTTGGTGCATTAAAATTAGTTATGACTGTTCAAAGGTTTAATCAGGCAGAGAAGATGTACCAAACAGGGTATTGTTTGGATTTCAAGTCAAAGTTTTGACTATAAGACTATAAATCCAAGTCTTGACTATAAGGCTCATAGTCTAGAGAGCAGAGAATATTAGTTTATGGGAACAGAACTATCTAGTTGATGGACTAGTAATTTCTCATACATACATGACAATGAAGTATTGAGGTACCACAGGCAAGTGGCCAAACAAAAAAATTATTTTAAATTACTATTCAGGTTCCCAGTGAGGCAGAATTCAGCTCATAAACCTACAATGCTCAAATTCTGGTGTCTATAGTTACCAAAGTGCCTATGCCTCTAATACAGTCACTGGTGCCTATGATGGTACTTGGAGGCTCAATTCAGTTGCTCACAAACCAGAGCCCAGTGTCACTGCCAGTGCTCTCAGATACCATGCCTAAACTCCAGCTGCCATTTCTAAAGAACATACACACTCTGTAGGTTTTAGAGCATATGTTCTAGCCCATGCAGGTGTCTCAGATAACCTAAAGCATCTGAAATACCAAAGGATGCATAAGTTTACTGCACACATAGAGGCTGTTCAGCTGAATTTCTCAGTTGCCATAGCTGTACTGATTAATTCGTGCACTATAGTGGGATCTTAGGCATGTAGGGATTTAGTCAGTGCATAAATACAGGTGATTGTGGTTTATTATTATTATCGTTTATTTTAATTATTGTTATTATGCCCCCCACCCCTCCCCCCGACTTCTGGGCATGCCTATTTACCCAGAGCTCTGCTGGCAGTGGGAGATGTTACATAGGACCTCAGAAAGACTGGAGTCCTTTAATGCAGTAGCTGAGAGAGACATGGAATAAATTAGGACTTCTGAAAGGGCATCAGATGTCTGAGTTGAGGCAGAAAACTACATTGAGGTATCTTAATCCCAAACTGAATATCATCTTTAGATTCTGACATAAACCGTATCCTAAGAGTTTGTAGCTAGATTGTAAAGTTGATTAGACTAACAGGTATAAAGAATGTAATTTTTCTAATTAACCCCTTAAGCTTACAGAGAAGTGAAAAGAAGTCTGATGGAAGTAAAGACAGTGGTGCTTACACCACCAGCTGGCAGTGGTTTTTAATAGCTTGGTTGAAAACACCAACATGCCTTGCCCATGAACTTTATACAAAAGTTCAGTGAAACATTTTAACAAAAAAATTTGCTGCCTGAATGGTAACAATGCACACAGGCTACCACTTTACTGATGAAAAAAGTTCAGTCATCTTCCCTACAAATAATATTTATCTATGCTTAAATATGATTTGCAGATATGCACTACATCTATGTATAGGTAATTTATAAATTACTTCTTTCTCTTATTTTATGAATTAACATAGTGAATGTTTTACATGTCTGTACAGTATTAAAATACAACTGATAACAATAGTGTTGAAGAGGATTGGAGGGAGAATAGTCATATCTGTACTGAACAGTTCTCTTCTTTTTCCTTAGTTCCCTGCAGAACTAGGCTAAGCTAACTACTCAGTAATCTAAAGCAACAGAAAATAGTTTAGGAGTCAGTTGGACACAAAAAATGTAACCTACCCATGCAGCTCAAACAAAAAGCATACAGGGTCTTTGGAGGAACAAAAAATGCTGAATTTTTAATAATAAAAGTATTTAAGGATCCATTTTAAAGTCTTTGGACTAAAGAACCACAAAACATTGGAATAAAGGGCCATGATTTGATTTCATGCTTCCAGGACAACAGAGGGGCTGTTGATTTAATGCATGACTATGTGCCTATTTAGGATGCTGAACTCAGTAGGACTGCAATAACTTACAGAAGTTTTATATGGAGCAATGCCAATATCTATTAGGGTTTTTTTAGGTATTACAAGTATCCAATTATAGAATATTTTGCATATTTTTTACTGCACATATAAAGAATTGATGTCTTACTCTGAATCATTCCAACTTTCTCAGTTGAAACCTAGTAACATCGACTCAGAGAGAAACATTTTTATCACTTCTGAAAATAGCTGTGTGTGCAGAGTGGTAAACCCGCTTCACATGCTTTTAAATCCCAACAATAACAGCTTCATTTCATTAAACTAATTTTTAAAATATTGAAATTTGTCAGATATAGCTGCTACTGACAAAGATAATGGTTATGTGTATAATGATGTGCACAATGTATATTGATACTTAATCTCTTTTTCTAGCAGAATTATGGAAGTATAACTTCAACTAAACATCTGATTGTAACGGCAACTTTCTCTAACATCCTAATGGTCAGCAGCAGATTGCCAAAAGAAGTTCACCTGGAATAAAATGCACAAAAATTGTTCTTCTGAAAGGTTTTTGGTACTTTGTTTTGTTATTTTAATTCTGGCATAAGTTAAAGGCAGCACAGTAATGTGTTGCCACTTCAGAAGCCAACAGTAGGTCAGCCAAGAAAATGCAGGACACATCCATTCCAAGAACACAATGGATGGAGCCAGTGTTTCCACATCACTGTAGGACTTTCCACTTTGTAGCACTTTGAAACCAGCACCATGACTACCTAGAAATGGAAAATCTTCATGTTACAAGGACTAACTTAGAGATTAAAGCTCCCCAGTTCAAACTTAGCTGGTGAGAGAACACCAACATGTTTCTTACGTGACTGCTAAACTTTCCTTATCAACACTTGAAGCAAAGGCTGTATCAAGTATTCCAAGCAGTCACTTCTGCCTCTGCCTTATATTCCTTAACTGAACCCTATTTCTCCACCCATTTGGGGGTTTTTTTATGCCAAAATATTTTATGCCTCTGATATTTTTATGTAGTTAACTACAGGCAGCATTCAAAATATCTGCACTTCCTGGCTACTAACATTTAAAGCTTCCATCACAAAAAAGAAGGAGCATGTCATGTACTCATAAGGAATAGATTCATTAATAACAAATGCTATTATTGGCCTGTTTCAAATAGACTCCAAACCAGCTTTTTTCTTAACCTTCTGTTGCTGAGCAAGGAATAGAATCTATAAGCATTTCAGGAGATCTGGGAAAAATGTATTTATTGATTTGAAACAGTGGGGGGGACGGGAGGGGGAGAAGAAAGAGACAGAAAAGGCAAGAACCCCAGCCCTGCTCCTGAATGCAGGTACATCAGATGACTTTGCTATGAAAAAAAAAAGGTGTGCATGAGATAGGACATACAACCCAAAGTTCACTCAGTGTTATGACACAGTTTTTAACCTTCTGCAGAATTCAGTGCATGAGAACAGCTGGTTCAATTGCAGCCTTATACAAATGAAAAATCAGTTATTTCTGATGTATTTATGCACAAATGTTTTTTTTAAGCATCTTTAGCAACAGTGAGAAACTACAATAAACAGATTCATTCTTTGAAGACCTGTTTAGCAGTATAACAAAATTCTATCGGACTGTATGGAAAAGAAGGGTACCTGTAGATTTCCCTGACAGAATTCACCATACCTATATATACATCCTTCATAATAGAAATCCACCTCTGAGCCTGTCATTCCATGCTCTGGTGTTGGCACAAGCAGCACTTTCCAGGTGTGATGCAGCTAACCTGCCTTAGGGCAAGACTGCATCAGCCCTTAGGCTGCCTACCCCACTCCACTCACCACATCAAGGGAACCAAGAAGTGCCAGTATCCACTAGTTACTGCCCAAATGGAGAGAGCTATAACATGCACATTGAACCAGATTAACCTCATACCTAGCAACAAAAGTCTTAAAGAAAGAACTAAGTCCATGAGTTCACCTGACCACCACTTTACTCTCCTTTAAAGTCAGGATCACAAAAGCATGTAAAATAAATCAAATACTGTGAGCAATAACAGATGTAAGTTATGAAAAAGAACCAACATATTTCATCAAGAGTCACAGAATTTGCTAGGCAACACTTTGCAGTACCATCCATATGGGACCAGCATTATCCACAAATGTAAGCAATGTTCTTATTTATTTCAGAAAATATTCATTATAGCAAATGAAAGTACATGAGAATTATAATGGTAGGCAAGGAGACAGCAAAGAGAGAGCATTGGGGGGAAAAAAGCTATCATGGGAGAGCTATGTTATTTTTTTAAGAAACTTTAAAATGCTTCTCTGTTTGAAAAATCCAATCCACTCTGAGATCTTTGACTGTGAGAGCAGGGACAGAGGAAAAGTGATCTCCATAAGGGAAAGCAGGAGTATTGCTTGAGGCACCCCAGCATGTGCAGAGCTCAGCTGTGCAGTGCCCATAAAGACGAATTTGTAACAGCAAAGGCAAGGAAGATGCAAACTGAGATTTACCAGCACCTGACTTTGTGATGGGCTACACAGACCAGCATTGGGAAAACTTCCTGATGAACTTGAGGAAGCCAGGGAAAACAAGGTCGAGAACTCTGAAGAACAGGTAACACAAGAGAAAGGGAAGGCTGATATAATGGAGGCAACACCACACCTGCACCTGTTACTACTCATCCTTCTGAAGGACTTCAGAGTGAGGTTTTGTTGGTTTTAGTACACTGCTGTACAGAAGGGGCTATTAATTAGATAATAAAGGTTGTCATAGCAGGCCTGACACATACAATAAATACAGAGGGTCACTGGATATTTTTTAGCTTATTTAAACCATACCTTATATTTAAAACTGCTTATTGATTTCACTTAGACCAGAAATAATTTCATCTTCTGAAGCATATTTAAAATAGATCATGCAATGTCAGCTCTTTCAAAGGAAATTTCTAAAAATGATAGAAAAGCACATGCAGCCCTGTTCAGGACAAACACTAAATCTGTCCCCCTTCTCAGTCTTTACTGGCCATCAGCACAGAGGATCGCTGACTGCGCTTTTCACAAACACTGCAACCTGAAGGGAGGTCGGTGTTCCAGCAGCAGGAGGAGCCTCCAAGCTTGTAGTTGAGGTTTGGTAACGATATGTGATGTGCTGCTCAGCACTAGTATGGCCTGAAGACATCACCTTGAACGGAGAAGGCAGAAATCTTCAGGTGCCCCTTCCCTTCCAGGCACCTCCTTCAGGTTTCTCTGACATCAGCAAAGGAAAGGCCCAAAATACTTCAGTAATTCCCATCATGCCAGTGACTGTGGCAGCTTGCAGCAAGTTCAGAGAGATGGACAAGTCAGTGACACCACAGAAAAATGGATTTTCCCACTTGCAGGCAATTTACAGTTGACCACAAGCCCCAAAGGTGGTGTGTTCATCAGCAGTGCAGAGGCAGGGGAAGTGCAGTAACAGCACCCCATGTAGTGTTGTCTTGGTCTTAGGCACCTGGCACACCTTCAGTCATCATTGATGGAAAAAAGACTATCAAAGAAAGGGAACTGCAAAGTTTTGGGAGAATAACTTGGTGATCCTCTCTCTTCAGTCATCACTACAGCATGTATCCCAGCCCAGTGTTCTGGGGTATTTGGCCACTGTTCTGACAGAAGTAACGACAGAAAGAAAATACTCTTTCCCAGTTTTCCTTTAGAAAAAAATAGCAACATGGATTATTTGCTCATAAACAACATAGAGAAGCCAAAAATACATTTTCTCCTGTAGGCAATTTTTGATCTTTATGACTTGAAAATGCCAATATTGGGGTTAATACATGCAATTCACTCCTGCTATTGAAGGCTACAGTGCAAAGAACTGAAGTATGACACAGCCCAAACACGATGCTAAAACCTAAACCCTTGCTCACAGCAAGGCATGTGCTTAGGGATGCCTTTGCCAGCTGGCACCTAAAAACTGGGTCTGAGTTCAGTGACAAAACCTTCCTTGTTCACCAATAACTCAAACAGATGAATTAAAACATTTCATATATCAGATGGTTAGTTTTCACCAGGAAGTAGGATAATTTGTGAAAACTAAAGACAAATAAGCTGAAGTCTGAGCAATTGACAGTGTTCTCCAAGCATATCTGAAGAACAGTTTATATGTGTTCATTTATTATACATATATATTTATATATAAAAAATCCCAAAACCATTTAAACCTCTACGATCCATTAGCTTTAAATTTGCTTTCCCCCTGAAGCTGCTTTCCCACATCATTTGATGCTTAGAGTCAGGTACTGCCTCTTAAACAGCTCCCCTTGGTGCAATGGCAACACAGATCTTGGGCAGAATTTAATTGCTTGCAAACAGGTACCTGGTATTATTTGGGAAACCTTGAGATGCCTGGGGTGGGCAGGTATGTATCAATCTGGCAGACAGAGCACATGGCTTACAGGGGACCCTTCTGGAGCAATGGCTGAAGGGCACAAGGGTGACTATCCAGAGTCCCCCAACATGGCCCTGAGCACTGCAGCAGTGGCAAAGGAAGGCCACCTTGGCAGCTGGTGCTCCTGAGAGGTGCTGGGTGCCCCTGGACCTGGACACCAGCCAGATCTAGTTTCACCAGCCAGGTCTGCATGGGTGTCTTGGAGATGATAAGGTACGTCAAGTGATGCTGGGCTCTAATGGAAGCCCAATTGCATTTAGTCCCAAGTGCAGGCCAGAGCTACCAAAATGCTTCCTCCAGTCAAGAATGAGGATGCTGCTTTCTGTTCACTCCTACTCACTCAAATGACACTGAATCAAGCACAGGTAATGCAAACAAACTGCCATTGTGCAAGAGAAAGCCTGCAATTTCCATAGTGACCAAACCACAAATGGAAACAGATTTCAGCCAGCCCTTTTCACTGCATCAAGAAACTAAGTGAGGGCACAAACACACATGGAATATATTTTTACATGAATTCACAAATAAATATCACTTCAGTACCAGCTGAAATTTCCAAATTGCCTGCTGGGGGAAAAAACTATGAAAATGTTAATATCAAGAAAATACAGAAAGATGTCATTTCCTGGTGAAAACAGGAAATTATTTGTGTTGATTTCTAAATAAAAATTTTAAGTCATACGTGAGGAAGAAAAGAACTTTATGCATAAACACTGTATGCCACTATATCATATTTCAACCCTTACAGGAGTCAGTTCTACTGTTTTCATCTTTCAGTTCACATGTTTTTCATATACTTAAGAACAATTAACTGCCTCCATATGTAAAAAAATGAAATTATTACTATTTTCATTTTCATCATGACTATATGAATACTAATTTGTTATTGCTCAGTATCATAAATTCTATATTATCCTCTGACTTTCCACTTTTGTTTTATTATACTTCAATCACTTCTTTTACCTTTTTCTTTTTTTTTTTTTTTTTAATGGGAATGGATAAATTACTCTTAAAAAAATCTAAGGATACTAAAGATGTTGAAAAGTTACTGTTTGGTCTGCAATCTTATCTCTTTCTCCACTCTCCTTTGTGGAATATCTATAAATGTTTGGGTGTAATCCCAATTTGTTGCTTATACATACAATCAATTTTTCTAAAAGTTTTATATATAGGTTGAAACAGATTTTTATTAAAACAATATATGACAAATCAATGAATTAAAAAGAATAATGGAAAATTTTGCATGTGCACACATTGCTGTTTATTTTGGTATTTCTTGCAAATCTTTCACATAATATTTCACCAGTGGCAGTGATTACAAGAGCTGGAAATATTTACAAAGGGAGGACAAGGCTGGAATCTTTCATGTTTTGCTTGGAGAAAAACAAAATTAAGGCTAATAATCGCATTGATGTCTTTTAGAAGGGAATGCATATGGGAACAGTCTGGCTGCCAAGAATATTTTGCTCCTTGTGCTCTAAAATCAGAAACGTAGGAAAAATGTATTCCATGGGTCAAGAGAAACACAGCATTCATGCCAAATTTCAGTGAAAATAATGATTAAGATATTTCTTTAGGGTGACTTGGACCTGCCCCATGAAAGATGTTAGAAAGAAAGGTCAACTTTATTCTCAATTATGTGGAATTATGCAACTGAAATTAATAGTAGATTGGGTTTTTTTCTTGCAGTAAACATATTTTTGGGTTTTTTTAAAAAATATAAGTTACCCTATTTTATAGGCAATCTGTTTTCCAAGTAAAGAACACTACAAATGCAGCGTGGCAGCTGCCTCCTATCAGCTGAGCCCCTTGTACACATTTTTACATATCAAGATGCATTATGTAATGCTGATGTCTGTGTATCTATAGTCTGTGCAATTTTATCTTGTACTCAGGAGAACATTTAAGTCTGTTAATCTTGAGTGATGCAGTCTGTAAAATGTGTATGATACCTCAGGAAAGAGATGTTTATGCAGCTTGTTCCTGCCCCTTACATGTAACCAGAACAAGACAACCAAAATAGTCATCCCCTGTACTGCCCTATTAGGATCTCTCCACTGTTATACCCAGACACTTTTATGCATATCCTTGATCATTTGTCTCCATTTCTTCTGGTGCCAAGCAGCATCTCATGCTTCCCCAAACCCCTCCATAATACTCTCCCTTTCTTCCAGCCTTAACCTGGGCTTGCCTCTGGGTCTGCTCACCCTTCAGTGGAGAGACTGTAACATGAAGTGCAGGAGAACACAAATGTTAACACAACAAGCTGTACCTAGAGCTCTGATTATTCAAGCAGTGAAGCAAAATGTTACATTTCATTTCCAGGCTGTAACCAGAATGTAAGGCTTCACACATTCTTATGATTCTCAGGCATCACACTAGTTTGCTACATTTCAGTGTCCAAGCACATGCTGTGGAGTAACAAATGGATGTTTCTTAGAACATTAGAAACAAAATTCCATCAAAATAGGAAGCATACCACAAATTTTTAAAAATAGTGGAGTGCAATTTAAAGAAATTAATAAATGCAGAGAAAATATTATATTACAGGAAGTTTGACAAAGGCATTTGTTATCTTCCTAGAAAAATGGAAAGAAAAATAAAATGCATTACATTACTTGGGAGTGCAACTAAACAGAGGGTTACTCACAAACAGATGCCACACAAACTCCTGAAAGAAAATGCCATCTAAATGTGATGGTAACGTAGGAAAAGCTTTTCTATTTTATTGATCAAAGCATTATTCTACAGCTTGGAGTACACTGTGCTTCTCAACTTTGTGTTTTGCCTTTTCTGCATCATTTTTAGAACACCAATTCATGCAAATTTTGGAAAGTAAAAGGAAATAGAAAAATCCAAGGGAACTGCAGAGATCTGACACTGGTTAGCAAAGGAAGTGTGCAGCATAACTTATGCATGAGAAAGAATATTGGAATGATTTCCACCCTGCTCTAAATCATAAGCACAATATATGTTAAAAATATTAATACATCAGATGAAACATTTACTAAGGAATGCACAATATCAAAAAGCACCATAAAACTAAAAAGGTATTTTGAAATACAGTGATTAAGAAAAAAGAAATGTACATTTAAAAAGATGACTCAAAATAAAACAATAATATAAAAGAACATTAGCTGCACTATAAATGACCTCCAGAATGAATATACATTACTACAGAAAGTATTTTATTGGTGGTCATAAGAATATTTCCACTTATTTCCATAACCTTTAACGAGTTATTTTAGCTCTAGAGAAACACTTATGGGGGAAAAAGGAAAAACTCTGGGATGCATCCAAAAATAATCTATCAGTTCATAATTTGAAAAGAAAAATAACTTCAAAATATTTAATTATTTAGATCTATTCTAATACTTTGGTCATCTATTTCCTTATTTTCAAAGGTCACTGTGTGCCTTTGAATTCATAAAGCAATATAAAACTTTCTAAATCTTGTTGCAGCTGAAACCTTGCAGTGTAGATAGCTCAAGTTTTTGTGAGAAAAGTCAGTGCAATATAAAAAGGTATTACTTTACTCAAGGAAGAATGAGGCTGAAAAACAGCATAGAGACAGGTTTTCTCCTTTAGAAGTGTCATTTATGTTAAGCTTTTTGAGGTAGTTACAAATTACTATTTAAGAAAACTTTTATCAAATTATGTAGCATCCATATTATTATAAAAGTACACAATATCATAATTAATTGCATCTCTTTTCAACTTCATAAAAATAATTTCTGTTGAAATACCTCACTTACTATACTCACCTCTTGCACAATGAATAAAAGCCGACGTTTATGGAGATGGGAGACACTAAGAATCCAATACATTTCAGGACTGGCATCAAAACTAATGCTGTGTTTTCATATGCACTGCAGCCTTTTCTGCATATAATGCTATAAGCTGCAGGACCTTGTGATAAAATCACTCTGATCTACAAATTTTAGTAAACTGCAGTTTAAATAAACTGTGTTGTGAAGGATCCATGCCTAGTCTATCTGTAACATTTTGATTTCTGTCTGCTAAAACTGAGGGGAAAAAAACCCAGCACTCCTGTTTGTTCATTTGGATTCCAGAAAGGAAAAGAGTAAATTTAAATTTCTGTTAAGCTACTAAGAAAAAAAAATCACATTAGTTATTTTAAAATTAATATCTTAAATATTGAAGCTATTGTCTTAAAACCAGTAAGTTATTTAGCTCTGAAAAGTAAATTTGGGCATTTGTTGTATGAATACAAGCTAGAGTGGTTATTTCTAGATGACAGTATTTGTAAACAGACTCTCAAATGAGTGAGATCAAAATCTCAGACTCACATAGAAATGGAATTATCATGCATAAAATGCATAACAGGAACACTTAAAAATCATATTTTTTCTATTTCTTACCTTTAAGCAAAACATTATGGCAAAGATAAACCCAAAATATCCAAAAACCAGGCCACATGATGGATAACAGAGCCATAAGTTGCCATCAAAGAAAAGATCAGTTTCGTGTCCTGCAGCCAGAAAGGGCTGGAAACATCAGAGAGGCTTGAACTCTCCTCCAGAGGGAAGGTGAAGTTTGTGTCATTCTTACCAAGGGGAGTCCATCGTCTTCCCAGCTGGAGGATAAGAATACTTCCTACTGACACACATCTTCTCGCTATGATGGTCTTCATAACCCAATTAAAAAAAAGTTAACATTATTAAGTCTACATACCATTTCCTCCACATTATGTTATCATAAGGAAGCCTGGTTAAAGGTATGATAAAGTGAATTGAGACAGATACATTCTTTTCAAGACATCTGGTTGTGCTTTTTCATTTCCTTTTCTAGCATTAAAAAAAGGCCCAGATTCTTCTTGTAGCTTCAACTATACAGGATTTGAAACGCTGCACGATCAAGGGAAGTAAATCAAAGGAATAAAAGCAAGCTTTGTCCTCCTTTCTGTTCATCAGGTAAGATAATTGTTATCAAACTCTAAAACTAAAGAATATATTTGTTCATTTAAGTGAAATCTGCTGTTGCACAGAGGATAAAGGTGGCCTTATACTGATGCTCTTTGGAAAGAATTTCACTCTGCATGAATGAAGCAAAAGTGTTGTCTTTTATCTTACTTGGACTCTGTTTAGACAAATTCAATAGAATAAGAGTGTTTATGCTTTGTAGCTTTGTATCCCAATGACTTAGTAAGCCATAAATCAGTAAGAATATGAATGTGGAAGGTCCTCTGGGTTTTCTTCTTATAAGAAATAAAAGGAGTAGCAACTACTTGAGATTCTCTCACTACTGTCTGCTATTCGGGAGGGAAAAAAAGAGGTTAAAAAATAACCTCTGACTTATGGCAACTGAAGCTATTTGTTTGCTGTTATTTTTATAGGCTACTTGTGAAACTAGAAGACAGGTGTGAAAGCTGGAAAGTTCATTCTACTCTTCATTGCCAATAAAGCACAGAATAATACAATAACATACTTCTGTATTCCTGCAGCTGCACGAGCTCAAAAGAGTGAAATGGTTTGGACAAAGTTCCCTTTAAGGCTAATTCAATTATCTGCATAATTAATAACATTGTGCATGTTTTCTATGAAAAGTCACCAGCCTATCCAGTGTAGAAACTAGGAGAATTGCTGAAGACTTTGGTGACATCTTACAATATGTAATTTGCATAACATTATTAAGGCATTTAAAAGTTTCACAAAACAAGTTATAATGTCAAGAAGCAAAGAATCAGAGGAAACTAATGCAGTTGACCTCCAATGCCCCCCAAAAAATTTCATGCAGGAAATCAACACATTAGAAAAACCTGGCGTGTTAAGGGAAATTATATTTCAAAGAAGCTTAAACAATTAATTTTCCTTCTCCCCTCACCTTAGGGATTATTGAAAATACAGTATCCCCTAAATTAAAGAAGAAAGATAATAGAAACCATTTTGAATTGTTATTCTCAATACTGACCTGCTGCCTCTCCAGGGCAATGCAGACGAGTTGTTCCCTCTGAGAGGCAGCACACCAGAGGCTGAACACTGCTTGAGCAGTCCCTCAGCTTCCAAGATGAAATATGTATCAGAGACACCTTAAATGACCACTACATAAGAGTGGTGTCCAATTTCTCCCTAAATTGTGTATCTTCATTTAATGCTTTCCTAACTGCTTTCAACATCATTATCAAGACTCAAAATAAACTTGGACTTGAAACATCTTTTTGTGTTCAGACTGAGCTCAGCTCAATCTGACAATCCTAAAACGCTCTTCTTTCTTTGGACACAACAAATTTACTTTTGAAAGCAAGTATTTAAGATAGAAGATGCAAAATTGAGAGTGGTGGAAGCATTTTTGATGGAGAAGAAGCAGCTATGAAGGACCCAAGACGGGGAGGGATAGATAGATAGCTAGATAGCTAGATAGCTAGATAGCTAGATAGCTAGATAGATAGATAGATAGATAGATAGATAGATAGATAGATAGATAGATATAGATAGCTCTGATGTATACTTTAGCTCTTTCTGCTATTTGTGAATATGTACAGTCTAAATTACTGATTTTTGTCTTGTTGGATTTATGTATGTATTTCATCATACTTTTGACATGTTCCATTACTGTCAAGTTATCTACTTTATCTACACGCAGTGGTTGCAGCATCTGCTGAAGATCAGACACTGATTCCCCGTGTGAGATAAAAGCCTTCATCTATGGTATACCTCATGCATCTCTGCTAACTGCTGGTGTATACTACATTTATTATCAAAAGTGGAAAGAAAAGTCTTTTTTAGATCGTAAGAATACAGGCATATAGAGCCACAAAAAAATTTAGAGGGCTTAAGGCGAATGCCATATTGGAAGCTATTTGCTGTTCATTTTCAAAACTGGTAAGGACAGAGAAATGTGACAAATATGGAATGAAAATGCATGGAAGATAAGTAAATTTTATGCACAAAAGAAGTATTTAAGAAAGTACAGTGAGAAACAGATAAAAGCAAAGTGAGACCAAATATATATGCATGCGTGGAAACACTGATTGAGAAATCTGACTGCAGTGATTTTCATCCTCTCATCACAACTGAGCGGGTACTAAATGAATAAACTGCTACTTGACATTTCCTAAGTAAATATCATGGGAAGAGTACTTATTTTACTTTAATGAATCATTTTGGCCTCTACAACAGAAAGTAGATGTGATGAACTATAATCTGTTCGGGAAAATATAATTCTATAATGGAGATATATATGGACTGAAATATAAGAAGTTGTGGTCTCCAACAGGTCTACTTTAAAAGAGATTCTGATTCATCCATGCCCACTTCTACTTATATTTGATCATAGCTGTTGACACACTGTATCTGCCATGCAGAGAGCTATTTCTTTACTAGCAGTAAGAAAGCCATATGGTTTGTGGATGACTATGAATTTTTGCAAGGCAAACTGAACCAATATGTATATGTTTTTTTTTCCTGTAGCTACTCAAACAAAATTACCCATTTAGCAAATAGAACATTTCCAGATCTCAATGGGATATTTTGGCCCATATAATACATTCCTAAGAACTGAAAGTCTTCATGAGCTAATACTTAACTTTCTGCATTCGTGGTCCTCTTGTTCATCATGCATGGTTAGATAAACAAATTCACTGTACTGATTAACTGAAGTAGCAAATAAGAGTTGTCTTGTTCATGGAGTAGAACCAAAGCAGCTGTTTTTCTTTGATTCAAAGGGCCCCCAAAGGTATACCCCATAAAAAACTCAGGGGTTATTTCAGGGACTATGTTCTTTTTTTTGCTACAATTTCTCATAGGATTATCATAGATCTACAAAAAACCTGCTTTGACTATATGTAATTACAAATAGGAAGAAATTTCCTGCCAAAGGTAGGTGTCAAATAACATTTTACCACTTTTGTTAAGGAACACAAAAGATATCCCAATATTTACTCCATTGTCTGCAATTTAGCCAGGCAAAACCCACAATGAAGCTGAAATTCAGTTGTCCAGGCTGTGTCTGCAAGTATTTCCTATTAGAATATCTGCTGTCAAAAATGCCTGTTGTAACTGTGATGCGGTAACCGGACAAGGACAGGCAATGTTCAGGGGAGCTTGCCAAGGGTACCCTCTGGGCAGGACGCCTCCTGGCATTCAGACACAGTGGAAACTGAATAGCCAAGCTTTCCTCAGGACCAGGTATGAAGGTTGTATTCAGAGATACATTTCTTCTATCACATTTATTAATTACTACTGAAGTAACTAGCTTCATATATTGGAATTCATTTACAATGTAATTCTTGGGTTGCCATGATGGACCTCGACATTTTTGTTTTGCTTTGGTAACATTTTGTTTCATTAATACCGGTGGGACTTGGACCTACACAAATATGAAATCCTGGTTCCATTAGGATCCTGATCTCATTAGGAATATTACCATATTACCATTGATTCAGCAGGTCTTGGATTTGACTATGTGATTTTACACGGTACATAGACAAAACATTCTCCTCAACACCTCTGTCAAGAGCAGTCTATGTTTGCTGGTTGTTAAATGCTTGTTTAAAGCACTTATGACTTCAGTCTAAGTGTAACTTCAACTTAAGCCAGAAATTTAAACTCATTTTGGAGGGAGTAGATATTCCAATACTAAAATGAAAAGCTAAAAAAAAATCTAAAATAGAATCAACAAATTTATTTGACAACCTTAGTTTAGTTCATGTGTAACTGATCAATGACATAATAAATGCATTTGTTAACTTAGGAATATTATGTCAGATCACACAGGGTCTGCCTAGAGCACTCAGAATTAAATCTCCAATGCATAACATTGTAATTCATAAAACTATTAAACATTGCCTGAGTCTATTTTAACCACATACCAGACATTTTGGAAAGCATGCAAAATGATGGGGGAAGGAACAGCCTTTCAAATATAAATTAGAAGATGTGGTTGGCAATGTAAAAATAGCTACACACAGTAAAATTAAAACTTGCAGTTCTGAAAGAAAGTATTTTGTGTAAAGCATCTGGAAATGACTTGAAAGTATTGCTATACTGCTGAAGGCACAGAAATATAAAACTTGCTACTCTTCCTATTCTATCTGTTTTCCAGCTGAAACATAAAGGTGGAAATGCAACTAATCACAAACGTGAAAGGCTGATGATGTGATACCTCAAATACATTTGCATTATAAAATAGTACCATCCCCTGCTTTACCCTGGAGTAGCTTTTTAAAACATTCAGTACAACCAGTATACTCCTTTGACACATCTCAGAGTAAAAAGCATTCCGTTACTAAGACGCTGCGCGAGATTCCTCTATCATCTGCACTTGGATCTGCACTCGGTCACATTGAGGTGACCCCTGCTCATCAAAGGATGCCCACTTGCGGTCGTCAACTTCCTAAATGGCTAGAGCTATCCAGTGTTGCAAATTTTGCTAGTGCTCTGCTTCTGATGCTACTCTGAAGCAGAAACAGCTACAAACACCACAGCACTAAGAAGGGCGTTTGAGTTTCACAGCCTTCTTCTTGAGCTCGCACCACCTAGAGTGACGGAAGCGCTTGGTCTTCTCAGGGCTTTAATTTGGAAGAGATGTCAAGTATCACGCGCTCCCAAGGCACATTAAGCCCCAGGTAAGCCTGTGCCGTAACGAAGCGCAATCGGAAACAAACAATAGGTTGTTACAGTAAATCAGAAACCTTTGTAAGTTTGAGGGAAGTTAAGGCCAATGCACTTATACATGGATTTATGGCTAAACGCCAAGCTGTACGGCACCGGCACCGCTGTTAGAACTGGGGCACCGGCAGCGGCAGGAATTAGGTTACGAAGGCGACAGAAAGCGGAGCCATGAGAGAAAGCCCCTTTCCTGCACTTCCAGCTAGCTGGAGGGCTCTCTCCATTCTCCGCTGCCCTCCCCAGGAAGGTCCCGCTCCGGCCCCACCGCATCGCCCCGGCCCGGGCCGGCGGGGACCGCCCGCCCCGAGGTGGCGGCTGTCGGGCGGTTTGCCGGCTCCGCTCCGGGAAGCGAGGCGGGCTGGGGCGCGCTGCGCTTCCATTATGATGCGGGGTAATTATTTAATTTCTCCGGCAGACGGTGTTTCCAAGGACCGCGGAGGCGCTCAGCCAGCTTGCCCGTGAACGCGGCCCTCCCCGCGGCGAGAAGCACCCGTGTTCGCCCCGGTGTCCGAGGGCAGCGTGGCAGATGCGCCCGGCACCCACCCCCGCGCTCCAGCTGCGCGCCCGCGGCCTCCTCCAGCCGCGCCGAGCCCCCCGCACCCGCGGCGGGGCAGACGTGCGGAGAACGTGCGGGACGCATCTGCCGCCCGCCCCTCGTCGGCTGCCGGGCTGCAGCCCCACCGTCCCTCGGGCGGTCTGGGACAAGCCGGGGGAAGTAGCGCGACCCCTTCGACGTACCCGCACCCGCCCCGGCGCGGCGGCCGGGAAAGGAAAGGGGGGAGCGGTGCAGGCGGCGGTGCGCCGGCAGCCCCGGCTCCTCCTCGTGGGGCAGCCCCGAGAACCCGAGCTGCCAAAATTTAAATCGCCGCCGGTACTGCGGCTCCGCGCCCAGCATCCCTCGCCCTGCCGCTCCCCCGCGCCACATCGGTCGCACGGGGGGTTCATCCGCCGACCCTTCCCCGGCCCTCGGCCGCCCCGCTCCGGCCCCGGGCACCCCGCCGCACATCCGTCCTGCCCGGGCTGTGCCGAGGCGAGACCCCCGCCAGCCACGGCGACACCCGGCGCGGTGCCGAACGCACCGGTGGCGGGGGATGACACCAGCACCGACGGCGCGGCTGGCGCGCCCTCGCCCCGCCGCCCGGGCGCCCGTTCCCGACGGCGGCGGCGCCCGCGCAGACCCGCGGCACCGGCACCGCCGGGTCCCCCCGCTGCCCGGG
>JAWWEV010000115.1:96248421-96272919 GCA_035583235.1 Hafferia zeledoni
CTAATAACTTTTAATTAATACAGTTAAGACTAGAAATCTTTGTATTTCTGTCTCCCTCCTCCCTTTCATGTGACAACAGGAGAAGGGGTGACAAAGAAGCTGTGGCAAGAGTAATTCCAGTTGGATGGGGGAGGGTATTCCACCTTGGGGGTGATGAAACGTTGGGAGTGGGCTGCCCAAAGAGAGTTTTGGTATCTCCATCCTTGAAAGAGCTGAAAACAACAGCATACTAGAAGACTTGATATAGTTAGGTCAGATTTTACTGGGACTTGGACTAATGACCTCCAAAAGTCCTTTCCAACATACATACGTCTAGTAATCTTTGTTACTGCTTTTGGTTTGTTTATTTTTTAAATAAAAAAAGAAAAGTCCTCCACCCAATGTGTAACAAGGATGGCTGGTAACAGGCTGGCTACATTTCTTTCTTATATGTCCCTTTGGTAGAATTTTCTTTTGAGAGATTGTGTAGCTGTTGTCTTGTATTGCATCCCGTGACTGTAATAGAAGATTGCATGGAAATTTCAGCTCCTGCAGTTCCATTTGTTTGATACACATTCTGGTTTTCTAGATCAGTACTTCTGGTACTTCTTTTCTGTATTCATTCATGAGAGGAGTATTTTCAAAAGGCTGATAAAGCATTAAGCTTATTCTGTACAATGATATGTGATACCATTGGGAACTAATTCAAAATATGTAACAGGATATTTATTTGCTCTGATGAAGTAGGGCTAAATAAGTGTGACTGTGGAGTAATTTCTTAACCTAAAACTGCCTTAATTTGTAGTGAGTCTGAACTAGGGCCTGCCCAAGCTCCCACTGAAGTGGGAGGTGAGTGGGAGAATTTATTTGACCTTGTGATTTATAACTCCTCTGATTGTTTATACTTGATGGCTAATGCAGTGTTCTTCAAGGTAATGAAACAAAAGGTTTTGGTTCAGAATCCTAATGCAGGTAAAATATAGCTCATGGGATAGGGAACAGGGAGTCAAAATCCAGATCTGTATTCAGGATTTTCACAGCAGACCAACAAGGCTGGTTTTGAAATTAACAGCAAACTATAACTGAGTTTGCTTTTTCTTGAAGGCGTGCAAATGCTGCAGTGGTACAGAAAGGGTTCTGCCTTATTAATTGATGTTCAACAAATAAGAACCTAAAAAAAAAAAAAAGCCTTGAAGGGGATTGAATTGATAAACTCATAGGAAAAAAGATAAATTGGTTACCCATCTGTGAAACCAACAGACAACCACTCTTTTCTGATTGTGATTTTATTTAAATGTGAGGAGCTCTTGCATGTGCATGTTGTGGTTTTATGACATTGAACACTGAAAGTACATGTCTAGTGATAGACTGGGAGATTTGAGCTATAGGCTCTCTGGCCTTGGTGAAGGAAAAACATAAAGGCACTGATTGAATTTTTTGCTCATAAACTGTTTTAAGTTACTTCTGACTTACAGGTCAGAGATTATGGGTATAACCATAAAACAGCTGATGATTTAAGTGGCAGTAGTCTGAGATTGGTAATTGAAAGCAACAATTGAAAATGAGGGATTTTTTTTTTAATAGATATGAACACTTTCCTGGTTTGAAGGTGATTGTTTCAGTCTTGCAAAACGCTACTAGTGTCACTAAGATGTTGAGGATTTATTTAAAAAGAAGCTAACTTAGTCTTAACTATTTTCTAGCATCAAATAACAAGTTTTACTATAAAATTCTTCACTACATTCTATTTGCTGTTAATAGTTATTAACAGATTGTGAAAATACCATTACCAATTTGTGTGAGCTAAACCTCCACCACCCTCCCCCTCCAGATTCTGATCTTTATTGGAATGTATTTGCAGCATTGCCATAAATACCTGCATCTTGAAACATAATAGAAACACATACCCATAACATTTAAAGATTATGCTTTTATATCAAGTAAATATTTGCATTTATATGCCATTTTGAGATCAAGTTGAAGTTGAGATGCTTGGGTTACCCTGTTAATGACTGATTCTCCTATAATTTGGGAAGATTAATGATTTACTGTGAGAAAGGGTTATCCCATAAAGCTCCTCACACAGTTCTAGAGCTAAAGCTTAGAATAAGACCTAGAATAACTGGAGATGGAAGACAAATTCTGAGGGACACTTTCCTTTGTGACTATAGCTTGATCTTCTGAATGCTGTTTACACTTTCTTTAAGGAGGTAGTAGTTCTGTTAGGGATGGAGAAAACATGTGGAAGTGTCAAGCTGCTTCTTGTGAACCCCAAAGAAGGAGACTGGTCACTTAGATATTTTTTACAGAAATGATTAAAGAAAAACCCAACAAACCTGAGTACGTGCCTGTGGCCAGAATTTCCATTCTAGGACATAGTAAGATGTACCTTCCCTTTGGATTCTAATTGTGCTAAATCAGACGTTTTTACCCTATTTTACAAAAATACTCAGTGAAAAAATGAATGTAACCTATCCCTCAGGACAATTAGATAAGACTTTCTAAACATTTCTTCCCTAGAGGAACTTGATCCTTCCATTGCAAGAGCTGTAGTTCTTAATTTCAAAAGATATAATAAAAGAGGTTTCTCTTGCTTCAGCACAAAATTAAAGAGGGTCTAAGACAGCTGTCTTTATTACCTTAAACCATTTAAAAGTCACACACACATAATGAACCTGAGCCTTATGGCAGGCTAAGTATTAAAGAGAGCAAATGGAAAGGTGAAAGCTTCTACAAGTAAGAGAACATTTTCCCTATGCTTGCAAACATGCTTCCAAATGCTGTATTAAAAATGCCTAAAAACTTGCTGTATCACAAAAAAACTCCAATGTCTGGCAAAAGAGTGAGCATTTTGAAATACAAATTACTCACTTGGATGTGAGTTTTGACTAAATTTTGTCACAAGGATTGGTTTTGTTTGTTTCTAACCATTGTTAGGACAGGATCTACTTACAACAAAGATTAATTAAATGAAAAATGTTTTGCATAAGGTCTGCAGTTCTGTGATTTCTTTACTTTTTATTGATATTTTAAAACCTCATTGATTATTTTCAATAGCTTTCTAGTATACTTTCAGAGTAGACATGCATGCTTCTAACTAGAGATTTGCTAATTGTAGAATTGGCTTTTTCACAGTATCACAGAATGGGTCGAGTTGGAAGAGCCCACAGTGGGTCATCTGGTCCAACCTCCCTGCTCAAGCAGAGTCATCCCAGGGCACATTGCACAGGATTGTGCCCAGACAGTTCTCTAATATCTCGGGTGAGGGAGACTCCATAACCTCTCTGGTCAATCTGTTCCACTGTGTGCTCACCCACACAGTGAAGTTCTTCCTCATGTTCAGGTGGAACTTCCTGTGCATCAGTTTCTGCCCTTTGCCTCTTGTCCTATTGCCTGGCACCACTGAGAAGAGCCTGGATCCATCCTCTTGGCTCCCCTGCTTTAGGTACTTCCACACTTTAGCTTTTCTCAAGGCTGAATAGACCCAGCTCCCTCAGCCCTTCCTCATAAGAGGAAATGGCCTCCTTAGTCTCTAACCTTTTTCTTAGTAAGAATTATAACTACTTTTTAAAGGACTTGGGATTTACTGATGAATGTTTAGCATAAAACTGAAAATTTCAAAGTTGCTGAAGGATAATTGCACTCAATTGAAATATAGTGTTCTGCTTGTCTGTATAAACTGTGCTGTGCTACTTCTGATTTTTGAGTTTTCCGTAATTCTGAAAAAGGAATTTGAAATGCAGAGGGCCTGACCTGAGTCTCTAATCTTGTGGAAATAACCTACTTGATTTTTTTTTTCTTCCCCTTAATTTATTTAAGGAGGAGGTAATGAAGAAGAATAATATTAAGGTGTTACTACTAGTAGGCTTTAGTATTCTGAAGAAGCTAGAATCCATGTTATATTATACAAATAGAAAAAATGCAATTTACTCCATATTTATTAAATGAAAACGTGAATGTCTATCAAATGTGACACATCCCAGCATTCTTATCCTATGTGATCAATTCCTGTCAAAATTCAGTACAGCTGTGTGATTGTGTTCTCCTTCTTACTTGTTCCATTCAACTTACTGATACTGACAGTATAGTGGGTTTAATTCATCACTAGGACACCAGGACTGTGTCCTTCCTCATTCTAATCCTGTCTTCCTGCAGCCCTTCTATTACAGAAAATTTAAACTTGTGACAGAAGTGAAGACAAAACTTGTCTAAAAAACATGCATAAACAGCCCTGCCTTTTAGTTGATGAAATTGATGAAGTGCATATGGTTGAGAAATTAAATTCTAGCAGTACTCAATGCAGTAAACAACTTTAGAGACTTGTTATACAATTCAGCTTTGCTTTAGTTAATTACTTTTAAAAGCTGTCTATTGTGAATAAGTTAAAGAGCAATGGAGATTATAATTATTATACGACAAAGTGCTATCACACAGTCTTATAGCCTTCTCTCAAGAGTTTAAAAGTTCTCCCATCTACGTGGTATTGCAGTGCCATTATACTGTGCAAACGGGACAGATCTATCCAGAAGTGAGTTGAGTGTTTGGCTGAAGACACCAGCCTCCAGTGGCTGTGCTAAAAATGGTGCCCAACCAGATTTACGAGCTAGTAGTTACGTGGTTCAGGGTAATGTAGAGGTCTGGGGTTTAGGGGAGAAGGGAAAAAAATGCCAAGACATAGCCAACCAAAACCCCCAAAACAAACCAAAAAACCGTGTTTCTATTCAGACTGAGTATGTATAATATGTGTAATATCTTTAAATTCTGTTGTGACAGAAACAGCCTTGTTGTTCAGTCTCCACTTCCCTTGGCAGTGTTTTTGTGGGGTTTTGGTTTGTTGTTTTTTTTTTCTGTTGATTGACAGATTCCTTCTTTTTCTGATGTTCTTATGTATATACATTAACTCATTCTTCTCTTCTATATGCTCATTTCAAACAGGTTATCTGTCACAGGGAAAGCCACAGGCCTCTGTGAGAACAGAGTTGCAGTTCAACAAGTAGCTCATCAAATAGTATGTAGCGGTTGCCTAATTGCAGTAGAAAATGCCAGCTTTAGCTCTGAGTGTAAACAAGCTCTAAGCCTAAATGCAGCAGCTGCAGGAAACTATCATGGTAAAGGAAATGGAAAAATGGCTTGTGTAAGAACTTGATAAAATGGCCACGTTTCAGCTGGAGAATGGCTGATAGTCCTAAGCTGAATCGAACTGTGGCATCGTAGTGGTGTCCACTGTGTCACCCTGTTTGAAATAATGTTTAATGTATTGATGACAAAACAGGTTGTATGAGACACCACTCCTGCTCCAATTTACACTGGGAAGTTTATTGCTTAAACTGCCATTGTCAGAATCATAGTTATCCAACGTCAAATCTCATGTTTTGTGCTGTTACACAAGTTTACTTTGTACTTGTCTTTCTTATCAACTGTACCTTCTAACAATTATTTGAAAAGTGGAAATGCTTATAATGTGACCTTGCTACTGAACTAAGTTCTGGGGAAATGATTTTCCATATTTTTTTGTGCTTCTGATGCCTTGAGAGACCCTAAAAACAGGACTCCAAGCCAAGTTAGTGTGGGATAAGATAAAAAGATTCTTTAATGTTTAGGCTTAGGGCTTTTAGGAATACATGATGATGTGCCCCCTTGAACACCGATTTCTATGGGTTTTAGAATATTGGCTACCCAATCTCCAGTTAACACATCTCTCAGTCCAGCCCCACCTGCCTCTGATCACACTCTGTCAGGGTTTGAGTCTGGGGGACAGTGGGACCCTCTCTTCATAATTTTTGTCTTCCTCAGCACACATAAGGCTCTTGGAGCTTTTCCAGTGTTCTTAGACCCAAGGTTGGTGGCTCATGTTTATGTCTCATGCTGCCTTCTAATATTCTTCATCTTTCTACCTTGAAAAGACATGTAAATAACTAAAAGAATTTTAGACATTGATATGGGATAGGGGTTGAGATATATAAACATTGAACTTAAGCTGCCAGAAATATTGACACACTAAATCTACATTTTACTACAGTTATAAGTACTTCTAAAATCTATAAAAATGAAAAAATCAAAACCCCTTGAGGCATCACTTCTGTGGTTTGCATTATTTTTTTTGCACAAATGGGAGTGGACTGTCACTGATAACTTTGAGTTATGGAATAGAAAATGCGAGTTCCACAAAGGGTTTAAAATCCTAAATTTTGTTTTCTTTTATTCTGACAAGCACATCTGTTTATTTTCTGGTCTTATTTCAGGTGAGTTCCAGTAATAACATAATCACTTCGTCAGTGAGAATAATTACCTAATTGCAACTTAATGTATCGGATTAGATTCAATGTTATGGTATTTATATATAAAAAAAGTTTTGATTGACAGGGATGTATTTGCCTTTTGAGAAGTGTGTAGAACAAATAAGATCTGCAGCACTAGGAGAAGTAATTGAGCTGAGTATCTTAACGTTAAGATAGCTTTATGCCTCTGGTTGTACAGCTGGAATTCTTAGACATCTCATCAAAATATTGCATATAGGCATATGCCAGGCCATATATGGGACACTGAAGTTTTTAAAATAAAAAACTTGCCATTTAGCTCCATAGCTTCTTTGACCATGACCTCCCATATTCAGCTTTTAGAAAACAAAAAATAGCAAAATAGCTTGTACCCCTTTTTAAAGTACCTATTTTATAATTTTGGCACTGCTGCCTGCCCTGTAGCCAGATTCTGGTCTGCAAAGTCTTCTTTTTCGTGGGTTTCTCAGTCAGTGGTTTTTCCATGCTTCACTCTCACTTTGTACTGTGCTTAGTTTTCACTACTTTTTCCAAGGGAATGTAGAAATTTTAGAAGTTCAGAGGTAAAAAAAGTTCTTCTTCCCCAAACAGTGAGAACAAGAGGAAGAAGGATTTGTACTTTTTTAATCAGTTTTTTTCTCCGTGACAAAGAATGTCTGCCATTCCTAATGTAATGAAACTAAAGCTGAGTTATAATGGTAAGTGCTATCTTCAATAAAAAGAGCTATAATACAGTCTTTCTACGTGTCTAAAAGAAAGTAAATTAAGAGTTAGTGTGCATGTGGGAGATAGTGAGGGAAATAAATGTGAATTCTCTTGTTCCTTGGTTTTTATGAATTTCCCATCCCAACTCTGGGCCTTGTAAAATGGGTATGTCTTTATTGACCTGGATTTCCTTTTGAAGTTTTTGATTTTCATCAAGCTGAAGGAAAAGATAATGATAAGGAGGTACTTCTGAGGATTTTCTCAAGTTGTTTTCTTCTTTCAGTGGTCTAGTCTAGTACGCTCTGTAATCTAAACTTTCTCTTTTTAAGGAAGTGAAGCACTTCTGGTGTTGTGAAATGTGACGAGGGAAGTTGTAATGAATAATGAACTGATGTGTTTCAGTGTGCTACCAGGCACAAATGGTATATATCCTTAGAACTGGGAGCAGTCCTCTGTAATGTGGCCAGGAAAGCATCAGGGAATGCAGTGAAAACATGGTATTGTTTGAACATCAATGGACAGTGGAATCTTTTTGTGTAAACATACTGAATAAAGTAGCAGAAATGAAGGTAAATAAAAAGAATTCCATACTGCTATCTACACTAATATGTTGTAACCACTAGTATTGTAAAAAAGAGCATTGGAAGAAAGTAAGTGTACTGCTTCCACACAATGTTCCCCAACAGTGTGCTGCTTGAGGATTTTTTGAGCCAGAGAACAACGTGTATCTGTTTAATTATGAGACTTTTTTTCCTAGTTCATTGTTTAAATGTATGTTATTGTGCAATTTGGAATAGAGCTATACACTTTGATGGTTTACCTGGCAAGCAGGGAAATTTGTCCTTCAAAAAACAATAGCAGTCATTTTCAGAATTTTAAAGAAGTTTTCAGAAGAAAACACTTTTTCAGTATTCTCTAACATGTATTGGTGCCAATAAAATATATGACAGTAGCAAACAATGTAATTTGAGATAATTAGCCAGAAGAACTCCAGAAAACTTTTTTTATTTAGAAAGAGATGAAGAATCTTTGGAAGAGGTTTTTATCACCTTCACCTGAAAACTGGCTTGAGTGATTCCCCTAGTTTATTCCAATAAAGTACAGACAATGAGGCCTTGAAATAAGCTAAAGGAATTAGACTGTAATAGTATAGTAGCTCTCCCTAAAAGGAGTTCCATAATTTTGAGGAGACAAGTTCCTACCTGCAGTAGTGAATGTCTACAGAAATAATTCATGAACTACCCCAGTCACCCAGCAGAGTAGCACAACTTTGCCATTGCTGTGTGATGGTTATCAGCTGAGTAAAACAAATGACCAACGGTAAATGACTACCTGTTCTTTGCTAGGTTGTTTACTATTCTTACCATTTTTTGTTTTTCTTCTCTACTGAATGTGACTTCTATACTATTGAGGGAGAGATTTCTTCTGAAAGCTGAGGTCAAGCAGCAGGAATTATGCAGCACTTCAAGGAAAAGGATTATACTTTCAGGTTTCACAGGACGCTACTTGAGCTAAAAGCTTCTGTCTTTGTGGAGAGTGCTCTAGTGTGCACTGGCTTGAGACTGGAAAACCTGTGAAAGTCAACCTGTGAACAGAGGTTGTGTGCACATAATATAACACCTCATGCCCCTGAAGTTACTCTAATGTACCTTACCATGGCAGACTAAAGTAACTGTAGTTTGATGTTCAGGAACTTGGATATCATTTGAACAAAAGTGAGTATACATTGTGGAAGGGTGAGTACTTAGGATCACTGCATTTATTCACACTATTGAAGGACAGTTGGATGTCTTCACATTGATCAACTGAAGGAGTACCTATTTTTTCAGTACCACAGTTCAGGAGAACCCTCAACGTGTGTATGTTCTACAGTGAGTCACTGATACCACCTTTGATGCACTTCAATTTATGTAGGATTTTTTTAAAGAGACTACTCTTGCCCTGGATTTGTGCATGCACTGTCTTTATAGATACTTGCCTTGCTAGTTAGTGAAGGGGAAGGTGATTGTGTACAGATAATGGGGGGTGTGTATGTGCATTGGCAATTGTCAGAGTTTTCAGGTTGTAGTCTCACTTGTATGCAATAAAACAAGGAATAGCTATAACATGGTTATATTTGAGCTTACCTAATAAGTAAAATTATACTTTAATGAAAAATTTTTAAAGGAGATAACAGATCTCCTTCAAGCCTTATTTTAGCCCAGATCATATCTCTTGTAATGTCCCACAGAAAATGCCTAGTGGCAGTAGTGACTTTTGTAGAAGGTATGACATTGAACTAATCAGACCTTGTATTTGATCCAGCATCAGTCACTCATTCCCTGTGCTTTTCTGTAAAGACCTATTTTTGGGGATAAACTTTTTCCTTCTACTTGCAGAAGTGATAGCCAGGTGTTTCCAAGGGATAATTTCGTGTCAAAGATCACAGTCTTTTTAAGCTTGGGCTAACATCACAGTTGTTTGGGGTGGCTGCAGGATGTTTGAGCTGGACTTGGGTGCTCTATTTGCTCTATGAGTTCTGCCTTAAAGGAACTTAGCAGTGAGCCCACACTTAGAAAGCTCCCAAGAGAGGAGGGAACTAAAAGGAGTGACAACAATGGGAACCCTAGGGTCAGAGGAGCAGGGGCTCTGTTGGTGAGGAAATGTTCCTGAAGGACTGCAGCCCACAGAGAACCCCCATGGGGCAAAAGGAAGGAGCAGAAATGAGAAATTGTTACCCACAGACTGCAGACAGCCCCCACCACCACCCTGCACTGCACCTTGTCTCGCTGAAGGGATTCGCTGTATCCTGGAGCCATAGGAAGTAAGTAGGAATGAAGGTGGGAGTGGATACAAGCCAGCAGGAAGTCTTCTCACTGCTGTTGACCCCATGAGCTGTCTTAATCCTTTTCTTCCCATTTCAAGCTACCCCCTGTAATCCTTCTGAGGGGGGAAAGAGTGAGTATCTGGGTGGATGTTTGGCTGCTAGCAAGGGTCAACCACCCACAGAAACTAGAATTGATTCAGTCTCTGTCCAGTATTCCAGCAAGCAAAGGGCCGAGAATATACAAACATACATTCTGGCCATGTCTGTGTCTGAGGTGTGCCTAAGTGGGTTCATCTGGAAGCCATGCGAGTGTTACGTACCACCATTCTGAGCTGCAAGCAGGGAAAAGTTTCAGGATGCTGAAAAACAAACTTAAAATACAAAGTGTCTACCTAAGATGATGATCGATTGGGCAGGTGGCAGTTTTCTATGGCCGGAAACTTTACCTTCAGCTCCGTCTAAAAAGGTCTGCTACTTGTTTGCTATATGGTTGCAAGAGGTGACATAGCTGGCCAAGCAACTGCCCTGCCTGCAGATGTAATTTGGGTGATTAGCATGGTGTAGATGCACTTCCCTGCTCTGTGCACAGGGCTGAGTTATGTGCAAGGAATCTTTTGGTGTGGGGAATGTTATGGAGAAGAGCAGGAGAAAAATAGTTCCAAACATTTGTTCAGTGTTCTTCGTTTGCCTTACAGAGTAATACTTGCACTTTTTTGAGGGTTTTAAATGTCATTTAGGTGTTGGGGTTTTTTTTCCATAAAATAATACTTCAGATATAGGATTCCAGACTTTTAACTAGTAAAAGAGGAGCATTCTTTGATATCTCCAGTATGTGATTACTTTTGTTAATCAAAACCCCTTTTTTATGTCACAGTTTTATAAGCTTAGCCATTTGCTTTGCAGCAATGTTTGACTTTAGAGCCAACACATCTCTTCTTGGCCCAGGGAGACTATGGCTACAGACTGGAAAAATCCAGGCTAGATATGGTAACAGTTTGGTGTGAAATACTTGCACAGGATTAGCAAGAACTAATGCTTGATTTACATTTTGCAAAGTGTTTGCAGATGCATGTGGTGTGAATAATACGTAATTTGGAGACTACCACTTAAACAGGTAAAATTAAAAAGTTTTGAGCCATCACTCATTTATGTAGTAAGAGTTGTTCCTGTTCTTCTGTGTTGGACTGGGTGTTATAGATAGTCCATCAGATTCTGCTCTGTGTCACTGTTTTGTCCTGGCAAGTTATCCAAATATAGCTACTGCTTTTATGATTACAGGATTTGAGTTATTCAAGACTTTCAAATTAAGTTTAATGTTTTCATGGTCATCTTTGTTTTACAAAACCTGAAAAAAAATTGAAAAAGGGGAAACTTGAAATCATTCAGAAAGGAATAACTCAAACATTTATATATCCTTAAAATTTAGAACTGTCACTAATTAGCACTTTATCATTAATCAGCCTTCTTGGGAGAAAAAAAAAAATCAATGCAACTACTGCCAGGTCAGTGATTTGGCATCATCTTCATGGAAAGAATCTGCTGAAGAATTATTCCATGTTAATTTTTAGGGGATTTTTTTCAAAATTGCATAATTGCTCTTCATCTTTCTGTATTATTTATTTCTTTCCCTTTTTCATCCTCTAAAGTAAGTATCAGTATCAGGTGGAAATTTTCTGGCTTGTTCAAAGACAAAAAACAGCTTTCTAATGTATTTTCAAAACAAATTTATTGCCTCCTGATGATGAAAACAACTGTGGTATAGCTTTTCAGAAGTGCCTTGAATGTTCAGAAATTATGTTATCATAGATATCTAAGATGATCAGTCATGCTGAATTCTTTGAAGTAGGGTATCTGAGAAATGTCAGTGTGTAGTTAAATTATGTATTTGCATGCAATGTGTCTACATTGCATATTTGAAACATAGAAGTAATTCTTGTTAGGGATGGGTCAGACCAAACTGTGTTTTAAATGTTTAGGAATTAGGCCAACCATAGCTGCACCTCAGCGATAGACTTGGGCCACCTGAGATCTTCTAGCACTTGTGGTGTAAGGAGTTTGTGTCCACCTGCCAAAGATGTTTTTATTGTTTATTATTTTTGCGGTTCTATAAGGGACAGGCTTCTCAGGGAAGTGATCGTTGCACCAAACCTGACAGAGTTCAAGAAGCATTTGAATGATACTCTTGGGCACATGGTGTGACTCTTGGGGATAGTCCTGTGCAGGGTTAAGAGTTGGACTTGATGATCCTTGTGAGTACCTCCCAACTTGGCATATTCTATGATTCCATGTTTTAAAGGGGCCTATTGATTCCAAGAAGGGAAAAGAGTAGTGCTCTATCTGTGCTGACTTAGTGTTGACTGAGTGTTAAAAAACCTGACATAACAACAACCAAAAAACCTCAACAAACCAAAATAAAATTTTATAAAACAGACTGAGCCATCTAAAACTATGTTGCAGCATCTGAAGACACCCTGCCATCCTAGGCTTCTCAAAAGGCTTTTTTTGTCACTGTGCTTGGTCTCTGCTGTTGTCACTACTGAGGAGAAGAAATACAGTCTGGATCTGGACTGGTTTCATGTAACTGGAGCATAGATGTGTCTGTCTCATTCCCACAGAGCTACTTCTTGTCTAGTGAACAAATGAAAAGTTTGTACTGCTGCTCTTGCATGTATTTTTAAATACCTTTTAAATTGGAAAGAAATCCTACAAAAACAGACTGCTGCCATCACCACAAATAGTTTCCTATGCAGTGAAATAGTTACAAAGCTGGGTCTTAGTACTTCCCTCCCTGCCCTTCTCAGAAAGAAGGAGAGCAGGCATGAGGAGGTGAGTCCTCTTGAACAGGCACTGCTGAGGCTTAGTCAGGTGTGGCTTTCAAACTCTCTTTATCTTTGCACCTTTCAAAACAGCACAGGCTATGTTTAAAAGGTCTGCAAATTGGCAAACCACCGTTCTGTGATTCTTTTTCTGTTGCTTCTATCACTTTATTATCAGCTTGTATCTTTCCATCCGTCCATCTTTTGTGAAACAGTTCTTAAAGAACTAGTGTCTGCTCATGCTGAATGAGGAAGAGTGTGTAGAGTCTCTTAAAATATCACTGTAGGTGGAGGCATATTCTGAAGTAAGGGCAGAAGATTTACCTGATGCAAAGGAAAAAAATTGTTTCTGGTGGAAAGAACTAACCTCCAGAGTATTTGCCTACTTGTAGCTGCTACAAAATTTGGTGCAGTTTTGTTGGTTGTAGGCTAATTTCAGTGTTCCACACCTGACCCTCTGTAAGGATTTTCAAGAACACTTACTGTTGTAGTTCGAAAAACATTTGATAAAATCTTTCGTGAGACCAATATTGAGCCAGATGCTTTGGTTTTTTTCCCTTTTGTAGGTAGTGATGTTGCAATTATGTCTCCAAGGAGAATGTACACAGTGGATCTTCCTCCAGAGGGTTATGTTGCAGTTACTCCAGATGGTGTTAGTAATGCAGTTTCAGAAGACTCAGACAGTAGTGCTGACTCAACAGGTAAGTTTGTATGGTTGTTAATGTGATAAATTTTTCTCAAGAGGAACTTCTTAGCAACTCTTATCCAGTAGATTCAGACTGCAACAATTAAGTATTTAAACTGTTGCTACCAGCGGGTGTCACTGTTTTGCAACATAAGCAAAATGAGGATGTACATCCCTATGGGTTCATCTCCCTCCTTAACTATTTCAAGACTAAATTCAACATTTGGTTATAGCCATGCAGTGTCATGGGTCTTACTGAAGTTACAGAAAGTTCAACTGAGGACAAAGTCTTTAGCTCCTCCCACTCAAGTGAGACATGTATTATATTCATATTATTCCTGCTTACAGTCATATTATTTTGAAGGATAAATGTTAGATTAAGCTATTTTACTAAGTCTTACTCTTGATGTTCTTAGAAATTGGTAAAGACTTCACAATATTTCAAATTTACCTCTCTCAGAACAGACATTCATCATTGGTGTTGGTGGGAGGAGACACCAATCTTTTAGTGTTGGGAAGCTTTCTGATGAGAAAGTGTGACCAGGTAACCTCAGAACCAGTATTTAATGTTGTCAAAGAATACAAGAGAAGACGTACAGAATATGTAAAGTAGGCTTTAAGTTGGCCTCTGTTAAATACATGGTTTTCTGAATGACATTGGCAGAATAAATTGATTTTGCCTATCTGTAGGGAAATGTCCTAAGCTTAGATAAGACAAATTCATTTAGTTTTTTCAATTGTTTTGTTCCTGTGGATATACGTTTGTCCAAAATCATGTATCACTGTCATTTGCTGCTAGGGGCATCCTACAGCAAAGAAAATACCAAGGTAAGGCAGCTGAAGTAAAACACCTGAGAAGCAGCACTTACTGAACTACTGTGTCTATGTCACCCTGGAGACTGCCTTAAATATAAGGAAACCCTGAGATATATCTGCAGGTATAGAAAGGAAAATGCTGTTTGCCTCTGCAGACAGTACCCACAGGGGTGAATTTTCGGCTTGGGCATCAGGTCTGCACTTTGTTCTGAGCTCCATTCAGAATCTGAATACAAGTAAAGCTATCAAAGTAGCTTGAGACTGAAGCAAAATACAGCATCGACTGGTGGTGCATCAAGAATGTTTTTGCTTGTTGTGAAATGGTTTAAAGACCGTTTTTTGAGTGACAAAGAAGTAGCTTTATCAGAGTAACAACAGTAGATCTTGATATTTTTGGATTGTGAATGGAAAGGTGTTTTAATGTACAGCTTCTAGGCTGTACTTTTCTCTGTTGGATAGGATTCATGTTCAGAATCCAAAAGCTATTTGCAGGCTATCCTTAAATCTGTTTAGATGCACAACTCTCTGTGGACAGTTCACTGAGTTTGTTTCCCGGCATGTCATAGTCAAGCTGCTTATTTTGATCCTGAAGCACTGTTTCTCCCCCTCCATGTCATATAATCTCTGTTTCTTTTTGGTGTTCTTTCCTTTCAAATATTAGAGGGATACTTCCTCTTCTGTATTTTGCCAAGATGACCAAATGAAACCTCATAATACTTTCTAGGTAAATGGGCCTATAACATTCAGTTATATACAGAGACTTAAGGTGCTTTTAAATAAAACACTAGAATGCAAACCTGAACACTGCTGCAGCTGAGATATATCCTTATTAGGGTATTAGGAGGGAACTTTTGTGCCCAGTTTACTCAGCTGCTGTTTAAAATCTATGAATAAATCAGATTATATGTAGTGCATATTAGATGTTGATATATTGCATAGCAGTTAAGCACAACAGAATTTAGGATGGCATTATTTTGTCCCTTCTTAGAGGCATATAAATACTTGCCTGGTTTACAGTGGATAGAATGTTGGCCAGTGGCTTTGCTTGCTCTTTTTTTTTTTTTTTCCTAGATTTAATCTTTTCCTTTAGTATTTCAAAACAAGTGAACTCAACCATGATAGCAGCAAGTGGAGTTCTGATGTTGTGTAGTGACAGTATTGACTTTGGATGGAGAGTTCTTTTAGCTGATCCCAGTTTCAGAGTTCAGGATTGGTTTGTTACTTGACTTTGCAGTTTATCATGGAATCAAGAAAAAATAAGAATGAAGTCAAGGTTTTTAATCAGTAATTCTCCTTGCATGGTAGATTTGACTAAATGTCATTCTTGCCACATACTTGCCTTATTTGTTCATAAAAACCTCCTCTTAGGGAGATTTTTCTTACGTGCTGTTTTCCACTTCCCCTAGGGTTTTACTACCCTTTAATACTAGATCTTTCTTGCTACAGTTTAGACCCTTATTACTTGTTTTGTCTAAATACAAAATGCAGAACTGGAGATCTGTGCTAATCTTGCAAGGTTGAGGGATGTGGTTAACTTTACTCATGTGTATGTCGTTTAAAGTATTTAAGCACATAAATAAAATCTATTGCAGGATGAAGTCTGATTTCAGGCAGTGTTCATAAAATACAAAAGGAAGAGTTTAGGCAATCACACCATGGATTGCTTAGTTTGCTCACTGGATTTAATTGTATATCCCTTATTTAGACCTTTTTTTGAAAGGATACAGGAAAGCTCCAATGAAAACCTTTGACAATGAAGGAAAAAGAGGGAGCATGCATGACTGTACATATGAGTATTCTATAAATATAAAACTATTTTGTTTAGAATTGTCCCAGGTATTTTCAAAGGACCAGCTCCATAAGGCAAAGTTCAGATCTGGAGTTTGCTTTGTTTGAGTCCTGGTAGTATCTATATGATATATTTTGAAGGGCAACAGGTAAACTTCTGCTGTATTTCCTAAAAAATTAAGCATGTTGTATATATGCTGTGTAACAAAAGGTTCCCATGCTATCCTTTTCTAGCCTTTGAGCCCAAAATTAAGGGAAATAAACAACATGGAAGCTCAAACTAAAAGAAATCTGACTCAAAAAATAGTCATTGTTTATCAAATTATTCTCATGAAAGCAATCTGACTCTATTTTAGGATTTCAATTTTTAAGTTGCAACTTAGTTATATATCAGTGTGATTTGCTACATCTTAATAAATTAAGAAAAAGGATCTGAATCTCTCTGAATTAATATACAAGATTGTCAAGAGGGATAGATGTGCCGTGGCTGATATATTATTGTTTTAAATTAATCTGTGGAATAATGAAGTATTCAGTCATTAGAATATGAATTTAGACATCAACTGTCTTTGAGAAATTGTTTAAAAATTAAAGTTAATTAAAATTATAAATTAAAACTATTTCTTGTCAGCTCTAAAATATTTTTAGGTTTGTCCATTACTATTATTCTTTGAACTAGTTCTATTACAGTTGATACTGTCAGTATGAAATTAAAGTTGTCCAGACTAGGTTTTGAACATGAAGGGAAAAAGAAAAAGCAAGTCTGTGTGAATATTTCAGTATGTCTTTCTCCATCTGTCTCTGCATGTTGTTTTTAGCATTTCAAATATTTTTTCAAATGCTTTTAAATCTTTTTCTCTGTTGTGTCAAATTGTGAATAGTTTTGCCCTTAACATTACGCAGTCACCTTGTGATGATGCGTAAATTACTAATGGCTTTAGGATTCAAAAGTTTTATGATACATCTCTGCTTCCCTCTGTGATTCTCTCATACATTTCCCAGAGGTGGGGAAAATAAAGCTGCTCTTTCAGGTTTGTTTTCTTCATGTAAGCAGGTGATTGATGAACCTGTAGTAATGAGAAGAAAAATCTAAGAGTCTGTCTTATCTTTCAAGAAAATAATGAGCATTACATTTATCTAGCATTCTTAGAATAATAAATTAGACCTGGGCATCTAATTATTAAAAACTCCCTTGACTGTTTTGTATAAATTGAGTCACTATGATAGTGTGATCATGTCAGCCTTCTTTTGATTGAGTAACAAGAACTAGACAGTCAGGGGAGGAAATAATGCAGAGAATTTCTTTTGTTTTTCACATAATTTTCGTATTGACCTTGGTACATGCCAGTGCATTGCTAACTGGTTTAGCAATATACTTTTGGCAAGGGCATTGAAATTTGTAATGTTCAAGCTACAGATAAGTTATCATCCATCAAATTCTGGTTGTATATTCAATATTCTCATGGCTTAAAGTTCTTACATCGGAGATCAAAATTAATTTATTTTTATTATCTATTTATGGAGAAGTATTTCTTCAAGAGTAGTCATTTCAAAGATACACCATCATGTTTAAAAGGGTGTTCTGTGTGAAAGGAGAATCCACGAAACTTTAGGTATGTGTTCCTTAACTTTGTAGGAGGCAGTAATTTTGTTTTGGTTTTTACTTTCATGAGATGAAGTAAAATAGTGTAGTTCTTGCTTCTTTTTCAAGACAGGTAAAACAATAAGAAACACTATCTTGCATTAAAGTATGAATGCTAAAAATGTAACTTTATTCCTTCTAAATGATAAACTATTTTATTTTATTTCTTCAGCAGTATGTCCTTTTGGATAATGTAATTGAAGCTATGATAATAGAATGTAACATATAAAATCATTTCATCTCTTCATGAAACAGTCTGCTGGATTATAATTTCTCTCTGAGGTGCTTTAATACTGACTCCTATTTTTATGTAGCATTACAGAGTGGTATTTGGTGTTTGTTAGACTCACAGCAGAGCAAATTTGTAACCCAGAGACTGTAGAAAATAAAAGCTCTGCATGTGGAAGTTCAGGACTATGCAATAGTTGAGGGCACCTGGAAGAGCAGATAAAGAGAACTCAAAGACAAATGTTCTTAGTATCTTTTTTCATTTTTAATTTCATAACCCATTATTTTTGTTCTTGTCAAGTCTCACTCATTTTTCCTTTATAGTTTGGAACCACAAGGTAGTAATCTGTTACTATCCTGTTGTTACTCTCTTGATAACAACCTATCCAGTTTTTGTGAAACCTGTTACTTAGACAGAAGGAGCAAGACCTGGCTGAGCTTTGTTCAACCTCCCAATGTTTATGTTACGAGACAGAGTCCTAGTTAGGAGGAATAATCCAGTTTGGGTGCTTCATTCTCATGCTGGGAAGTCAAGTTAGAGAAATAGAAGCAAACAAGTGATTTTTTTTTTCCTACCTTTTGACAGCTGAAATAATGTAGAAAGTTGTGGTACTTCTGTGGGACACTTCCTCACCTAGTTAAACTTCCTTGTTACCCTCAAGCTCTGCAATTGTATATGATAGAGGCACGAGTTAGTTGTTAATGTCGGTGGCCTTTGGACTTTTGCCTTTTTTGTTTCTGGCAATACTGAAAAGAGTCACTGCTGCTGCAGCAGGAAGTCTAAGCTGAAAGAATGAACTTAGAAATCTTTCTTGCAAGTAAATTAGGTTATGCAATTGAGATTCATACTAGGAAATGATTAGTGTTGTCAGTGAGGAGGAGCAACACTGGGGAGAGATCTCTAGCCAGGCTCATAAAAGCTACTGCATTTCTTGTGTTTGGTTCTGCTGGCAAAAATGTTTGGACTTTCTGAACAGCAAAAGGCAATTGTGTAAAGGCATGATTGGGTAGTTTCTTACCTATCTATAGTGTCTTGATTCACTTAAAGTTTAAGGCAGCCATTTTAGGAAGACTTAATGATGCTTAAGCTTATGTTTGTTGTTAAGTCATGCTAGTGTGAATCGTGCTGACTACTTAAGTTCTCAGCAACTGGTTGGGAATATGATACATTTTAGAACTGATATACTCAGTACACTGAGGGAGCAACATATTTTATGCAGATAAGGCCAGCAGCAAACTGTTTTCACTGGTGGGTAGCACGAGTGAAACTCCAGCATTATGAGTCTTTTTGGAACCTTCAAACCAGAGGAATCATTAGACCATGTAATTTAATGTTCTGTACCTTCTAGAGAGGTCTTACCCCATATTGACTTAGCAGTGTGCATTTTTTAAAAAAAACACAACCAAACAAAAAACCTATTCACATTTCAAAGTTGTCACAAGGCTCCACTACTTTCTGGTGCTAACAGTTGTTAATTAGCCTCATTCTAATCAAAAACAAAAACAAATTGAAAATTGCTTTTTTTCTGCCTTCCTCCATTTAAATTAAGAGCTTTTTTTGAGCAGTATTTTCTTCCCACAAAGAAGCACAGTAGTCAAGTCACCATTAATCTTTTTTGTTTAAACAGATTCATATGTATATCGCTCTATTTACTTCAATCCTCAAGTCACTTTTGTAGCTCTTGTAGGTATCTCCCTTTTCATAGCATCCTTTTAAGAATATAAACTCCAATACTGCATGTAGTATTGTATTTTCAACAAGGCCATGTGTTGATACAGTATTGTGTAGGTAATTCACTTAAGAGTTGGACTTGATGGTCCCTGTGGATTCCTTCCAAATCAGAATATTCTGTGCAGTACAGTCTTTGTGTTTCTATCCACAACTCTGGAGGGTTAGGCGAAGTCTTTTTTTAAATGTCTGTTAATGAATTCCCCTAACTAATTTTGGGTGTTCTGGTTTTAGTTCTCTGACGGTTTGGATGTCACTGTTTAGTATTAAAACCATATATTTGTGTGTGATAAAATTTTGAGTGATAACATTCTGTAGTTTAGCATTGTCCTTGCAGAAATTAATGTATGACTCCCAGTTTGTGAATGGCAGATTTTCTTGAGCTCACAACAGCTTCAGGAATTCTCATGTGTATGTCATCATCAGAAAGCAAGTTGTAGCAACAATGACATCTCTGTTAAAGCTGTTACTATAAGCCTTTTCATAGTGTTGTAGTGTTTATAGATTAATCAATAACTTGGAAGGAGAAATGTCTGGGAGGTTAAGAAACTTTCTTCTCAACAGCCTGTTTCTTCTTCAGCTTGAATGTACGTGACATTTTTGAACCAATTACAGTGAAAGAGACCACAAACAAATAGAGATGTTGGACAGCTGTAGCTGAAGAATCTGTACTTCAGCTGTCTTCTTGAATATCCTCTTAGCAGACCTTGTATTTGTTGATAGATGGAATGACATTCCATAATAGATAATATCACCACAGTCTACTTTCTGAAATTGAATAAGATTATATAAGCATTTTTGTTTTCAGAGTTCAGATAAAGTATTTAATAATTTGTTATCTCTGGCTTAATTTTTCTTAAAAATATAAGTCCAGTAGTGTTTGTACTTTCACCAACACTGTTATCGGTTGACTTGCATCACTGGAATTAAGTTAAAGGTTAAGAAAGACTTAAATCAATTTCTCTAATGCTGCGTTGGAAAATCATTAAATCCTTTTCTATCTGAACAGGAGAAGGTTTCCTTTTTAAAGTGTCACCTTATCTAAGAGTTTTCCAGAATTCTAGTTCTGTGTTTAACTTTCATCATACTTGAATTCAAGGAGTTAAGTGCGTGCTTGAAAGAAGCTGCTGGCTGATGTACTTGTGTTGCAAAAGCTATCTGACCAATGTGATCACTTATTTTTGGAAATCCTTCTATTGTACTACATGTGATACAAATGATAAACATTTGAGGTAGGTGTAGCTTTTCCAGGCAAAGGAAAACACCTCTGGACTACCAGTATCCTGTAGCAGTGTTACAAGCAATTTAAATGATCAGACAAGCAGCCAGCTGGAATGGAGTAATCACCTCTCTTGATTTCACAACAGATAAGTCTGAACCTCCTGAAGCTGAGTGTGAAACTCAGCAAGAAATTCACTGCTGTCCACTGAGGGTTTTAAACACAGGATTGGGCTATCAATTTAAGCTGTAAGTATGAATCACTAGTTTAGGTTTATACACAATGTAGAAACCAGTCATTTCTAACTACCACTGTCTGTAACTATTTATGTCTTCTAAATGCCGACATATCCACAAGCATATGGGACTATTGCATGGTACAGATTCGGAGCTTTTTATGTCACTGAAGTCTTCAGTAATTCTGGTGTGATAGTTTCTAACATTAAGACATTGGTAGACACCCCATCAGAACATATAAACAAACTAACAAACCGTCACAAATCCTCCAAAACCTCTGGAAAATGTCTTTAGGAGGGAAATGACAAAGAATATTTCCAGATATTTGTGTGTGGTGTTAGGAAAATGAATAAATGCTGAAAATGTATTAAGGGGAAAAAAGTACATGCTAATGTTGTTACATTGGCAATACTTTATTTCAGCCATGGCTGCTTGTTAAAGGTTTATTAAAACATCTTTGGTTTATATTTTTGTAACTGTAAATAAATGTGTACAGATACTGTATTAGTTTCTGTATGCTTCTGAAAAAGCCTCAAGTATTTTAATAACAAAAATGAACTTTGGAAATGAACTCTCATTCCTCTCATTTCTATAGTGCAGAAAACAACATAGCATGAATCCCAGTTTATGCCTTTGTGTTTTAACAAAGGAAAGAGGATGCTGGGTTGGAACCCAGAGAGCAGCTGTGTGGTTAAGCAGAGTAAGAGCTTGCCAACAAGTGCATGCTCAATGAGATGTTGACTCTGGCCATTACCTTTGCTTTCTTGGTAGTTCTTGCCCTTCAGTTTTTCTTATTCCTCTATGGTACAATCAGTATCTCAAACTGAATCTCCTCTTGTTACATGTCCATGAGTCTGAAAGTAATTTAATTAAAGTAGCTTCTGCTAGTCAGGTGATAGTATGTGTAGCAGAAGGAGGGGGAAATAAGGCCTTTAGGTCTCATTGGGGTTTTTTTCTTGCTTTTTGCTTTATTTTAAATTATAGTGATGACAGATATTTTTGTTGAGCATCCTCTCTAACAGATGAGCCTCACAGAATGAAGAGGCATTGGCCTTCTATTTTCTCCTCGTTCCTGACTGCTGTCATTTTTCTATTCTTACTCCCAAGTACTGAGTCACTTCTCCCGTCTCAGAGCTTGTTCCCCCTTTCTCCCTTGCAGCTGTGTTGCAGGCTCCCTGTCGTCATAGTGACGGTAAGGAACTGATGGAAAAGGAAAAGAAATAGAGAACAGCATCAACAAGCAAAAAGCCAAGCAAAAAGCCAGCATTGTTATAATTGCTGCCTCGCTTGAGCAGACACCCAGGACTTTGGAAATCTGACACTGCTTGAGTAGTTTCACCTCCTTGTTTCATAATGAAAACATAATCAAGACCTAAGCTTTTGTAGTTAAATCATCATGGAGCAGCAGGGTCAAGTCAGTAGGGAGCTGGATGAGGGAGAAGGGAAGGGTAGAAGACAGCTAGATCTCTGCTCAAGTGCTTTGTTTTTTTGACTCTCACTTCATCACATGTTAAAGCAGGAAATTTAACTGTTTTTTAGATCTTTGGATGTTTCTGATCACTATGATATTTTCATTTTGGCTATGGGTTGTACAGTTGGTTCCATGTAAAATTCTAACCACCATTGCTCTGCTATTGCCTATGAACCTGTTAGTATTGAACCACAGCAACATGTTGCTGTCCTACATGTCAAGATCCAAATATCCACCAACACACAACACACTTTTTGAATATTAAGTGTGAGAATGTGACCTTGGCTCATCCCCTTGCTGTAAGGGCCCATGTTATTTTTTCTTTATAACAAGGTCTGTTTCAATGCAGTAGTTTCAATTTTCACATTCAAAGTAAAGTAGGGAGCAGGGGAAGAGGAAAGCCTTTTGTAAAAATAGAAATTCTACATTCATATTACTCTGCTATTTAAATACTCTTGTCAGTGTAAGACTAGAATGCTTGTTTCTAACATGCATGGACTTAGAATTAGTGTGGCTGAGTGGACAAGGAAAATGAAGATAAGAAAAAGAATGTCTGTGGTATTAACATAGAGGGGTTTTGCTTAAACGGGTTTATGTCAGTATTGTGTATGACATACAGAAAATGTTGGTGTCTCATGTTGAAAGTCAGAATCAGGCCTACGTCATGATTTTATTTTATTGTTATTCTTTTATAGCCACAGTTATAATTTCTGGCAACTTGTAGGCTTGCAGACATACATTGATACAGTTTCCTGTAGGCTATCTCCATTCAGTCTTCACTTGGGAAATTTCATTCCATATCCTTTGTCTTTGATTACTGACCTCTGCAAAGTTTAGAGGTAGGAGTCTTCTAAAGTACTGAATAACCCTCAGTACAACTGTAACCTTTGCCAAGGAAGCTTTGAAAATTCTTCCACCTGCCTCCCATTCCCAGTACTTTTGCTAAATAATTTTATTTATTATTTTCATGCTGTTTTCCTTCCATTTTATCCCTGCAAGTGGAAATTGGCTTCTCATTAGACTTCAAATCACTAACAGGGCATACTCCATCAGAGCCTTCTGTATTGTAGACTGTTGGAGAGAAAGGAAAGCCCTTTCCTTCTCTGTAGACTCAGGATTGCTCAGTATTACAGGATGTGAGTTGCCCATGCTATGCATCAGCCTCACCCTCTTTCTTTCCAGCAATCTGTGGAGGGTGGGAAAAAAATGGATATTGCTATAGCAAAAGACAGAAGTACCAGCATATACAAATGTATTGCCATAATCTAGTCAAAATGCACTCCAGGAGATCTATGTGGGTTCCCAGGATCCCCAGTTGCTTCAAACAGGTTGTTCTGGCTGACCAAAGCTGCAGCATCTCTGTACCGATAGGTTCATTTCCCAGCTGCTTTGGCCATGCACAGCTGCCATGTAGGCAGTAGGGCAAATAGGCATTCCTTCCTGAAAGAGAATAAATCCCTTCCAACAGCTGCACTGCACCTCTGGCTGTGTCCAGCTGACAGTGCTCTATCTCATACACTCCTCTTTTGAAGTGTGAGTGTGCTCAGACTCGGGGCTGCTATAACCAGCACAGCTGTACTGACATGGCAGAGGCTGCTGCTTTACAGTTAGCTGAGCATCTGGCTCTGTAGGGGTACAGGGGGGAGCATGGCCTTCACTGGCTTGTGGGACACTGCCATTATCTGACACTTTCCTTCTTTTCTTGATGCAGATACAATTGTCTTGAACATCTAGTCTTGGTGCAGCTGGTCTAATGACAGGTGAAGTTTTGTGTGAATTCAAGCCTCTTCTGCCTGCATCGATACTTTTCTGTAAGAACTGTGTGACCTTACTTTCTGAAAGCTGTTTATTTCTGTGTGAGTTGATGATATTTGGAAAGAACTTGAACATATCTCACCAAACACACTCTGTCTGCATCTTGCTATGGGGTAGGAGAGAACTCAGAAACAGTTTTATGCAACTTTCAGTCAGCAACAGGACAAGGGGGCACGGGCTTAAGCTCTGACAGGGGAAATTTAAATTGGATATCAGAAAAAAATTCTTTCCAGAGAGAGTAATCGGGCATTGGAATGGCCTGCCCAGAGAGGTGGTGGATTCCCCATC
>JAWWEV010000115.1:96273311-96300955 GCA_035583235.1 Hafferia zeledoni
TGGACTGGAGTTGGACCAAGGGTTGGACTTGATGATCTCGGAGGTCTTTTCCAACCCAATCGATTCTATGATTATTTGATTTTTGCTATATTAGGCTGATGATACCAATTTTCCACTAATCTAATTGAATAAACATGAATTAAAGTTTTCTTTAGTTGTTTTTTTTTATTTAAAAGGTGAATTCCTTAATGTTAGGAACATTGAGAGAACATAAAATAAGTTAATTCACTGATAACTCCAACTTTAAGGTATGTAGAACAGGATGAGAAATGCCATGTGAGCTAAAGTCTTGACTGCTAGAAAACAGATTCTGCCAACTCAAATCTTGTAAGTACATTACTCAGTAGTTGTTGTGGTGGTGGTATTTTTGGAACAGGACTGTGGTGTGAGTGTAACACTGAACTGGATATCAGCACCTTGCACACCTACCCACAAAATTAAATTTATTTTACTGCTTTGATTTTCACTGGCAAATAGCCATTGTGCTGTCACAATGCCAGATATAATATTAGTAAAACATTCATTTTGGTGGCTTGAATAATGGGCTAACTAGATAGAAAAATCTGAAGTATAATGGAACTCTAATGTTGCCACACCTGAAGCAGAGCCTAACTCACATTTAATAAAACAGTTGCATCTTTAATGCATGATGAGCTTAATTTCTTTCCCACTTGTATCTTAAATTCAACTTAGGTACTTTCTTATCTGGATGGTTCAGGTTTGCAGTTTGTTCACAAACCATTCCATTCTGTTTACATTTAGGTATGCACTCAACTCCAGTAGTATATCAGCATTTCTTGAGTGTTTACAAATGGACATACCAGTTGGGACAAATAAATAGCTCTATCTTATTTTTCAATCCTTGTCTTTCTGAAGATGAAAGATAGAAGCTAATATTGTCTACTACATTATGTCTTTTCATATACAGAATGCTTCATTATCCCCATTATCAAACAGTATGTAAGATAAAATTCCAAAAAAATTACAAAGGCATGCAGCATTTAGCTGATAGGAAAATGATTAGCTGTAAAACTTTATGAAAAGTTAATATTAATTAATACAGCAACTGTATCTCTGGTTACTCAGCTAGCTTTCTAGAGAAAGCAGCAAATACAGGGAAGATGTTTTAAGCAGTTCTTAGTGCTCAAGTGTGGCACCCCTATTCTTCATTCAATATACTAAAAAGCCTTAGTTTTTAATACTTAACTGACAAATTTAGATTAGTTTTCCATTAACTTTTAGTCAAGCAGAATTAAGTATACATGTTTATTAAGAGTCATTCCTCAGAGAACCTGACTTTACTGAACACTCAGATCAATGCACTTCGCATTATCACAAGCTGTGTAAAATAGTGACAATTCTGCTGTGGAAACCCAAACATAAACACGTGAGCAAAAATATGCATGTAGTAATGGAACTGATATTGAGACAGTGCTGATAGATGAGCACAGACAGGCCACAACTGCTGCAGGCTGGTCTGCAGGTCTGTAACGCTTCATACCCTGAACTGCTGTGGTACAACACCTTTGTGCATGGACCTGGGGTTTTTTCCACCTCTTCACTGAAGCAGATTAGCAATACTCTGCTAAACTGCTCGTATGGTTAGAAGAGCACGGGATGTGGTGATATCGCAGTAAGTGACAATAACAGAGTCTGGCTAGGATCAAATGTTGTTTGGAGGAGGCTGTTTCTTTTTATGTGATCCCAGAAAAGGGAGTGGCTATTATGGTAACTTCCACATGGCAGTTAAATGCCTTAGCCAAACTGTGGCACTTTCACTGAAAAGAACATAATGTCTATCCTTCTTGTTCTTCTGCCAGAGGAAAGATTGATTCTTTGTTCAGTACTTTATTTCGTATATAGGTTAACACTGTACAGGAGAGAAATATTAATTTGTGCCTGTTACAACTTCTTAAGAAATAGAAATACGTAGCCTTAGGATAAATGGGGAGACTTAAAGGAATAAACCAGTGATACAACTCTTCCACTTTCATCTCAGGATCCACATTTAATCTTGTCTATTTTTGCCAGCTTTTCTCCTGAGAAAAATGCCAGATTTTCTTGGCATTTTCTTTCTCCTTTGTAGCACTTGCCAACAGAAATCTTGCATTTACCTCCATTGCTAACTAACTGCCGTGAGTGGGGCATACAGGTGCCTGGTGAAGTAAGTACAGATAGGCAATTCTGAAATACTGCTCAGCTAAACTTTGGTGCCATAATCTTGCATATGCTTTTGCTGGGTGGAGCCTTTAATGCTCTCTATTATACAGCTTTGGATGGAGATTCAGGGTTTTTTTTCTCTGAAAGGGAAGAATACGTCAAGAAAAAATGAAATATTGTCAAATACAATATGCAGTATTTCCTTATTTCATATGTGTTATTTACATGTGTGTGTTTCTAATTTCAAGCAGGTTGTAGGATAGTTTACTGATTGCATGAAATTTAGATGTATGTTGCAGTAATCTCAGAAATTACTTTTCCCAGGGAAAAAATCTGTTACAGTATTTTGTTTGACATATATCTAGAAATCATAATGGTGTGCAACATCCTCTCATAACTAGAAATGTTTGCATTTGAAAATAACCTTCGCACTTTGTTCAGTGCAAAACCGTACATACTTGCATGGAGAACTTCAGCAGAAGTTTTAGAGGTGGTGTTATCACTTGTACATATGCAGAAAATATCTAAGTAAAAGCACAATGATTAAATTATTTGAATGTGTTTTGTGGTGATTTATAGTGCCTTTCCTTTTCACTCTAACTCTAGCATTTTTCTTCTATTAAATACATTCTTGGATAAACACACCTATTTAAGTGAAATGCCTGTAGCAGTTACGTTACAAGCTGTATAAACTTTCATTGTGTATTATATATCTGTTAGTTCAAATGTATTTACAAGGTTTTTATACTTCTCTTTTTTTATACCTTCTCTTTTAATGGCAGTAATTCTGTACACTTAAACTTGCTTGCAGTGAAATGCTTATTTTTAAAAGCCAAGTAAATGGAAAGCCTTGAATTATTTTGAGCTGTTTGCAACCTGTTCTTTGGTGAACTTTTGCCAACATTTCGTGTCACTGCTTGTTAGTACAATGGAAGTTCTCTCTACCTGCTACAGGATAAGATAATGGCAGAAGGAAGTCTTGTGAGAAGCCCTGTATCTCTTTCTGGGGATGAGTGAATAATAACATTTTATCTGCAGTCCCTCTTAGTGTTGCTCAGCCAGAGAAGTAGCCAACACTACAGAGCCAGGCACCTGCTGTCTCCATCCAGGGGGCCTCCATTCCCAGTCCTACTTTTACAGGGGTCAGTGCTCTGGCCCTTGTCTTCAGAGAACTGAAAGCCATTGCTGAGATTTATTGATTGTGACACTGGCTGCAAGTTTTTTGTGAACTCTTTAGTATTGCAGAATTTACAAAATACCAATTCTTTGAGAAGACAGAAACCTGTACTGTGTGGCCTCTTATCCAGCTTGACAAAAGAGGACTTTTATGAAGGGGTCAGGAGGAGGACTGAACAACCATTGCTTGTGATTTCAAACCCATCATTCCAGTGAAACCTTAAGAATCTTGGTTTTGCTAATGAGATATGCAGGTAGCTTGTAACCTTACTGCAGACTTCTTGGATTTTATTTTTGGTTTAAATAAGTGAATTTTGATTAGTCCTATGCTGCTTTCTCTTTGCTGTTCATAGGTGTATAAGAAAATGACCCGCTTTCTCAACATTTATTTTGCATCTCCTTTGGAAAAACAGAGCTGAGCTGTGTATAAACCCCTGTGTCTTTAGGACCTGTATAAGGCACAGTAAATTGGGTTTCGTGATTTGGTTGTTTTGTTTAAAGAAAAGCACTTTTTTTGTGACACAAACAGGCATCCAGGAGTTGTCTTAAAACATAAGACATTACTTTCCATGGAAGCAATTTTGATGTCTGTACTCCATAGAAGATACTCAGGTTGATACATGTGCAATAACTCTTCATGTTCTTCATGTGTAACATGTGATACAGCCATGAGAGTGATGTAGTATAGTGTAAAAGCAGTTGGATAGTTTGTGCAGATAGGAACAGCAGCAATCACGTAAGATATATATTTATTACAGAAGCACACAGATCTCTTTAACTTCATGATACCTGCTTAGCTAGCCTGCATTGGCTAATCAGCTGTAAAAGTTTGTGTGCTCTTGAGGGAGAAAAGGCCAAGTGAAGCTGTATATTTGACTCCAGCAACACACTTGGATTTGCAATGAGATTTTTTTTCACCAGCCTTGTGTTTGTTAATTAATTAACATTAAGGAAACTGTTACTGCTTAAGCAAATTTAAAAATTCTTCTCAGGCCTATATTCCATCATCTAAATCCAGCATCTTTATGTAGCTGATTTATGATATTGCAGATAATATATAAGCTTGTACCCGGAGCCTATGACAATGCTCCTGTTTGTTCTATACAAGTAAAATGAAGAAACTTTTTTTTTTTACATTTTCTTCTTTAAGTAAAATTATGTGTGATACATGTCATCAGGCTTTGAATATAAAAAGGTAATATTTGGTTAGTGTCAGAAAACTTTCTGTTGTGTAGTAGCTGTCTTGGGGAAAAGTCAGATACGATTTGGCTTCCCTCAGTGTGGGTGGAAGCAATTTCTGCAGCTTAAGCAAGGAAATCTGAATACCCCTTTGACAAAAGTGTTAAATCAGATGAGAGGGACCAGAAGCAAAGCTGGGGGGAGAGGTGGAGGGGGGGGGAGGGGGAGCGTTATCACTTAATTAGTTTCCAGCTTTTGAAAAGGTTCATATTAAGGCATAACAGAAATCCAGTGCAGAGCATATGCTGTATCAGAAAATGTGATTTTGTAACCTTGTCACTACTCTAAAAGAGCAATGTGATCGGCTTAAAACTGAGGATCTTACTCAAGTTGTGTTAAAGGTTTAACAAAGTCCTGAATATCTTGCTATTGGAATGATACTGAGATACTCCAGTTCCAGAAACAGAAAGCAGTAAGTTTTTTCACTCTGCACTGGAAAGAATAATGTTAAATTACATGCATAAAGGGAAGCAACAATTTTGGACTCCATGTCAAATTACTTCCAGATGGAACCAGACTAGGAGAACAGAAGGGAGAGTTTTGAGGGGTTTTTTGTTTGTGTGCACTTGTTAAACTTTAAATTTCTGATCTATAGTCTGATAAAGTAATTGCATCTCTTTGGGAAAAAATTATCAAGTAGATTTTAGTGATGAACTCTTAAAGGTATTGCACAACTACTGGCAGCATAGTAAAAGGGACTTTTATGGACTGGCTGAGAAGACCTTCAGAACTGTAATGGCAGGAGGATGAGGTAACTAGTTCTCTGCAGATACTTCTTTTGCTGTCCCAATTGTGTAAGCTTTTGTGATTATTAATATACTATTTATTATAATAAAATTATTAATGTTACTATATCAATTAGTTATTATTAATTATTGCTAAAGAAAGAGCAAGACAAAGTCCAGAAGGATTGAGGGAAACATGAAATACACTATGCTGTCCAGCTCCATCAGGGTTGAAGCATCAGTCAGTTACACCTGTTTGCTTGTTTCAGAGTGAAGGTGGTCCATTTAAAATTAAGACAGAGAAAAGTTGTTTTTCTTTAAAGCCTTGTCCTCCCTAAGTCCAAAAAGTCTTCAAAGCAAACTGCTTAGTCAATGGCACATGTACAGACAGTATCCAGTACAGCTTGAGGCGCTTGATCTGCCCCCAAACTGTATCCAGGGGCACAGTGATACAACAACCTCGTACATCAGAGCTGCCAATGACTTGTGTTGCAATTTGCCTAAATCTGTTGTCTAGATAGTGGAAGATGTACAAAGAATTAGCTCAGCTGGTTGGAGCATGGGGTCATGGGTTCAATCCCCATATGGGCCATTCACTTAAAAGCTGATCACTTGATGATCCTTGTGGCTCCCTTCCAACTCAGAAGATTCTGTGATACCTATAGTATCATGAAGCCTAGAGAGGAATTTCCTAGACCTGGATTTATTGGTCTTCTCACATATTTCTTACCTGCTGTTAGGTATTTCATTCAGGAAGAGCATACTGCCTAAAAGTCACCATATGTGGTTAAAGTTAGATGCTTGTGGCAAGATAAGCTCTCTTTGGGAGAACTCTTTAATTTCTTCCCCAAAGGAATGTCATTTTACACCAACAAAGGAATTACCTGCCTCCCAGTTGGATTAGTAGTAATATGTATCAGCCAGTTCATGAAAGCATGTGAGAGATCCAGTTAGTAATTAACATCTGAACGCATCAAAGAAGAAAAAAAAATATATCCAAAGCATGTTATGTGTAGTCCATGACTTAAAGCTATTGATGCCTAAAGTTCTGTCACATAGAAAAGAATAATTAAACTAAGTTTGTAGAGGTGCCAGGCAGAGCACCAAGTAAAGATGAAAAGCATTTGGATCACAAGAAATTTGGATTGGGAGGGCAGTGTGTGGTGGAAAAAACTGCATTCTATAAGCAGGTGACAGATCTTAAAATTTGTATGAAATACAAAGTCAAATGTAGACAATGAACACATTTTTCTTTATCATGGGAGCATTATTTCCCAGATCATGTCATATAAACTGAAGAAGAGTAAGAATGTCTCTCTTATTTTCAAGTGATGATACTATGCTTCAATGAGATGCAAGGCAACTCTTATGTTTCAACAACTTAAATGGGAACTGAAAACAATCTGACACTTTACTAAGCTGAACACAGAAGTCATTGTACTCCTGTTGCCATTTTAAGTGCTTTACTTTTGGGAAGCAGCACAAGAAATCCTGGAAGTGATACAGTGATCCATGTTATCCCAGTAATGTTTTACTATACCTAGAAATAGGTGGTCTAACAGTATAAAGATGATGTACAGTTGGATCAATACCCAGGAAAACAGAATATGCATACTACATGATCTTTTGTTGAGAACATCTGACAAAATTATTTCTGTCACTTTTCAAACATTTATTTTTATAACAGGTGGTATCAGCTGGAATTTGAGCGGGTTTTTTTCCTATTTATTATTATGAATAATCGCATGTTTATGTCACATGTCACGTTTCATTCTTTGAAAATTTTTAGCTGCTTAGCAGAGAAGCCAGGATGGAACCCTCAGGAGATGAGGAGATGCTTGCTGAGAAAGAATAACTTTCTAAGAATGTGAAGGACAAACAGGTTGCAGAGGAATGATGGCCAAAGAATAAGCCCTATGTGAAGCAGAGACCAGATGTCTTCTGAGAATAGTGGGACCCCAGGCTTCAGAGGGGCTCTGTCCCGAGAGACCCAGAGAATGCTGTGCAGACTTTTCTGCAACTCTGCAAGAATCTAATGTGCTGAATTGATAGGAAGCTTAAGAAAAAAGGATTGATTTACAATGATGCAGGAAACAAGGTAGAGATATAGTTATGTACTTATTGTTTTGGTTTTCCTCATTTTGAGTTTTCTCCCCCTTCAAAAATTCAGCTGCTCTAGTGTCTGTTTTAATAAAACCTTGCTTTCCTATTAAAGATCTGTTTTGGAGTGTTCAGTATGGAAAAAAGAGTTTGAGCAGCCTGACCTCACAGCTCTGGCCAGGGCAGAGCCCACTGCAGCACATTGTGCAGTCAAGAACAAACCTGCATCACTGGGAAGGCTCTGCAGCACCAGGGTCACTTCTCTTACACACTGACAGATTACCAGCTTACACAACCCTTCAGGAGCTTCCCTGTGGTGCTGCTCATTTTTGCAGCATATCTGCCTGCATGTTTATATGTATGATTAGTTTAACATAGAGCACCTGGTCATTAAGAAATGACTTACTGCTTTCAAACACAATTAATTTAGAATGTGATTAATAAAAGTAAGCTAAATCTTTGCCCTAAAACATCCCTATTCTTACAAAGCTGCTTGGAAACTATGTAATTACATTTAATTCAAATCTAGTTTAAGATCCAAAGATAAGTGGATGAAGGAAATAGTTTAAAACACTTACAAGGTTTGCACTCTTTCAAACTTTACTTTTCCAGATTGTTTTGAAATAGGATTTACTGGAAGAAGTTAATAAATTGAAGTTGTGGCATCTCTTTTGTATATGGAATTCAATATGGTTGTTTGCTTGATGATTTGTAAAAAGTTAAATGTTGTACGATATAGCAAAAGTAGAATTGAGGTGTCATATTTAAATATTTGATAATTGAAATTCATAAAATGGGGCCAAGGGGTTGTTGCTGAGTGCCTTCATATTACTAAGGTAGTGTCTGTGTACTTTTGGATAACTCTTTTGTGCAAAAGATAGTAGTTTTGTTTAGATCTGCTCTTTGATGCTGTGTTATCACCAGGGAAAACTAGTTATCTGTTTTCCAGTAGATAAATGTTTTCCAGTATTTCCTGTTTTCCACTCTGTTGTCCTGTGGTTTAAATAACTTCTTACACTTTGTGCTATTTTAGCTGATATATTTTTTAAATGCTGCACAGGATTTTAATATTGCAATGTTTCTTATAATTTCTGTTGTTATTTGGAGCAGAGGGAGAGCTTTGGTTTCACTGGTTGAAAAGGAGCTCTGTGATAAAAAGGCCTTAAAGAAAACTCTGAACATGTGTTTGTGTCCTGCAAAGTTAAATTAAAGAACAATTTTTTTAAGTGGAAATGTGACATCAAATGTTGAAGAAGTTTCCATTTTTTAATATAAATGTTACAAATCTCCCCCTCCCATTCATGGTGGTACTTCCTGTTCAAATAGAAAGACATAATCTTATTTAGCCAGAGACTAAGATGATTTCTGTATTTAGTAGCAATTAAATCTTTGTGGCTGCTTTAGGATTCTCGAGCATTTCTGATTCAGTAGCTTTCAGAAAAGTTACTGATTGTTGTTGGGTCTCTGTTCTTTCATGTCTGTGAATATGCTCAGCTCCATGATTTTATTTTGTTTTCTTCAGTGAGTCAATATAATAATTCTCAGAGGGTTTGGGAAGCACAGCTGAGCCCATTTAGGAAGTGCTGTGTGATGCCTCTGTATACTGGTGACTGACTGATTGTTTGCACATCACCCCAAAAAAGCCAAAATCAATGAAGACAGTTTGAAATTAAAAAAAATAAAGGAACACTAAAAGGTCAAAATATTTTCTTTTGTTTAAAAATTAAGTCATCGAATGGTACAGAATTTGTATCAGAAATGTTGCTATTTAAGAAAGAGTGGGGGCTTCATCAAGTATAGCCTTTGGTACATATAAAGTGACAGAAGGCCCAAAAAATTAGTGCTAAAATTAATTTATTGGTTGAAATAGTTTCAAGTACCTCCCAGATGCCTTAGCTCAATGTGGGTGTGGACTGAATGTATATCAAAAAACAAAGGAAGTTTAGAGTCTGTTTCATCAAGTATCCAGCTGGGATTGTGAATACTCAGTGCTGAGAGATCAGAGAAGCAGCAGAGAAAGTAACACTGGGATCTGCAGTTTCTCCCTGCTGTCACATCCCAATGTTGTGAAAAGTTTGAGTTTTTAGACACAGTCAATAACCAAGACATTGGTTGGTGGGGCTGTGAGAGGAAATGAGACTCCTGGCTTTGTCCTCCCTAGCATTTGATTCACAAGAGGCACATCTCAACAGCAACCATTGTATTCGACATGCTACTGGAACTACAACAGGAAACAAACAGCAATCCACAACAGGCGTGATCCACTTCTAGAAAAAACATTAGAGAAAAATAAAGATACTTACTAAAAAGAACATTAAAAGGTCAACTAAGAGAAGGAGGTTGTACCAGGTGGAGTGGAAGCTACTTAAGGACACCATATGTGATATTCAAGGCCAGCACCCACCACCTGTCATGAAAGGCTTGACAAAAAGTGAGAGTAAGACAGCAGAGCTAGACAACAGAGTAAAGGAAGTTGTTAGAAAGAAGTAGGTGTTCTTTAAAAAGCTGAATTCACACCCAAATGATGTATTAAACATATTTAAATGTAAAAACATGGTAAGACCTGTGAAGGAATGTTGGAACAAATGGTACAAAGAGCTAAAATTGGCAATAGGTCTTACTTCTGATACACCAGGAGCACTGTGTCTGCCAGTCTTTTGAGCCAGTGATTATAGTGTGGAATTAATATTTAGAGAGGTTTGCTTCAGAGAAGTTAAATAAATTCTTTGCATAGATATTAGCTGTGGAAAAAGCCCTATGGAGAATCCTATGATGCTGCACTTCTTCCTGGGCTTTCTGGAAGGATATGTGAAATTGAAGTGATTTAAGGGTCACGAAACAACATATATTATAAAATAAAATCACCTGTACCAGGTTTTATTCACCTAAACTTTCTTAAAGAATTCAAGGAGAAACATTGCTCACATTACTAGCAGTGGTGCATCACTACTTCTTTTTCAAATGGCCTTGTTATCAGAGACTTTGTGGTTAGATAGTGCAATACTAGTTTTTTTTAAAACAGTTCTTAAATCACCCAGGGGCCAAAAGCCTATAATCCTGGTGTTTGCTTTAGGCAGTTCACCACAAATTATGAGGCAAAATTATATTTGTGGGGGCTTGAAAACCTGTAATCTGCATGGGACAAATCAACATAAGATTTGCAAAGAGGAAGTGTACACATACCCTGGAATCTTTGAAGAGCTAGGAAATACATGGATAAGGATGCTACAGCTGATATGGTTTCCTTGAATTGCCAAGTTTTTGTTAAAGCCCCTCACCAAAGAGAGCACATAGAAGTAACATGAAAGATGGAGCCCCAGAATATGTAAGAACATGGAGAGAATGCAGCAGTTCTCCAAACAGGGAGGTCACAACTGGAGGTTTGTGTTCAATAGATGGTCAGGTAAAAAGAGTGAACAGTGATATCAGAAGAATTCCTGATGGCTACACAGATATCGACTGCAATAAAGGCAAGAGCTGGATGCAGTGTAATCCCAGATTGAGTGACTTGTCATAAATGACAGATGAAACACATCTAAGATAGTTGTCAAGTGATGCACTTAGAAAGAAATAACTAGTCAAAATTCACCTGCAAAACTGTGAGCTCAGAGCTGGCTGTTACCAAGCAGGAGTAAGATTTTACCGTATGATAAATAACTGTGAAAACAACATTCCAGCACTCAGCAGCAATCAAAAAAAGCAAATAAAATTATTGCAATTACTAGGTTAAATAGTTGAAAAGAAAGACCATCATTATATCTCTGTTTAAAGTTCCCCTTTTCTTGAATGCAGTGTATGGCTACTGTTTGATACAGAATATAGCCCTAGGTAGTTGTTTGTTGTGACCAAGTATGGCTCCTCCTACAGCAGAAATTTGGTGTAACTTATGCATAAGAGAAATTCATCTGTGTATATAGTCAGATAAACATTTAGGATTGGGGAGTGATGCAGATAGTGATAAGTGATATCTGCCTTTGCTGATTATTGTCGTTACTGTTAATTGGATTGCTTAAAATCCAAGAGTTAATACTCTGTTGTGCAAACTTAACTAGCATTTGTTAATTTTACATGAATTCTTAATTTGTGAGCACACATAGTATGAATGAACAAATAAAAGACACTATCCTTAATAGATTTCAATCTTTTGCAATTTCGTCCAACATCACAAGTGTTGCAGATTACTAAAAGTTTTGAAGCTGTGAATTGAGGGGGTTTTTTTCTGATTTCAAATGATTTGAAACAATTTCCCGAAAAAAAAGAGTGTAAAAATATTAACATTATCTTGTGCTTCCGAGATCTTTGCAATATTGCTTTTATTTTAACGAACCATTACATTTTATTGCATTCACTAGCCACAGCTTTTTGCTCTTGGTCAAACTGTAGCTGCAGATATCTTAATTGGCACTAAAAATAACGTTCTTTTTTTCTTTACAAGATTCTAAACCAAAATCAAATTCCTAGGCATTGACTGCATGGTATACCATGGAAAATCCATCCAGTATATCAGGGAGAAGAAAAGAGCTTAAACTGGCTGGAAAAATCAGGAGAGGTATATGTCCTGTTTAATCTGAAAAAACAGACAAACAAAAGCCAAAGCAAAAGCACCCCAGCAGAATTACCATGAGCTACATCGAGAAAACCAGCTGTGGGGACTTGGATCTTGAACAGGAGAGCCAGCTGCCATACTTGAGTCGTGATGAACCCATTATACAGATTGCTGAAGTTGAGGGGATATTTTTTTAATATCTTTTTCTTGGTCTGCTTTGTATGTTTTTAACTCACTCCTTGTTATTTATTTTCCTTAAAGTTTGATTTAATAATATTCAAGGACCTGATTTTTAAAAATCCTTAGCACTGTCAGCTTATTCTCCAAGCTAAACTTCATTTTGGCATGTCATGAAACTTGGACTTAGGCTTGCAGAAACCTAAGTGATCCTCCCTTTTTTCACTGTATTGCAGGATGCTGTCCCACAATGTTTCCATCTGCCATTGTCTGAAGGAACCAAAATAGTACAGATAAACTCAAAGAAGCTCATCTTTTCCATCACAGAATTGCCAGCAGTGTGTTCATGCTGATGGTTAGTCTGGACAGGAGGAAGTCAACTGTTAGTTAGCCGATGTTAAGCTTTGTATTTGTTCTCTTTATGTCTCCAGCTGCCCTGATGATGAATACAAGGTAACTTGCTAGTATAACAGAAGTCATTAAATAAAAGTTAGCTTATTGGGAATCTTGATGTCAGTCATTACTTTTTTATTTTCTATTTTTTCTTGAAGATAGAAACTGGATGTGCTGAGTTTTCATTATCAAAATTCAATAAGCTATATCTGTAAACTGAGTCCTCTTATTTCATTTTAAATCTGTTTTTTGACATATTTCTACTTCTTAAAGAATCATGCGGTTTGAACAGACAAAATGTTTTAATCTTCCAGACAAGATAAGATAGGCTGTTAGAAAATGACTTCTACTGCTGGCTTTCATTTTCAGGCTGCTCATTCCAACTTCCATATCACTGTCAGTCAGGCTAGTGTGACTGTGCCACCTGCATGGTAAACTGCACCCAGAAAGTCATCTATGCTAACAGAAAATTTAACTCCCAACAGTTCCTGAGGAACGTGTTCTTATTAAGGCTGAAAGAAATGCCTATGAAATTATGACTGTGACTGGAGAATGTATGTGGGCATTCCGTCAGGAAGACACTTTGCTCAGTCTGAGAGAACACCAAGTGCAAACTTAACAGGTTAGAGTCAATTGCTTCTGGATAATTAGATTATGTGATCAGCTAAGTGACTTGTGGAACAGAGATAGGTCTTTGGAGGGAAAGAGGTGACAGGTCATTACAGAACAGGAGAAGAATCATCAGGTCTTGTGGAATTAGGACAAGCTGTAGGTGCAGTTGTGGCTAAAGTTAGTGTGGTCCAAAGGCTGATACTCCTATCGTTGTTGCTTAAGTACTTACTCAACATACTAAGATTGCTTGCATAGTATATATTCCCTGCATTTGTTATCATTTGTTATAATTATGCAGCTTTGACATAACAAACCCTTTCTGTCAGTGGGAAAAATTGTTCAAACCAAATTTTTATCTATTGACATTTTATCAAGCTTCCCTACTGGTTTGAAATGTAGAGACTCAGTTAAAAGTTGGTTTGTTTGTTTCGGGTTTTTTAATGGAACAGTGAATTTTGTTAATTAGCAAAAGTCATTCTTATGAGCAGGCTCATGTTAAGAAACACCTTCCTCCATGCAATAATTTTTATAAAAGAGACTAATTCTTCTCAGTTGTTGCAAACCTCTAGTGAAAATTCATTGTCTCCATTTCCTTTGTGGTTAATAGAAGGGGAGAGAGAGAGATTAAGTCCTTCAGGTTGCATTTCCATGCCAGCTGGTTTAGGATAGTAATATCTCCTGGATTATCAGAGGGAGCATAGGTCTAAGTATGCATTAAATATTTTCATAGGTCTAAGTGTGCACTGAGTATTTTCAGACAGCTAAAGCTGTGGCAGGCAAATCCCACTAAACATGTCATTTGTGAAAATCATTGTATGGGCTGGGACCTAAACTTTATGCTTTATGTTTCTTGAACAACTCTTACTTGTATTTTAGCACGACTTTTATAATCGGGTAGCCTTGCTGGCTGTATGAACAACCAGTTCTTGAATCCATGTCCTATGCATACCCACACGTGGGAATTCAATAGCAAAGTGTACCATATTAAAACAAGGATTTACTTTCTTCTATTAGCTTGTGAAACTGTTCAGATTAATTGGATGTCACCTTGTTCTTGCAGGAGGAGGCAGAAAGTAAGTCTATTTTGTTACTCTTCCTTTCAAGTCAAATGATACAAACCTTTTTGGAGTTTGTTTCTCTGGTAGCTTCTCTAAGAGTCCTTCTCTTGTCTGCCAAAGTCTTATTATTCTAGGATTATGCTAAGAAACACAGCATTACAAGCTTGAAGAGTACAACAGGATTATATAATAGTTTTGGAATATTTTCCCAGTTATTTTCCATCTCTTTTCTTATGTATGCAAACAAGGTGTTAGCTGTTTTGATCGCTGATACTCACTGAGCAAATGTTTTCATTTTGCTTTCCATACTGATGAACAGGTCTGGCTTTTGTTTTTCCTGAGCTGATAACAGTTCACTCCAGCCCTAGCAGTGAGTTGTTCAAATTAATCCCTTTTGTGTGCATTGCTTTGCATTCATAAGCATCTAATTTCATCTGTTCCTGATGCTGAATCACTAGTACCTCCCACACATGGAACAGGAGATACTAAACAGATACTGAAATACAGGGCAAAGAATGACAAAAACTGCTAAAGTACTTCCACTCTGACTCCTCAAGTGAACTAGGTAGGGTGGTAGAGCCTTGTGTTAGATTTGTTTCCCGCATTGGAGAAAAGTCAGCATAGTTCTGGTTTCATTTCAGTCGGGGTTTTATATTAATATCTACATATGGGAAGACTAGCATTCGTTTTGCCTTTTGACAGCTTCATCATGGTCTTTTCAGACCTTCTGCTGTCCTGAGCTACCTGGGATAGGGAAACTTCTGGATTTGACACAAAACATCAATTATCTTAAGCCCTGACCTGGTTTCTGCACTGTTTTTTTCAAGTGGCTTCAAACCAATTGAGAGTGTTTGGCTGCACAACATGCTGTAGTTTTGCTGAAATTTGGTGATTCTCAGATGCTTAAAGAGCAAGTTAGGCCACTTTGCTGAGAGCATAGATTACAGTAGTGTTATTAACAGTGAGGTCCAGGTTAACAGAGGGCTGGGAAATTTTGCAAAACAATGTATCTGTATTTTCATTGTAATTCACCTGTTATAACACAAATACTCCCATGAAAATCCAGATTAGATCTCAAGATGAAACACTGATATTTCGTTTATAGCATCTTTCAGCATTCATGTCTGCCTTCAGTTCTGATATTTTATTCCTTCAGGATGACACAGATGTTATTTTTCCCACATCCCATATGTCCAAATCACATATAAAGATATTTAGCTCAAATACCATGGGTGTGAAACATTCCACACTGTGGGTCCAGGGTGATGGTTGGCTTGTCTTTAACATGCTGTGGTGTTCAATTACAATACAGCAAATTTATTTTTATGCAGCCTTCTTCATTGAAAGTATGGAAAATTGCTTGCAATGAGTCATCTGACAGCTAAAGAACTACAAGTCTGTAGTGATATTTAAAGAGAAAATGGCTCAGAGCTGACAGAGTTCAAGACAGAAAAAGAAACAGAAATGAAAGAGAGTGCCTCCAACCATGGAGAAAATAGAGGCAAAGGCTGGTTAGGGGGAGGAGTGATAAGAAAGCCAAACAAGCTGAGAATGTCATAGGCAGTTCAGGAGATTATGCATATTATCCTGAAACAAGTGTTGGGCTTCAGGTGTCTCTCCTGTGTTACACCAGTTTTAGCCAAGCGAAGATTCTTTGACCCTAAGGGAATGGTGTAAACCCAGATAAATAAGAGTAGTAGGCTCAGTGCACTGTGGGGAATTTAGAGACATGCAAGTAGAGGTCGAGAGAAGGATAAATGGCTTAACTTTCTAGAGCAAGACATTAGAATGTGGTACTTTGACCTTGGCTGAACACCAGGTGCCCACCAAAGCCACTCTATCACTTCCCTCCTCAGCTGAATAAGGGAAAGAAAATAAAACTAAAGGTTCATGAGCTGACATAAGGACAGGGAGAGATCACTCACCAGTTACCATCACTCACCTGGGTAAAACAGGCATTACTTGGGGAAATAGTTGAATTTATTACCAATCAAAATCAGAACAGGTTAATAAGAAGTAGAATTTAATCTTAAAAGCACCTTTGCCACCACCCCTCCCATCTTCCCAGGCTTGACTTTATTCCCAATTCTCTACCTCCTCTACCGCAGCACTGCAGGGAGATGGGAAATGGGGTTACAGCCAGTTCATCACATGTTTCTGCTGCTGCTTCCTCCTCAGGGAGAGGAGTCCTTTCCCTGCTCCAACATGGGGTCTCTCCCATGGGAGACAGTCCTCCATGAACTTCTCTGTGGTGAGTCCTTCCCATGGGCTGCGGTTCTTCATTAACTGCTCCAGCATGGGTCCCTTCAGGACCCCTCCAGCATGAGTGCAGCACTTGTGGAACTGGCTGCTCCCGTGTGGGTCCTCCACAGGCTCACAAGTCCTGCCAGCAAACCTGCCCTCAGTGTGAGCTCCTCTCTCCATGGGGCCACAGGTCCTGCTAGGTGCCTGCTTCTCCAGTGTGGGCTCCCTGCAGGTCACAGCCTCTCTTGTGCTTCTGCTTGCTCATTTGTGGGGTTCTCCACAGGCTTCAGGTGGATCTCTGTTTCACTATGGATCTCCATGGGCTGCAGGGGAATCTGCTCCGGTGCCTGGAGCACCTCCTCCCCCTCCTTCTTCACTTGACTTTGGTGTCTGCAGACTTGTTTCTCTTAACATATTCTCATTCCTCTCTGCTCTGGCTGCAATTACTTCTGCACAATAATTTTTTTCCCCTTCTCTACTGTTATCCCAGAGGCATTATTCCCATCACTGATGGGCTCAGCCTTGGCCAGCCAGCAGCCGGTCCCTCTTGGAGCCAGCTGACATTGGTTCTGTCGGACATAGGGGAAGCTTCTTTTCACAGAAGTCACTGCTGTAACCCCCACTGTGACCAAAATCCTGCCGTGCAAACTCAATACATAGAATAACACTGGCATTCTGCACTCCATGTTGTTTAACACGTGCGGATTTCGTTAGACCACGAAGGAGAGAATTTCAGTTAGACAGGAATTATTATAGACATGAATATGGACTTCAGCAGCAGTGCACTCAAAGGGAAAATGGGTTCTGCCAGTCTTCTTGGCTAGTGCTAGAAGGGTTAACACTCAGAACTGAGCGTGTGGGAGAAGGAGTCGGTTCAAGTAAGAGATGACTTTAAAACTGAGGCTCTGTGTACAGAGATAAGATCTGAGTAAAGAAGCACAAAAGCTGTCTTGGAGAGCAAGAAAGACTTATTTCTCATGACATTTGAGGTTTTTGATGAATTGGCTAGTAAGGAAATTATAACATAGCAAAGGAACAACAGAACCAAGGCAGGCTGTTTAAGAGATTGGAGACAATTTGCCAAAGTCACTGTTGCCTTGCGCACACTTTTCCTGTAAAGTTGATGTCCAAAACTGAGCTAACAGTAAGATATTCCAAAGGAGGAGGATGTTTAAGGAGAAGTAGATGAGTCAGAAGCAGATGCCTGGTGTTTTTAAAGTACAGCACTGTCATGAATGAGTATCATCAATGTAAACAGTATCAACTTTCATTGTACATTGTGTGCATTTTCCATGTGTTCTTGGTCAAGTCTGTGAACTGGTGGTGTGAGACTTCTTGGGGAGCTCTCTCGTGCTGAGTCTCCCAACCTGCACATGCTGGTTTTTGTCCTGGGGATTCTTTTGACCTCACTCTGTATAGAACTATATTATCTACCTTAAGAAAGTAAATGTAATATAAAGCATGTAGCAGGAATGAGAGTACAGTCTTTATTGAAAGCTGAAGGGAAAAGAGCTTATCTTCCTCCTCAATCCATTCAGAAAAGTTGGCTTTGACATTGCAGTGCTGAAAGACATTCTAATCATAAAAGTAAGGTTAGAGCCACTCAGGTATCTCAGAATTTGAAGGGTGTAATATTTCATTGTTCGCAGGTCTAAAACGCTTATTACAGATCTTCTTATTTACAGCTCTCATGTCTCTTTTGAATCCACAGAAGAGGAATATCAAGGGCAAACCAAGAGAAAGCGCGTTCGAAGGAAGAAACAAAAGAGCAATTTGCAAATCTCTAATAATTTACATGGAGAACAAACAGATTCTGGAATGCAAGAGACTGTTGTTCAAGATAATTTACAGCTGCAGCAGAGAGACAGTCTCAAAATAAGCAAAAACAAAAAGAGGAAAATGAAAAAGAAGCGGCAGAAAGAAAAAAAGAGAGCAGCTGGCTTGGTAACAAAAACGACCAGTGTGGATTTTACATATCAGCCTGACAAAAACAACAGAGAAGCAGCAGAGGGCTTGAAAGACATAGATGAAAAGGCAGATAGCATTCTGGACTTCCTGCAGGCAACACAGCAAATTTATTTTACTGACAGTATGTACCACTCTTTCTCCTCTCTTTTTGTGAGTATTATGGCACAGGAGAAAATGGATGCACGTTTATTACTGCTGTAAAGTGGGACAAATCTACTAGACAGTTGTCCCTCTTGAGCTCAGTAAGACATGCGAGTGCTTAGTATTTGTCCCACTTTCTGGTGTGTACATGAATATGTAAGAATCCACATCAGTAGAGAAAACCTGCAGTTCTTTGTTTCTGTCTTTGAAAGTATATGTGATATTTCTTGCTCTTTTTGTAAACATACCCATCCACTTGCAGCAAGTGGTTAAAATGGGCCAAATTCTTCTTTCCTCTGCAAGCAAACATCCAGAAGGATTAATTCCTTTCAGAGAACTTCAAATGAGAGCAATTGCTATCCTAAACTACTTTCATGCTTCGCATCTCTGAACCATCCTACTTTTCAGAACGTTCTGCTTCCCAGGAGGAGATTTATTTGTATTATATAAGGAAATCTAGACAGACAGCATGCAAGAGGAAAGGGGAAGGTACTGTTGGCACTGGGAATGTGTATTGGCATAAAACACTTTTAAAAAAGATGAATGGGAGCTGATGCTCTATGCAGGCTCATAGTACTTTTAAAAGGATGTTATCCCTAATGGCCTATCAAATGTTTATCTGGTCACTGAGAAGCTGAATGGAGAATATTAAGCAGCTCACTTCTCTGTATGAGTCCATCTTAAGTAAGAGTTGCTGGCTCCTAGTCCTGTAAAATTCATCCTTAGACTACAAAATTACTTTAAACACCCTGTTAAGATAATGCTAAGGATTTCATGTTAATTTTTTTTCAAGATTTATATATAGAATTTTCTTTGCTTACCGTTAATTTTTTCTGCTGCCTCAGGTTTTCATAATAAGCCTAGCATTGAAAACCTATTCTGTTTTTTGGTTAATATATTTCCATCACCAAAAGTAAGAATTTTACTACTTCACTGCATGGCTAAGTAAATGTAAGCTAAGCTACATACGTTTCCTGTAGTGGAACTCCAGAGTAACTGAGCAAGATTGCAAACTCTTCAAGTTCTGCTGTTAATACATGACCCAGAACAGAAACCTGATCTATTGTCCACAGCTGTGTTGCATCTTGAGTTTTAAGAAAGAGTGTTGTTGAGCTTTCAGCTTTCCTGGAAGTCCAGATCAGGGTTTGACAGTTTTCGACAAACTGACTGGCCCTGGTTTAAAAGCAGCAGACTGACGTGTTGAGCGAGTGAGGACCTTGGAATCCACAGAGAGGAATTCCTAGGTAAAAGGAAGTTCATCTGCAGATAAGATGTGACATGCGTAAATCAGAGGGAGACTAACCTTCTTGTTAGGCAAATCCCAGTTCAGGTTTGACATTATCCTATTTGCCTTTCCTAGTTTAATGACTTTAACGCTCCCTGTTTCTTTTAGATAAAATTGGAAGCCATTACTGTTGGCAGCATTGTCAAATGGTCACATTGGATTATACTTCTAGTACATAGGTTAAAAAGCCAAATCAGGAAAATTCTGTTCTTCTCAGTTGGCTTGCTGGTAAAAACCAGCAGAATTAAAGGGAGTCTGGTTAAAGGGACAGACTACACATTGTTACTAGAATAGAAGAATTTATGCTTTAGTAGTGTTTAAACAGTGTATGCCCTTCTCTGCTGTCTTCATGTTGTTACACCTGCATTTTAAATAAAAAACATAAAGGTGCAATAACAAGATAATTGGTTGCCTCTAGAAGAGTTTTGCAGTAGTTCCACAGAGCTTCCCTGTCCCCAGATGTGTTGCATTTTTGTAATACATAGTGTGTTGGAAGCAAAAACAGTGCTTTGGCCTCAGTACAGTTTCTTCATCGCACTTTCTTCCTCTGCTAATTTTGAAAATTTTAGATTCCTCTTCCATTGTGAATCCTGTTGTCCTGTTTACTTACTGAATTTTGTAGTTTTCCCTTCTTACCATTGTTTTAATATTTAACAAAAAGTGGGAGGAGCAAGCTGCTCTTTAGTACCTGATACTTGATTGTCAGTTGTACTAAAAGAAAGATGCTGTCTTTGAAAAGAAAGTATAATTAAGAATTTTTGTCTCTGTGCTCACTGAATATTTTTAACATAGTTTTCCAACTGTTTTTCCAGAGAAATCAGAATGCACAGATGCTGCTGTAAATTCAGCAACTGCCCAAGAGCTCTTACAATATCTCGAATCTCGCACCATCTCTTCCTCAGATGTGACTCATCTACATCGGTTGAAATCCCTTGTATTGCTACAGGATATTGAGAGATTGAAGGATGCTTTGAAACAATTCCAAGAACAATCCATGATGCTTCCTGGTAGGTACCATTAGGTACCATTCACTCATGTTCATTCACTGATTTTTTTGTGTGGATTTAAATTCACATCACTTTTTAAAATTATTATTATGAAGTTGTAAATAATTATATAGTGGTAAATATATGCTTATATAAGATTTTAAAGTATAATTCTTTCAAAAATACAGTAATTTCCCCATTTCCCATTTGGTTGCAATCAATACAGAATCTTTTCTCACTTCGCAGCAACTGTAGAATACAAGATGATTCAGGGTTTTGAACCAATATTTTTTTAAATCTGAAGAGTTTTAAGATTTAATCCTATTTAAAGCATATTTTCCCTTAATAGACTTTTTAAATCATGGGAATTAACTTGTTTATGTAGGAGATTTCACTCATCCAGTTAAGGATTAATTTTACATGCATAAGAATCAATAAACCCCAGTATTTTATTTCTTCCTGGTCACCTACGTGCCCTCTTTAACACAGGTTTTGCAAGCCAGATTTTGATTTCCACCTTTGTGGTTTTTTAAATATAAACATCTGGTTAAAGTTCGTAAAAAATACTGTTGATGATGTAAAAATGTGAAGTCACTCTTTATAACAAATTATATTCTAAATTCATTCATAAAAAGGAAAATTACTCTGTTACTAAATCTTTTCATCCCTGAGGCACAAGGCTGATTTCCATGCATGCTCCTTCTGTTCTCTATTATAACCTCTGAAATTTTAGTAGAATCTCTTCCTGTACAGTTAATAGTTCCTCAAGTGAATGTGGGATCAGCATGCAGTCCATAAAAGGTGTAATGATTCATTTTCCATGTAGTCTTCATTTAAAAAGTCATTATTACTTGTCATTAGAAATTGTGTTGCAGCATCAGATAAATCTACAAAATGTGCTGAATTTTCTTGCCTCCCAAAGAATTTAATCAGAATTGAGAGCACTTGGCTGTGGAATGAAAGAATCTCAACCATTTTAGGTTGTGCTACAGGTCTTCTGAAGAGTAACAACTGAGATGGTAATAGTGTGGTAACAGTGTAAATAAGGTGATTCCTATCAGAGCCTTAGCACAGCATTCGGAAATGAGACAATTGCATGTAACATCATTAAATAATTTACATCATGATTGTGGCTCAAGATCCTCATCAAGATTGGAGCCTTCTGAATGCTGTGTATTGTGGAAGCACAGAAGAGAGTTCCAGCGTGTAGAATTCAGAGCTGATACATTTTGAAAAGGACACTCCTAGAAAAGTACATATGTATTCTTTTAAGGATAGATCTGGAGTATGACAACCCTTAAGATTCTGATGGATGTGAAGCATCTGCAAGTACACGGGACAAAATCCTTCTGTTCATTTCAAGCCTACATTCTACAATCTTTATTACAATTACAGTGTCATTGGATGTAATACATACGTGCAAACCAAGCAGAACTCAACAGGAATAGTGGTCATAGTATTGGCCCTCTATTGAAGGGCCTAATTCAGCTTCTGTCAATTAAATCAAAATGGAACTGTTGAAATGAGCACATTCAGGATATTCTTTACAAGCCTTATCCAAATTCTCTGCAGAACAGTTGGAATACTGTTGGGGTTTATAGCCCTGAGGCAAGTTCTCTCTTGACTTTTATATAGCAGAAATGCCCAGCTAAAGAGAGAATACAAAAGCAAATTTAAAACCATAATTTTCTGATGCATGTATTTTTCACTTGAAAAAGCAAAAGACAATTTTCTGAGTGACTTTTAAAAACCATTAATGTTTCTGCTGGTACAGCCTGGAATTGTTTCCTCTTCCAGTTGATTTTTTTCCCAAGTAACTGTAGTCACTCCAGGCTCAATTATTTTAATCTTATTCCAAGTTCACAGACATGTAACTGTAGTAGTTGATTTGATATTCATGATATACAACAACGTAAGAAAGAGGAAAATACATTGGTATAAATTATTAAAGGATAATTAAACACCTGCTAGCTATTAATTTGCCTCAGCAGAGTTTAGCAATACATTGTATTTGTTATTCAGGAATTTCAGTAAATGAAAATATCATGCTCTGAAATTTTAGTTTAAATTAGGCCTTAAACTATACTTTTTTTTTCTCCTTTTGGCTCAAAAACAGATGTTCTTGTCTAGCATGAGTTTTTATTTTAGATTTCATTCCCAATGAACAGGTGATAAAAGCTAAGAGTTACTACAAAAACCTGTTATCTCAGCAAATTCAAGTTCTTATTATAGAAGTACAAGTTAGGGCTGTTTATGAAGATAAAAATGTACCTTATATCATAGTAATCTTTTTTTTTTTACAAGTTTGTCTGATTATCTTGCCTTTTTTCTCTTTATTTTTACTGGTATGTGATGTACTAGAAGAGAAGGTCATTTCATATTAGCTTGATTAAAAAAAAAGTTAATTTTAGGGAGGTGTATTATTTTGGCAAAATAAACATTTTATTTGCTATGGTTCAAGAAGCAATATGTTAACCCCTTTTGCTTTAGTTCCGATTCTACTTAAGATGCCAGCATCAAAGGAGTCATGTTCAGTTTTATTTTGAATTCCAGGAAGGGAAGAGTAAGAAAAACATGAAAAGTGGTCCATCTCTTTCATATAAGTGCACCTTCTCCATTAGTAAAATTTACAAATTACACATACCATTATATGTCTTTTATTTCCTCACATATATATATGTTATGGTTTCATCTAACCTTCCACTGGGGTTACCAAGTCCCACTTGGCAAGTGGATGCCTACTGATGATAAATGTGCTTTTCTTAGTAACTTTTTACAGACCCTTTAGGATAAAGCCATGGGGCTGCTCAAGGTCTGCAGATTACAAATTGCAAACCACTGGCTGAATACCATATTTTGGTATTTGCTGCACATCTCTTGGCATGTTATTCAGATTGGGAGTCTTGTTGCAACCAAAGAAAAAAGAAACAAATAAGTTTCTGGTTTATCTTAAGCTTTATATCCCAATATTTACATTCATATTAAAGAAATTACTAAGGAGATTGAAACAGAAAAATTATTAACATTAGATATCTTTAACCCTTCACTTAAATGAGAAAACACATTTAAATAAGAAAATCTCTATGGTTGAGATTCTTGTTCTTCTGTCCAGTTGTCATCCTCCATCAACTTACCTTGTAATTTGTACTTCAAGTTACTCTATCAAAGTTGATGTATTTCAGTGATCATACAAAGCTGAGGTTGTTTGCCAGTGTTTGTGTGAATATAATTATTTAAAGTGTCATTGTTCTCATACTGTAAAAAAACCCAAAATGTACTATTACTATTTCCATTCATTTGTTAATCTTTAACAAAAGGTACTTGCTTCTGCCTAAAATCTTCTATGAGTGCCAGGAAGAGAATGTTTAGAAGTCACATAGATGTGGATTTGTCATGATGGGGGCTTTGCTGATATCTGTCAGAAGGTCAGTGGCTCTTTGCAAAAGCAAGCCAGAGCCCTTCATGATCCTGCACAGTGCAGTGGGCAAAGGGAAGAGCTGTGACTAGAAGTAATTGCTCCCTTTTCTGGTTGGAAACTGTAGCTGTTGAAATGAGATCGACTTAATTCCTATTTCACATCAATTATTAAAGCCAGGTGATCGCCTAATTAAAAAAAAAGTCATTATCTCCTAATTTATGAACTCATTTATGAACTTCTACTCATCAACTTCATTCCATTATCTATTAACATTCTTGCTTTGTTGGTTAGTTTCAGATCTCAAACATACTTTTCACTGGTTGCCTGGGAAATTATCACTTATGGCAGAGCTTGAAGCTTCTTTAACTGCCTTTTTTTGAGACTTGTCCATTATATATGTCTTCATTGCAGGGGGGGTGCATTTTGCAGACCAGAAGTAATACAGTTACTGTGTGCCTACAGTGCACAAAGGCTGGATACACAGAGGCCTTAAAATTATTAAGGTTACACTTCTTTTTATGGAGTAACGTTCAAAGAAAAGGAAAAGAAATTTGAAAAACACATTAGCATAACATTAGAGTATCATTTTTAAATGTGCTTATTATGTGATAAGTACTGTGGAAGGTTCTATCATTAAAAATCAATAAAGTCATGTAGGTTATCTCTGAATTAAGACAGGCATCATAGCATTTTGAGGCGCTGTTGTAGTTACCTGTGCAGGATAACTCATTCTCAGCTGGGATTTATAGGTGCTACTGCAAGTTCAGTAGTGATGTGTGAAAGTTCTCTCCAGACAGAAAGAAGTGGAGTTGCCCTCTTCTATCCTTGCCCATATGATCATGGCATTTCCATCTCCTTTTTTTCTGAATTATTGAATCACAGCAAATAGGACATTTCAAAATATAGAAAGAAAATTTCTCATACAAATAACTGACCTAAAATAAAAGGCACATGCTTATATAGAAATTCATACATATCAGTCCTCAAGCCCCAGTGTCTGCATTGGGTTTACCAAAATGGTAACACTGAATGGAAACCATTGCTTGCATAAGTCTTTCATGTTCAGAAATGTCATGGAGATACTTCAGGAGGAATTTTTTTCTTTTTTTTCAGATCATACTAAGGTAGCCACGTCTCTGTTTCACTACTGGATTACAGATATCCTTCCTGTGAAGAACAGGAAATAAAGCCTTGACTGCGTCCATATGCACAGGTGTTTAAAATTTAATATATGAATTCATAACCAGGTAGCAATTGTTCAGGAAGAGCAGTGTCAATGCACATTCTACACCTTCAGGTAAATGATTTTTTTTTCTGTGTTACAAACTCCAGAAGACAATAAACAAGTTAAAACTACATGTGACTTGTGTTTAGTTCATCAGGAATATCCATATGCTCTGTGGCCTGAGTCTTCAGCTGGATTAGCATTTACATTTCACTTGAGGATAAGGGACTTAACTGGAATGATGAAGTTTGTATCAGGTATATCTGCTTACCTGGAAAACAGAACTATATTTCTATATTTAAACCTAAGCAACAATACCTCTGAGGAATGTATTTTTGCTGAATAAACTGCTAAATTGTGGAAATAGGTATATGTCTACATGTGGGTCATGGAAGTACTGTTTGGATTTATGCAGAATTGGATGTCATTTTCAGAAGTATTCCATGGCTCAGCCTGTTACAATCTGATGGGTTTGACTGACTGCAGAGTTACAGGTCTGGGTTCTCTCACTGATTACTGTGTAATCTGTCTACTGCTGTGTAGTCTTTCTGCAATTGAATTTATCCATGTGTAGATCCATGGTTGTAAAATGTTTTGGAATCATGAATTAAAAAATGCTTTGTAAGTAAGAGGCCCTTTTTTCAACTGAGTCATTTATCTGATAGATAATACAGAGCAAACCATGTCTTATATCTTGGTGTGTTAGCATCCTCATCAGTCAAATAGGGGCAACATATTTATTTCCTCCCAACATGGAGATGTACTACTGATGAAACTATATAAACATTGCATGGTTTTTTGCTTTGTTGTTTTTCTTTTTTAATATTGCTTGATACAACCTGTTGCAAGTCATTGATTTAGTGATGCTCAAAAATTTGTAATAAAAATACAACTATACCTCCTTCTCATTAATTGAAGAAGTTAAAAGGGGTTTAGTAACACACCAAAGCATTTCAGGTGCAGAAAAACTGGTCTTATTGCTATGGCAGTGATGTGAAGCTTTGAAGAACTTAAGTTTGGTCTTTATGTGCTAGAAAAAATGTATAAACCAGACTTTACAGAGGGGTATTCTCTGCGTTAATGCTCCTGACTTACTGACACATAGGCATGAACTGTACCTGTGACTTCTCAGTGAGATCCTGTGTGCCTCAGTCCCGTTTGGAGAAAAGAAAATATACTTGAATGTGAAGCACTTTGATACTCTTTTAACAGACCCATGGGAAATTAATAACTTCATCCTCAGATTAAGGTTTGAATGTCACACAGTAAATGAGGCCTAGGAACTGCAAAACAAGATACACAGTAACTCATTAGGTAAACATCATTTGTCCTAAACACTGAATATGAAAAAAATAAATGAAATCATGTAATTAAAGATAGAACTTCGAAACAAAAGTACAAACCAAGTCAAATAAGGACCACAAAAACCACTGTAGCGCCTCCCTTTCCTGATACTTGAGTGATGCTGCTGAGGGATGTTATAAGGCTGTTCCCTTGGGTGCACCTGGCAATTCCTCCTTCTTGTTGTCTGGATCCCAGGCTGGTGCACCTGGAGATCTGCACATCTCTCCCTTACATGCCAGTGTAGGTGAGTGCAGTTTTCACATTTCTCACATGAAAAGGAGGGGCAGGAATGCAAAGACTTCTTGTTTCATCTGTATTAATATAAAGTTATTAACTGTAAGCGCCCTCAGAACAATCAAAGCTTTATGAACCCAACCCTGCCTGCCTGACACTGGGCAGCACACGGGCTGGAAGAATTTTCAACCTCTGCTGTGAGGACCACACTTAATAGCAACAAAAGGACTTTCTCTACAGAGCTCCCAAAATAACTTTTATTAATACAGGTGTGTGGCAGTTATTGTGGGTTTTGCATTGCCGGTGATAACATTTACCTGCATGATTGTATTTAAACTGATGACCAAAAACCCCAAAAGAAACCAGCACAAAACACGTTCTACATAGACAAAGCACACCAAACTTAAGTTTCAATCCAGCAGTGTACCCCCCACAACAGACTTTACTAACAACAGAAAACTACTAACCAGAAATATAACAATCTAAAACACAAATCTAGAACAAATCAGTAACACAGAGCAACAAAATGACCTGCACACACACCTTCTCTGTAACACAAAGCAAAAAGAAAGAATAGAGCTGTTTCCCATTAACACACGTTAAAAAGGAACTA
>JAWWEV010000115.1:96307650-96347520 GCA_035583235.1 Hafferia zeledoni
AACATGTATTTATTGTATTACATGCTCTTTTTGTTTTGATCAGAAAGTCATATGGCACTATGTGTAATGGTTGTCAAGTATTTCTTTAGTTTTCTACAAGAACAAGCTTTAATATTTTTTAGATAAGGGTAAGAGTCCAAACTAAAGACATGGACAAAAAACTGTAAAATTGTGTTTTAAAGTATCTTTAAGGGGAAGCCAAACAATTGAAAAGCAATCAAATAGCGTCTCAAATTTGTCTTACATGTTTTCAATTTGTTGTTTTGTGAGGAATTAGTTAAGAATGATTACTGTGTAATATTCTTTATTTTTAAACACCAAAGAAAAATTCCTAATTTTTTCTTTCCTGCAAGAATTAGTTATGAATGTGTCTAGTGTGTTAATTATCTGTTGTGCTGCATTTCTTCTGGCTGGTAATTGAGAAGGATCCCTGCAATAAGTTCATTAACTACTGATGAAAAACGCTGGGTTTGAGATGTAGAAATTTCCTTATTAACTTGCATTCCCAGTTTTATAATGGAATATGTAAATGTCTGTTTTTTTCCAGAAGCAGTTCTCTGGGCAGATTCCTAGGCCACAGCACAGGCATGTTGACTGTCACTATCAGCATTCGCTACCTAAATCCTAAGCTCAGTGTAAGGGTTCATCAGAGATAATGATTGAACTGTGGCTGTATAAAGCCCTTGCAGACAAACAGCGTAGAGCCATCAGCTCCCAGATTCAGGCTCACTGCTAATACAGAACATGTCTTGCAGGATTCCTAATGGTTCCATAACTCTCCCAGACACTGGAATACTTATGGAAAACAAAGCAGCATTTCTGTCACACTGCCCTGGCATTTTCCTTTCTTTCAGTCTGATTTCCTTAAGCATAAGCAAGAAACATCAAAGTTCAGTATCATGCCAAAAGCAATTCAGCTGTCCTCGTGAAGGTACCTGAGGCACAAAGACTTTGCTGACGGTTTTGTTTCTAAAAGTCCCATTCCTATTTACTTGTAAGGCCTTGCAGAGTGAAAAGTGGTCTCAAACTACCCTGCAGGTGCTGTAGGGTGAGATTTTGAAACAAGCAGATCCTGGGAAGCAGCTGGCAACAATGACTTACTGAGGTGATGTGAACGAGAGGGAAGGAGACACGGGGCTATGTGAGTGTAGCTTTTCCCTTGTTGATGGTGATTCGTAGACCTGTTCTGCTCTGTGCCTGACAGCATTCTCATGGATTACCTGAGTCTTGCACTTTCCAATGAGAGTGGTGGGAAACTTGAGGTAAAAGTCATAAAGATAAGATGACATTGAGCAAATATTTCTAAGAGGATCATTAGTCTTTTGAATAATAACTAAATGTCCTCTCTGTCAACCTTGATGCAGAACCAGTTGTCCAGGGCTGATCATAGGAATTACTGATGTCCAGAAATCATAGATGCTTTGTGTGGCAGTCTCTTGAATGATATTTTGTTTGAAGCCAACCTAAGAAGTGCAAAAAAAGCCCTACAATAATAAAGAACTATAAAACTATGTCTTAGAAATACAAACTAGGCCAGTCTTTTCCTTTTTTGCTGAGCCCATAAATTGTCATTGTCATGCTTTGTGAATATCCAGGTGTTGTGGTTTAACCTCAGTCAGCACCTTCTCACCTTGCAGCCAGTCAGTCTCCCCATGGCAGGATAAGGGAGAGAATCAGAAGAGCAAAAGTGAGAAGACTCATGGTTTGACATAAAGACAGTTTAACAGGTAAAGCAAAAGCTGTGCATACAAGCAGAGCAAGAAGGGAATTCATTCCCCACTTCCCATAGACAGGCAGGCATTCAGCCATCCCCAGGAAAGCAGGGCTCCATCACATGTAACAGTGACAAATACCGTCACTACAAATGTCCCCTCATTTCACCTTTCCTAGCTTTATATGCTCCACATGACCCCCACATGGTATAGGATATCCCTTGGATCAGTTAGGGTCTGCTATCCTGCTGTGTCCCCTCTCAACTACCTGTGCACCTCCAACCACCTCACTAGTGGGATGAGGCAAGGAACAGAAAAAGCCTTGACTGTGTGAGCACTGCTCAGCAACAGTTAAAATATCCTTGTATTACTGTAGTGGGTTGACCCTGACTGGATGTGAGGTACCCACCAAAGCCACTCTGTCACTCCCCTCTGCAACTGGACAGAGGAGAGAGCATATAATGAAGAGTTCATGGATCAAGGTAAGGGCTGGGAGAGATCACTCACCAATTACTGGCACAGGCAAAACAGACTCAAATTTGAGATACTGAGTTTATTACTAACAAAATCAGAGCAGGATAATGAGAAGTAAAATCTTAAAAGCACCTTCCCACACCCCTCTCTCCTTCCCAAGTTCTACCTCATTCTCCTCAGCCATGGAGAGAGATGAGGAAAAGGAGTTCCAGTCAGTGCATCACAGGTTGTTTCTGCTCCTGCTCAAGGAGACGAGTCCTTCCCCTGCTCCCCATGGGGTCCCTCCCGTGGGAGACAGTCTTTCATGCACTTCCCCAGAGTGTGTCCTTCCCATGGGCAACAGCTCTCCACAAACTGCTGCAATGTGGGTCACTCTTCCATGGGGTGCAGTCCTTCAGGCACAGGCTGCACCAGTGTGGGTCCCCCACAGGGCCACAACTCCTGCCAGGAAAACCTGTTGCAGTGTGGGTTCATCTCTCCATGGGTCAGCAGGTCCCTTGCCAGAAGCCTGCTATGGTACAGGTTTCCCATGGGCTCACAGCCCTCTCTTGAGCATCCACATGCTCTGGCATGGTCTCCATGGGCTGCGGGTGGATCTCTGCTCCACCGTGAAACTCCATGGGCTCAGGGGCACAGCTGCTCTGCCATGGTCTACACCACAGTCTGCAGGGGAACCTCAGTTCTGCTGCTTGGAGCACCTCCTGATCCTCCTGCACTGACTTTGGTGTCTACATTGTTGTTCGCACGTTCTCATTCTTCTGTTCCCTGGCTGCAATTTTCATCTGTGCAATAATTCTTTTTTTCCTTCTTAAATATGTTACCACAAAGGTGTTATTATCATTCCTGATTGGCTCAGCCTTGGCCAGCAGCAGGTCAGTCCTGGAGCTGGCTGGCATTGGCTCTGCTGGACATAGGGGAAACTTCTGGCAGCTTCTCACAGAAGCCACCCCTGCAGGCCCGCTCACGCTACAAAAACTTGGTGACACAAACTCAATACAATTATCAACCCTGTTTTCAGCATAAATTAAAAACACAAGACTACACCAGCTATTGTAAATTAACTCTACCACAGCCAAAACCAGCACTCCAGGATATGCATGTCATCTGAAAAACCTGCCCAAAAAAAGCATTCTATTCACAGTTGTTCTTTCTCTTCCCTGGGTTCTAATATGAGTCCATGGACCTGATTATTATCTCAGTGCATGGAATGGTGTGCTTGCATGGCCATTATGCCCTGTAGCATTACTCATCCCCTTTCACAATCCGGCAGCCTGTGCTTTTGAGCAAGTCATTACAACCAACCATGCTGTTCTCTGGGATGCCCTGAGGCAGCAGAATTGTGTGCAATCCAACTCTCAGCTCAAGAGTATTGTGCACCAGGATATTAACTGTAAAACTGGCAATATTGCTTTGGTGCAGAGGCTTCCTCCAGGCACCCACAAGACAGATGGCTTTATCAGTACACAGCCATTCACCTCTGCATTGCAATTGGGAAGAAGTACAAGCAAATTTCCAACTATCTTTGCTGAGCAATTTTACAGCTGTCTATCTGAAATTAAAGCACCATCTCTTGGTTGTGCTTTGCATTTTTATAGTGACTGGCAATCTTTTTTCCACAGTGCTACACTTAATCTTCCATTGGGTTTTTAGTGCTCACAAAAATATGTGATGCTAAGTTAATGAAGATGAGTGTTTCAGACTGTAGGGAACCAAGCAAAGGAGAGTTCTGCATAATCTGTATAATTGAACACTTCTTATAGACCTTGTAGAAACAAATCTTTTCTGTCAGGGAGAGTCTTTTGTGTGGAAGTTCATAGGAATGAATTGATCTGCTCCTCATGGAAAGTCTTTGTAGAACCCATACAAAGGGCAACTTCCAGCCTGCAGCCTGTCCGTCACATTCCTCCTGAATTGAACTTGGGGTCACAGCTCTTTGAAGTGATATGAGCCAAGGACTGAAGCAGTGTGTTTTGTAGAGTGTCTGTCTTTGGCTCGAATGAGTGGGAATCCATGACCACATCTCTGAAGTTAGAGTGATTTTCCATGAGAGTCAAAACTGGTCAGAGATAAATTTTGAGATGAAGGGGTCGGGGCATTTGCACACCTGGCAGTTGTAGTACCTGTGCTCCAGTTTCTGAATAAAGTTGACATCAGGAGTGGCCTCCCATAAGGAGGAGTAAGACTGAAATATGCTTAAAGAGTAGTACCGCCTCACCATCAGGGAAAAGCAGTGAGTATAGATTTCTATAAGCTGTGAAATGGAAGGAGTTTACAGTCAGCTCTGAAAGTAACTTCAAGGTGGGACAGTGTCACTGCAGTCCCTAAATACACAGCTCTGCACTGAAAGTAGTCTCTCTGCCTCCAAACTGAAGAGGACAAGGCTATGGTGCAGGAAACTGGTAAAAAAACTCAAAGGATTTTTTTTTTTTTTACCTTTGTATATTACTGCAGTGAATCCTTATGCATTTCCTGCCTTGGAGAAGGAATGCGGGAAGACGGAAGAAGTGCTCCCTCTAGCTCTTAAGTGAGAAGAAAAAATCCCAACAGCTTGTATTTCAAACCCTTCATTTGTCAGCAGTTCTGAGAAGACTGTGGAAGTGTTGGTAAAAGCACAGTAACATGTGAGGGAAAGGAATTCATACAGACTGGATAGGGAAGCCAGGAAGAAGAGTAGGACATGTGCGACTTGAAGAGTCCTGTTTGCACATTCTTCGTAAAGAAGCTTTTCCTGCTTTTCTTTATACCCTTTTTGCCTTTTTCTGTAACTTTTCTAAGTCTGCTTCATCTTTTCACAGATGAGAGAACAAAAACTGCCCATGTTACTAAAAATGCTTGTTCACCATTCATCTTTTGAAGTCTGCTTTGGTGTGTTCTCTAGTCCTTTCCAAATAATTCAGTTGCTTTTTTGACCCCTTACTGGGTATGGAGCTGACAGATTCGTGGAATTGTTATTTTATTCCTGAACAGTCCTTACCATTACATGCACCATTTTGCAATATCCTATATGGAATTTCATATGCCATTTTATCACAAGCTGTCCATGGTCATAGTACTTTTCTGCAGCTTTGCACAGTCAGCTTTTGATTTTAATCCCTGTGATAACTGTAGTGGAATCAGCAGTCTCTGTCCCCCCATTATTCATCAGCATTTCCAGGTCATTTAAGACTTTGCTGAGCAGCACAGATCTGGGAAAAAATCCCATGAGGTTGCATTGGTGATTTCCTTCCAGTGGGAAAACTCTGCATTCCTTCTTTTTCTTTTGTATTTTTTAATTGCTTATTAATTCAAATGAGGATCTTCTTAGCCCATGAGACTTCCTTTTTAAGGGCACTTTTTCCCTCCATTGAATTTTAAATGCACTTTAGTACACCCTGTGTGCTTTTTTGTCAATTACTCAAAAAAAAAAAAAAAAAAAAAAAAAAAAAAAAGAAAAAGCCAGTAGGCTTGTGAAGTGTGTCTTCCCTTTAATGTCATGCTTTCCAATATATTTTTCCATGAGTCTGCTCATTCTGTTTGCTGCAATAGTTCCTATTGACTTGATGAACAAGGACATCATGTTCACTCATCAGTAGTTCCTCAGATCACCTCTGGAATCCTTTGTAAAAATTAGCCATTACCCCACCTTCCCATCCCCTGACACACAAAATTCCCAGTGACAGGTTGCACATCGCAGCTTGCAGTCGTGTTATTTCATCCTTCGGTTGCTTTAGAGCTCTCAGGTGCATTCCATCTAGTCCCAGTGAGCTGTTAGTGTTGTGCTATGGGAAATACAATCTCTGAAGAGAGAGCTCTGTCTTAAGTGCAGTGGGTCATCCTGCAAATACTTACTGCTCTGCCCCTCCTGTTTTTGATTTCCACTCCTAGATAATTTGAATTCTATTTTGGTAATTTCTGCTTGGCCTGACAGTCAGACATCCACAACACTTCATCAGAATAAAGACTACCTAAGGAAAAGTAACGTATAGAAATGATGGACTTTGGATTAATCTATTTTTAATGCTTTGTTTCATATTTTTTGGTAATTGTTTTATCCTCTTCTTAAGCTGATGAAAGAATCTTGCAGTGTTCAGCTAAGAGAGTTGACAACATAAGACATGTACCTTTACACAGGATTATGCCTAAAAATAGAGTACCAGTAGGGTTAAATAGCCGCAACTGTGCTGGCACAATGCCATGCCAGGAATAATAGATGTCTCTTTAAGGGATTATAATGTTTAAATTAGGAAACAGACAGGAAACAATGACAACCATGTGTAATCAGCAATGTGAAGGCAATTGCAAGAAACCAAAACAAGGGAACATCAGAAAGTGTGCAAGAACAGAAATTCAGCTAGCAAGGTTCCCACTAAAGCTATGTAATTTAATTCAAAGCATTGAAGGATTTTCTGTCATACTTGGAAAACTCAAGTAATTTATATCTTCCTATATTTCAGTTTAAAGTCTTACAAGAGAATTTACAGACCTTTTGTGGTTTTGGTGGAGGAATTCACTAGCCTGTTGCATTGGAGACACTTAGCATAAAGCAAAATTGATTCAGGATGGATCAAAGCATTTACAGTTTCTGAATCAGAAACCATTTTTGGATACTACAAATCTAGATACCATTGCCACTTAATGTAAGAAACTTTCCTAGGAGATCATTAAGGAAGACTTCCTATTCTCTGGATGTTTAGATACATTTACTAATGCAGGAATGATAAATGTCAGTAAAATTCTGCATTTTGATAATAGCACTAGATTAATTTTAACTGTGATCACATGTAGAACAAGTTTCAGCCCTTACAAAAAGAAGATTGTACAGGATTGTTTAGAAGGCGGAACAGGTGCTTTTGTAGGATTCATGACTCACAATTGATAAAGCCATGTGGAATATAGTAACCCACTCATTCTGACTGTCTAAAAATTTTGTTTAGAAAGGGCAGAGAGGTACCAGTGAAATGTCTGGCTGAAGTTGTGTACTTCTGTTGTAAACCAGTGCCTTAGAATTAGAACCAAAATTGTGGTATTTGTGTCTTCTTAGAATGAATCCTTTTCTGTTCTAGAGTCCTGGTGCCCCAAACATCCTCACTGCAGCTATTTTCACACTGTGGGCTGTGCTCTGAAATAAATGGAAAATGTTTCTAGCTGCAGAAAAACACTGCATACTGTATGTTAGGGTCTTTCACACACATAAAATATGGCAGTTCTTTGCAAGCCACCCAGTCGTTCACAGGCATCATTGGAGATCTCTTGACCTCAGCTGCCATACCCAAATATCTGTACTTGAATTATATGTCAGAAGTCTGCTGCCCAAACTCTTATTTGTGTGACTCACAGATATTTGGCATGTGTGTAACAGGGTTGCAATGTGGGAGATACAGGAGGAGGAAGAACCCTACTCAGGAGTTGGTTGCATATGTATTTGAATGTGGGCAAATTTAAGACATTTTCCCTGCAGAAATATGGCACTGCTGGAAATGATCTGTCTAGCTTTCTACAAAAAAGTTTGAATTCCAAAGGCTCTGGGCTGTGTGTATATGTGCAGTAGGCAGGTTACAATAGTTACACAGGTCAGTATATCTATACAATGTGTATCGAGATGCAGAAGATATCTGGGATGCTGTGATGAAGCCTCTCATGATCTGGAACCCTCTGCACATGGAATGAGGGATGCCCAGGAGGACATGGAGTCTGACAGTCCAGCTTTTAGTCTCTTCAGCCACAGAAACAGCACACCCAACATGAAAGGTTCCCATCACAGATTGTAGTAAAATTTCTCACACCAACTCGCACAGTAAAAAACACCCACTGAGGACTGGATAACCAGGAACACATGTTCAGCACGGGAGCCAGTATCTGGTGGGTGTCTTGATGTAGATACACATTTTAGTGGACATTTTAGGGGAGCAGAGCAGAGTGAGAGAACATTGCTCCTTAACAAGCTCTCCTCTCTTTGCTCCATCTCTTCCAAATGGAAGGAAAATTTTGAGCTGTTCACAGGAAAGAACCTAATGCCTTGTTTCTCTGCAAAATAGCAGCCATTGTATGTCATTCCATTGGAGCAATATTTCATTCCTTTAGAGCAACAAAGAATCTTTTATCATGGATTAATTGATAGTGGCTAAGTGGCACACAGTCACAGGAGTGTGTGTACTCTTGAGTAATGATGTGTCTTGCAACTCATGTATACAGAGGTATCCATAGGGGTGCCATAGGCTTCTCTAGTCAGATCATCAGTGCCTTGGTACCTGAAAAATGGTTTTATGTTAAAGGATGATGCCCACCTTCTTCACAGGATTGCATTGCATGTCATTCCAGTGCACTACATTGCTTAAGCAGTGTGTGCTCTGAATACTGGGATCATTGCAGGACAGTGCATTGTAGTTGTGAGAAAAAGGGAACTCCATGACCAACTGTTTCCAGAATTAGCTGGGACTCTGGACCTGTGCTGGAAGTTTGTCCTCTGCCTGCCAGATGTGAACCTTTGCAGGATAATGGCTCTATTTGTCTATTCACCAACATGTACCCAGATAACTCTCAGGTCAATGAGCACAGTTCTCAGGTCATGTGTTCCAGCTTGTCTGGTAGCATGTTGTCCTCGTTGACTTCTGAACTTGCCTCAGAAGCAGCAAGGCATAAAGTTGATGCTCCAAAAAGACAATTGTAATTCTGCTATGCATTTTAAACTCAACCAGCTCTCCAGGAATGTGTATTAGGTGAGACACAACAGGGAAGTGCCTGTGCTACCATGTCACTTGCACAGCAGTGACAGGCAGTCTTCTCCCTGCCCATATCTGCTAGAACAGTTTCTGTTTCAGTCGATCCTACAGGTTCTACAAAATTAAGGTGGACCCAAACATCAGAGTTGCCAGTGGTTGGCGTGAGTGTAGCAGCACATTTTTGAAAGGTGCTAGTTTCCATTAAGGCTTTCAGAGCTTCAGGACCCCATATCTCTCTCTTAAATGCCCAGCTGATGGCTCATGGATCAGTAGCAGACAATTCTGTAGTGCAATGACTGTCTGCTGGGACATTGGTGATTCTCCCGCCAAAGATGCTGTACTGCATATCAGGTCAGATAGTAACTGTTTATGCAGAGCCCTAAATTCAGCCCTTCTCATGGATTGGCTTTTCCATGTGTAGTGGACCATTCAATGTTACTAGTGTTGCTTTCCCTCTATGAAGACCTCCCCTGAATGAGGGGAAATGAAGTTTGGCTACTGACCACATCCTGCATTTGGGGAATGAGACAAAAATCAGTGTTCAAGGACTTCCTCACTGCTTATCAGTATCTAAGAGGAGATGAAGGGTTTAATGATCCTCCTTTTGTGAGGTTCAACATAATTTTTTTTTCTCGTAATATATGCTTTTCATTTGCTTTGGTCATCTAAAAACCCTTTCTTCATGACAGCTTGTAGTGGGTTCATTTTGGATCCTCCTGCTCTAATTAGTGGGGTGCAGTTCAAGTGAGTGGCTGTGTTTACACTGTTGGTGTCTTTGCGCTACCTGTACCAACTCACTGTACAGCCATCATTTCTTGCCTTGATCTTAACATAAACATCTGAAATAGGTAAATTGGAATATGAGTTCAGAGCAGCTAGTTCCAAGGCTGGCATCTGTTCTAGCCTTATCTGGAGTTAGGAGAGAGGGATCCAGACCTGTTTGACCAAAACTGGGTTCCAGGTAAGCTCTCTTAGTAGTGACTTCATGCTTTGCCAGTGACAGTAGCACTTACCTACCTTTGCTTTGGAAATGCTTATGGATTTTTTCCCCCATAGTTTCTAACAGATACAAATTGCAGCATATTTGGACAAAATTTACTTTCATGAAAGAAGTTGTTCTTTCTCCATAGCAGAAATTAAGTTGATTTTCAGCTATTCTTTTGCTGTTATATTTTTGTCAGCTTCTATTCTTTCATACCTCAATGGCATCAAAGCACTGTAGGTAGGCAGGCTGCAAACACAGGAATAACCACTTGGCAGTGGAGCTGTGGGAAGTGCAGGAGTCAATGCTCAGCAGGAAACAAACGAATAGTTTAAGCTACTTCAGTGGTAACTCCATAAGCCTCAGCAACACGAATCTCTTGCTGCTGTGTATCTGTAACCTTAGATGACTTTGAGGACTGAACTCTGCAGTTTATGCCTCAGCTTACGTACACAGTGTTGCAGTCTTCTTTTATTGATGGTATTTCCTGCTTCTGTCATCAACATATTCCAATACATCTCCTTAATTTTGTGCTTCGCCAATATATTACTCTGTAATGCAACAGTATGGCTAATGTTCTTGTTCCTTGCCTGCCTCATCATCTTAAAATTCATTAACCACCTTCACATCCCTCCTCAGCACTGTGCTTTGCTGCAACGCCTACAAAAATTTGGAAACTGTCTCCCTGTGAGTGAGCTGTGAACATTGCCTTGCATGCCAAGCGATAGGTTCTCTTTGTTTCCCTGGGCTCCTTTAACCGGTGGCAACCATCTGCCTCCCCACAGACTGTAGGCTCTTTGGTGCAGGACCATCTCTTCCTTCTATGAGCTGACAGTGCCCAGTCCTGTTGCCCTGACAGAGTCAGTGGTTGAGTTACATTTGGTTTAGGCAAAATTCCTTTTACCTTAACTCTAATTTTTAAGTCATGCACAGACTGATTTGCAAGGACATACTCTCAGATCTAATAACTGTTGGAGTCAAAAAGCCCAGTATTAGCCATAAAGTTGTATGTAGGGGAAGATTTGCTGCTTTGTTTTATTGATTTCCCTGCAGTGACAGCATTTTGTGTTTGCTCCTATAGTACATAAAAGGGTGCAGTGAAACCCACAGGGAGGTTCAGAATCCTGCCCTGTATTACTCCACCCTGACCTCTTAAGGATGGTGAATTTTAGAAAGTACTTTTTTAGTTAAATATCTGGATTGTTTTCAAAAGTATTACTTCCAAAGTCATATTGTTGTTGAGGTGTAGAATGAAAATTATGTATGCATTCTGGGAAATCCTCTTGTAAAATTTTGCCCATGTGGAGGGCCTAGAGTAAATCAAGCTTGTGACCCTTGAAAGCTGGCAGAGCTTTAAAGCAATTTATTGTTCAGAAGTGTGAGCACACACAGGCAGTGCCCTGCAGTGTTCTGCCTGCAGTCCATTTCCAGCAGGTAGGAGCAACCACTGTGGGAGAAATCAGCCTCAACCCATTGAGCACATGGTGGGTCACAAGAAAGTGATGCCCATCAACATGCACACATGCCACCTGCCTGAAGTGCCTTGGGGCTGCCAGGAGCCTCCTGTCTGCAGGTGCGCAGCCTGCCTTCCCATGGCAGTGAGGCATGCCCATCACCCCAGCCACCCATGGGGCTGAATTGTTCCCTCCTTGGTCTCATGTTCTTGCTCTCTTTGTCAGTCTTGTGACCTTGCCTTGGCAAAGCCACTAATGCGGCTGTGACAGGTTCCCATAGGAAGCGACTGCAGCAGTTGGAGAGTCCTCTGCCTTTCCTTTGCTTTTCCTGCCATTACTTGGGGCCCAAGTAATACCAGTGGCTCAGCACAGCCCAGCCCCAGCCAGCACACACAAGTCAGCAATAACAGCACCGCAAGCAGCAACCCCCACCAGCAGTTTGAGCAGGTCCCAGTGAGATTTGTGTGCTTTTGCAAGGGGCTTTCTGGGGTGACCTGCTGCACTGGAGGGGAGCCCAGCACCTCAACCACCTTCCTGTGGCTGAACTCCCATACCTGACCTGCATACCTCTCATCCCTCTCTGCTACAGGTCAGCTAAAAAGTTTTTTAGAAATAGATTAAAAAAAAAAAGAAACCAGGGGCGGGGGGTGGGGGTGGGGGGGACACCGGTGCAGGGAAGCGTGGGTAGATGCAGGCAATGGATTGCCATGTGTGTGAGTTAGGGCTCTCAAGTGCCATAGGCCATTGCTATTCCAGATCCCACAACAGTCTTCAGTGGCAAGAACTGATGAACAGAAAAAAGCAGTATGGGACCATCTCCTGAAGAGAAATTTCTGATACTAAAGCTGAAGTATTGGTGTGGAGGGAAATGTTCAAATGCTCTTTTGTCAGGATAAAAATAAATATGCTGGGAAGTATCTGGGAAAATGAGCTGGAAGTTAAGAATTATTGTATGGAGCACAGAAAGCAAGGAAAAATGGAAACTTGAGCCTGATTTAAAGAGATAACATATTTATGAATCTGAAAGTGGATTCTTATGATGAGAGAGTCATAGAATTGTTAAATCTGGGAAAGACCTCCAAGATCATAAGGTCCAGCTGTCAAGAGAAGGAACTGACTGTGAAAGAGAAACCAGTGAAGTCTGAGGCACATAGAGCAAGTGTCAAGTCCGGGGAATGATTACCGCTTAAATGTTTGAAGCATTTGTCTCAGGATGGTTGACAGCACAACCTGCAAAATCTGCCAAAAGAGCAGGGACCTGAGCCCCCTACTCTGTGCTTTCCTTGCTGCTTGCACTGAGCTGAGATGGGTGCTGTTGACACATGTGTCCCTGCACTGTGCTCTGGAGAGGCAGGAACATGCTCTCTGGCAGCACTGGCAGCACAGAGAGCTTTTTAGGAAGTGCCAATCCAGAAGGGGCTTCTAACAGTGTGAAAAGAATTTACTTCTGTTGGTTGATTCCTACTGCATTTAGCAAAGCAGCCCTTGCTGGTCCCAAAGTGAAGGACCTTGTAATTTCATTATTGATTTCTCCTCTTAATGGAAGTAGAGCACAAGGTGGTGAATATTGCCAGCTGGGTTCAAAGTGTTCCTCATCTTTAATTTTGGAGAGGATGTCAGCATATTATTTGCATTCTCAGATGCTTTGTGCTTATTAGAAAACAGTACCTCCGTCAAGCAGTGAAGGCATGAAGAGATAAATGAAGTGAGTGGTCTGCACAGTGCATGGGATCCCCATGTGTGTGCCAAGAGAGGCCTTTATGACTTGTTGGGCACAGCCTTGCCCAGGAGGGGCACATTCGTCTCTGCATCCTGGCAGTCAGGACTCAATTCTCAGAGGCTTGAACTTCAAAAGGAACAGAGGTAGCCCCTTGTTTGTTCAAAGTTCTCCTGAAACAGCCTGTGAGGGTTATTCTTTCAGAGCCCTTGGGCAAGGAATACAGATTTTGGTAACACCTGCAATTACAGAAAACGTTCTAGAATTTAGCTGTGTATTTTCATTTATGGCCAAAAAATCCTTTTTAAAGACAGCCGTGGGAGTCAAAGCATATTCTTTCCTTTTCTTCTTGAAGAAAGAAACTTGTTTGGAAAGTTCTCCCTTTCTGAATACCATGCACAGGAATCTCACTACTGTTCTCTGAATGGAAAGAGTTACACACAAAGGGGCAGAAATAGGTAGTAATGCATTTTTTCCAGCTCGTGGAAATCTGATAATACAGTAAGGAGATTTTACTTAGAAGACAGGCAAGGCTGGAAATTTAAAGGGAAAACTTGGTATTCTGTCTATTTCCAGAAGAAGGTGGACTCTGCAAGATTAGCGTGGTCCTGCTCTGGGCAGCAAGCACAGGCACTCCTGCTCATTCAGGAAACCTGAAACAAGAAAAAAGCCCTTGACTTTTCATAGTATAGATTTTCATCCCAAATGCATTTGGGCAGGTACTGATATGCCTCCTGTTAACTTCAATCAGCTCCCAATTTTATGTTGATTCCTTCCTGTTAATACAATATTTCTTATAGCTAAGGAATACAGCACTTTAGGTTTAGCATGGGGTCACTGTGCAAGTTGTACATTATAAAAAAAAAGAACCAACATATTGGCAGGTTCCCAGACTCTTGCTTTTAGTGCCCAGAGAAGCTGTGAAAATGTTCACAGCCAAGTGGAACAAGGCTTGAAGCAACCCGGTCTAGTGGAAGGTGTCCCTGCCCACGGCAGGAGAGTTGCAAGTAGATGACCTTCAAAGGTCCTTTCCAGCCAAACCATTCTATGATGATTTAGATTGATAGTATAGGATAAGTTCAACTTAAGTTATCTTTCTTTTTGAATGAGACATAACTCTGCTGGTGCCAACAGGGTTGATGTGGTAGAAACATGGTGCAGCAAAAGGAAAATGAAATCTGCCCACTGTGTGCTGTGTGAGCCAGAGCCTCGGAATAAAACAGAAGCATTCCTTTATATAACATCAATTAGGCATCTGCTGAAAAGAAGATGAGTTATGAGAATTCTTAATAAGTGGTATCGTTGTGGAATACCTAATGTAGAGTATTTCTCCAAGTAGAAACATGTTTCTGCTCTTTTGTAGCAGGGATATTTTCCAGAGAGCTTTAGGCTGCCATAGCAGAGATTATAGGGGTGCAAATCAGCACTGATTGATGCAACAGTTGTGATGAAAACTGATGTGGGCTCAGTGTGTGCACTGATGCTGTATTGACTTATAGCACCTGAAGGTTTTTACCCTGCATGTTTAGAAGTAGGACTGCAACTGGGGCCAAATTCTGTCTTGCTATCCATATTCAAGGTTACATTGTATTGATAATGGAAAAAAGGAGCTTTCTCAGCATGGTCTATCCATGAACATTCCTGAAAGATGGACAAATTAATTTTGTAGATTAGATTTTATCACCATTTCTCACATAGTGTGCTATATGACCCCAGGAACAGAACTGAATCCACTCAAAAGAGATCACCATTAACAGAAAGTGGTAAGAACAGTAAGTATCAGATTAAATATTTTTAGTGGTATAGAGTTAGCATTAGAAAAGCAAGCAAGAACGTGCATAATGGTGAGTAAAAGAGAACATTATCAGAAAAGAAATAACTTATTTTTAAATGTACCTCCAAATAGCCACGTTATATTAGCACATCCTTTCAACTCAGGTCATGGCTGCATTAAGCTTCCTACCCAGTCAGGTCATCCTGTGGGTATAAATATATGTGTTCAGTTATATAAACACCATTCAATCCTATTTGCATTGTCACTCTATGACACCAAATGCTATAATGACCTCCTTTTAATTTGTCCAGTGCTATGTATAAAGCAGGCTTAGGTCCTTTTCTTATTAAGGAGGTCAGCTTTCTTAATGAGCTTTAGGCATTCCCAGAGAGTTTTCAATATTGCAAGACATACCTGGCCCCAGGCAGGACAGTTATGGCTCTGCCAACACCTAAGCAGTGCAGACAGATCCCATGTGACAGGTTATGCAACTGAGCAGGGCTTTATATGCCCGAGGACCTAAAGAATGTAAGGGGCTCGAGGGAGAAGAGCATCAGGTGAGGAAAATATGTTTGCAAACTGTGCTTCTTGGGGTGCTTTTGATATAATAGCAAACCATATTGGGCTTCATCTTATGCTTCATTAAGAGGTCAAGTTGTAATAAGTCCGTGGGGTTTAGTAATGTTTTGTGTGTTCTAGAATTGCAGGGTCTGAAATTCTACAAAGACTCAGAAATCATGATTACTCCTCTCCGGAGAATGACACCTGGGTATATAAGGTTGTTGCAGGTATGAAATTTATGTCTTCTTTTTGGTTCCTTCTTTTAATTGATATTCAAAATACCTGTATTTCTCTTTATCAGGCTGATTTTATTTTAAATTATTGCATGACCAATCCAAGGGAACACTGGTTTCTTGTGTGTTAACTTGCATAACAACACAAAGAAGGCTTAATTAAGCCTCTGCTGAAAAGCAAATGAATTATGATGTATCTTGATAATTGATATCATGGTGGAATACCAAATGCAGAATACTTTGAAGGAGATTATGCTTCTGCAGTGCTAAAACAAAAACTACTTCTCCATAATTTTCTCTTTCAATGGCTTTGTGTGTTTTGGGCAGTAGGAAAATGTTAATGGGAAGAATGATGATGGCTCCCTGAGCAACTCAGATGAGCTGTCAGTGAAGCACTTCAGTCAGCTTCTGTGGCTGTGGTGAAGAAACTTCAATCAGTGATGCCCTCTGAAAGACTGGGGGACATTCAATCATTATATGAAAAAACCCCAAACAGCTGAATAATTGAGACTGAAGTAGCCAAATGTATACATATGTATACCCAAGTACAACATCTTCCTATTGTACTACATATTTTGATATTTACAGCGTATCTGTCATTTCTCTGGCAAATGTCACAGCTCTTAGCAATGTGATCTGCATCCAAAATTGTAGGCTATAGTAGCTGAGAGATGATGGCTGAGTAGTTGAGAGGCTGAGCTAAAGATACTGCGTTTCAGCTCAAGCCATGAATTGCTTTAATGCTTCCCTGTATGTCTTTTGGTATCACCTTACATAGTAATCCTCTTTGGAATTTCCATTGTGTTTATTTATTCTGCTGTTGAAGTAGCCCCAGTCAGATACATTTATCAAGGTCAGAGCACTTAGCTCTGATTCTTTAAACTCAATAAAAACTCTAGAATCTGGAAATGAAAACCAGGCTCCTTGAAATCTGTTGCTCCTTTCAGTGGTGCCATGCTTTTTGTCCATGGACTGCAAGGGAAAGCACGAAAAATAAATCATTATTTTAGGCCTAGTCATTGTTTCATGTAAAAAAAACATGTAGCAACTAGAAAGACATGTATATTTTATCTGGAAGAACCAACATTTATTGGAATTGTGTTTTGCTCTGTAGGGATTCCATGAAACTGTGCTTCTGCTTCTTGGTTAGTATATCATGCATACTAGACAAGCAAGAGTAACTTAATTTCTTTTCTGATTGTAATTCAAGTAATTGATAAATAATTCTTTTTTTACCTTTACTCTGATTGGCATTTGTTTCTCTGTTGGACTTGATGAAGTGACTGTGTTAATATTTGTCTGCTTGGTGTAGTCCTGTTGGTGGAGCTCATAAGAGATGTTCCTGATCCTTTTTAGCCTTGCCTTCCTGAATTAGTATCTGACATTCAAGGGAGCATCTCTGTGTTAGTAGCTAATCTGTGGGAAGGAAGGGATCTTTGTACTTCACTGAACAAGAAAGTCCCTTCTTCTTTATGCCTAAGCATCCACACTTGATCAGCTCTCCCTCTCAGCATGGTAGTAGGAGGGAACCCCATCAAAGTCACCAAAATCAATTGTTGCAACTGAAAGAAAAAATCGTATCAGAAATGTGTCCTTTCTTTGATAAAAAGAAGGGCCTTCCAAAACATGCAATAGTTTGTGCCAAATAGTCTTCAGCAGAAAGCAGAATCATACTCTGTTAAAAGGCATGCAGAAGAAAAAAATGCTTTCTAGGATCCAAAGACCTTTTTTTATATTTTGTGCTGCACTCAGCTGAATCAGCATGTAACTTGTCCTGTTTCTCCCACAGACTCAAGCTGCAGCAAAAATCATTACCAACCCGTCAGACACAGCACTGCAACGGGCAGCATTGCTCCTGGGAGTTTTTGGGATCAGTATATCCAGCTACAGCACACACCAGCTAACTCAAACAAAGAGATTTCCCTTGACTCCTTAAGATGCGTTGGGGTGTGACCTAAGAAGTCCAGGCTTATGTCAGTATTGCTGATGAGTGGCTTTTCTGCCTCAGTTGCTGGTATGGACATAATGAGACACTTTGGAGCGATGATTTCTACACGAAAAGTTAAAAAGATGGAAGAATTACAGAGTTCTTCAAGAAAGAAAAACAATAAGTGCTATCAGAATCACTAGATTTCCAAATAAGACAAACTGTCTTTAAATACAAGAGAATTCTTTTGTTATCCACTGTATACACAGAGAGATCTAAAGGTATAAAAATGCAGTTGGGTTCGGAGTAGGTGTAAACAGATTGATGGGGGTGCCGTGCTTCAGGAGTGTCACAGCACTGCAGCTTTTGCAGATTGATACAAAGACTGGTTTTGAAAAGAAGTTAGAGGCAATATATTCCTCATGACAGGAATTAGAACAAAAAAAGTAATCTCCCATTGACTCTGTGCTGTTCTAACTAGATATGTACATTTGTGTGTATTACAGAATTTGTGTTCTCTAGCCTTTCGTATTGAATCTTACACATTTATTGATACCTTTTGAGTAGCAGTGTTTGTGTATTGTAGCACAAGCTGGTAGCCTTCTGCCACAGCAGAGATGGCCACAGGCTACACCAGCCATATGATGGTGGGAAGACCAGATACGTTCAAAACTCTGTGCAGAAACTCTCTATTCTAGAAAGTATCAGTAAGAATACTGGGTTGAGTTGTATAGTGGAGTTCAGTATCATATTCCTTTGCAAGGCCAACTCATCCCATAATATATATTCTGATGAAAACAGAAATAGAGATTGACCTTTTTTCCCTCCTTCTCCCTTATTTTGTACTGACTTGGTGCAATAGCTTATTCAAGATTGTTCTGTTACTATTGGTTTGCATTTCTCCAACTGTTTCTGATGTTTTATGTAAACATAGCTTTGTAGGCTCTTCTGTGCATATGTCAGCATTTAAAATCCTTTGTTCTCAGTTACTAAATACAAATATTATTTTGGAGTTTTTAGTGTTTAATATTATGTCATCTGTCAACAGTGTTTATATTCAACCACTAAGGGGCATCCTACACAGCTGAATATTTTAAACTCTTCAGATTGCTCATTCCAATATTACAAACCACAAATTGAAACAGGATGAAGTTTTTACCTTTTTTCTGGGGGGAGGGGGGATTGTTCTTGTCCCTGTTTCCTTTTTTCTCACCTGTCCAAGGAAAGTCTGTCCTCTCATACCACTCTTGTTAAACTGAAGATGATGAGAAAATCAGTTTACAAGGGTTTTTTTTTCCATTGTGCCAGGTCACAAATTACCTCCATCTTGTATAGATTTCCATTTATATTTTAAAAAAAACCAAAACATATAATGGACTATTCCATCTTCTGCCTTCACCTACAAGAAATGAAACAAAATACTTGAATCGCTTGACAAAACTAAGAATGATACCTCTGGAAAGCATTGAGTCACATAGATTGAAGTTACACAGTATGAGCTCCACCACCACTCTCAGTATGCCACAGTTATGGCTTTTTAATCTATTCATATGATTTTAGGCAGCTCTAGTTTTGTTAACTGATTTCCTGCTCCCATTCAACACAAATGTAAGACCATTAACTGCTTTCAGGGCCATTACTATGCTAATGCAAACTCTTCTGTTAGTAAAGGACAAGTGCAATAACAACATCATTTTAAGAAGATATACTAGAATAAAATAAATGATAACTTGACCACTGAGATGTTCCCATTGGAAATGTGCTCATAAGGAATGTGTGCTTTTTTCATGAGAATTACTTTGAATAGTTTTGAAAGTTTCATTTAGTACCAGTGCAAATGACAGAAGGACAACACAGGCAATAGGCACATTGAGTGCTGAGAGACTTAATAAAGTTACAGGAACATGCAGTGAAGAACCATGGAGATGTAACTGAAATTATTTACAAAACTGATATGTTTAAACTTGCTGATGATGAATTGGGCCTGGGCTGAAAATGACCTTTAGGTGGAGAGTTGGGACAACATCCAGCAGAAGATGTAGGCATTGGTATCTAACCTATCTGTTCCTGTAGAAATCTACACTCAAACTTTCTGAAGTGCAACTGTCACCTCATGCCAGGCACAACAGTCGGCCATGTGCCTTTCTCTTTCACTGCTGCAGCTCCCTGGAAGACCTGCTTCCAGGTTTCCCCTCAGCCAGGTGAGGCTGGGGTGTGTTGATCACCAAGACATCAAACCTCGTGTGGATGGCAACAACATGCCCATCTTCTCATCCTTCCTGTGGCTGGAAGGACAGCAATGGACTGGAGGCTGCCTGGAATACGACTGGAAGCTAACACCCTCAGCCTCCTTTTGTCCTGCTGTTTGTGAGAGCAAACACTCTTTGGCAGAGCAGGGAAGGGCACCTGCACAGGTACTCCCATGGAGGAGCCCATGGCACTGTACTTTCCCTCCTTGTGTTCTCCTGATGGACTGGCACGGTCCCATGGGGTCCCAGCTCCTGAAGAAGACTGGCTCTATGAGCCTGTCCCTTCTCTGCATCCGCTACAGCAGGGGGCCCAAACAGGCAATTAGGATAAGCTACAACTTTATCCTCCTAATTGCCTGTTAGCTAAGCTTGCCCCCTCCCTGCACTCAGTGTGCCTGGGGTTTGGACCGACCTATATTTGCCATGTTATGGACATCTAACTCAAGACTGCAGGCTCAGTACATGGCTGGGCTCCCAAAATCTGCCTAGGATACTGTTCCATGCTACAATTCCCAAACCTGCCTGTGAATGTTCTTTTCAAAGCTCTGAGCGCACCAAACTTCAAGGATAAGTTTATATCCTGTTGATGTGAAAGAGGGTTTAAGGAACATCCTTACATCCTTTGCCAGACTGAGGTATTTAATCTCTTCCTTGATCTCCCCCCAAAAGCATTTACATTTTAAATACATTTGCACTTTTGTTTATATGGCTTTTACATCAAAAATGTTGGCAATTCATCAAGAATTGAATGCTGATGAAAGTCAGGAACCTGGTGAGCTCGGGGAGGTTAATGCTGCATTACTTAGTTTTAAGAAACTAGCAGTGGATTTCATTTGGCATATAAATTGTTATGTTTGAGGACTTAGGCTCCAGGAATTACTTTTTATCTTCCCTACCTTGTAAAAATATTTAAATAGAAGCACTATTTAAGCCAGTAAATATTAGACCTTCTTTACAAATACACTTTAAAAGCAATTTCATAAAATTTATTGGATTGATTTTACATCTAATATCAGGCAAATATAGGTTAATATCTCCTGACGCTGAACAATTGTAACTCAACTAATCCACTTCTAACAGCAGTAACTTCTCTAGTCTGAATTATGTCTTGATATATCAAGTTAATTATTTTATTCTTTGAGAGGGAATCACAAGAGATTTTGTAGCTGTTTGATTTATGGGCCTGAGTCCACCTCCTAAAGGCAAGTAAAATGAAAGTATTAAATAATCAGAAACCCAAATATTATTCTCTTCAAATAGATGTAGCATAGACTGGAGAGTTGTTTGCAATAAATGGCATTGCTAGTGAATTTCACAGTGCATTCAAGCTCTCTTTCACTTATGTATACTCAGTTATCTAAAGCAGGATTTCCATCTTCTTCCATCAGGACAAGCTGCTAAGGACAGTCACTCAAGGTAGTACTCATCTACTAGTAAGGGAAGGATAAAATAAAGGCAATGTCTGACATATTTTCATGCTTCTTCTGGAAATTATGTTTCCACACCAAAACAACTGCTATAGAGCACTACTTATCTCCAAAGTTAAAGCTGCACATTGTGCATCTCCCAATATATCATAGATTAAGAAGACAAACTTGAGTTTGCTTTACCAATCAGTGGATGCTCCATCACTTACTAGGCAGTGGTAATGCCACCATGGTGCCAAGCCCCTAATTTCTATATCAAACTAAGAACAGAACACAAACAAGCTGAGAAACCCTTCATTTTAGACCATGCAGTTTGGGGGTTTTTTCCAGATATGTGGAAGTCTGACCTCAGCTCAGGTTTCAGGTGCTGCTGTAGTAGTAATTAGCAAATTAAGAAATAAAACCAGGCCACTGATCTGCATGGGAGTTTCCTTCATGAAGTGTTCTGTGTCTGCATTACCTTTTCAACTCCGAGTTGTGCAGTGGGTTTATCAGTGGCAAAGCTGTGTGCCAGTGTTAATTCACATCCCTGGCCTCAGTCGAACGTGGCCACAGAGACTTAACTGAGAAACGGGTTTACCTGTGCAGTGCAACAGTGCTTCTGTATGGATATATTAGTGATAAAACAAACAGAAGAAGATACTAACTCTTGTCACATCTTTTCCTACTTTGGATAAAATGCCTTTTCTCCTCTTAGTTATGAGTAGTCAATGACAGCACAAAATAACTCCCTAAAGCAGTCATGTCTTTCATATGACTTTCTTGTTATTCTCTACAACTATCACAATTTAATAAGGTAGCTGAAAGGTAGTTTAATGAAACAGTAGATTAATAAGGTTCCTGGGGCTGTGTTCACTTCAGCTTTTAACTAAGTGTGTAATCATGAGCTATGGAGTGTCACTGACTTTTAATCAGAGTGCCCCTGTCTCTGCAGTGGGAGTGTTTATAAGCATAAAAACAGCCCCAAAGGGCCCAGAAAGAGACATCTCTTCCCTTCCTTAGCAACATTCTTGCACGTGACCTTTTTAAGAGTGCAAAGTGATTAAAAACAGTAATCCACACTTTTTTTAAAGCTTTTAGGAACATAATGTAATCCACAGCACCCCACTACTGAGGGCCATCCTACAAGGGAGACTGAAGTCAGAGTAATCAAAAGAGGTGTGCAATGCCAAGCAGAGTGAGGGCTTGAATTAACTCTCAGTGGATGCTTCCATGTGTTTCCTTAAAAAAGGGTGAGTGAGATCCAGCACAGCTGACATGAAGAATGGAAAGTTTAGCCAAGTCTGCCAGCACCATGAGCTGCCACTACACACCAGCAGAGACGGGTCCTGGGGAGGCCACTGCCTCCCTGGCACCTGGCAGCAGCCTGAAGGTGCTTCACAACAAGCTGAAAGAATGTGGATGGTTTCCTTACATGTCAAACTACTTAGTGTTTAGAGGTTCTGTATTTATTTCCATAATTTTCCTGAGGAGGGGAAGGGGCTGTTTCTCATAGCTGTTAGTTAAACCAGAGTAAGGAACAAATAGTGAAGCAGAGTGACTCTGCTGCTGAGAAAGATTGTTAATCTTCTTTAAAAGAAGAAGATGTCAAATTAGTTTGTCCTTCACTCTCTCTTCTTCAGTAATGGATTACAGGAACTTGGAACTCTTGGCCCAACAGGGACGGTGGCAATAAAAGCCAAAATTGCTGAAAGCTTGGACAGAATCATCACTGGCCAGGAATAGCTCACACACAATGTGTCTTCCCTGTCATAGCTCAGTCATAGTTCCTTTTAAAACAAAAGCTTTGCCTCAAGGGAAAAGAAAGCACATCAGGCTCCCCCAAGGGGTCTTCAGCCACACTGTGACAGATCTCTGAGGAGAGGAGGGGCAGAGGGATGGAACTGAAAACTTCGCTTTACCATGACTCTCCAATGGCAGAAGAGGTCCTTCAGCTGCTGCTTTGAGCCAACACAATGAGAGAACGGCTGAGCCTTTGATGAGGCTCCACATCTCTGTCTATGCTGTCTCCTGCCCCCAGAGTTTCTTTCTGGACCCTCTGAAGCTTATGGAACTCTGACCATCTGTGCCTGTCTGTGCACATAAGGGAGAGGAGGCAGGAACAGGATCTGGCCCTCAGGTGCAGGAGGTGGTGAACCCTGAAGAGTGGTGAGGAGGGGTGCCTCACAGCATCAACCATTTGTGCAAATCCCTGGCTCTTCCTCCCTCAGTAACACGCAATTTCCCACTGGGCCTTAGATTTCATTTGTAGCACAGCGCTGGCAAGGAGCTCTTTCATCAGGTAACTCTGAGTCCTCTTTTTACTCATGTGCCAGCTGCATCCCATTTATTAGCTCCGGAGCTCACCTAAGGGATTGTTTGTAATGCTTTACCCACAGCTGAATTCAACTGTTAATTTGGTAGCATAGTATCAAGAGAAGAAACTAAGTAAACACCATGAGTGTTTACCCAGAAAATGTACCTGCAGTGGTTTTTGCCACTTTCTTCCTTATTGTCAATTTTCCCATAACAATTCTGCTGGTGTGTGTGTGTCTCTACACCTCCCTTCCTTTTCCTTGCCAAGCAGAAAGGCTCAGCTGACTCCATCTTGTAGAACAGCATGGGATGAGAGGAGAAGCATCTCTCAGCAAAGAACAAGAGAAGCAGAACAAGCATCCCTCCCACCAGGTCAGAGGGGCTGTAAATCTCAGCCACAGGCCACATGGTAAGCCCGGGATCATGCTGAGCCTGGGGTGGGTTTCATCAGCCAATGCTCTCACAAACATCCAGCAAAGCTGGGGACTCACTCGGGCTCCAGGGTGTTGTAGCTGCAGTTTAACTGTGCAACTGTCTCAATACAAGTTTGTGCCAAAGTGACAGGGGGGTGAATGTAAAGAAACCTGCTTTTAGTGGGTCACTAACAGATTTATTTTTTTTTAAATCACACATTCTGAATTCCACTTCATAATTGCTCTCCAACATTAAATAGTTCCTTGCAGAGCAGTGTATTAAAAAGCCCAGAGTCTGCTTGAAGATATCAGCACTGGAGTATGATGCTACACCTTTATCTCACTGAACTTTAGTCACTGCACATTAAATATTCAGACAGAATATTTTCCATAGGTTCTCTCTATAGTGAATGAAAAAAAAGCACCTTCAGAGAAAATTCATCCCCTTCAGGAGGTGTCTAGAAGAGGTGGACAAACTACCCCACTGAATGAGTGCCTTTCTTGACTAGGGCTGGACAGAAAGCTCGGAGTAGCAGAAACAAATCATCCTTATCCCCACAAAAACATTCTATTCTAATAGCAGTTCCCCATTGAAAACAGACACTGAGACAGATAGTGACTTCAGAGAGGCAATTTCCAGGATCTGGGCAGCTTTCAGAGGGAGTCACTGAGCTGCAGGATGCTGTCTCTGGGACCAGCACAGTCAGCCCCCCTGTGGCTTACCTCTCATATGGAGGCACCTGGAAGTCTCAGAAGCAACACTGAGTACAAGCCAGATTGCACTGGAGAGGTGAATGTACCTGTGCCGGTCATGGTACCAGGGCTGAGTACCATTAAGAAAGTAGGGAATGAAGATGCACAGGTCCAGGCAACCTCATGGAAAGTAAGAGGTCACCAAGGGCATTCTGTATTGCCTTGGGAGATGAAGCCCTTGCCATCAAGTGTGCACTGTCATTGGGCTACAACAGGAGTCACTTAGACAAGTGTTTGCCATATTATCTGCTGACCATCCTCCCAAAAGCAGCAGGATGCCCTCTACAGAACAACTTCAGGCACTCAGAAAACCACAGCAGTGCTGAAGGATCCAGCATGAGGCTTATTCACAACCCCACCAGCTGCTGTTCTCTCTCTCCCCATTATGGGAACAGTGACTCCAGTCCGATCCCTCTTGTTCCTACAAGCACCACTGTCTCGGTGGGACCTTCAGGGAAATGACCCTCATCAGCAGTGAGTTGATGAGATGGCTCACCCTTTGCCTCCCCTGAAAAAGAGGTATGGCCACTGCCTGCAGGTTACAGGCTAGATGTGGACTGAGGACCAGAGGTGGACTGAGGGCCAGGGCAAAGCCCAGTGGCCACCAGAGCCTTCTGCCAACCCCAGGGTATTAGTTGTGACCAAAGCAGGAGGTGCTTATGTGCTGCAGCAACCCTGTGGAGGCTACTTAATTGATTAATTTCATTTGGTTTCCAAATGCAATTAACGAGTTGCTCAATCTTTTATGTAAGCTAAGAGGTAACAGCAGAAAATTAATCATTTCTGTTTGAGAAGTGTAATCTGCAAACAAAAAAACCTAAAAACCCCAAACAAACAAACTAGAAAAAAAAAAAAAAAGAAAGTACGTCTCAAAACTGCAACTCCATGTAAAATACGCTTCAAATACTGTCTTGAATCTTATTTAGTTTGTTGTTATTTTGCTACCTGAGCAACTTGTATATAAAGAAACCTGAGCAACTTGTATATAAAGAAACATATAAAATGTATGACATATTTAAACTAGGATTGCAATTACTTTGGGTTCTTCCCATTGCCATTGGAGAGAAATAAATACTACTCTGTTCTTGGATGAGCCAGTTCACCTTCTGGAGACAGATATTTCTTTCCACTGATTATGGCGGGAGCTTACTATGTCTGTGCTCCTAATTCAGGCATCTCATTTATGTTCCCATAGCTAGCTAGGATGAGTCCAAGCCAAAATCAATCCACTTAAGTCAAATTTCCCACTGCCAAAGGTCAAGCATCTTGCTCTTACAGCAATGAAGACCATGCGTCTTGACACATGGTTTTCCCAAGCAACAAACCCATGGTCAGTCATGAACAGCATCATCACAGAATCACAGAATGATCTGGGTAGGAAGGGACCTTCATAGTTAGAGCTTCACTGTCATCCCTGAGATTTGATTTAAAAATGAGTTGTGATATACCTCAATGTTTGTGGTTCCTTTAAAGGATTTCCTGTAGTCATTGTAGTCTGACAGCCCTTTAAATGAAATATTCTTTCGTCAATACATGTACTAAAGCGTAATTTCCCTTAACAAAAGGTTTAGCATAAAATATTACCAGGTGTTATATTCTTTAATCTCAGGGCCTCTTGAGAAGTTGTCAATAAATAATAATGTTCATTTATTTTCAATTCAGGCATTGATAAGTAATTGTGTAATATTGCTGAGGCTGAATTATCTGCAGATCCGTGCTGAACTGTAAAGTGCTGTGTGTGCTTTGCATTCTCTGGTCTGAGCTGGTGCCAAGAACACGAAATCATCCACTTGACTGAGAGAGGATGAGAAAAGGAGAGGGTATATGGAGAACATGGCTCAAGTTTTGGATTTGAGTCTGATTAGGGACTCCAGCAGTTGTTTCAGTTCCTCACCTACAGCAGGCAGGTAACAATATTTCCTTTTTCTCACTCTTCTGCTCTGCCTATGGCAGCAGGAGAGGGGCTGGTGGGCACCCTCCCCACGCAGGCAGTATGTGCTCTGGGTGCCTGTTCCCAGCAGGTGACCCTGATGGACCACAGGCCTCTCTTTTGCCTGATACTTGCACTGTAGAGCCTTGGTCTTTGCATATGAGCTGCTGCCATAGGTAAGGATAAAGGAAAACAAATTGGCCTATGGCTTAAACAAAAAAATCCAACAGTCTCTTGAATAAAAATGATGGCCTCCTGTGTGCTTAAGACACTCTCATCATGAGGGAAAAAAAAAACAAACAACAAACCTGACAAGATCTTAAGTCATCTGGCTTCATTTGCATCTGCAACTGACTCAGTGGTCTTCCCTTCCTCCAGCTGCACAAGTAACATGTTAAGTGTCCTAATGCCAGGGATGATATCAGCCCATGAGAAACGAGCATCTACCACGTCTGTTGCAGATTCTGTGAGAGCCCCCCGGTATGTCCCTGCTGTGCTAGCCATGTGCCAACCCTAACCATCATTCCCTGCTCCACTTTGCTTTCCATGAAAATGCACAAGATGTAAAGCTTGTGGGATCGCTCTGGTGACCTATCAGTCTTTCAGAAAAGTCAAAAGTGAGCCATGGACTTGTTTTCCAGACTTTTTTGCTAGTGTCCTAGTAAAAGGAGGAGGAAAGATATCAATGTGCTTGCATGGTGAGAACAAGAAAATAACTGTATTTCTCAGACTGTCAGCTTCAGTGAAAAAGTTTGTTCTGTACTAGATAGTGTGGAAAAGGAGTTATGCCAAAGCTCCAGATACTTTATACTTACCAAGTATGAAATAGTGATTGATTAATATAACCAGTATATTGTTATTTAAAGTAGTATTTTAGTATCAGAACCCATTTTCTTCCATTACCCGAGAGATGCTGCAGCCACAGAGCAAACATTCACCTAATAACAATGCTATTATCAGATGGACCTGCAGAAATTCGCTTAGTAGTACTTCAGGATCTGGCTGGAGGAATTTCAGAGTCATTAGTGGTTATAGCTAAGGTTCCTGAAGGATAGGGGAGGGCCCAGAAGACTGAAAAAAGGGCAAACATCTTTCAGATGGAAAAGCCTAGGATCACCACTCAAAAATGCTCAAAAAACACTCAACAGGACTTGACCAATAATCAGAGCTATCTGCAAACCCACAGGAAAATAAGAGGTTAAAAAGCAGCTAACCTGTTTAGCAGGAATAAATCATGTCCAACCTTCTTAGACAACATTAGAAGCAGGTGAGCAAGCACCGTCCTACATGGCTTTAGTAACTGCTGTCAAATGGCCATCTTACACACTACCTGGCACTCTTAAATGAACCACAGTAATAAGATTACAGATCTTGTCCAAAAACCTGCAAAGAATAAAGAGTATTCTCAGAGCGTCTGGAAAAAAAGTACAGTATGGGTAGCTGCACACTGCTGTCAATAGGGGCTGCCTGGTGTTTTTACTAATTACTCATGTGAGTGGGAATGCATAAAACATCAACCTCAGAAGATCTGCAGGCACTGAATGACAGGAGCAGAATACACAATGATCTAAAATTTGCCAAGTCCTCTAAGATCAGCAGTGGGATCCAAGAAGGACAAGCACCAAAGGCTTGATGCTTTGGCAGAAGCATCAGCTGTGTGAACACAAGGTGAGGAGCAATGCAAGGCCGATGGAGTGAATCACAGCACTAGGCAGTGGTGTCAAACACTTGCAGGGCGGGAAGCAGCCTCATGGGGATGTCCAGAGTGGGAGTGCAGGCTGGAAGGCATGTGAAGGGGTCCTCCTGCTTTGCCTGCTGCTGGTGAAGGCCCAGCAAGACTGCTGCTTCTCTCTTCGGGCACCAGCCTTCAAAGAAGATGTGGACCAAGTGAAGAGAGCTCAGAAGAAAGTTTCAAAAATAAGAAGTGCAGAAAATGTGACCTGCACAGAAAGACTGAACAAACGGGTAGCCTGGAGAGGGGAAGGCTGATGAATGCCACAGACCTGACCATCTCCCTGGCAGCCCTGATGCTGGACACTCTGCCCGTAGAAGGCATCTCTGCTGACCCACAAAAAGCAGGTGTTCTCTTTTGCTGACCTACCTGTAATGCCCTGTGTTAAAGCACTTTATAAAGCCAAGGCCACACTGCTTGACAATGTCTCAGTGGATACATAATACACACTCTGTGCCACAAAGTTACACTGGAGACAACTGGTTTGGACAGGAAGCTCAGGGGTTTTCAGTTATCCTGGAACCTGCCAACACACCAACCAACACTTAATGCTGCAGGATCACTGGAAGGAAGATGCTATTAAACATGCAAGTAGGGATGAGCTATCACAGAACTTTTCTGCCCAACAGGTTGGCATCCAGGGACGCTGGTGTGCGCGACTGCACTGCCAAGTGCTACCAAGGGTTGTCTGACACAGCGGCAGTGATGGAAATGGATGTTTTGTTGTCAGTTTTATTTAGTAAATGATGCTCCATCAGTAATTGGACAATCCTGACTCTAGACCGATCAGCCAGTGGAAATCTCTTCCCAGCACATGCATCCATCAACACCTGGTGCCTCTGGACCACAGCTGGAAGAGGGTAGATAGTGTCAGCTGTGTCAGATGGATGTGGCACCAGGAGTGCTGTGTCCCCAGCCCTGACCACCTACAAGTCCTGGCCACCTCCCAGCTCCAAGAGGGGCCCCCAGAAGTAGGTGTGGGGATGAAGCAGGTACTTGCTGTGGGGCAGCTTCGTATGATGATACTGAAGGAGCAGGAGCAGGAGCATAGCTGTAGGTGAACAACTAGCATGGGAAAGGAGGCCAAAAACTTTAAATCACAGACCTTCCAGCACCTATCCTGCTCTTCCTGTCTCTCCTGAAACAAATGTAATTAAGCGTTGAGAACAGACTGACTGAACGGCAGCATAAATAATTTATCAAATTTCATTAATTCTTTCCATTATACCTTCTGAGACAGAGCTGTAATCTTGTCTGTGCTCTGTAGAAGATTGTTTGCAAGTGGTAAACAACCTCAATTATCTCCAGTGCCATACCCAGTAGAATACCCAAACAAGTCACGCACAGCAGGATTGCTCAGTTTGACGTGTACCATCACACACACAGGTGCATAGAGACAACAGTCGCATGTCTACTCTCACCATTCCCTGTCCAAAAGATGTGGGGTTGCTGGAGCCATGACAAGTCTTTAGTGCTGGACATGTGGCCGCAGAGGTCACAGCTGCACATCCACAGGGCAAGCCCTGGCCCAAGGCACTTCAGGTAGATTTCTGATATCTCAGTCATATGAGTGCCCTTTTCCCTGCTGACCGGAAGGTGAAGGTGGTGTCCAGTTTTGATGCAGGTGCCCAGCTTCAGGTACAGAGGATATTCATACTTTTGACAGTTAACACATCGAGTGAGAGAAGGAAAGCTGTCTGTGACTTCTGTAACTGCTGTACTATGAAACATCATAAACCATGCACTCAGACTTTTTTTTTTTGGTAACAGCATAATAATCTTATGCAAATATCTGCTCTTTTCAGTACTTTTTTTCCTATTCTGGAGTTTTCACTCTTTCCACATGTCCATCATATGCCCAGCTCTAGTGTTAGATTTTTAAATACATGTGATTTTTTTTGTTGTTTTTCTCGTTGTTGCACATGGTCCAATTCACCAGCCCATTTTATTTTTTTATATCAACTATTCAATATCATGCAACCCAAATAACAGTTTGTATGCCTAAGGTAAGGTAAAGTTAATGTGAAATCCCTAGATTATTTTTAGGAGTGGAGATTTTAGTTCATATGCTATTGATCATCAAGAGACAATGTTATTGCAAATTTCCTCTGAACTGTTCCTATAGCACCAGCTTGGGGGAAGCATGAAAATCAACATAGCAGAGAAATTATATTTCTTTCAAAAATTTACATGAAAGTAAAAAAATTGTTAAAAAATTCAGTGAAAAGTTCAATTTCTCTGTTAAACACCAGCTCTAGGACAACTCAATGGACCTGGCCAAACATCAAACCAAAACTGTTTTTGACAGTGTTCTGAAAATATTGGCTGCCTTTTGCAGTTGGACATGCAGAGGGGTTTATATTTAGTCAGTTGTTGTCAAAGCTGACATAATTTTATCAGAGCTGCAAAAGCCAGTCAACACCCTTGCCCTGGTGAAGGTGATTTCCTCTGTGCAAGCCCTCACCAAAACCTGAAGTCAGTATAAATGAGCTCTCTGAGTGAGCACAGCCATCCCACAGCCAGCAGTGTGCTGGGAAAGAAAGTGGGTCTGGAGTTCAGCATGTCCTTAGGATCTATTTCAATGCACTGTATACATCATTTTTCCATATTGCCTACTGAAGCTTTTTTGAAAAATGATGTTCATGGTTCATTTTAAGTAATCTCTGGTGCCTTGTAGCCTTGCTCTTTGAAACAATTCATGTGAATATCCATCACTAAAAGGTATTTGAGGACAGATTTCCAGTCAAGATCCTGAACCACCACTGTGACCTGCACATGTTCACGAATCCACCTGTACAAATTCCTGCATTTACAAAAACTATCTTTTTAAATACATAATTATTTTTGCCTAATCAGAAAACTTTCCCAAGGCAGGAGCAAGTGAGGATTTGTTCAACCCCTCACATCTGTTCTTAAAAGATAGAGGAAGGTGTGGAAGAGAGCAGAATCCTGAAAATGAAAATAAATCACCTCTTAGCTCCAGCTGCTTATCCTTTTAAGTCCCATGAAAATTGTAGTGTCAGCAAATTTAACTTTTCCTCCTTTTGACAAGGGATGAGGTATTTTCTTCTTTGGGAGTCTGCCTGTGTGTGACTGTCATTTACCAGCTGAGCACACAACGAGGTTGAGTGGTTTAGACATGAATCATCTTTCTCATTCCTGCCAAAAGACTACCTCATCCGTGGAACACCTTATGGGAAATAAGGTAATATTTGTCACTTTTAAACAACTCTAAATATCTTTAAAGAAGGTAGAGGCTATCAAATTAATGCAAAAGCTCTGGGGTGAGGCTCCTGGTGTGCTGTTGTATCCCACATTGATTCCATACGTAACACATCCTGCTTACTGAAGTGCTTGCAGAGAGAGTACAGAGGAACATGCTGAGTTACTACCACTGTAGGAAATGCCAAGCTTTTTGTAGTGGTCTGCTGTAAAGTATGTGGAAAATGAAATTACACCAAGCCTAAAGGTGTGGGGAGCAGCTTTGCCAATCCCATCCATGTGCAAGTGGCACAGAGGAGAGCCTACTTCCTACAGTGGGTCTGACGGGATTTCTGGGGTGGATTTGCACTTGAAGTACTTCTGTGCAGGGTTTGTGCATTGTTTTTTTTTTCCTTCACTCTGGACCCTCATTCCAAATTTGAACATTTAGATTTAGTATATCTAGCTAAGTCCTGATTTAAGTGACATGCTTATGCCACCAATATATTTCTGCCTTAAATATTCCTAACAGATCAGATCTATTCCTCTGTAATGTCTCTCATGGAAGCACAAATTGTATAAAATTCCTTTTTGTTGAAACAACTCATGAACTAAAAAGAGATTGCTTGATTTAACATAAAAACTCTCAGGTCCTGCAGTGGGACACTGTATCTCCATTGAAGTCTTCCCCATGGGGAAACTTCTTTTGTCAGAACCACACTATGCACTGTCCATAAGAATGATGGTCTCCAGTAAGACTCATTTGCATCAATGTGTGCCAAACTCATGTTATTAAAACTCCAAGTGAGAGACGTTATTTGCCATGTTATGGCTGGCACTGCCTGCAAATGCCACATGTACCCTTCCTGTGTGTCCTGAGTGCTGCAGCCCCACCTCGGGGCTCCAACACATCCTCACTTGTGCTGCTCCTGCTGCCAGAGGGGTCCTCCTTCCACAGACACCTTACAAAATCGTTGGGAGGTTTTGCTGTGTGTTCAGGGAGAAGAATCAGCATGGCACCTACCACCACCCCGCAGCTGTAACAACAACCCACTTCTCTGAGGTGGTCCCACAGCAGCGCTGCAAGCCAAGATCCACCCCTGTATAAAACAACGAATCCTCACGTGGTCAAACCTACTGGCAACATGTGGATAGGTGGCTATTACATGAAGATTCAAGGGAACAAAACTCAAACCCATAACAAGTTTTTCTATATACTTAGTGGTATACTAAGTATATAATATATATATGACCCATTAAGAAGGGCTTTTTCTACACTTAGTGATATACGCTTGGGGGACAGGGCAGGGGAATACATGGGAATACACTGTAATTAATCTATAAGCAGATGAAAACTTGAACTTTACTGCAGATTGTTGGAAAGAAACATTAAACTGAAATGTGATTTTATGAGACATCATAATTTGGGGGGTTGGGGGCTGTAAATTAAAAAAATCCCTTTGAGGGAATAGCTGAATGACATCACACAATATAAACCAGGAGGTTTTATATTTATATATCCCTCAGTCTGTGCCGTGAATCCTACAAGGTATCTCAAAAATCCCAATCCTAAATAGCTCTATCAGTTTTGAAATATTCAAATTTTACTCACATTGATTGAACCCCCCTGAATTTGGTGGCACCCTGCAGAGGTACCAGAGGGAATGATTTGACCAGGCAGTCCTTCAGCATCAAAACTGATTGTTTTCCTGACTTGTACCTTAGCATTCCACAGGCAGCATAGAACATCTGCTGACCATGGTTGTCCTGGTATTGACTTTATTTTGTTTGGCTTAGGATCTAAATTCATGAAAATCTGCCATCAAATCAATGTCACAAATGCCATAATTTTGTGTTTAACTCTTGTATTCTCCAGATGGATTTCTACTTATGTTGTAGAGTTGTTTCTGAATATCAGTAATGAAAAAATTAGTTATGTATTTAGCAATCCATATTTTATACACCATTATTACCTTACCATTCTAAGAGTATGAACTTTCAAACTATGAAAACAAAAACACTCCTGCCAATTTAAATGAAACTGTAAGTTCTGCCATAATATTCAGCTGTAAGCAATTCTGTGGAACAGCACAGAGGAAAATACACACACACAAAATAATTAATTAATCAATCAATAAATTGATTAATTAAAACCCCCAGTGTGATCAGATGAATGCTGGTGTGGTTGGAGACTGGGAAATCAATCACTGCTCTTGGTAGTCTCTACACATTTCTTCCCATGCCTAGTTGTCCAAAGCTATTTCTCAAAATTCCCACCTGAAGTCTCTGCCACCACTACACTCTCCTTTGTGTAGTAACTATCATTTTCTTTTGTTCTAGAGAATTCTGAAAAATTTATTCCTGTAAATGGTGACTGTAATGGTAGTTATTATCTTGAAAGTATAAAAGACCATGTTTGCACAAGAAATACTTCCCAAGGACTTCAGATAATTGGCTCTTCAGATGTTTGTATTGAGGCAGCCTCACAGCTCTGAAGAGGGATGTGCACCGTCTTTATTCCAGGACATAAATCTCACCACTCTCCAGGAAATGTCTTACAAGCCAGCACTCCCGGGGAGGAACCATCTTCAGAAATCTTTAGTCAATGTTTCATTTTTGTCTGAGGTATTTCCTGGGAATTAAACACAATCCATAAAGAGAAAATAATAAACATCTGGGCAAATATGTCAGGGCAGGGATGTCCTGCCGCAGTGGGGTAACTTTAAAAGAGCTGCTACATAATGCTTTCATTGCCATCAATATATTTAGGTTAAAAATGCAATCAGTGGATAACCAGCATTAAAATAAAGAGAAGCAAGAGCTGGACACCACAGTGTTATTTCTCATTTTGAAGTTTTGTAAAAAGACATGTTAGGGCACCTCTGCTCTCCTCTTGCCTCCTCTTCAGGAATCCTCTGCACGTTTTCCAGTCAGTAACCAAACTGCTCATCACTGCAAAGGCACAAGTGAAACCCGACAGATCCACTCCTACATTTCAGCTAAGGGGTTTATGTACCCATATAATGTTATGTCTAACAATAAAAATACAAATATTGTTTTATGTACATACAATGTATATAATAAATATACTGGATGTTATATGTGTCTGTTATTATGTAAAATTTATAAATATAAAATACAGTAATATGCATATATTATATGGCATATATATGACATAAACATTCTATATATGTTACATGTATTATATAAACCTAAATGGCATATATAAGTATATATATACTATAAAATATCTTTATATATTGATGTCACTAAGTATCTATTATTATATAACAAATTCTATTATTTACAGGATAAAATATATACATATATTTATCTATTCTTACATGTTTCCTATAATTGATATATAAAATATGTGTATGTATTTATTATATGTGATTGTAGATGTTTTATGTTATTAGTCAATGTATTTATACGAGTTATAAACAAGAATTATTTAATTATATTTCTTACTGCAGGTTTTATTAGTGTTGTTGTTATCCCTGTGTATTTATGTGTAGTCACTAAGATGCTCCCCATGGCATTTTCTCCAGGCATCGGCTGGCAGGAAGAAGACACACATCAGCTCCCCACTGCAATCCCCAGGGCCTCGTCTGCTCCCACATCACTGTGGCAGCAGCAGCAGCAGCAGCAGCACCTCTGTTTCTGCACATCCCTTGCCCTGCAGCCACACCAAGCTGCCCTGCCCCGACCATCAACTGACTGGGACTGTATTCCCTCACCAGCGCCACCAATTCCCATGGAAAAGCAAGTGGAAAGTAAACCAATACCTCACACCTGGGGACAAACACCAGGAAAGCAACCTCAGCCTGCGACAGTTTAACCTACAGCCTGTGAAGTCAGTGAGGGCATAGAAGTGGGCTCCAGAGCCACAGGCCTCTTGCCACACTGGATATGGGTTGCTGTCTCTCTGTCTTCTGCAGTGACTCCTCCTCCAGCTTATCTTTTTACAGAGCAACCCATGGTTTGATCCCTCTAACTCTGCTGCTGTGCTCAGGCAGGAGACAGACACCCAGCCTGGACCATGACATGTCTGTCATGACACGGCACACAGGACACCTGCCCACACTGCACCAGGGCTCCTGGATGGACAAAGCCTCATCAGCCACAAGGGTCCTGGGGCCACTCTAGAGGCCAATCGGCACAGCCCTGTGACAGACAGAGCCAGAGGCGGCCTGGGCCGCTTTTTGAGGCAAAAAGCTCACTTCTTTATTTTTATGTATTTTTGTGTTAAAATCCACAAACCCCAAAACAAATAATAAACCCTTTCAATGATTTGCAACAGATTTTGCCAAAGTGTTCTACTTCAATGTTATGGTCTACAAGCTCAATGCAGTTGATGCAACTTAGGGTCATAAAACCAGTCAGTATTTTTCATTTCTGACCAACAGGAAATCAAAATCTTTTCATGTGTATCTTCAGCACTAGTTACTTCATCTTGTGGTGCTTCTGTAAGGCTTCTTATAAATGTAATATACAATTACAGAGCTTCTAGCTTCTTATAGCACTGGTTGGTTCACCTTATAGAGCCACTTCTTCACCTGATAGCTTTTCTGTAAAAGGTAGCGGAAGACCTGATAGCAATTTGAAACCTAATTTTACTCAGGAATTCATGAATAACAGATCCTTCCTTAGGGTACTCTGAGGAAAAAGCCACTGAGCTTGAGCCAGAAAAGTTAAATGACAGTGAGCTCAAGCAACCCCAAGGTCAGAGGTTTATGGGTTTTCTTCGTAAGAATTGTCCATACACCACTTATCCAGAGCCTCAGGACATCAATAACAGCTCCAATATATAGCTCCTGGAAGATATATGAATATATGATTATTTTTGTTTATAGCTATATATCATTTATATAAAAATCCAAAATGGAAGTCCAGTTTCTTGGTAAGACTCACCAGAAATGCAAGTGGAGTGCCATATGACAAGGATCTGCAGCTACCCATAAAAACAGAAAAGCAACCTCTCCCCAAAAAGCAGTGCAACTGTCCAACATCCAGATGTGCTAGAGCTGCAGCTCTCTTGTTTTCAAAGAAGTCATGAGACAAGACAAAGGTATTTAATGGGTGATGTGGAAGAAACCAGAGCATCCTCAGCAGGAACCCACAACACCAAGGCACACGCAGGGCAGCCACATATGGAGGGAGCCAGTGAGCTGTTCCTTTCTGAAGGGAAACAGGAAAAAACAGTAGCACAGAGAGCCCAGACAAACCAAAGTCAAAACAGGAACTAGAGTAAGACTCAAGAGGAAGAAATAAAAGTAACTTTCAGGCACAGCCTGTCAGGGAAGGAAGCTGGGAACCTTTTCTCTCTTCTCTGTTATTCCTGCTCTCAGCAGGAAAACGGTTGCATCACAGAGTCACATGGATCCTTTGGTAACTTCTCCATATAGTAAAAAGGTTTTACAAGGTATGGTTTTTCTTAAATTAATGAGTTCATAACCTCCTTACCTGGCTCAGCTGCAGAGTTTTTCTAAATATACAAAAAAACACAAACAAATTCAAATTTAATTATCCTGATTCCTTTAGCATAACATTATTAGTTGTTTATTCCCTTTGTCCACTCTGATTGGAATCCTCATTAAAATTATTGAATAAGCTATTCCTATTTTTTCCTCAGGCCTTTGAGCTTGATGCTGCTTTCAGGATTATGGACCTGTAGGCACAATGTCCCCTGAATTTAACATGTGTTAACTACAACCTTGGAACAGATAACCTGAACAGTTTTACTCCATGGGAAATATGAAACTGTCTAATTCTCAGCAGATAGCAAGCAACACATCAGGAGCTACCTTGTGTTTCCCATTGAAAAGAGACATGCTCTTGGGCAATTACTGTTAAGCAGTGGAATGGAAGTAGCTTGTCAGTCCCTGGTGTATCGATGTGTTCTGCTATATCAGTGTGAATCAGGAATAGTTCCCCAGAGGATTGCAGGTGAAATCCACCTTTCAGGAGCACAGCCTGATCTGAAGAGAAGCACCTTATCTCACTGCCTTAAAGCATACTGCTGTGTTTGCCAGGAGCTGAAGTATTCAGCCAGGTCTTGTTGTTGTCACAATATGAACTGGGAACTGCTTCAGTGCTGTCCTTGTTTGCAGTGAGCAGACACAAGAGGAGGGATGTTTGGTCCTTCTTGTCTTTTGCAGTCAAGAAGGAAAAGGTGACTTAGTGCAGGAGTGACCATTACAAATTCTTATTTTTTCCAACTACAGAAGGAGTTCCAAATGATTTCCAAAACCATCCCTCTCTTCCTCGTGCTACTCCATGGGGCCATACTGCCCCTGCTGTCCCAGTCTCCTTGGTGTTTTCTTGCTTCTGGCAAAATGATGTAAACAGCTCTGCTACAATTAAATACCCCAACTCCTGCATTTGGGATTAGATCCAAATAGTACTCTACATAAATTAATTCCTGCTTAAGCCTTCCCATGTGGCCCAGTGTTTTGGCCTGTGCTCTGCCATTTAGGCATTGTACTCCATAAAGAATTATCACACTGGAGGGTAATTTCAGAATACATCTACAACTATAGGCCTGCATAAATCCCAAGAATATTCTAAGGTCAGAACATAACACAGGATATTTGATGAATGAAACCTTCCATCGTGAGGCCAATGCTGAAATTCTCTTCCAGCTGGACTCTTTCTGGGGAAGATTCCTGTAGGTGCTTTCACCTCAGTCAGCCCTGTGCTGTCTACTGGAAAACCACCAGATCTAGCTGAAGACCCTCACCCTCCTCCTGAGACTGCAGGAGTTCTACCTGATTTAATCAATCACATTAGATCAATTGAATCTAATCACAAATTAGATTAGGCATCTAGAAAAACTGTTTTAACTAGTCACCTCCTCTGACAAGGAGCTATAAAGCTCAGACTGGCTGCATCCCTGATGGCACATCTGCCTTTGAGGAGAAAGAAGGTCAGTGAAAAGCTGTAGGCTTCAGCTACTGGTCAGACATGATGGGAAAGCTGCTGCAAGACTGCTTGTGATGGCACTCTTTTGAACAAAAGAGTTGATGTTGGAAAGTGCCCTTGAATAAAGTCTGGATATTGACTTCTATTGCTGCAACAGATATGCTGAACTTATGAAATATAGGTTTCAGGATAGAGGGCTTAAAAGAACACTCAAATTGTCTGTCAATTGGGCTGTCATTGCTGTTGACAGGAGGTGATGAGAAAGTAGGCTATATATTTCTGTCTGTAATGTGATGGCCTTTTGAACTAATATCAGGAGACTATGATAAATAGGCTTTGCCTTCCTTGACTGCACAGTAGACTAAAGATGTTTTTATTTGAATACACATCTATTCCTCCTGTTATGGAATTCCCTATAGCAGCCTGGACTGCCTTGCAATATAATGTGATGTATAACAGATTAAACTCGTTGCTCAGGACTCAAGAACTCAGAATACATGACCATATCCTTCTGAGATCCAGTTCTTACAGCTGGAAGTTATTGAGGAATGTTTACTTATTTCAAAATTTTTCATTGTGGTATGAACTGGTAAGGGCAGAGAAAAGCCCAATGACTTGTAAGGAACTGATAAAATGCACATGTTCTTTATGCGTGTTTAATTGACAAAGCAACAGAGCACATGTAGGTGCAGCCTGGCCAGCTCTTGTGTGCTTGTTTGCCTGGAAGCCCTGAAGTCTGTTTGACAGGTTTGATTTGATTCCCATGTATACTGACTGAAGAGAGGTCACCTCTGGGCTAGAAAATCAAGTTTCTGTGAGGGAATTCCACTTAAAAGCAGCTTATAGTGGAGCTGGACCACAGAAGGAGTACAGGATATAATTTGAGGCAAGATCTACCTTTAACCTGCATGCGGTCTGGGTGAAAGTAGGATTGTCTTCCCTTTGATGCTCGGCACTCTCTAAAGATCCAGTGTGTTGTGCATAGATAAAAAACTCCCCTGGACTTGTCATGAGTAGCAGATAAGGGGAAAAAGGTCATTTAGATTAAAATCTGCAAAAAATAGCCAGCTTTTCTAAATACCATCTTTCTTGGGGTAAAAGGAAAAATAATCTCCCTTTTTAATAATGGAAGGTAAGCATCATGTACTGAAGTTTCTTCCTCCTTATATGTGAGTGTACTCCCATTACAGCTCCCAGGCCACACTAGGAGCAGTAGGAGAGCTCTTCTGGACTCCTATTCCTTATGCTAATATGTTTTTACACTGTGTCATGCTTTGGTGATTTTTCGGGGGGCAGGGCAGGGAAGGGGGGTGACTGACTTCACATTGTCTTTTTTTTTCCTTCCTTCCTTCCTTTCTTTCTTTCTTTCTTTCTTTCTTTCTTTCTTTCTTTCTTTCTTTCTTTCTTTCTTTCT
>JAWWEV010000115.1:96347620-96359942 GCA_035583235.1 Hafferia zeledoni
TCTTTCTTTCTTTCTTTCTTTCTTTCTTTCTTTCTTTCTTTCTTTTCTTTCTTTCTTTCTTTCCATTGGAGAAATTTTTATCAGTAAGATTGTTTTGCAGAAAAACTACTCACTTGAGGCTTGTATTGATGGGGTTTTTTCCCCCCTGACAACAGGAACACAGACATATGCTAACACTGCAATGTTATCTATAGATTTCACCTCTTCCATTGTAGAATTTTTCTTATATTTCATTGTCATCATAGCATTGTGAATGCAGAGAATAATCTATAGAAATTATTAGGGGTCTGGGTTTTAGCAAAGCAATAAACATGTGAATGCAACTTGTAAACTTTTGTAGCTTCACTGCTGAGCTCTCCCCTTTACTATTTGTATTAATCAGAATGTGTGTAAATCAAACAAATATAAATGTCAGCAACTATAGTTGTTAGCACAAATGCAAATGTGCTTCTGTTTCCTTCTCTGTATTTTCTCCTGATTTTGCTATGAAGGAGTAGTAAAATTAAAGGCTACGTGATTTCTTTCCACTTTGTTCAAAGGAAATGTGCAAAGAAGCAGAAAGTTTTAAGCAGGAATGAGAATGATAGAGAGGAAACAGAGCAGGAACTTGGAAAAAAGAAGGGAGAAAAATTAGAAAAACACTATTAGATTGGGAGTATGAAAGAGAAAAGAAAAGCCTCTGCATGGCAACACTTGTTCCAGGGATTACTTTAAGATTTACTGCTTGTTTATTCCTCATAACAAGCATTCTCTGTGCTAATTACATTTCAGTGAAAACAATTCAGCTGTCATTACTACTTAATGATAATGTTGTACATTAAGAAAAAACAGTGGTCACTTGCTCTGGGAAACACTTAGGTACATATTCCATTGAGAAGCTGAGGGACAGTAGTTACTAGTAGTTATTTAATCCACTGAAAACTAGTACTCAGTCTCAGTCTAGTCCTATGGGGAGGAAGTCATTGCAAGGTGAGTTGTCATTTTATGAGATCAAGATGACTATGGATGGCAGCAACAAGGACACTTGAAGCACTCTTTGCATACAAGCATAACAAAATAAAGTAATTTGTTAGTGATTTGGTAGCTCACATTTATGATTAAATGGATAAAAAAAGCCAAGGCTGAGTATCATTCCTCCTGGTGAGGAGACTGGATCTTGACAGATGGTTCTTCACTTGTCCTTCATGATGTGGGGCGTGCTCCTGTCTCTTACAGCCAGTATAGTCCTATATTACCTACACTTTCATTCCCTTTAGCTGCTACCTGTGCATGGCTAGTCTGTTACAGGTGTTGGCAGAACGTCTGGTAAAACAGTGAAATCCGATTTTCAAGTTACCTCATCCTAGTTTCTTTTCAAAGCTTTTGGTATGAACTATGGTTTCATTTCAACAGGCAAGAAATACACCTAAAAATCCCACATAGCAGCAACAGATGCTTCACGCTGCATTTTCCAGCAAGTTCAAGAGTTTCTGCAGGTCATATGATGAGCAAGTCTGTGCCTTGGCCTGGGCTGCATTGAGGGCAGTGTCACCACTGCCAGGCTTCAGCAGGGCCACAGACAGTTTCAGCAGAACTCATAGTTTTGATATCAGTGTTTTCTTATTTCAAATTAATGGGCAACTTTTAAATACATAAGTAGGGTCCTCAAATTCATCAGATCAGATCTCATATTTTCATTCTTCTCATTGCAAGAATTTGCCTTGTGTGCAGCAATCTGTGCACCCTACTCCACAGGAGAAAATGATGACAGTCAGCTATTTCTTGGATATGATTATGTTTATTGGCAAATAATGTTCTCCTAAGCACAAAGATCATACAGAGCCAATTTCCCTTTTCATATTTCCAACCCTGGCTTTCAGCTAGCATTCTGTCCAAAATGTGGTCTTTGGTTTTCTTTCTGACTTACAAAAGTAACTTTTCCTCTCTGCATGGCTTTCTGCTGAAATTCTGCCTGTTTTATAAGTCATACACACATATAAACCCTGAATTAATTAATTCCCAGTGTTAGTGTTTATATTCAGTCTAGTCCTTGGCAGTCACTACCATTACTTTAGGTCTGGCTGAGCAGTGGGATACTTAATTTTTTGCTCATTTAGTCTGAAGAGAAAGCAGCCAGCATAACCATAAAACCCAGCAAGAATTGTATGTGACCAGATTGAAAAACAAAGATATATTTGCTGGATTTCACCCAACCACCTACAAAGCAATGCTGCAGCAGTGCATGCAGAGGGGGCTGCCATCTTCCAGGCTAAGGGGAAGGCACAGCAAGCCTGTCATGTGGAGAGCACAGATCCTCTGTGCCACCTCTACATCCTACAGCACCTGGGGGGCTGACACTGTCTCCAGCACTGCTGCTGCCACTTGCTCCTACTACTTTCTGCTCCTTCCAAGGAAACTGTGTAATTAAAAAAAAAAAAAAAAAAAAAAAAAAAAAAAAAAGATAAAAAGGAGAAACTTTGCAAAAGTAAAATAATTTTTTAAATGCTACTTAAAGCACTTTTTTTTCTTTTTAATGGTGTTAATCTCTTATTTGTAAGTGGTCCTATGGGCAATTATGCAGATATAATTGAGGAGGACAGCAAGGCTGGGGGCACTGGATAGCTCAGGCTGGGGTGATGGGCATAGGAACACGCTAAGCCAAGCATTGCCAACTGCAGTGAAACTGGTTCATGAAACTTAAGAAGAGGAAAACTCTGGATCTTACTTCCCTTGCCAGTTTTGTGCCTCAGATTGCCCATCCCTGTATTTCTGAGGACCACCTTAAGACATTGTTTAACATAATGAAAAGCTTTGAGGTTCTTGAAAACAAGACAATACATTTATAACAGAAGTTTGTTTACTTCTAATCCTTCAGGTTATACATCAATGGGACTGTTTCTGCCACTGCAGTAACTCTATAAAGATACTGTTTAAGTGTTTCCACTAAATAAATGATTGGATGAAGGAATACAATTTGCATAATTACTTAATATCTATAATTTATGCATTTTCAACACCCATTAACTCCTAATTCACAACAGCAATTTATTTCTCTGTACTCATATAGTATTTATCTCTCTGCTACAAATAGCAGTGGCCTATTTTTGGCCAGCTCTAGTAAAGAAATTAATAGACTGACTTTATGGTTATTTTTACTTGTCAGCCTTCTAGCTGTAACTATGAGAGTCCCAACAGGCTGACATGTGTCCTTCACCAACATACATTTCTGGTCTTAAGCTTAGATTTAGGTAAAGCTCAGCCTTCCCATTGTTGCTGTATGCTGTAATTTTACTATAGACCTGAATGTTTGGAGAGCTGCTTACACCACATGCTGTAAGAGCACCTGTCTGAGAGCTAGGTGGTCTTCCTGTAAGGCCACTGGAGAGAAAGTCTCTTCTAGAGAGCACTTTAGACCACCTCAGCTCAGCTCTCCTTCTGACTTGTCTTCCAAGAGACTGTTCACTGTGGAGAAAGGGTAGCTGGCCAAGGTCAGAAGTTCACAGCACTGATGCCTTTCCTCTTGCGCTTTCAGACACTTGGAATAATAGATTCATTCAGGTTGGAAAAGACCTCTAATATCATTGAGTCCAACCATTAACCTAACACTTCCAAGTTCACCACTAATCCAAGTCCCTAAGCACCACATTTACATGTTTTTTTGAACACCACTCCATCATTTCCCTGGACAGACTGTTCCAATGCTTGACCACCCTTTCAGTGAAGAAATTTTAGCTAATATCCGATCTAAACCTGTTTTGTTAGTAAAAAAAATATTAAACTGATAGTGGTGCTTGCTGTAATACACCAAAAACCCCCAATCTTGTTGACTCCTTCGGTTCAGCAGCATTTCTGTTCCAGTTGGCATCTCAGTGTGGAGCTGTGTGGGTCAAACATGGTAAACAAAAGCTACAAAGGGCCTCCCAGGCAGTGTCCTTCAGGCACGAGGGTACAGAGCTGACTCTGTCTGCTTTGCACTGCCTGGATACAGCTGTAGAAATTCAGCACATTGTTCCCAAGCATGGGGACAAGAGCTGTGCAGTGTGGTTTAAACTGGTTGCATCCATGCGGCCTTGCTGGTGAGACTGGGTTTGGGACAGCACCTACCTGCTGCCTGAGTTCCTCCACCTGACAAGCCTTCTGGCTCACACCAGCCTGGCATTTCTCTTTCTTGTCATTTTTAATTGCCCATGAATAATCCTTAGCTAAGTTTAAGACAATGAGTAACTCAATGACGCAACCGAAACTACAGCTCAGAATTCGTCACTTTGGGCACCATAAATAAATTGTGATACTTTTGATTGATTTATTGTCAAAATAACTGCAGTTTAGAGCAGCATTTCATTTCAAAGGGTTCCCATTGTATTACTCAGGACTTCAGCAAAAGGATTTTTCTTTACCTGTTTGAGGACAATACAGGTGCCAGAACACCCAGGGCTTACCTCCACTCGGAAATACACTGAAAGAAGTATTCCTGAATAACTGCATCAGATGCAGAAATGAGAGCAGTGAATATTATTCCAGAATAATCTTTTTAATAGCTATTTTGATTTAAGTCCCTTTGCAGCCACACGGTTTCTGAATTAGTTGTGAATAAGCATTAGAGTCAGACCAAAAAACATTCCTGTCTGAAATAGGAGAATCCAGAGAGATGTGCACCCAAGTAATGTTCTGGAATTGCTATTTCAGAGACTTTCCAAGCACTGAGGAGCCCTGAAGGCAGACAACATGAGTCTTCCAGCAGCATCAGGGTGGCCAAGTTTTGCACTGATGTGAAATCTAGGGTGGAGCAAGGAAAGCCACCACTACCAGCCCTCCATGGAGCTCCTGGAGGGGCTTGGGGTGCAGAGTTTCTTGCAGAGAAACAGTTTCTGTGTTTGAACACACATTTCCCAGCTTACAGATCTGTGTACACATGATACTGAATGGGCCTATGTCCATTAGTCCTGCCAGAATATTTTAGCTTGACCTCCTCTCTCTCTTCCATTTTGGCAGACTTGCAATTTTTATAGAGTTAGCCCAAATGCACACTGAATATACTGAAAATATGCATTTTAATTTATCTTTCTCATTTGCCCTACAATGCCTTACCTGTAAAGAACTTTTCTGCAATCTGTTTTTTAAGGCCAAAATTCAGAATAGGCTCTTCTCCTCACTGTTATCCTTAATGATTCAGACCTTTTTTTTTTTTTTTTAATTGGAAGAGCACTAAGGGTGGAGGCATCCCAAACAGATCTGTGAGTCAGGAAAAAAAGGTAAGTTCTCAGAGAAAAATTGATTTTCTTTTCCCATTCTTATTCTCTTTCCTTCCTCACCTGTCACAGAGATTAGAAGAAAGATTGAAATAAAACTTGCATGTGAAACATTTTTTCTTGGACTGAACAGTGAGATAATTTTTGAGTTTCATTTACAGTATAATGAATGTATAAATGAAAGTAGAAAATATGTAAATATTCGTTTTCCTAGCTTCTTTTATAGAAATACAATTTTCCCTCTCGATTGCATTGCAGCTTATTTACATATACAATTATAGCTTTCCTTTTCACTAGTGAGTCAACAGCCATGCCTTGTTTTAACTATTCCTTATTTTCCTATTACTGCAGACGTATGTTAGCAAGTATGGTATATATGTAAGTAACTTTATGTCCCTCATAGCTATGAGTGCAACACAAAATATATTTTTCATAACCCAAAATAAAAATGTACTTATTTTTAAAATTTGTATAGAAGTTTTTTTGACCTACATAATATCTATAATTTCATTTCCTATCTACAAGATATGTATCATGTCTGAAGAACTTGAGTAAATGGCTTTGGGAAGCAAGCAACTACTTCAGGTGTTTCTAATATTTCCATATTTCCAATGCTTTGGAAGATATTTCTGGGAAATTTCACATTTCTACACATTTTCTTCTAGGTTTCATACCTCTCTTACTTTAGTAGGAGTCCAGTAAGCTCCTTGCATCCCTGAACACTGGCAGGCAGAACTGACCCAGGGAAATGGCTGATGGCATGTGGTGCTGGAGTGTCCTGTGGGCAGGTGAGCTGACACCAGCCCTATGCAAGTGAGTGGGAATTTCATTCTGGTTCTGCTTTTGGGGGAGCCCTGTGGCATGTGCTCCTAGCAAGGCCTGAGCAGTTCACAGTCAAACAAAATCACTTCAGGAGCCTCTGAGAAAATCCAACCAAACCCTAGCCAAACATTTGGAAGCTTTAAGGAAGCAGGTAGGATTGTTTGCTGATGGTAGGTAAGACTGGTAACAAAATACCAGGCAAAAATGCAAAATTAGTGTTCACTGGGAAAGAACTAGAGAACAAACCAGAAAATATTCTGCCATTACATATATTCATAGTGTAACTGCATCTTCAATACCACACTCTCTTTTCTCTTCCCACCTTGTACAGTGAAACAGAATTTGGTGCATCAGATCATGTGTGTGTCTGACAGTGTCTGACTGTGGTCATGATGATGCCATAGGAAGCAAGAATGGAAGGCAAAGCGTATGAAGGGACTTTGACTTGTTACCTTGAAGAGTGATGCCAGATTTAAGGAAAGTTTTTAAAAGCATGAATAACATGGATGCAAGAGTCAGGGAGCATCCACTCAAATCATCAGGCAAAGTTTTGAAATAAAAAAGAAGAAAACACCTTTTTTGTGCACTGGAAAACAGAAAAATGTAAACATGCAGGATATGAAGGGCTGTGTTTTGTCAAGAGTTAACTAAGTAGGAGATTAATGGAATTTACATGGGAGGTGTACTTGGAGAAACACTACCCTGTATTGCTATATTTTTCCCTGAGGAACAACTATCAGCTGTTGTCAGCCAACAAAAGGACAGATCTTTGGTCTGACTCACTGTAGCTGCCCTTATCTTTGTGATGAAAATCTGCTCTTCATTGACGGCTGCACAAATCTTTGCTGCAGAAAAATTTTTTAGATTCTGCCCTATTCTGTAATGTAGGATCACTAAAAGGGAAACAGATGCTTCCAAAAAATTTAAAAATAATAAATCAGTTTTGAGGCATCCACAGAAAGCTCGTCTATATTAAAGACGGTGGGGAAAACCCCACATCTTTTCTTATGTAAGTTTACCCAAAGTGGCCCCAAATGAATCTATGGGGAGCAATGATCCTACCACTGTTATTGCACAAATTACTACCAGTAGAAAGGGAATCTCATTCTTTTCAAGTTTAAGAAAGAAACTGTAAGAGCTTCTTCAAAGTTTATGCTTACATATACTAATTCTCTGAGTCCCTTTACCTGATCCTGAGGATGGCAGATATTAGAAAATGTGGGGGAGGTGGTACACCAGCTAACAAAAAGCACTTAAACTCTCAAGCATCTCTTTCATTGCTGAACCATGGCACCCCTTCCCTCCATTGTTTGTGTACATATCTGTCTTTCCAGGGGTATTTCAGACCATATTTCACTCAGGGCATAACTAAATGCTAATTTTGAAAAACAAGAGGGCAACACCACCATAGGGGTGCACTTACCAAAGCAATGTAGTTCTAGTGCAGAGATAAAAACGTACACACACAAGACAGACCTTGATAAAGTATGTCTAAGTGTGTGTGTGTGTGTGTAAATATGCAATTATTGCCTGAAATTGCAAGAACAGCCTCTGTGTTTCATACAATCTGTCTTGGAGGTGTGGGAAAGGAAAGGTTGTGCGGATGTTGGTTTTTCCAGTGTTTTCAGAAGAATAAAAGGTATCTGGTCAGTCCCAAAAACCATATATATATGGTGGGAGAATGGGAAAGAGTCCTATAAAGTGGATGGGATGATTACTACTTCCTTTCATATCAGGGGAGGACTCTAATCACTGAGGTTTGGAACCCAGCTCAGTGACCTTGAATATTCAAGCTTCATGCAGCCACCCATGATCAGACCTCTTCTCAGTCACGAGAGTGGTCAAGCCGCCACCTCGGATTGGTAAGAAATCTCTCTCTTTGTCACACCTGCTTAGAGCTGTTACCCCAGTGCCCTGAAGCTCATCTGGCTATGAGGTCTCTTCGGTCCTTGAAGGACAAAGACAGTTTATGATGGTAGAGAGAGACTTCAAGAGCTCTGGGAAAAGAGAATTGCAAATACAGATTGGATTTTATTTCTTTTATTATTTTCTTTCTTTCTTTTTTTTTTTTTTAATGTTCTGCTTTTTCATATCCAGCACTAATTATCAGTATGCTCTGAATGCATCTTTTTGTTTTCCTCTTCCTGCTACAAAACCGCACTCTGTTATAAACACTCATATAGCTCTGGTTTTGGTTTTCCCTGGAGGATATCCGGTGGACCTTTAAAAAAACCCCACCCAAAAAATCACCCACAAACAAGAAAAACATTTCAATTTGAAAAAACACCTCACAACCCTTTTATGTTCTTGGATGTAACCAAACATTTTGTACTGAAGTAGGATGCTCTTTCAACCTTTAATGCAATTCAAATATAAAGTATTTCTATACCTCCACTGAAACTCTTAACTAGCTTCATGCAAAGAAGGGATGAATGTGCCTTGTTGGTTTGTGTCATCAAATATACTCACTGTGGAAGTTTTAATCCCTTTTTAATCCCTGGTTCAAAGACACCAGAACTGTTGTTTGGCACTGTGAGAGGAAGGATGTCCTCTTCCCGCAGGAAGGAGCAGCAGAAATGCCAACTTGACCAAAGCTGCTGTTGTTTCTCAGTTGCCTACAAAAGGCTAAACCTGAGCCTGGAAAACACTGTGCTCTGGTAATATTGGCTGGGAGTGCTGTTTCTAAGACTTACACAATTATTTCAGCAAATTATAATGACAAAACCCACTATACTTCTTTTCCACCTTTTTGCAGTTTAAGTAATGACCTTTAGCTCTACCAACAAACCCTACAAAAACAGGGAAAGGCTAAACCCAAGGGGGTCTGACAACACAAGGAGAAAACATTATACTGGTGTTTGAGATAATTTGGTGACCCCTTGGCTTGCCTTGCTGTGGTATTTTAATCTACCACAAATGCATATCATTTCCTTGTCGAGCTGGCAGGAAATGAATGCATGTGATGTACTCTTGCTGTTGTTAATTCTGTCTGTGCAGGGAGGTACCATGGGCTCACTGAGCTGGTGTCATCCACTTCAATCTCCTGCTATCAGGCACCAAGGAGAAAGTAGTAAGCACTTCCTCTGTTCTTTTGTTCTCCAGAGACTATTAAGTCTTGAAGGAAAGGACCAAATCTCAGACATACCTGTAAGGCAGGAGAGTATTTTCTGTTTATTGGTATATAAATCTCTTGGAGTGTCTGTTCTGATGTTTGCACTGGCTGCTGCCTCCTATACACAAGATTTTCTGAAAGCTGGTTTGAGCACCTCTGTCTGCCCCAGCACGGATGTATGCCTTAGCCCAGACTGTCTCTGCTGCGGTTAAAGGGTGGTGTGGGGCCTCTGGAGGGCTGTAAAATCTCCACCTTGCATCTTTAGTGACTTAACATCCTCACTCAGATATACCCTGGGCAGCATAAACAGAAAACTCATTTTATGCCCACCCCACACACTGTGGCTAAAAGTACCTTTTAAAGTATTTAGCAGCAAAGCAAATGGAGTCACCTGCCCTGCTCCCACTTCCAGCATTGCTCCACAGCCTCAAACAGCACTTTGCTTTATGTTCAATGGCTTACAACTGTGCAAAAGGGCAGAAGGCCCCCACAAGTATGCAGAAGGGAGTAAAAGGTTACTCCCACACTGCATTACTTTCCACGAGCTTCAATATTTACAGTGTAATTTGGTCTGCTGACTACAGACCAACATTTTCATGTTGGCAGTTAGTATTTCTGCCAGAGTGTTGCCAACAGTTGATCCAAAAGAATGAGATTTAAGGAGTTGTTTCACTACACAGAAAAAAAAGAAAACATGGTTTTACTATGATTTACTGAAATCTATCACATAGATCTTCCAAGGTTTAGAAAAGGCTAACTGCTACTAATAGAGGATTTTGGAGGGGGTTTTGGTGTTTCAGATATCCAGAGGTTTCAGACAGCATCTTCAGAACTGAATATCATCTGAGATTATTTGAATCCATAGCTAAGTATCAGGCCAGTTCTTTCCTGATGCTAAGGGGCTGCAGTATTCCCAGCATTCTTTGAAGATGGGGTCATCTGAAATTGTTCAGCAGCTTTAAATTCCGTCCCCTTTAGGTGTCTAAGCATGGATTTTTTTATTTTTTTTTTAAGAAATTAGTGTCTAGATCTTAAGATATTCAATATCCTTTTTTCCCTCCTTAAATATGCAAAAACAGTCCTCCCTTGTGTTCACATTTCTGGATAAACCCTGCAAGTTCTCAGTCAAAACTTTTTTCAAATAAGAAATATAGAATTTGATTGATGGGTCATTGTCATTATTTCCATTATGTCAGGTCTCTAATACATGACCTCACCAAATCTCAGAGCAATAGTAACATCAATGCTTTGTAGTTCTCCTGTGCCAGTTACTCAGGAATCTCAAAATCATTGAGCTTCTGAAACACTGAGCCAAGCAACAAATGCAACCCACACATTTATATTTGGAAGGTTTCTTCCAGGTAAGTAGTATACCAGTTTTATAAGTGAATGAACTGAGATTTGGTAAAAGTCACAGAACAAACCCAAAATTTAAACTGGAGATAAATGATGCAGTAATAACAAATAAATAAATAAATACTTTGTATTTTGCTTTTGTAATCTGAACTTTTAATTTTCTGATGTTTGTTTATTTGATCTGCTTTCTTTCCTCTTCCCAAGACTAAGGCAAGCATTCTTCAAGCTATGATTAGATTTAGATCTCTCTCTTGCTCCAGCTTTGTAAGGGAGCAGAATGAGGTGCTTTATAATACTGAGGATCAGATTGCATTGTTTTTCTCCAGCTTTGGTTTCAATTCCTTTTTTTTTTCCCCCCTCAGGTTCTTTTTTCTCCCTTCTAACTTGTTTTGCACTTGTGTTTTGCCTCTGGAAGTCTGTGCCTCCATGTGCTGCCAAGTGTACTCGCACTCACGAGCACTCTGTAGGGAATCCTCCTGGGCCATGTGACTGCCTTACAGCCAGCAGGTTTGGGGATGCTTTCTGTGGAAGTGGAAGAAAAGGGAAGGTGTGCCTGGTGCACAACTCTGTGATGCACAGCTCAGGTCCACTACAAAATTAGAGGTTAGGAGCTCTGCTTTGCAGACCTAGCCCAGCAGAATTTTAGAAAAGCCAGATTTTCCATCCTTCTAGTATTTCCAAACAAAGAAAAAGACTAAACAAATAGCTTTTATCACCAGAAAATGTATTTTTACTAATTTAGTGATTCTATAGAAAAATATACACAGAAGAATAGCTCATCTCTGTAGGTCTTTTTAATGAGGTTTTTTTCCTATAATCCCATGTTGTTCCATATGTGATCAACATTTAAGGAAAAATGGGGCCACATAAAGCTCTAGAATCTACAGTTTTGACCTTTCCACCTTGTTCTGTTAAGCAGTGCTTGGATATAACAAAATTTTTAGATCACTGAGTAATGCTGACCCCTTTGGATGTCACATTCTACACCATACACAGCAATTTAGGACTGAATATAAAATTCACCCTTTACTTTTTTTGCTTTCTACAGCTCATGTCATAACCTTAGTAAAGCTCACTTTTTTTTTTTTTTTTTCTGCTTTACTACACCGTATAAATTATTGTCAGCCACAACCTTTTCAGCAAGGCTGGTTCAATAAGAACTCACCAAGCTTCAATTCATCCACAATGTGATAGCTTCAAGCCACACCTTGCAAACTTGTTGCAGCATCCTGGAAAGAGCAGTGTAGTCACTGGCAGTGCTGGATCATGAGTTCTAGATTTCTATACAATAGTTTACAATTAAATGTCTAATGAGAAATGGCTAAGGGAATCAGCAAGAAAAGTTTTGAATACCAGAGTTTTTCTCTGATGAAGAACATCTTCATTCTGTTAGAAACTGCATTTTTGAAGGCACTGTAAATCATTCTTCTATGTCAAAGTTAAAAACTCCATTTTCGAGGAGACGAATACTACAGTAAGACACAGCAAAAACCCATTCTCTTTGAATATTTATGCATTTTATAACATTACTTACTCATATATATCTTAATCATTCACAGGTGGGAAATATAGGATATCAGATAACAAAAAGGATGATAGATAGTAATAAGAGTGAAAGTTTTATTATAGATTATTTTAAACTTAAGAGCATATAGGTTTATAGAACAATACTTTCGGAAAACTCCATAAAAGAGTCTGGTGTAATAAACACCTGAAGAAAAAGTAGGAAGATCAGTGTCTACAGAGCCATTGTTCTGTCCACTCTTTTATATGGGTCTGAATCATGGGTCATCTATCGCCACCA
>JAWWEV010000115.1:96360042-96371555 GCA_035583235.1 Hafferia zeledoni
ATGGAGACACACCATTCATGACGCTGCTGCTTCCTTTGAGAATGCACGCAGAGTCAGTCTCGAGGAGAAAAGACAACACAGAAAGAACCGTTCCTCACCAATATCACCTAAAGAGACTTTCTGCTGTGCCTTTTGTGACCGGACTTGCTTATCCCCTATCGGCCTTTTTAGCCACCAGCACCCTTGCAGCAAGGGTGGGTACTGCCCTTCCCAAATCTTCGTTCGCAAAGCCTGGCCATGATGATGACCACTAGCAGTCATTTTGAAAAATGCATTTAAAAAACCTAATAAATGTTCTTTTCTTCTACTATGGACAGCAGTCTTGTTTATTCTGAAACTGAAATTAAACATCACTGCAATCACAGATCTTCGTTATCCTGCAGTTGCAGAGTTGGAGTAGGAAGAGGAACTGGTGTCTTAACCTGGTACTACACGTTGGTGCTGAGGGTGGTACTCATGCTATTAACCAATGCACTTGACTAAGCTGCCATGTATCCCTTTATCAAAGTACAAAATTTACTGGCAAAGACACTGTTTCTTAGTAGTTGCAGTGATAAAAATGAACATTTATCCTACAAGCAAGGCATTTTCTACTGCTGATCTAACTTTGTGAGCAATGTCTGCCTGCAGAGAAAAGCCAGTATACCTGGAAAGATATGATTCTACAGGAATAATGAGGAACTCCTCCATAGGAACATCATGTGGGCAGTGGAAACACAAAAAAACCCATATTCATTTAGACTGTACTGAATTTCTGGAGTGCAAGTCATCATAATTTGTATCTCTGGTAAGCATACCTAGGAAATACCCATTAAAAATGTAGCTGCACTGCGAATATGGGTAGGTAAGGAGTAGTCACCACCTAAGTAACCCACCAGCTGTGTCTGCACACTTTAGTGCATGGTGCTTCTCACCTAAGATTATGCAACATTATTAACTTCTCCTGCCTTCAGAAAGCAATAAAAAAATAATCGGCACACAAACAAAAAGCCAAAATATCTTCTGGGCATGAGGTCTGTGAGCTATTCCATGACTCATGCAATGCATTATAACCCCTGTTTGGGATAGTACTGAAAGGCAAATGCTAGGCTTTGTTTATGTTGTATTCATTTTTCCACAGACCCTGAGGAGAAACACTAGTGACTTTTTTCATAGAAGGGGGTCAGCACTGGGTTGTGTATCTTTACTTACTGAATTGATTGATTCATATGGTAGTGTCATTCACTTGTTTACTTAGGCATTTCCCTGCAGGCTTGTTTAATGGAGAAAAATCTCTGCATATATGTAAAACTAGCAGAATATATTTTTTTACTTTATATAATTACATTAACAACTTTCATTTTTTGTTTGCATAGTTGTTATACTTATTGTCAGAGATATTGTAATGGCCAAGTCTTCAAAAATTACACAGTAAAATTATGCCTCCAGATCTTTGCAGAATATAAGGATCAAGAAATTAAAGAAAAATATGTAACATTTTATATATTCAAGAGCATGTCCCCTAAAAAATTCTCACTCTTTCTTGCAGTAGTGGTGAAGAGGCATATGACTTCTGCCAGGCAGCAGCCAGACATTTATAGAACCATCACACAAGGAACTCCTCATTTTTGTGGGCTCAGGTCCTGCCTATTGTGGGGCTCTCTTCAGTAGCATGAGAAATACTTGTAGTGGGTTAAGATGGGCACACTGGTCACTGAAAAAACTGGGAACTGATGTATCACCACTGGCTCTCCATGTTGAGTCACCCATCAGATGGTATCACCCTTGCTGCGTCTCAGCAGACTGAAAAGACTTACTGAGGCCCAGGCAACCAAAATCTCTTTGAGGGAGCTTAGTAAAAATAAGATCATTTTCTTCTTAACACTGGGCTGAAAAGGAGGTAAGACAAGCACCAACCTCTCATCTCCTGTCATCTGGGCTCTGTTAAACCCAGGGATGCTGCAGTACAGGGAACTTTAAGGTCTTGTGCTTAGGGTGCTTGCTATTTAAACAGTGATTAAAGAAGTATTTCTGGATTGCATACCAGGATTTAGCTGAACACCAGGTACCCAGATCCCATGGCAAGTTAATGGGATGTGCTGCCTTCCCTCTGAAATTACCTCACTGATAGGTTTTCATCAGCTTACACAAGAAAGATGTGGTGAAATACTGTATCCAGATGCCAAACTTTTCTTTGCAAAGAAAACAAAAGAAGAAAATTAAAATCTATTGTCTACAAATTGATTAATTTGGTGGCTTGATAGCTGAGTTATTCCATGCCATCTGAAACAGCTCAATACTTGCCTTTAAAGGCAGTGGCAAACTGATCAACTGCAGGCTCCTATGCTGCTGAACTCATCCAGAAACCTTGCACAGGATGACTAAACCAGATGCTATTTGCTTTGAAACTCAAAGGAAACTTTATGTACTAGGTATTTCTTAAGCAAAATGCAGGATGCCTGACTTTGCTCACACACATAATAGCTATTTACCTTCAAGATCAATGTGGAATTGCCAAATCTAATATGAAGTTTTAAAAACAGTTTTACAGAAGCAGGATTATGAGATTACAGCACTCTACAACAACACGACACAATGCAAGGCACAGCAGGAAATGCCATTTGTAAATCTAAACATTTGTCTTTATAGGAAATGTAAGCTTACCAGTTTTGATATCAATCTTCCCCTTTCCTAAAACATGAATTTCTCAGTTTCAAGTAACTGATAGGTTTTTTGCTTTTTGTTGTTTGAAATAGATACAAGATCCTGGCCAAATGCTAGATAGTAAACTATCATGACATTGAAAGCAAAATGATTTATGCAAAGTACATAGAGTCTACTAAAGCCAGAGGGAGGATATGGTGGAATTTCAAAGTTAGTGATTTTATGGTATAACTGTACTATGTGAACTCATTAATAGTGGATGAAATAAAGGCAGGGAGAGCTATGAAAAAACATTAAATTACATTATTTAAAATCTAAATAAAAACTATACAAATTTAAGTTACAAAATTCCTATGAGAAGAAAGTACTGGTATTCCAATTTACCCACAGAAGATAAACTCTTCTAATTGAAGCCCTTGCTAAAATCTCTGAACTCTCTAAATCAAAGTAAGCTTCTTAAGGCATATGCAAATTCTCAGCCAGTATAAATCTCTCCAGCTTTAGCCTAAACTGAATTCCTAGACTGGAATTATCCCTTTGTGGATAAAGCAATCTTTATATTCCCTGACTCCCAAACATAAGGGAGTAGTCTCTGTTACCTCACCTATATTAAGCATAATACACACAAAGCCCTACAAGATTTCAGAAAGTAACTCTCTCACCTGTATCTTCTTTACGGTAGACCTCTCTGTTAAGCAAAACTGAGCATATTATTAGTGAATACCTGGGGGGAAATTTGGATCTAAAATTTTTAAAAAGTGGAAATTTAGATTACTGTAGATTTATGTCTCACTGGGGATACATGAAGAAAATTCTAAAGTAGCAAGCTGCCAGTTTCCTTGGTGATCCACACTGGCTTTACATGCCAGTGCATTGAGAACGGAGACGAGCAGCAAAAACGATTGGCAAAAACTTGATGATTTTGGAAGAACTTTGCATTTGACTTCTGGTTTTGGAATAACTAAATGCTGAGAAAACTGTTGTCAGTAAAGGTGATGTTAGAGACAAGAAAACCTTAATGATTCTATGATCCTGTTAAATCTGAAAACACTCAGACACATGAACTTTTATCTAGGTTTCCTAAATTTAGATCATCTACACAACTGGATAAATAATACCAAATAGAATTTAAGAGCTGGTCCAATATCCCCCAGATTTCTTACACCCTTAATTTCAAACATTTCTTCAGAAATATTTTAGGTAAGTCTCTGTCAGAAGAAATGGGGCTAACTTAAGGTCTCCTTTCTGTTCAAGAGGGAAAAGAGACCAAAAGAAAATCACCCTTTAACTAGGTTTTGAACCTTCTGAAGTGAATCTTTCTCTTGTGAAATTTAACTGGGTAACAAAATCTCATTTTTATTACTGATCTCAAAGGCATAAGAAAGAATAAAAGTACTTGAGTGTATTACTAATGTTTTTATTAATAGATTAGGAAACCTCAGATTATAAGCATCTTGATCTATCCGTAGAGAAAAGTCTTAACAAGAGCTAATCTGATAAAATATCTGTTTAGATTACATTGATGTTTCTGCACTGCACATATGCAGTTTTCCTCTCCTTTCTGTATGAAGTTATTTTAAATCAAAATACAGCTCTGCTGAAGTCAGATAAAACTTTTATCAATGATGCCAATGAGGCCAAGACTTCAACAACTTGGCCTAAGCATACAAATAAAAAACAACTGAGTCTTGCATCACTAGCCTGTGCTTGGGAACATTTGTTTTCATGCTAAGGAAAATTAATAGGAATGGAAAATACTCTTGGCAAGTTTAGGCAAATGCTACTGACTCCTGCATACTTTATTAGAAGACTAATTAATAATCAAACCTGACTAGTGACTTCTGCAGAAATATTTAGAGCTGTCTTCCCGACTCTGTCATTATCCAGGGCTACAGCAGAGTTTTCATGTCGCACTAGCCTTGATTATGTAGGACCATTCAGGAAGATGATCTGAATAATCAGCTACAGGTGTGACTTTGAAGTGTATTAATAAAACTGCCTTTAATCCTGGGTGGATACTGGTTCAGAATGAAAGAATTTTTTATTTAATTTTGCATATTTCAGAAGCAAAATAAACAAAGTGAAATCACAGTCAAATCAATAGTATGTACGTGATGAGTAAATATAATTTAATCCACTTATTAAAGTCTTCCAAAGTGAGGGAAGCAAAATTCTTAATTGCAAAAATCTTTGTTCTGAATAAGAGATTCACATGCAGTTTTATTGAGGTACTAACACTTGCTTTAACATTCTTTTTAATTTTCAAATTCCTTGAATAACAGAGTTTTTTCTACAGAATTCTATGGAAAATATAGGGACACCATTTCATGAGCCACAACTCTAACTCCATCTGTCCCAAAATTGGCTCAGTTTTGTTGCTTAGCTAGTATATTGTGACTTTTTCCAATGCCATTTGATTTTTTAATTTCTCACTACATTTGATTGCATTAATTTATTTAACTAAAATTCTATACCTTCATAGCATGCTTCTATACTATGTATAATTCTATACTTCTTTAGATTAGAAACCAAGCACATTTCTAAGACTCTGGACTCCACAGGCATTCTCATCGTCACAGATTATAAATTGCCAGTTTAAAAGGGCGGAAGATTGTGTGTCTGTGTGGTATAATAACAATAATACTTGAGATGCTTAATGGGCTGTTTGGACTAGACCTTTATCCTTTGCCAGGAATAGAAGGTTAAATTACTGCAAATTCCACCATTCTCTGAAAGTCTTTGCTAGAGGAAACTCACACCTGAATGCTGGACACCCTTGGCTGTGTGCAGAGGTGAGTGTGTAGTTTTTTGAATCATTACATTTGAAAAAACAAAACAAAACAAACAAAACAAACCCAAACAAAAAAACAAAAACAAAAACAAAAAACCAAACAGGAAAGGAAATACATTTTATGGATCACTGTGAGAAGCTTAATCTATAGTGAAAACTCAAGGAAGAAAAGTTAGTCAGGTTTCATTAACACCAAAGTTGCTGCTATGGTCTCTAGAATAGGAAGCTGATGCTGGCAAGACATGCCAGGAGAAATATCACACAGATTATGCTCTGTGCCTTGTTTCTTTTCTTAAAGACCGTTGTCAGAGACAGGATGCTGTGGTAAATGGACTTTTGGCCTGATTCAGCCATACTGAAGCAAGTACCCTTTTTTGTTCCAGAAAGACATCTGTCTTTTAGCTATACCACTTCTCATTCCTTGGTTTGCATCTCCTCTGTATTGCTCACAAACATGGCTGTTGCTACAGCTGTGCCATAAACAGCCTTACACATTCACTCCTCTTCATGGTGAGGAGATTCATACTCTTTCTCTCAAGACAGAAGAATGGTATTTAAGTGTCTTCACAATTTATGTGAGGTAATGACTGCCTTCTTGTAATTTGGGCTAGCAGTGGAGAAAATAAAAAGTATTTCTCAAAGATGAAGTTTTCATATCACATTGATCCATGCAAAGCAATGGAAATAAAAACCACAATGGGACAATTGCTTTGAGGGAACAGGGCATTATGGAACTGGAAGATTGTAGGAAAAAAAATAAATGAGGCAACATCTATGCTCCTGTTCTCTAGGCTTGATAAAAGCTTCTGTGGCTTTGGGAAGGTTGTATCCCTCAGATGAAAATAAGCTGAGGTTTTGATCTCTTAAAAAATGTATTTGTAGATACCCAATCCATGGCTGCTTGTTGACAATTCTGCAAGAATATATGTTAGTGTAGATGTGGAATTGGAAAAGAAAGTGGGCTAGTTGATAAACAGCAGGAACGTGAAGTCAGGACATTGTTGCTTGTCTAGAAACAGGTTTGACAGATCTTGCTAGAAGAATCTGTATTTTGGCTTCCAGCACATGTAGCACTTTTATATTAATCATGGTTTGTTGTTTGATTCCAGTAATAGCAAACATTGAACATGAAAAAAAAAAGAAAAAAGGTAACGTAGTTTCTAGCTATGAAGACATTATTTGAGTAATACATTGTCAGAATTAATTCACTAATATGTAAGTGAGTACTTTCAGATCATTGCACTGAAGTTGAACTACAAAGGAAGTATATAATTGGTTTTCTCACATCCGAAGACCATTATTAGTATAGCAAATAAAGAACATTTTAAATGTCAGAAAAGAAGTTACAAATAAACAAAATTCTGTCTTAAATCATGCATGACATATAAAAAAACAGGCTTCCTCACTGCAGAACAGGATTTCAGTCTTTCCTAGATTAAAGAATATTTATCCCTCCAACATATGTTCACTAATGATCACTTGAGATGTTTGTAAGACAATGTGCAGTAAAGACAAGACCTATTCATCAGTCTGCCCCCAGTTACAGCCAAAGTGGCTTTTCATGCAACCAGTAGACACAAACTCAGTGGGGGTATCCTGCCAACTACAGCATCTGCTTCTAGTCCCTCATCTTCTCATGCTGATGAAAAGAGCACTGGGGGCAACAATCATGGCTTCCCTGGACATGTCCCAGGAGTGACTGATGTGGCTGGGGGCTGCTCTCCTCCAGTACCCATCAATCTATTTTTGAGTCTATGACACTCACACACTTTCATTGTAACCATTTTTTGCCCTCTTTAATCTCTTCTTGTTCTCCTTGAATTTATTTTTTCCTCCAGACCTTTCTTCTCAGAGGGGCTGAAGGTTTGGTTACGGTTGGGTTACCACCTGGCTCTAAAAGAGAGAAAGACAGCTGATGTGGTTTAAGCAGGACTTAATTAAAACTTTTTAGCTCCTTCCTGCATGGTCTACTGAGAGCTTATGTGCTCAATGCATCACTGAGAAATACTTGAAGAATAATTGGCCCCAGGAGAGTCATATGCTGGTGCCTTGAGATTGCCCCTTCACACTGAGTAGTTCCCTTTGTTATCTTCCCACTGCTGATGTCAACCTGCAGAACAAGCACTGAACTGGAATGTTTCTGGAATATTTTTCTTTGCCAATCCCTTTTTCCTGTCTGTCTTTTCAGGGATTTTTTTTGTGAGAAATGGCCTCACAATGCTCTGAGTGAGGAGAGAATGTGGAGGTGAGCCTTGCACTCTGCAGAGCCCTTGTGCTATAAATTTGGATCAAAACTGTAGGTAAGAATTGGATCTCCAAAGAAAACTGAGGCCATCTCTGCTATAGCCTGGCATCCCCCTGCAGTGCAGAGATGGCACTCATGGTTCAGAGCTGCTGCAGCTGTAAATAGCTGTGTGTGGGCAGCTCAGTCCCCTTTTTTCCCCCAGCACACTTTGTTTTGCTCAGATAATGATGGAACTACAAAACAAAAGGCCCAACCTGGAGGCTTTGAGCTCATGGAGTATATTACCCATATCTAGCATTTCATGGAATATTTTTCATGAAAATATTTCAGACTGAGATCACCAGTTCACCAAGCAGAAGCCTGAACCTGAAATCAAAGTTTTGTTGTTGATTTAAATAAAATGCAGGGGAGGTTTCCTTAGGTCTAACGCTTTACCACTTCTTCTGTAAAGCAGATCACCAAGTAGTCTAGAACATGATGCATGTTTGATTATATTTACTGTTCTTTGTGAATCTAGGCAATCATTCTCATGAGAGAAACCACATATAGTCTGTGGCTTAAATACTCCAAAGCTGATCTCCCAATTTTTCATTTTCATTAGGCTTTGGTAATTACAAAATTATAAATGCATTAGTTTTCTTGAAAAACTGTTTCTGACCAACATAATATAAAATACAGCATACCTCAAAAATGGAGAAGAGCACTCACTTCAGATTATGACATTTGTTTTCTGTAGACAATGCATTTTAGTACTTGAAATCTTCTAAGTCCATTCTATCTAATGTATGTATTGCAGAGAGCAGCAATTTTATTTTGAGTCTTTTGTGTCTAGAAAAAATTTTTGAGAAGACTCATGGAAGAGAAAAAGGGATGTAAGACGGGAGAGTTTAGGCAGTGGTGTGCTTTATCTAATATTCTATTTCCAGTAGAGGTGACTGCCAAGTTGATGCTCATTACAGCAAGAAATCCCACAGTAGAAAATAATGGAATATATTCTCAGGCTATTAAAATCTAACTTGTGAAAATTACCTTATTCCTCAAAACCTGAGCCTTATACATCATATGAGCTTTTTTGGGTTTACTTGTGTTACTTGATATTCTTGTTATCCCCATGAAGTTCCTGTTTCTTGAATAGAGCTTCAATGACATTCTTCAGAAATGAATTCACACAGTGTGCAATTACGCAGCTGGAAAAATCTCTTTCCTTTTTCAGTTATAACTGCATTATCTTTGGACTAAATGGATGCTTCCTTGTTTATATCTGATGAGAAGAGTTCTATTAGTTCTATTAGTTCTGTCCACCTTCCTAATCTTTCTCTGTGTATGTTTATTCCATTTCCTCATATTTATGTCTGGTTTAAAGCACAGTATTAATCTATTTTCATTACAGTATTTTTCCGTTCTAAGAATCTTTGTCATCAGTTCTGGCCTTCTTCTATTTTTGCTATGTCATCCCTAGGGACATAGAATCTCTATAATAAATTGTAAGGACAAAGTATAAATTAATTTAGCATGCATCTGCATCCAATAACTTGCTTCCTCTAAGACTCCTGGTTATTTCTTGAACTGACTTACAGTTGATTCAATCAGCTGCCCATTCTTTTAATAAGTGCATTTTCCAAAAATATTTTGGTTTTGTCTGTCACACATTTTCTTTGGACAAAAGGCCACATTGAATAAGTTATATGCCAATCCACAGTCAGCTCTCCTATACACGTATTTCAGATCAAATTTGTTTTGTTATCAGTAAGAATGGAGTTTGGCTACAGACAGAAGATTTCCCTCCCCTTTTAGGGTTGGGCCTCACTTTTCTATTGGTAAGGCTTAAAATAGTCATATAAGAGATGAGATAAAAAGGCTAGACTATTTTGGGGTGTTTCCTGGCTCCTAAACCAGCTATATTTTACATTTTGTTTTAAATAGGAATTACACTGAAGTCCCAAAAAGTAACACCCAACCTTCTTCAAATTGCTCTAGAACAACTTTTCTCTAATTAATGTGACCTACACATGTGTGTATTTATAAGTGAAATACAACTATTTCATTTGAGTGAGCTTGGACATTTGGATGACTTGCAGAACTTATGTACTATAGTGATCCAGAATTCATATTCATAAAAATTGCCTATTGTATCACACAATATTATATCTCATGTATATTACGTATGTTTTAGCTTTAAGTTTGCTAGAGAACTGCTAGAAAGTATGGGGGAAAATATGAAGAAAAAGGTCTTGACCTCTCTGGACTCTGTTATTACTAGTTGCTGAACTTCCTCCCCTTCCACAGTACAGAAGATACAGCCCTGGTGTTGCTTATTTTTGTGAACTTTGGTATGGTTATAACTAGATGTCCATAGGAAACACCCAAGAAAGTTAAGATAAAAAGGACAAAACCACACAGTATTTCTCTCTACCAATTAGAAAGGGAGAATAACTGAGACTAGACATGTAGACATTTAACATTTCATGAGATTAATACCAGGCTGGGACTCTGGTACTATCAGTGTCTGAAAAGTGAAAAAACACTTGGGGCTAGGAATCCCAGAAAAGATATATGGATACCCTGGCACCTATGTCATGTTCTGGCACAGTGCTGTAAAGACATTTTTTACCACAAAATGACTTACAGTGGACCATGGCAGAAGGAGAAGGATGTCCCTGTAATGCTTGTGGTGTGTGCCTAACACTGCAGGGAAGGGGCGAGCCTCATCTTGCTGGCAATTATCTCCAACAGCTTGGTTAATCTTTGAGTACCAAGTGCAGCTGAGAACGTTGCCAGTGGTGGCAGCAGTGGTGGATGCACAACCTCCAGTGCAACCTGAGTTTCTCATTGCTAAGAGCAGCAGCACTGCAGCCGTGTTCAGGCAGCCATAGCAAGGTTAATCTGGCGGGGAAGAGTGACAGATGCTTCGAATGAAATACTTATTGTGGTACAGATGAGGGTGAGACACCATGGACAGTAAGAGGGATTTGAAAGGCAAATGCTGAGAGCTGTTGGGATAGATATGGTACCTGAAACCATTGTCCAGAGAAGGCCAATGAATCTGGTGATGAGTCTGGAGCACAAGTCATATGAGGAGCAGCTGAGGGAGCTGGGGTTGTTTGGCCTAGGCAAGAAAAGGCTCAGGGGTGACCTTATTGCTCCCTACAACTACATTAAAGGAGGCTGTAGCCAGGTGGGGGTCAGTCTCTTCTCCCAGGCAACTAGCAAGAGGATGAGAGGACATAGTCTTAAGCTGCACCTGGGGAAGTTTATGTTGGACATTAGGAAGAATTTCTACACAGAAGGGGTGATTAGATATTGGAATGGGCTGTCCAGGGAGGTGGTGGAGTCATGATCCCTGGAAATGTTTAAGGACAGACTGAACGTGGCACTCAGTGCTATGGTCTAGTTGACATGGTGTTCATTCATACGTTGGACTCAATGATCTCAAGGTCTTTTCCAACCTAACTGATTCTGTGTATACCTGAAAGTATGGCAATATCCAAAGGTCTTGCAGCCTGGAGTCACTGAAGTATGATAAAGTCACTAAGTGTCATGGAGTTACTTGGTATGACACAGGGGATCATCCCTTTACCTTTCCCATTTTTGCTCCCTGTCTCCTGAGAGTCTGGTTTAGTCCAGCAAAAGAACTCCAGCCTTTTCTTTCCTGTGTGAGAGCCTGGAGTAAAAGAGGAAAGGAGAAACTAGTTTTTCAGTAGCATAATGCTTTGCCAGGTCACAAAGTGGGTGCTAATGCCATGTTGCCTGGCTTTGCTTTTGAAATAGCTCAGTCTTCCATGAGAGTCAGAGATAAAGGCTGCATTTTCTGTTATTTCACTCAGTTCCACCCCC
>JAWWEV010000115.1:96380445-96442388 GCA_035583235.1 Hafferia zeledoni
GAGGTGGTGGATTCCCCATCCCTGGAGGTTTTTAAACTGAGCTTGGCCGTGGCACTGAGTGCCATGATCTGGTAAATTGACTGGAATTGGACCAAGGGTTGGACTTGATGATCTCGGAGGTCTTTTCCAACCCAATCTTTCAGTGCTGTCTTCATCAGAGGGACATTTCCAAAATGTTTTGCTGCTGGTTCTTTGTGAGATGCTCCAGGACAGGTCTGTGTTAACACCACAAGTGTGATAAAAGCCACATGTCAAAAGGAAGCGGTGCTGGTGAGCACTGTCCCAAAAAATGATGCATGCAACCGGTTTTGCAGAAATTGTACTGGGAAAATACAGCCATTACTCATGCAAGACCTTTATTAGAGACACGTAACTTAATGGAATACTCCGTGATTGAATAAAAATTGTATGTCAGCTACTGTCTTTTGAATTAACATCTGTTGGTTTGTTTTCTGGATCATGAAAAAGCAAATACGAACTTTTAGTATGGCTAAGTTGTTAAAAATAATGGACAAATTTTCAGTCTGAAATTTCAGCAAAGTTGAAAACTTTGCTGGAATAGTTGAATTATTGCAGAAATTGAATTAAAATTGATTATCTGACCTTTCTTGTTTCAGCTTTGACACTGATGGTATCTTAATACAGCTGGTCTAATTTTGTGAAACATATTTGAAATATTATAAATTAGGCAAAACTAAATTCTTTATGACGTATCATCTTTTCTAATATTTTGAAGGTGTTCAATCTTTAATATTCTTCAAGAAATATTTCAGACAAGCAAAGTCTGAATAAGATGTATTATAACCACTTACCAGAGAGATGTACAGTAGTCCAGATGATTAATAGAACAACCTTGTTTATCGATGTAAGCACAAAGAGCACAGGAATCTAATGTTCTTATGTAAATACTTACATTCTGAAATTAATCTTCTTTGGTACCTTTGGCCATTTATATCAATTGGCAGTAGAAATATGGAAATAGTTTATATATTCTGTTTTAAAATGTAATGGAATGTGAAACAATAACCAAAGTGATTGAATGAAAAAGAGTTTGTGAAAATGCCAAACAAGTTCTTAACAGCTGTGGATGCTGAAAGAAAGAGCATCATCTTTATTAATAATACTGAATAAATTAAAATTATTTGAAAGATGGAAACCAGTTTTCCTATGTTTTCACCTTCTAGTTGGTCTGGTAATGATGGGTAGTTATGTGAGTCTGATCCTAGAGGATGGAAGCATTTTTAAATATGTTGGATGGATTATCTTCTGTATCTAAAGTAATCACCCAGACTTTAAAGTTAGTGGAGTGAAATAATTTCTTCTACAAACTGTCTGTTGAATTATATTATAAAAGTATGTTTCCAGGTGAGTGTTTCTACTAAATATACCCCCAAAATAAAGTATAATTCTTTAACATACTTAAATTTTTACATTTTTCTTTATTAATGAATGTATTTTCAGTTATGCTAAAGACTAGCAGAGGAAACTTGCAGGATAGGGGGCACAGTCAATATTTAGTTACAATGGCATTTAAAATGGTTTATTGTCACAATGTAGATGTTTTTTCTAAGTGTAGTGAGCACTCTGGAGTGGAAAAGTATGGTTTATAGAAGAGGAAAATGAATTTAAAATACAAATTACTCTTGAACAAAACTTTGGAAGTGCCTAAGTTAATGCTTTTCATTGGTGACATTAACAGGAAATTTCCAATTTATACCACCTGCCCAGATGGCTTGTTTGATTCACTCACTTGCCTTAGGGACGTACGAATGGAAGATTGAGATCTGGCAGGAGATGAAATATGGACAAGGCTGGTCAAATTATCTTGATGTCAGTCTGGGCTCTCTCTACCAGAAAGGGGCAGAGGCAATTCCTGGTTCGGCACTGAGGGATGTCTGAACACACAGCCTCATGTCTGAGAAGAAAGCGGTGCATGACCGGGTAATGCAGCCTTCATTTGTTAAAACTACAAGTCTTGTTTTTCCTTAAAGGCACGTTTAGTTTTGTGGGGGTGTTCAGGTACAGCTCAGCTTTGTTTTCAGCTATGTTAAAGAAATATGTGTGGTTGTTTCAGTGCCATTTACATTTGATCACTGTTGCATCAATTTCCTGACTCAGAAAGCACATACCCACACTTTTAATTTTTCCAGGTGTATATTACAGGCACAGCAAAGAAAATGAGGCCAAATGCCGCTGATCTGCTGATAAGTTTCTTCTTACTCATGTTTGAGTGTATTTTGCGTTGGTTTTGGTTCTGTTCTAAATTTAGATTAGCAGAGAGAATTCTGCATTAATAATCAGCTTTAGTTTTGTTTGTTTCATTTTACACATTAGTAAGATCCTTCTCAAACCCAAGGAAATATTTTCTTTTGTTATCTGTATTTTAAGATGGTGTTCTGCCAGTGTGATCTCCTCTTCCCAATCTGCGCTGTTTCTGGTCAGGCTGTGTATATACAGTTGTTCAACTATTTGGTTTGTAATCAGTGTTTTGGAATCTTTCCAACTTCAGAGGTCAACTTTCAGGTTTGTAATTTCCTGAGTGATTTTTAATTTTTTTTTTTTTTTTTAAACATCCTATCACTAAATTATTTAGTAGGATTTGTAGAGTAGTGGCAATTATGTTTAATTCTTCCCTGGAATATATCTCTTGAGGTGCATCTCTTTGGGGTATTATTTTCCACTTAAATGATACATTTATGGTACATAATCTAATTTGCACTGACAGGCATGTTAACCTAGACTTTGTATTGCACTCAGCCCTTGATGAGAGGTGATGACAGGCAGAGGGGATGCAATAAGTCAGTAGAAGTGTGAGAAATTGCACAGAAAGGACTTGCTGTACTCTTTTAGCAGTATCTTGTTTACTCTTCTGCGTGCTCAGGTCTGACAGCTGGGGTGTGTATGGGATAGGAAGGTTCCACAACAGAGCAGAGAAAATTGATAATATACCATTTTATGTACTACTAGAGCAAAAGGGCATGCAGGGTGAGACGATGCTATTGTTTGCCTTAACTCTTTGATGTCCAGCATTCCTCATCTTGCCCTGAATTATGAAAGTGAATGATCTAAATAGACTAATTAATTACTTTACCACAAAGGAAGCTGAGGGAAGTAGATTACGATTTTGATCTCTGTACAAAAAGGTTTGTGTGCAAGTTGAATTAGTCCCTTGAGTACCTTATGGTTTGCAGTATGTCCAACAAAAGGGCACTTGTTTCCTTCTGAAAACACTCTGTGCATACCAACCTTCCCCTGTCAGAACTGGAGGGCTGTTCAAGTTACTGATCAGCATTTCCCACTAGCATTAGCCTTTAGTCACCTATTAGTATCTAAATACTATAATGTATCTATACTTTTTCTTAAAATTGAAGTAAAAAGTTAATTGTCATAACTCTAAACTGCCCAGATTAAAGCACACTGAAATAATTCATAAGTGTTCAGCATCAACATGTGTTTTTCAGCATAATAAAGAAAGCTCATCTTCACTCCTTACATGTAGTGGCACAGTAGATCGTCCTCTAAAGAAAATTTGAAAAACCAAATCATAGGCTCCCTGAACTCAGAATGGTAACAAAAGTAGAGAATATGTATCAGAAGAAGAGTGTACTAATGTGTATCACTTAAAAAATACAAATTATTCTGTGGGTAACAAATCAAGATGGGTTGTATGAGACTTCTCATCTTTTCGGTTCCTTCCAGAGGTGGCACAGTTCCCCTCCCTCCCTCCCTCTGCTCTTTCCTTCCTTCTCTCTGATTTTATTTTGTTTGTTTGTTTTAATACACAACCTATCTCTACTATACCGTGTGTAGGTCCCTCCCTGCAATGTGGGCCATGGCTGGCTCCAAACCCCTACACCTGCTCCTCTCACACTCTTCCCACCATGGAGCATTAGTCTCCTTCTCTCTGCTTCCTCGGGATGGATTTTCCACAAAATGTTTCAAAATCTAGTCTGTTGGAGATGGCTGAATTCAAACTTCAATAAATGGGATGGATGGATGGATGGACATCACAAGCACACACTGCTGTTGTCCAGGTCTTCTTTTCTTCAGCAGTGAATCTTAAAAGGGTACTATGGATACTTGATAGGTCTTCCACCCCCGAAAATGTATGTTAGGGATTGGATCCTCCCCAGTTTCTTTCTTGAGGATTTCATATCTTTTAATCTTTGCTTTTCATCTCTTTAAACTTTGCATTTTCCTCTTACCTTCAGCCTCTGTTGCATGAGTTTAATTGCTTGTGTCTCATTCCTTATGAGGTAGCACTTTCTATATCTGTGAGTAGTAACACTGTTTTAACACAGCAACACCGCTCTAGTTGTCCCTCTTTTAAAGAGGAAAATAAAAACCCCTTTTTGTCTACTATTTATTGTGAATTATATCATGTCTTCACAATGGTATTCACATTTTATTATACTGACTCCCTGGCCCTATGGGGTGCTCATTGTATCTCATGGCTTTCCCCTAAAAACTTCCACTGTGAATATGCTTTGCACTCTTGCTTCCTTGTTCTCAGGCTTGCTAAATGATGTATGCCTTCATGTCTCCATTTTTTGTCTTTTCTCTAGTAGAACATGATGTCTCTGTATGCCCTTTCATGTTTTTATTAACCTTCTTAAAATACTTGGAGAACTGGAATAATTAAAATGAGAGGTATTAGGTGTTATTTCTTTGGAAGGTAGTAACAGTGCCTTGTTTGTTCTGGAGACAGTGTTGTTGGTTGTTGAAACTGGTAGCTCTGCCAGCTCTGGATGTCTGAAATAATTTCTTCTCTTACCATATTTCTTCTTGGGGCTTTCCTAGTTCTTGTTAATTTTTTTTTTGCTTCTTGGGAAAAGCTTGGACAAATCAGCTGAAGTATTCTCAAGCTTGTACCCTGTGTCCAAGGAGAGATGCCATCATGTTAAGTCTAAGACTTTACAACCTCATCCAAAAGTTTGAAAGCTGACAGTGTCAAGAGGAAACAGGTAGACTTCTGGAATTGCATGTGGGAGGCATTTCCATTTAGAACATTGCTCATGTTTTTCTTAAAAGAAGAGAAGTAAAAAAACCAAAGGGGAGGGAAGTAATTAAACGTAATTTGAGAGTATTGCACAAATCTTAATTTTGCCATTTTTGGTGTACCATCTACAATAACATCCTCCTGTGTTAGACAGCTGACTGAAATCTGGAAGTTTAATAACTTGTTGAGATCCACAGGAAGTAATATTTTCATTTTGAATGATAATATAAGTTCCTGACTTGGTCATCTGCCCCAGTAAGTAAAGCTGCCTGTCTACAACCCACTGTATTCCAACACACAATTACTACTGAACAATAGTGTGATGGTCTTCATACTCAATTCTAGAAATCCTCCATCCTGTCCCTTGTATATTATAAAGTATTGCCTGTAAAGTAAATAGAAACAATAGTGTGTAAGTAAGTAAGTAAATAAATAAATATATTTGCCTGGGATTTGAAGCTGGTGTCTCAAAATGGAGCTGATACATCTGGGCGCCCACATGCCTAGAAATATATAACACTCTCATGGTGGCTTTCTCACCTCTTTCTGATGCCATTAGCAAAGTGAAGGAGGTCTTTGGAAATGTTTAGGAGCTGGGATACTGAGTATTTTGGCTATCCTGGGATATGTGTGTGTGGAGTTACCAAAAACAGAAGTTAAGCTTATGGAGCAAAGAGCCTATCAAGTCCGTAGCATTTGCTTAGTTGAAAAGGAAGGACTGATAAATACTATTTTTGAAACAGTGTCTGACTAAGCAAAGTATGGAGCAGAGTGAACACTGGAGATTATGTGAAACTGCGATTTTGAAGACGCTTCCCATACAAGATGTATTCTGGGTTGTTTTCCTCAAAATTGGAGTTAAGTATTTTCAGTTATACTTGACTGTTCTGGTTTTGTACTTGGGACTGTTCATATTTGGAGTCATATGTAGATTAAAAAAACCCCCAACAAACAAACAAACAAACAAACAAACCCCCCAAAACCCCAAGTAACATATTTCTCAATGAAACAGAGTGAAGAAAGTGACAATTCAGGAAATACGCAATTTTATGTCCCACTTTCTCAATCTTTGACCTCTGAAGTACTCCCAGCAATGATCTTACCTGCCTTTGTCTTGAAGAGAACATTCATAGTAACAGGATGGCCTCATAGTACTGAAAGAGCAATTTAATTCAGAGATGGACAGAAATGCTTCCCTACTGAATAACTTCCATAAGTATCTTTAGCACTCTAATTTTCTTCTGAAATCAGTTTGAAATAGAGGGGAGAGGAATGTGGGCAAAAGTCTGTCCTTGACTTAAGGAAATGTAAAACTTTTAAGTGCAAAGGAGGAAAACATCTTGAGACCTTCCTCTCCCCTCAGCCTACAGACACTGCATAGACCATCGTCTGGTATGGTATTTCGAAAATCAGTAGAGATCCGAAAAATAGAGACACAATCATTAAGTTCAAATTAAAGTTTTAATTGTACTAAATTTATTATGATAGAAGGGTGTTCTTGATTCCTCTTTGTGGTGTGGGGTTTTTGGTTTTGTAAGGGTTTGATTTTGTTTTTTATATCTGGTAAAATATTTTTCATCATTATAAGTGTAGGTTTGTTCCCATGTCTTATTTTAGTTTTGCATTGTGATCATATTTTGTCAATATTACGACGGGCTGAATAGAATAAAACATTTATGAATAGTCTAAAATGTGTCAGTTCTGATTGTCAAAAGAAAACTGACTCTGGGCCTTCTTTATCCTTTTTTTTTTGAGAATAAAGACCAGTTTCTTCATGATGAAGTTTCACCTTCAATGTCACATCTTGCAACAAAGGTAAATATCTGCTCTTTGAAAGCATAAAATTTTGTATGTATTGCAGTCAATGTTTGTTAGGATGTTACCAGTTTTTCATGGACAGCTGATTAAGGGGGATATTTATGTACTTCACTGATGATTTTAAAATTATGTATGATCCTCAATCCCTGTCATTAATGGGGAGGGCAAGGTATCCTAATTTTTTTTTCTTTCACATGACAGATTTTAGAACACAAAGTGAAAATAACAAGCAGGAATAATTGAAGTCTAAAGAAGCACTAAAATCTAGCTACAAATGGCAAAGATAACATGAAAAGTAGAAGAGATTTGGGTTACTTATTCCATTATATGTAGCTCAGCTGCCTTTCTGACCGCAAGAGGTTAAAGACTTTATTCCATATCTCTTTCAGGAAAGAGAAGTAGACAAGCAAGTTAATTTTTTTTACCTTGATATGTGTCCAAGAATCTTCTTTAATGTTCTTAAAATACATTAGTAGAAGATGAAAGAACTGGAAGTTATTATGATATGCCAGAGCTTGTTTTGAAATTCCATAGGTATAGAGAAAAGTATTTTAAAATAGGTTCATTAGTGTAATAGGATACTTCACATTAATATGTATAAACTGAACATCTGTCTCTGTTACTTCTTTTTGTTTTACTTCAGATGCAGCATGATTTTCATTGAAAATAAAAGTCAGACTGTACTATGCCTTTTTCTACCCTTTTGAAGGAGCACATTCTTTTTTATGAAAACACACATTACCGTATGTTTTATGCCAGATGATAAATGTTTAGGGAGAGAAACCTAAAACTAATCTGTTTTATATTGTAACTTTTTTGCCCCTTACTTAGTCATTCAGGAAGGCTTGCTAAGTGTCTGCTTTGGCTTAAAAAAAAAAGTCACCAGGCAAATTTCTGAGCTCCAGTACTTTTGTGTTTTAAAGCAAAACTCTCGTCTTAGAAATGTATTCACAAGAAAGCACCTTATCCTTGGCCCATCATCTTCTCTTTCTGAAAGCAATTCTGTATTTTATTTGGTTGTTCTCATGTCTTAGAAGCACTCAATACAGTGGTATTCCAGAATTTGTAAAATCTTTAATGTATTAATAAAGGCTGATGAATTACATGTGTGGCCTTTTCAGTCTGCACATGCCATGAATGAAATAGTCTCCATGTTGAAGCACTATGGTGAAGAACAGAAAAGTTCTTGAAGGAAAAGGCAATGGATAAAGAATATGTGTGCTTTTTAGGGAGTCAGTCTTCCTGGTCTCTTGAAGTCTGAATTTCAAGACAGTGCTGAAGCTCATTTGCCAAGGAAAGCCTTTGACCTGGGTTTAGAGGGTTAAAGTGGGAGCTGATCCTGGTGGCTGGAGATGGAGTGTCAGGACACCTTGATCTCCACTGACACAGTTCTCAATTGAGAATCTGAAGAGCTTTCAGGGGCTTCGACCCCTATCGTTAAATAAATCACTTGACTGCATCTAATTTTATGCGGGTTTCTGATATTTTATTTCTTGGTCCTCTTCATCATGGGTTACAGTAGTTGTGGAGAGAGCAGGAAGAGGAGCAGAAGAAGAGGAGAGAAGGTGCAACTATGTTTACATTAACAATATTTAAACTAAACTTGCACAAGAATATTCAAGTTTAGGAAGGGACTACATCCAGAACTACTTTTTCACACAGTTACACACGATCTTAAAACTTATACACACAATGCAAACTATCCAACATCACACAGCTATAGCTAATTATTAAGTAATACCTATTTCCTAAAAATTGCTAGATCTAAACAGTCTTAATGCAACTTATTTTAACTTTATAAAAGAGCTTTATTAATGTTCTTCCGCAGGGCTTCTGAAGCCTTCATTTCTTGCTTCTGCACCAGCTCAAGGTCTCTAGACAAATTCCATTCTTCTCTTAGAAGCTGGCACCTGCAAACTTGTCTTTGGTTTGCTAGCTTGAAATTGTATGAATCCTCTAACAATGGAGGTTGGAAAACTTAGATCCTGCTCTTGCAGGAGGCTGCCCACTGAGCAGTGAGGATAGGCTAATTCCAGTCCTGAATTTTTTTCTGTTCTGTCTTGACAGCTCTCTTGAAAGGCAGGTCTAGGTGGTTAAAAAGCCTGTGACATCTCAAAGTGAGGAACTGTGAACCCCCTAGTGGCGCTCTGCAAAATGCAGAAATCTGGAACTTGTGTTCACACAGTGCCTGGATAAATGACTTAGAGAGTAGCACATGAGGAGCAGCGGAGGGAGCTGAGGGTGTTTAGCCTGGAGAAAAGGAGGCTCAGAGGAGACCTTATCACTCTCTGCAATGACTTGAGAGGAGGTTGTAGCCAGGTGGGGCAGCTAGTGACAGGACAAGAGGAAATATCCTCAAGGTGCACCTGGGAAGGTTCAGATTGGATATCAGGAAGAATTTCTTCACCAAAAGTATGGTTAAGCATTGGATGAACAGCCCAGGGAGACGTGGTGGAGTCACCATCTCTTGGGAGCGTTCGAGAAACAGCTGGACATGGAACGTAGTGCTGTGGTTTATTTGACATATTGGTGTTTGGTCAAAGGTTGACTTGATGATCTGGGAGGTCTTTTCCAGCATTGATGCATATATGATTGGGCCTTATCAAAACTAATCTAGGCAAGGGGGAGTCTCTCCTACATGCTGAGCTTCTGAGTGAAAAGTACACCAGAGACATCATCTGCAGTTGGTTTCAAGTCAGATTTTGGAAGGAGAGAGCTTTGAGAAACAACGTAGATCATGTTTGAAACTGTCTAAGGAACCTGAAGGTGCACAAATCCATGGAATCTGATGAGGTACATCTCTGGGCCCTAAGGGTGGGGTAAGTGGCTAAGTCACTATCCATCATACTTGACAAGTTTTGGCAGTCTGGTGAAGTTCCCACTGACTGGAAAATTGAAAACATTAACCCCTATCTTTAGGAAGGGAAATAAAGAAGATCAGGGAATTGCAGGCGAGTCAGTCTCATCTCTGTGCCAGGCAAGGTCATGAAGAAAATCCTCTTGGAAGCTGTACTGTCTAGTGTGAAATACAGAGGGAATTGGTCACAGCAAACATGGCTTCACCAAGAGCATGCCTGACAAATTTGATGGCCTTCTGTGACAGTGTTACAGCATTGGTAGATGAGGGAAGAGCAACTGACATTACCTCAACTTGTGCAAAGCATTTGGCAATGTCCTTGTCTCTAAGCTGGAGAGACATGGGTTTGACAGATGGACCGTTTGATGGATAAGACCTATGGGCTGGATGGTCACACTCAAAGACTTAGGATTAGTTGCTTGAACTCCAAGTGGAGACTAGTGATATTCCTCAGGGGCTGGCACTGTTTAGCATCTTTGTCAGGAACATGGACCGTGGGATTGAGTGTATCCTCGGCAAATTTGTGGATGACACCAAGTGTGGTGCAGGTGATGTGCTGGAGGGAAGGGAGGCAATTCAGAGGGACCTTGGCAGGACAGAGGTGGGCCTGTGTGAACCTCATGAAGTTCAACAAGGCAAAGTGCCAAGTCCTGCACCTGGATGGGGCGATCCCAAGCACAAATACAGGATGGGTGGAGAACGTATTACAAACAGCCTTGAGGTGAAGGATTGGGGGTGTTGGTAGACATCCAGCTCAACATGACTTGGCAATGTGCACTTGAAGCTCAGAAAGCCAATGGTATCCTGGGCTGCATCAAAAGCAGTGTGGCCAGCAGGCCAGGGGAGAGGTGATTCTCCCCCACTGCTTCACTCTCATGAGACCCCACCTGGAGTGCTGTGCCCAGTTCTGGGGCCATCAACATAACAAGGATGTGAACCTGCTGGAACATGTCCAGGGGAGGCCACAAAGATGCTCAGACAGCTGGAGCACATCTCTTATGAAGGCAGCCTGAGGGAGCTGAGTTCAGCCATGACAAGGGAGGACTCTGGGGAGATCTTATAGCAGCCTTCTCCTGAAGGGAGCTTACAAGAAAGCTGGAGTGGGACTTTATACAAGGGCATGTAGGGAAAGGACAAAGAGAAAGGGCTTCAAACTGAAAAAGGCTAAGTTTGCATTAGATATTAGGATAAAAGTCTTTACTGTGTGGGTGGTGAGGCACTGGAACAGGTTGCCCAGAGAAGCTGTGAATGCTCCATCCCTGGAAGTTTTCAAGGCCAGGCTGGATCGGGCTTTGAGCAACCTGGTCTAGTGGAAGGTGTTCCTGACTGGCAGGGAGTTTGAAACGAGATGATCTTGAAGGTCCTTTCTATGATTCTAGATTTTAATAATGATATTGGAGATGTTTGAACATTCTGGTAGGGCTCAGTCTTAGAGTTCCAGTTTTTGCATGCCAACAGGATCTGTTGGTCTGCACACCAGAGGCTGGCTGACTTGGGAAAATGCCCCCCTGCCTAATACTTTGATATCTGTAATTGGGGGGGGAAGTTTTTTAATTTTCTGGGTTTTGGCTTCCTGCATATTATGAATGAGTTTCCTGTAATGTGGGAGCAATGCTTCTTTAATTAAAGCTCATTTGTGGGTTTTTTATTGGTAAACAGTTGTATCTTTATTGAACTGTAAGGTACTTATATAGAAAATTCCATCTCTAGCTTTTTTTATTTTATTTTTTTTCAAGGGGAGGAGTGAGGGCAACTGGAGAACAAACAGTTGCTTCTTTCTTCTCAGTTGAGGTCAAGAGGAAAATCCATTCTTGTTTATATTTATGAAAAAAAACCTGCAAACATTTTGTAGAAGGCCTCTACTTCGCTGGAGGGTTTTGATTCACCAGTTGTCAATCCTCTGTGAAAATACTTGTGAAGATCTGCTAAAACATGGCCCAATATAAATTTCTGTAAATCTCATTTCATACATGCTGAGCAGCAACTTTTAGGGATTAGCTGCTTAACTACACAATGGCATTGAACACGCTGATTCTCACTGCAGGTATACAGCAAGAATCCCCTGTAATTGCTCTTTTTGGTTGCTAAGATTCTGTCATGTGGCTTGTTGTAGCCCGCAGAGAATGATTCTGTGCTCCAGCGCCCTGCTGGCCAGGCAGTTGGGAAGTAGAAAAGTCTAACAGGAATATAATTGAAAGTACCAGTACCACTCATGATGCAGTCAGAGTAATATTCAAACATACTCAAATCTCTTGCTTTGAAACTGCCTGTCTTGTACCTCTAACCCTGTGTCCCAAATCTTGTTGTTATTCTTTGAATGGTTTGAATTCTGTGTGAATAAGATGTTCATGTATATTACCCACATCCATCTGATGAGTGAGTTTTCCTGTTTTCGGTTAAATTTACAGTCTTCCCCTTTAGTATTTTTTTCTGTGTTTGCACACTTTCTTTTGGTGCAGTGTACTTTTAAAATTTGCTTTTAGGACTGAACTATTTAGTTTATAGCCAGCTGTTAGTATTCCTGGTTTGTTGCCTTTTAGCCTAATTTTTCATCAACTTTCTTGCCCTCTAGTAGAGTTCTAATTATCAACTGTTAACCTTTGGCAGTAAAATTAACTGAAAAGTATTCTTAGTGATGCTCTACTGTTTCCCAGTAGATTCTTTGATTCTTTATTTATTACTCATTGCCTGTTTACCTATTATGGGAAGATGAGAGTCATGTAAACATCACAATTTGTTGATGTGGTGAAAAATGGTGTCCTTAAAGTAATTTTGGGTACTAATGCCTACAAATTTTGCAGAAGACTTCCAATTTAAGAGGACGTGTCCCATTCTGGGGCATTTTGTGAAGTTAACTAACAGTAGACGTTTGTTCCCTGTTTATCTAAAGAAAGAAAAATTGTAGTCAACATACAGAGTTTGTGTACAGTTGATTCACTTGGATCAATACGGGTAACAAAACCAAAGTCTTACTGTGAAGGTTGATTTACAGAGTGATGCGTAGGGGGTGAGTTTGGGGAAGCCATACTGTATGTACAATGCTGTGTGTATGGAAGAAAGTTGATAGACTGCAATTTTCAGAGGATGCTTGAGCTGTTGTAAAGTTGCTGCTGCAAAAAAAGGTGTTGTTTCATCTAAATTCCACATACTTTGGTGACACCTTTTAGTCAGCTGATTCTTAGCACTAGGCTAAAAGAATGCAAAAAATGAGTGAGTTACATTTCTGCTGGTTTAGTGAGTTGAACTGGTTTTCCACAGCATGGCACAGGCAATGGACTGGGTTCACCCTTTTTGGCAGCAGTGTCTGCTAAACCAGATTTGCCACCTTATGAGACTTTTCTTTGGGAATCTGTCTGACAGATGGGCACTGACACTGAGCCATTGGCAAAGCAGAGGGAAGAGAACTGGGGGGAAGAAATGGCAGACAGTGTGACTAGAGATACAGACTGCATCCTTTACATGATGTTCTAGAAGTGACTGCTTGTACTCTCAGAAGATACTCTAATTAAATGGCATCTTTCTCATGGTGGAAAAAGAGTACTTCATTAGCTGAAATTTCCTCTACTGAAGGAAAAGAATCTGTGCTCTGGCTCTTGGGGCAGACAATGATGATGGCTTTCAGTACTCTGCCACTTTCTACATTTCACTTTTTACTGATCCTTTTAGGTGACTGCACAGGGCATTTCTGCACAGGCTTGTACAACCTAAAGTGAAAGATATGTGTGGAGCTTTTTTAATTGCAGTTCTGATAGGCATGCTCTGTGCTGTCATAGCCAAGCTGGTATGAGATGAGTTTGTATTCCTACTTCAGAGAATACTGAAATGGCATCTTGAGAAGTTTCTGCTTTGTTTCTCATTGACATTTTTGAAACATAGTAGACTGCAGTATCCAACCTGGTCTCTAAAGGTTTTGACTTTCTAACACCTGTTGTTACAATTGTAGGCCCTAATAGTGTTCTCTTTTTTTTAGCAGTCCACTGAGCATTTCACTGGGGGTTTTTGGTGTGTCGTTGTTGTTGTTGTTTTGTTTGTTTGTTTGTTTTTTCACTAGAGTTTTGTCTGTACACCTGGTTCTTTTCCAGTAATTTGATTGTCAAAGATCACCTCCTCCAAGCTCAAGAATAGCCCAACTCATCAAGCAGAGAAAGAAGTAAAGGTGGCAGGTGGCATGAACAAGAGGTTCCTGAAAACCTCAAGCATAAAGGGAAAACATACTAGAGGTGGTGGCAGCATAAGGTGACCTGAGGAGAATATAGAGACTCTCTCTGAGCACTCAGAGATGGAGTTAGGAAGGATTAAACTTATCTAGAGTTAAATCTGGAGAGAAAAATGAAGAGCAAGAAGGAACATTTCTGCATGTACACCAGCAGCAGAGAGTGTTAAGAAAATGGAGTCTGACTCTCCTCAGGGTGCTCAGTGAATGGGCAAGAGACAAGGGGCAAACACTGAAATAGAAGAAATATCATATCTTAACATAAGAGAAAACATTTTCACCACAAGGGCTGTGAAGCCCTGGAACAGTTTGCCCAGAGAGGCTGTAGATTCTCCATCTGTGGAGATATTCAAAACCTGGCTCTACATGATCCTTGGCAATATGCTGAAGCTGACTCTGCTTTCAGCAGTGTGGTTGGCCTGGATGGTCTCCAGAGATGCCTTCCAGCTGTAAAAGCTGTGATTCTGAGAGCTCTGGATGTTGAATTATTTCATTTTCCGCTGACACATGGAAAAATACTTTAAAGGTTTGAGAATATAAACTAGTCAGTTACATTTATAAACTTTTTTTGAAAATTTTAGGAGTATTCTTTTGAGTTTTGTGTAGACAATTGCAACATCAAAATGAGATAATTCTGCAAGTGGATTGATAATTTAAGACCATACCAGTACTGTGTTTTCATACTTTGCATAACTTTAATAGTGTTACATGAAATATATCTCCAGTGTGGTGAGGAGTGTCATCTTTGCTTACTGACCTTCCTTTGACATCCGTTGCAAGGAAGTTAGTTGTTCTGGGGTCTAGGTCTTTCTCCAGGTGCTCTGTTAGATTGTAAGAAATTCCCAGTTGATTCAGAGACTGGCTCATGTATTCTGGCAACCAGAGGTGATGTTCAGGGAGAATTTAATTGTGTAGTGTCTAGAGTCTCTTTCCCTAACATCAAGAATCATTGTTTTGTAGTATTAGAGAGTGCATCCCTCTAAATAGGGGGTATTGATTTATGGATCTCCTGTCTGAGTTTGTCTAATCCTTTTTGTGATGGTTCCCAGGATTTTTTGGCTATACAGTTGCTGCATGTCAAACTGGTAGTTCCGGGGAATGTTGACTTCAAGATCTCCTTCCTGGGCTGTACCTACCAGAAGATACAGTTGCAACTGTTCCAGCTGCATTGGTGGTGGCACTTGTCAGTAGGTTAAAAGTCTTTAAAGAACTCTGAAAAGAAATACAGAAATGCAGCGGGCTGTCCAGAGGGATTTCTTTAGTATGTGACAGCTACATGACAGCAGTACTCAAAAAGCAAGATTGTTGTCTTAAAAACAATTCAGTAGTTACAAAGAAGCTTCTGGAAGTGTGAAATAAGTATTTGATCTCCTCCTTTGCTAAGGTTTAAATTCTTAAGTATGCTCCCACTGAGAAGACAGTCAAGAGTGAGCAGTTTGCTCCTGTTCACTTGAAAGAAAAGATGTTTCAGGAGGTCGGTGCTGGTGCAGGCAGATGTAGAAGAGGAGGCTTAGGCATGGTAGGCAGAGATTCTGGTTTTACTCTTGTACTTCTGTGGTTTCTTTCAGCCTAGTCTGTGTAATACGTAGTAGGCTTTGTGCAATGACTTTTATAACATATTGGCAAAATATGGTCTACTTGGACATTGGTGCTTTTATGTAGATTATCCTGGCAGTGTTTCTTTTGGAAACTCCGAATAAGAAGTGCTGGAAGTATATCATAGATGTTTAGTCTACATTTGTCCTAAGGACTAGTTGAGAGAAAAATAAATCAGTTACAATGTGCTGCATGGTTATTAGCCTTGTTTGTACCTACCAAATGCCATGGATATGAAATATACTGAAGGAATGGAGTAATGTGTACATAGTGATTTACACACAGGTAGAAAGAGTGCAGAGCTGTTATCTGAAGGACCTGCACGTGCTGTCTGGTTGACACTGAATAGAACTTCTCTCATAATTATTCTTAAAAATATCTGTAAATCAGAATTGGACTAAATTAAATTTTAAAAAGTCTAAAGTTAAAAAATATGGAAATCTCCTAGCTAGATGTTGGTACTTTGGGGATTTTTTTTGGCTTTGGGATTGCTTGGGTATTTTAACAGGGCAGCAAATGTTGGCATTGTATCTGTGGAGTATGTATGATGTTCTAGATTAAAGAAGTGTATATATAGGTATATCCTTTTTTATTGCATTGAATGGGTGCATATAAATGCTTCTCTCCAAGCAGTCTTTCATCAATGTTGTTCTTTAAAGGCATATATAATTGAAGTTAAGCCAGTGTTAAATTGCTGTTTGAATTGCTATTGCTACTATTGCCTAAGTAACAAGGTTGTTTTATTTTTTCTTAATCATCAAATTTAGTAGGTGGAAATGCCTTGCTGAAACATAATTAATGTGTAAAGACAAACATACATAAATTACATCACTGAGGTATATTTGTGTCTTTTTTCAGTTTAAAGGGCAGAAAGAGTTTTTAAGTGCAACAAACATAGTGTGTTTACCTATTGTAGCAAAGGTTCCCCCCCCAAAATGCCTGAAATAGCAGAGTTTGAGTAAGATAACAGAAGATTATAGAATCATAGAATGGTTTTGGTTTGGAAGGTTAAAGTTCATCTAGTTCCAAACCTCCCGCCATGGGCAGTGACTCCTTCCACTAGACCAGGTTGCTGGTCAAAGCCCCATCCAACCTCTCTTTGAACACTTCCAGGAATGAGGCATCCACAACTTCTCTGGGCAACCTGTTCCAGTGCCTCACCACCATCACAGTAAAGAATTTCTTCCTAATACTTAATCTAAACCTATTCTCCTTCAGTTTAAAGCCATTCCTTTTTGTCTTATCTCTACATGTCCTTGTCAAAAGCCCCTTCCAGCTTTCTTACAACTCTCCTTTAGGTACTGGAAGGTGTTTTAAGGTTTCCCTGGAGCCTTCTCTTCTTCAGGCTGAACCACCCCACCTCTCTCAGCCTGTGTTCATGGCAGAGGTGCTCCAGCCCTCTGATCATCTTCATGGCCCTTGTCTGTACTCACTCCAGCAGGTCCATGTTCTTCTGTTGGGGTCCCCAAATCTGGACATAGCACTCCTGCCAGGATCTCACAAAAGCAGAGCAGAGGTGCAGAATCACCTCCCCTGACCTGCTGGCCACAATTCTTTTGATGCAGCCCAGAACATGTTTGGCTTTCTGGGCTGCCAAAACACACATTGCAGGCTTGTATTGAGCTTCTTGTCAACCAGCACTCCTGAGTCCTTCTGCTTTGGGCTGTTCTCAATCCACTCTCCACCCATCCTGTATTTGTGCTTGGGAGTGCCCCATCCAGGTGCAGGACTTTGCACTTTGCCTTGTTGAACTTGATGAGATTCACACAGGCCCACCTCTGTCCTGTCAGGGTCCCTCTGGATGGCATCCCTTCCCTCCAGCACATCAGCTGCATCAGACTTGGTGTCATCCACAAATTTGCTGAGGGTGCACTCAATCCCACTGTCCATGTTCCTGACTAAGTGTTAAACAGTGCCAGTCCCAATACCAATCCCTGAGGAATGTCACTCGTCACTGGTCTCCCCTTGGTCATCGAGCCATTGACTGCAACTCTTTGAGTGCAAACATTCAGTCAATTCCTTCTCCACTGATTCATCCATCAAATCCATGTCTCTCTAGTTTAGAGACAAGGAATATTGTGCAGGACAGTGTCAAATGCTTTGTTCAAGTCCATGTAGATGACATCAGTTGCTCTTCCCTCAGCCAGCAATGCTGTAACCCAGTCATAGAAGGCCACCAGATTTGAAAGGGAGAATTTGCCCCTAGTGTAGCCATGTTGGCTGTAGCAAATTCCTTCCTTATTTTCCATGTGCTATAGCATACTTTCCAGGAGGATCTGCTCCATGATCTCGGTGGGCACAGAGGTGAGACTGACTGGCCTGTAGTTGCCCAGTCTTCCTTATTCTTTTTTTTATTTTTTTTCTTAATTGGGGGTTATATTTCCCTTTTTCCAGTCAGTGGGAACTTCCTTGGACTGTCATTTCTCCAATATGATGGATAGTGTCTTAGCTACTTCCTCTACCACTTCCCTCAGGAGCTATGGATTCAAAGAAGGTGAAGGATATTTTTAACCTATGAAAAGCTAAGTGCTTTCTCAAGTTTCTCTCTCTTTTTGTTTTGGGAGGTTTTTTGTTTGCTTTGTTTTTGTTCTTTCTTGTTTTAAAATGGATTACTTCCTTCAACAGTCAGCTTCCTGAAATTCTTCCTTTTTATGGAAGTTTGTTGTGGATGAAGTACTTTGCAGTGAGAGGAAGCCCAATGAGAGTAACAAATCCTCATGTGAAACTTTTTACAGAATTTAACTGAACAAGTAAAACAAATAACAGTATTAGGCCTTCCTTGACTAAAATTGAGAGCTTAGACAATCATAGAAGCATTAAATGTTGCATACTGCTTGAAGAGGCTGATAGTTGAACACAAGGATTGTGTATAGCAAGGTATCTGTTTGAAGGTATCATCTGCAGCTTGTCTGGTTTTATTTTATGCTACATATTTTTATGTAGTATCTACATATTTTTAACTTAATGAAAAATAGAAAGTGTATGTTCAAATTAAACATGAGGGTCTGCTTATTATAATCTTTACTCACTTTATTGTCAAAGTGGGAAAAAAATACATATAGAAGCTGTTGCTTTTATTTTGTGAAGCCATAAGGAGTGCTGTGGTTTACAGTAAGATCAGGCATGGCTTTGGGAAGAGGTGAGCAGAGCAGTTGTGGTGGACCTGGGCCTCATGTACCCAGTCTGTCCATATCCCATGAACAAGAGCATGAAACTGCTCCGAGCTTGCTCAGTCTTCCCTCTTCAGAGTTTTCCAGTGCTTTGCCTATAGCTGGATCCATGTTTGTATCTAACCGAAGTGGCACTGAGGCTGGGTTAGACCTTCCTCCTAACCCTAAAACAGACCTGCTACACCTCCTGAGATGGAGTAGTTGAGGCAGTTCAGATGTGAGTAGGGAGGGTGGGTGAGAAGTTAAAGGGCAGTTCATAGTGAAATGGGAGAACAAGATACGGAAATACTCCACGACTAACATGCGGGAATAAGGGTGCTGTGCTACTCCTGTACATGGTAGAGGCTTGGGTTTGTGAGAAGGGAGGAGATGGCAGTACCAATATTTTCCTGTCTGGTGTTTGTGCTCCATTGGTAGGGGACATTTCACATGTTTTAAGGCCTCTGTGGATGTACCAGCTAAACTGTAATCGATTAAAACCTAAATGGCAAATTGATGCTAATTTGCACCTCTGAGTTCTGCAAAAAAGGATGAAGCATAATAACAGGTGATGAATTAGCCTTTGCTTGTGCTGACAACTCTTTTAGTGTAATCAGGTGACACTGGCAGACTGTCACTACCATTCTTACTGGGCCCTGTGAGGAAGAAAGGCAGCTTTCATATTCTGTACTCAACATGCATGCATACATTTTTATAAGCATGCTATCAAAGTTAAAATACCTGTTTATTTCACCTTGGGGAAGAGAGAATCAAACTTTTAATAAAGCTGAAAAAGTAATTTTTGCTGCATGCTTAATGGTTACAGTAAATTTAGAAAACACACTGTAGCACATCACTGTCACATTTACATCTCACTGGTGAGCTAAAGCTCTTACTCTTTATGCTTGCAGGGCCAGAAGCTGTAGTTTTGGGGTTATGAAGAGGGCCAATGAGTGTAAAGCAGGTTAAATTTTACGAGTTTCATAATTCATATGGCTGTCCTGTCTGTTGTGACCCCCTTCTAGCAGAGACTGTTGAAGCTCTTTGGCTGTTTTCGAAGTTTCCTAGATTCCCTTCTTACTGTGATACATGGAGCCAGCAGCTCCTGCCTGCAGAAGAGCATCTGGTAGCCCAGCTGTACTCACTGACATCACAAAACTATCAAGGTTTTATATGCTCTGCTCAGCAGGAAGGAGCTCTTGCCGCAGTAACCCACCCAGCTCTTTTCCAAAGCGTGGCCATCCTCTGCAGCTCTGTTTAAGTGCTGCAGTCCCAGCAGCACCACGCACAGGACACAGGGCTGCTGCTGCCCATCAGCCACCCACAGCCAGCACTGGCAGTCATACTCTGTGCTTGTACCTCTATAATCCACGTTTATGAGAATGTTCCCTTCTCTATATAGGTCCAAGGTGCGAGTTTCCGGGGTTGGAAGGAAGTGACGTCCATGTTCAATAAGGATGATGAGCAGCAATTGTTAGCAGGATGCAAGTCTCCAAAATCCAAAGGGTAAGCAAAAGTAATTGGTCTATTTACTATAAAAAATGCACTCACTGAGAAACAGTTATGTTCTACTCGTGGAAGTCAAATCAGCAGAGAAAGGTTTATGTGCATCTCAAAGTTATGTATATGATAAGCTTACAATGAATAAGAATGCTGTATTAGGAAAGGACAGATGTTGTTAACATTTTTAGGATAAGAATCTTTTTTTACTCTATAAAAGGAGTAAAAGCTTCGGAGTAAAAGGGTGATTCTTAATGCTCTCCCTTTGCTCTTAAGGATTAATTATGGTTGAGTTTACAAATTCCTTTTTTACATGCCCTACTTTCTCTTTTGAAGTCTTACTACACCTAAATATGTTAAGTGGAGTAGCTATCCTAGGATCTGCAAGTCTCCCTTGTTGGAGCTGAGGTGTTTCCTTGGCACACTTCTGCTGCTGATACAGTTAGAGCTGTTCTCTGAACAGAACAGACCTCTTCCCAGGACAGACTATTTTGCTGTTACAAGTATATGTAGGTTTTACCTACATGTCCTACCTTAACTACCTTGTTTACAAACCAAGTGTGTCACATATCAGTAGAATTTTTCAGCCAAATATTACCTTTGATAAGACTTGCTGTGGTGTGCTTTGTTTCCGGCTTACTTGGAAATACGTTTCACAATGCAAGGGTATTTATATGCATGTAGGAGATGTGTATATATAAATAAACAATGTAGAATATAAAAACATATATTTCCATTTCCATTTGAGTCTGTTCAATAAAACTTCCCAAAAGTTCCTAACTATCCCTGTAGAATTTTAGGGATGTTACTAACATTCTAGGCTCCTCTCATGATACTCTGCAATAGTTGCTGAATATCAGAATTGAGTAACAGAGTGAAGAGATCAGAAGTATGAAAACAGAGTTGCCACAGATGTGGCAATATTTTGGTCTTCCTGTGAAAACTGCCTGGTTTTAAGTTGAGGGATATTTTTCCTTCACTGTATACCACAACTTTTACTTTATTTTTAAAGAAAAATGCAACTTTTCAAGTGCGCTACTTAAGAAGTACAAGAAAAGCATTTGGAATCTGTGACTGGTTTTAGCAAAGTGAAAATTCTGAGTAATCATAAATTCAAAATTCAGTAATTTTAAAGGTATTGATTGAGTTACCTCTATTTAAATATAACTTCCTTGATGAAAAAAACCTCTTTTAATAGAAATACTAAAAAAGATTCAATGGTGGTTTTAGTTGTGGCTAAGTAATTTATATGCTACAAGTGGATAATGTTTTCAGTTTGCTGTTTAGCTCATTGAACCCTGAAGGTTGTGTGTTTCACCACTGGTGTTTAGCCTTTCCTTGTGACCCATTATTCGATTACATTTATAACCCTGCACAGAAAATTAAGCATAAACTTTTGACATTCTTTAATTTAAGTATTCCAAGCTGCAAATATGAAAGTATTCAGATTGAAGATTCTTAATGGGATAAGACAAGTAATAATATAAGTAGCCTTTCAAATGCTTCTTTGAGAGAGAAGTTATAGTAAAGGTTGTTTTTTCTTGGGTTTGCAAGGGGGATTTTGGAGTTCTTACCAAAAGTACAAAACAGCTGTTTTCATGATCCTGTGTGGATAAAGCTGGCATCTTTAAAGTCCTAATACTGTCCTAATAGTTCATCAATATTTTAGGTTATAAGGTTTAACTGGCAAGGTGGTAACGGGCAAATAAAACTGAGGAACATACTGTGTGAGTGTTAAAGCTGGTGGTAGAAAGAACATTTTCATACTCCTTCTACTATCCTACATCTGGGGAAATTTTTTTATTTTGTTCTTTTTGTTTGTTTTATATTGGGTTTTGGTTAAAATCCTAAATTGTTCTAATGCATCCTAAAATACCTTGTACATTTCCTAAGGCAGTTCTGTGGAATTCACCTCCGGAGGTGCTGGGGGTGGTGGTGTGTAAGTTCTTTTAGAATAGGAAATGACCATACTCAGTCCTGTTCTGATTTATCACTGCCAAAGTCTGCTGTGTTTAGGCTTACATGCATATGATGGTGTTTTTCCTGAAGCTGACAGTAATGGATGTGGTGTCATGGGCTGACAATGAATTAGTGTTCTGTACTGTAAAAGATAATAAATTACTTGAATGCTTATTAATGACTGCTACATACATTGTTAAATGAAGAATTTAATCATTGCATTGTTGTTATTTTCTAGAACAAACCTAAAGTTAAAGGAAGAGATGAAGTCTGAGAAGAAGCCAGGTTTTTGGGACAGTTTGGTGATAAAGCAGAATGTTCCACCTAGAAAACCAGATGAGATTGAGGGATGGGAACCACCCCAGATCACCACTGCTGACTCTGCCAGTGATGCAGCGACTCCTTTAAGTGACTATACAGCCTGGTCAGGCTGGGAAGATGAAACCAAAGGCTCCACAAAATACACAAACCTGGCCAGCTCAGGAAACAGTTCCAGGTGGAGTATCAAATCAGCTGGAAAGCTGGTTAGTATTAGACGTCAAAGCAAAGGTAACCTTACTGACAACTGGGAAGAGCTAGAATGATACTGGTAAGGTGAAATACTTTATCGATAAGAAGAGGAGAAAGATTCCATGATTTACTCATATGTTTAAACCAAAATCAAATCTGCTCAATCTTGCACCTTTATACAGTACTTTGTTTTATTCAGATTGTTACAAATTTTTGCTCACCTGATAGTAAATTTTCTTATTACATTGTTAAATAGCTATGTTTTCCACTCTGAAAAAAAAGTAGAGAATCTATTTTGTGCCTATATTTCACATTCAGACTCTGCAGTATGTTTGATTGTTGGTTTTACCAAAAAAAGAGTAATTCCTTAGTGAATGTATACACTGGTTGTAAATTTGACTGCCTTATGTAGGAAGTTCCACTAGCTTGAGGTCTTGTTTCTTTTCTTATATTTGAGGGCCACTCAAAATTTTAATTTTGATGCTGTCCCTTTTTAACCAAGAATACCGATCTGCTGCTTGCAGGGAGAATGCTTGTACTTAGTAGACTGTTTTCCAAATCTTCAGCCTCAGCATATGCTTCAGCTTGTGCACACAAGATGCTTACTGTCACAATGTGCTATACTGTGTATGAAGTGGGAAAATACTATTCTAATGTAATTCCTTCCATTAGAAGATTGTCACCATTAGGGTCTTTGAGAGGTTTCAGGGTGGTTTTCTAGTTTTTTTGTTTGTTTATTTTTCGATTTTTTTGATTTCTTGGAGGGGGAGGTGTTGTTTTGTTTTTGTTGGGTTTCTTCTAATTTGTTTATGTGTGCATGTTTGGTTGTTTTGTGGGTTTTTTTTTTAATTTGTTTGGGTGGGTTTGAGTGTTTGAGGGGTTTTTTTCCTGTGTTTTTTTGTTTGGTGGGGTTTTTTAATATTGATTTTTCTTTTTTTTTTTGACAAAGCTAAATTTCTCAGTTTTGAAGATGTATGTTATGCCAAAACCAAAAATCATTGAAAATTTGTAAAGCAGCAGTGAGTAGAGTATAAGATGATCTTGATATTCTGGGGGGATATTGAATCTGGATCTAGGAATAAGTTGCTTCTTATGGAAGGGCATATGTTTTCTTTTTTTTTTTTTTACAATAGCTGATACTTGTTCTACAAACTTCTCTGTTTTTTCCTGTGTTGTTCTTTCCCTTCTGCCCAATAAGCAACAATCGCATTGGACTCTGGCATTTTCAGGGTAGCTGAGTAACTGAGCCATTGCAAATATGTGCATATACACAACTTTTCATATAAAGCTCTGTCTTACTGGCTACTGATACGTTGATTTTTTTTGGTAAAAGTAGGTGAAGTGTAAAACTTGAGATTTGAAATGTATATATGACTAATAAAAGTGCCTCTTTCTAGCTTATTGTCTCTCATTAGTGGTGCAGCTGATGCCAGATCCAAAGTTGGTTTCCATTTTGTTCATATGACTCACATAAATAGTACTTTAACATTCATGGATAAAAATCAGACCAAAAGTTTCATAAGAAATGAACAGTAGGCCTTTTCTCTACTGATTGTTAAACTGAACTGAAAACTTGACTGCCTGGTAATATGGCCAGTACAGTTGGAAGATCAAGCTGCATGTCAGAGAATATCAGCATTTTTTACAAGAAAGTATATACCTTTATATAATGGATGTCTTGTAAACATATTTTTGCAAGAAGCTTGTGCTGATGAAAAGGGATGCATGCAATTTTTTTCTAAGCTTGTCCCTCGTTTCTGTTCCTACCACGTTACTCCTTCCTTAGCTCTCTCTTTCTCCTCCCTCCTCCAATTCATGTAGAGTTTTCTGCTTGCAGTTCCTGCATAGCTATTTTTTGGAGATTCCTGCTGAGATGTGCCTGGAGGGAAACTGTAGCAAAATGGTTTTGGTTGGTTGTTTTCTTTTTTAGTTGGTATTAATAGGATGTTAAAAGACATTGTTCTTAAGTTTATATAAAAGAACACTGATGTTTTGTGCTACAAAAGAGGATCTTGCAACTGGCAAATGTATTTGTAAAACTGGCATTAGTTATGAAAAAAATACTAATAGAGGAGAAAAGGTTAGAATTTATATTGCGTCAGTTAGTCTGTGAGTAAACTCTGCATTTGCCTTGGGCAAGTACGTGTGCTGAGGTTAATTATAGGAAAGAGTTAGTATTCTTGGGTAAAGTATGCTGCATTTTACAGTTTATGGAATACCCTTTAAGGCATGAGCTGGTATTTAGTTTGATTGTTGGTGCTGACCTAAAAGAACAGAAAAAGATCTGTTAGCAGCCCTTAATATTTTGCTCTTAAAGATGGGCTGAGAAATTTAATTTCACTCCTGAAGAAACTATTTATACTGTGACCAGTAAAGGTTTTGCCTTGCACATTATACTGTCAAGTGCCTGTTTCTCACCTTGATAATGTGTTTGATGCACAGCTTAATTGCAACCTTTTTCAATTTGTTTTTAGATGTATGATAAAGAATATGCTCACAAATCTGAAGCCTATTATAAAATTGCATCCAAGTGGGAAATTGAGATATGTAAAATTCCAGTTTCACTCCTAGTGATGGAAGTTTTGGTGTGCTTTTAAAGTGATATTTCCTCAGAAATAACAGTTCTAAAGATCTACATTATTAAATTTAATATAATTTATTGTTATGCTTTAATAATGTATTTGTCTGTTAAGAACTCACTGGTGTGAGCTTTTCTTCTCTTATGTTTATAAATGTGTCTGAATTTTCAGAATGGGGTCCTTTCTTCTTTTAGCTTCATTAGATGTGCAACTACATTATACATTTATGGGCTTAAGCTATACACAGCTCCATATGTGGAATAAGTGTAGAATATGTTCCTTAATATTTGTTTTGAAATTGCATTTCAAATTATGTGAAATGTTTTAGAAGAAGGTAGCATTAAGATTGTACAATAAGATTGCACAAAATAAAATATAGTTTATATTGCTTTCTCGTAGCCAATCTGCATGATTGTTGGCGTGGTTTTAACGGGAATTAAAAACTTTGTGTGGCTGTTACTAGTCACTTAACTCTGAGCAAAGTTCTTTCTGAGTATTTTTATTTATTAGCATCATTTGCAAAAAGAAAAGTAGTATTTTCCATATGAATAAAGATTTAGTTTGAACTGAAAGCCTATTCTTTGACATTTTTTGGTTCCATTTTATTTGTCACATGAATTTGTTTCCATCTGTGTGGATGTTACTTGTATCATTGCAGAGTATGGCATGGCCAAAGAAGTGACAGTGACATTTGCCCAAACTCCATGAATCGTGCCCTCTTGGAAGCTGCAGCATCCTCGATTTAAAGATTCTTCACAGTGGGAAGAATTCACTGGTTTTAACAAACTACAGATATTTTGCTTTAATGGTATTTATTGGTTTAAACATTCTATTTATTTATTTATTTTTATTTATTGGCTGTTACAAAAGCTCGGGCAGAGCAGCATTCTTTCCCTAAAGACTTCACCAGCTACATGTAAACTGGAGGCTTGGAATGCTTTTACACACACTGGCCCCATTAGGAGGAGAGACCTGCACGTCCTGGACTGTGACACGTGAGGTGCAGCCACTGTTGCCAGTGGATCAGCCACAGAAGGAAGTGCATTGTCAGCCTCTCACACTTCCACTCTCATCTGCTGGCTTTGTGGTTGTCTACACAGACATTTAGGCACAATGATTCATACCATAGTGTGGGGACTTGCTAAACCACAGATTTTATTCATACAATTTGAATTCTTAGGGGGAAAAAACTTCTATTAAAATGCCTCTGACTAGACCAGGTGGGTCAGGTGTACATCTGGGCAGGTGAAAGGAAGTGGAGGGACCTGCATTTCCAGACCCTGGGTAGACAAAGACTGTCAAATTTTGAGCATGGTGAATTCAGCCTGGCATCTATCTGTCTCAATTTCCCAAATGTTTGGAAATGTTTGTTATTGTATAGAAATGTTGGATGACAAATCTCTAGGTCCTATCTCTGTGCAATCTGAAGATATGAATGTGCATGTTATTTAGCTGTTTCTTGCATATCGAAACTGTTCTTGCTAATTTTGTTTATTTTGTTTTGTTTTGGTTTTTTTCCCTGAGTGCCTGCTACTTTATTTCTTATGTATGTGAGAAATGAAACCATTGCTGGCTGGGACGAAGAAAAATAATTTCCTAAAAGGCTTAGTCACCAGTGATAGTTTGCAAAGATGTTTATCATTAGATGTCTGTCAGTCTCTGAAAAATTTCTTGTAGTGTGGCTGCTTTGTACCCTACAAGATGGGGAATCAGATATATAGGCAAAGAAATCAGTTTAGAAATTGAAAGGAGAGAATTACATTTATTGTAAGTGCCACAAGTAAAATAGAAAATAATGCTTCTTTCTGTAGTTACAAAGCAATAAAGAGTATGAAAACAATCAGGAAATAGGGATATAAATAATAGAAAATTTTCTGAAATATGTAATAGTAAAAAAGTGTAGGGAGAAGATCTTTTCTCATGTGATATTTACCAACTGTTATCACTGGTAATGAAAAAAGAAATACCTGCTCTGTATTTGGGAAGAAATTCTTCCTATTTGGTTTCTAGTATTTACTAAAAGATGCAAGAAAATGAGCATATACTTTTCAATTCCATAATAATCTGGTAAAAGCTTGGCTGGCACTGAAATTTTTATGCTCAAAACCCAAATAACACTAGTGGAAGCTTTAGTAACACATTTTGAACTGTGAGTTTGCTATTGGAAAAGAAAACTCACAGCTGTATTTTATATGATTGGTTTGTCCACTACTGAAAATAATCATGTGATGTTTTTCTTTCTAGTTCCTCCAACCCCTTGTACTGAGGAGACTCTCTGAACAGATGAGTTTAAGTAATTTTCCAGAGAATTGGCTGGTTTTATTATTTGAGGTTGTACAGTAAAACAGGTCTGATTCGATACAGAAACATTCCTTTAAGTTAACATCTTTTGGCCTTTCTTATCTTGTACCTCTTTCCTTGAAACCCCTGAATGCTGTTGCCTTGAGCATCTTCTTTGTCCAGAAGTCGTGGATTCTCCACGAGGTCACACCTCTAAATGCTTCTGGTATTTGAGGGACAGAAGAAACACTTGTCCATGTGCTTGTGCTGGAGAAAGGAAGGGAGACCAATGTATCCTGAGACCAAGCAGTGTACTTGGCGTATTATTTTTGTTCTGCTATAGTTTTCTTATGTACAAGATGATTAATTATTCTTTGATTTTTTTTTTCTTGTCCCCTATTAGGTTTTTTTTTGGGGTGGGGGAGTCACATATGCAAAGATGTCCTGATTATATGAAGACCTACTCTTTACTGTTTCTTGCATGGCTGACACCCCCCTTTTAGGCTGACTTGCCTTCAGTTTAGTGCCTGTAAACAGTTTATCTTTTGAACATTTGGACAGAAACTTGGCAACCAAGATTTGATAGGAAAAACAAAGCAAAACAAGTCAAGCATCACTTCCCCTTAGGAAGTAAACCATTGTTGGATAGGATGGAGCACAAGATTCCCAGAAGTCTTACTACAGACAGAGTAAATGCTGCACATAGGGTTATTTTGAAAATTAGAGTCTTAATGAAATACCTACTTGCTCTTTTTTTTTTCATTTTATAAACTCGTGTATCAGCCCGTCTTCAGAGCACGGCTGTCCCGCTGTTCCCTGCAGGAAAGCAGGTGTATGTTGACCAAACTGTTTTGGCCACGGTGGATGTCTTGTTGGCAGCTGAAGACACAGTGGAAGATCTGAGCTCCTGAGCCTGGAACTGGCTCCACTGGAGACAGGCGGAAGGTTTTCAGGACAAGTAAAGGAGCAGATGTTTTGGCATCAAGGAATAAAGCACACTACAAAGAGAAGTAAGAAGTCCAGAACATCTAAGAATGTTCCTAGGGCTATTGGTATCAATATTTACTTTTAGGCCAAGGTTTTATTGGTAGAGAATCAGAACTAACAGACAGTCCTCTTTCCTGGTGTTTTTACACTTAAGAGCTTTCTCCATCCTTCCTTTTCTTCTCCGAGATCCCTGATGATTCCCCCTTAGTGTCAGGATACATTTTTCTCCTCTTAGTGGATGAATGTATTTTGTCTAGCTGAGATGGAGTTCAGAGGTACAGACTAGGACACGCTACTGCAGGAGCTGCTCTATTATAGTCAAGCGTATCTAGTTTTAGTGACCTATGAAAATGGGGCCAAAGTATTGCCTTTATAAATCCATCAAGTTCTAAAGGGATACCACTGAGCAAAAAAGAGGAGTGCAGGTTTACAGCTTTAAAAGTCTCCAGTAGGAAAAAGGCTAAAAATAACTGCTATAACAGGGACTAAAATATTGTGAAGAGGTGCTCCCAGCATGCAGAACTTTGTTCCAAAATCTAAGCATTGTGTGGGAATGACAACTGACTTTAGCAAATAAATTATTATTCCATTATTGTTTTGCTATAAATATTACAGAAAAACAACATTCAAGTGAAAAGAGCACATAAAAATTAAGTATGTAAATTTAGAACTAAGTGACAGCTGTTTGTGTGTGCCTTGAAAACTGTTAGAACTTTCAGCTGAAGGTGCAATGACTGAAGTGCAAGAAATGTAAAGCTGAACATGTTTTATTCATATTTGTAGAAGAATGTATACATAAACAAGCATGTGTAACAGGCAGAGGGACAGATCTGTGTGTGGCACAGAGAACAGCCCATGGGAATCAAAAGAAAAGAAACACAGCTTTACTCTCACCTCTCATGTTCTGAATCCACTTACCTATCATGTCCTTCAATACAGACATTTTTAAGCATTAAAGGTAACTCCCGTCCTACCGAACTTTGTAGGAATTTTGCTGGGAATTATGTCCCAGTGTCTTTGGAGGGGTTGAGCCTGAGCCTTGCAGCTGAAAGCATAGAAACAGTGCAAGTGAATTGCATAATTAGCTAACGCTTCAATGTTCTGAACTGTAATTTAACAACTCTTTCCAAACATTTGATATTGTTTGATTTATTTAATGCAGGTATCTCTGTATCTCTATGCCAATTGAAGCAACCTTAGTGGCCTTCCTCTAACTTCTTTGCCGATGATTGATCTGTAAATATGCTAATTTATGCACCAGGAGATCCAAAACATTGTGCTAGTGTTTCCTATTCCACTTTCTTTCTGCTAGCCCTTATTGCTGCTGCCTTCTAGATCACAAAAATGCCATTAGTCTTTCAGTCCTACTCCTAATGGATATCTTTTGGTTTGAGATGAATGTTTTCTTGAAGTTCATCTTCTTCTTCATTCTCCAAAAGCAAGTTTATGCATTACCCAGGGACGGGGAGCAGCGGAAAGGAAAGAGTAAGGCCCTGCTTTTCTGCTCTTTCTAGATCAGAACCCCAGTCCTGTCTGACATCAAACAGAAAGGCTCACTCCTTGCTCTTGGAACTGGTCCATGGCACAGTGTCTTCTCCCAGACACAGGTGAACAAAACTGCTGGGACCGAATATAACAAAACAGGTCAGGAGTCTCCCAGAGACAGGTCTGGGAAGCAGTGACTGGGGCAGGTGTTCAGGAGCAGAAAGGAAGATCCTATTTTTCAAAATTGTAGTTAAAAGCTCTTTGTGAACTGTGACAGAGAATGTCCTGTTGCCTTTGAATCAGTATTGTTTTTCAGGACTAGAATTCAATAAAACCCAATCACTTGAGCTTGTGAAGTGATGCAGTAGGGGCCATGGTTAGAACATGATTTCCTAAGATTGCCACTGTAAAATCTATCTATAAACAGATCCAGGTCTGGGGACAAAAAGCCACAGAGCAAAAGAAACCTGTGCTGTAGAGATTTAGTAAATAGTTCAAGACCTGTTCTGCTTTAGGGGAGACCAGCTGCTTTCTTTGCAGGGAACAGGTAGCACACAGGAGGCCAAAGAGCAGGGTTTTACTTTAAGGCATAACTCTTCTCATGGCTTTACAACACTTTAGGTTACACGAGTAAGTGCTGGGTAAAGGAAAATGACATCAACTCAGGCACTCAAAATATATTCTTTACTTCAAGTGAGGTATTACCATAATTGTTATCCTAAAAGTGAAATCCTCTCCGCTTTCCCTCTCTTTGAGATTTAAAAAAGAACCCAAGCAAAACCAAGTAACACAACACAAACTCAACTGACCAAAGTCACAGCCTTAGCTTTTTTTGGTAGGTGGCACAATTAAAAGCCATCTTCTGATGCAGCCCACAACTTCACATCATGTAGTCACTCTTAATCAAGCTCTGGTACTTGCCTAGTCTAAAAAATGTATCACTAAATATTTAACGAGCTTGAGGAACTATTCCCAAAGCTCAGTTTTGCCAAGTGTTAAAAGCTTGTAACACTGCTCATGACAGTGTGATTCTGCACTCAATGTCTTTAAGATTTAAAAAAAAAAAAAAAAAGCCCTACACTGAAATGCTGCTTAGAGCATGCATGCACATCTCTTCTCCCTTTCTCCCTGCTTCTCTTCCCCCCCCTCCTTTTTTTTTTTTTTTCAAACCTGAAAGAAAGGTTTAGAAAGCAACCATCCTGGCATCCTAGTGGGCACCAAGCTGAACATGAGCCAAGCAATGTGCCCTTCACGCAAATAAGATTAATGGCTGCAACACAAATAAAGTTAATGGGCTGCACCGACCTACTGAAGGAAGTCAAGTGAAGAGTCATACAGATGATGAAGGGACTGGAGCATCTGTCCTTCAAGGAAAAGCTGATAGAGCTGGAACTGTTCAGCTGGGAGAAAAGAAGGCTCAGGGGGATCTCATCAATGCCTATAAATACCTTGAGGAAGGGTGAAAGGAGAAGGCAGCCAGGCTCTTGTCACCAGAAACCACTGAAAGGGCCAGAGACAATGGGCACCAATTGGAAGACAGGAGGTGTCATCTGAACATCACGAAACACTTTGTTACTATGAGGGTAACCAAATACTGGCACAGTTGTCCAGAGAGGCTATAGAGTCTCCTTCCTTGGAGATACTCAAAAGCCATTTGATGGTTCTGGTCAAAGTCCTGGATAACCAGTGCTAGCTAGCCCTGCTTCAGCTGGGTCCCTTCCACCTTCAACCAACCTGTGAACGTAGAATGAAGCTTTTAGAATACAAGGCAGAGTCCTGGTTGTCATCCTGTCTACTGCCACCTCAGACCAGTGGGACAGCCTGGTTATCCTGTATGGCCTACACAGGAAAATGCCTCAGAACTTAACCTTCAGCCTGTCAAAGGCTTTCTGCTACAGAAGAAAGAGCAAGACAGCAAGTCAGGAAAGGGAGATTAAGCCTGAGTGCCATCACATGACATTTCTAAGAGAACTGAGCATTAGTTATTACTAATAATTACTAATAAATTACTAATAATTTATCCAAACCTGTCTTTAAGTTCTTACAAGCCATTTTAAGTCATTTCTCTCCCCCCTCAATTCAGTGGCTAGGGGAGGTTCCTTCGACCTGTCTTAATACCTTTCCCCAATCGTCACATTATTTGTCTCTTCAGTGATGGGCAGCTCCCAGGTAATAAGGGGTCCCTTAAGAATTTGCATTCTGTCTGCAGAAGAGATGGTTCCACACAGTCCCTGATCAAAGATCTTCAGTCTGTATGATGGAGGAAGTGACTTTAAAACCTTTCTTTCAGGCTCTCAGAGGAAGCAGGTAGCACCCACATCTTTACAGAAGTTTCATGAAGGGCAGCAAAACTGTAACCACATTAAGGGAGTGAATAATGGATGTCAGCCATCATCAACCACTGTCAAGGTTACCCAGGTCACACAGATGGGAAAGCAAGTCAGCAACTCTTACATGACTTAAATAAATGGGGTGCAAATTGTTAAAGAAGGACTGATGGTTCCTTAACAAATCCAGTGGCTACAGCAGTGCTTGGGCTGGGAAAGCAAGGCTTGCAGCAACGTTCTGTATGAAGGGAAATATGAATGGATGTCCTTGCCTCCACACCTGATCATTACTATAGCCACAGACAACACCTGCATTGAAAGAAAGAAAAGAAATCCACAAAACCCTGCATTGAAAAATCAGCAAATTCAATGGATAAGGTTGGTATATCACCAACATTCAAGTAAAAGTAAAATTATCTCTCAAGGAAATACTCTCCTCTTCTTGTGAAGCCTATTAACAGCCCAGCTATCCTATTAAAAAAAAGTGCTAATACAACCAGTTACTGGAAAGCAGTGTCAGTTGTAAGCTTCTCCTTCCATTATCAATTACTACACAGAACAGGTTATAGAAAGATCTTAAAAAATACAAATTGATTCATCTCTGTGCACTGGAGACTTCTAGGAATAACAGATAAAAACATGATTTATTACACCATACAAAACTAGATTCAGAACAAGGAAGTGCAGAATATGGTACATGATTTATTTTTTCTGTACATTACATATTTTTAAATTTCACTGACAAACCCAAAACTTCCCTAATTTTACCCTTACCTGCCTAAGCCAAGCAATTTATTTTGTTCTCCCTGACAGATGAAAATAGCTTCCTGGAGAACTTATCATCTGATTAACTTGGCAGAAGGTGCTTCAGCTCAGACTGACCTTCAGTGTTTCCCAGAGCTTGTCAGGTTAGAACCTTGGTTGGTAGCATAGTGTTCTGCCACTGTACCAGTCTAGAAACAAGCAAGTCCATTCTCCTTAAATTTCAATAATGTCTTCTTCTTAGAAGATGAATTAATGTGGCTGCATCTGTAGACATTCTAAACAGTATAAATGAAGGCTGTAGCTACCATCAGAAAATCAGCTTTCCAGTAGCCCCAGATTGGTCTCATGAGTTCTGCGGGACGTGCTGAGATAGGTCATAAATGTTTAATAACATCCTTAAGAAAAATAAATATTTTCACATAATGTATATACAAAGATTGGTTGATTTTCTTCATTCATATAGGTTGAACAGCAGATATAACCACAGTTATATTTTATGCACTTGCTCACAATGATTAATGTCAGCCTGGTAATGATGTAATAAGAGTCCAAGAGAATATTGGCCTATTCTTTGTAATAGTGCAAATTATATGGAGGTATTTTGAAAACTGTGTTTTAAAGAAAGAAGGATTAACAAAAAAAAACCCCTCCTTTGGTCCCTGCAAAAGTAGTTTTATTCTTCCATGAAATTTTCAAAACTCCCCCACATAATTTTAACCAACTATTAAGGCATCAAAAGCATAGATTTAAAGTTGAGATTAAAGTGGTCTTTCTTGGACTTAAGAAAAAAGTCCATTGTAGAGTTCCTGACAAAGAAATTTTCTTAGTGTGTCTCCTTCTCCTCTTCTCTTCTGCACAAAAGCAATACACCAAATAAACCTGTCTGATAATCTCCCTCATACATTTTTTTTAAAGTACAATAAAACATTACACTTAAATATATTGCACAAAAAGCGTAACATATCCTGCCTGACTCTTCACAAAAATGGCCACAAACACAGGAGAACAGCTACTGAACATCTCAGAATTTGAAGAGATCAATGAAATGCTGAGGAGATACTGGCATGAGACAGGTGTTTGGATCACTGGCTGTGCAAGGATGTCCTGTATCCTGCAAAATGGAAGAAAAAAAAGTAAGTTCTCTTTCCATACTCAGTCTCACTTCACCCCCACTTTAGGGGAAAAAAAAAAAGGACAAATTCTCTCCTAGCAAAACCAGAACCTTAAATGGAGCTCTTGAAAAAGTATCATCTTCCTTATCCATTATTTTTTGTTAAATGTAATAAAAAGGGAAAAAGGCAACTGCTTTGTTGAACCTAAATTATCTGTTTAATCAAAAGCTGAAATCAATTATTACTTTGGGGAAAAATGAGCCCCTTGCTTTGAAAGTGAAAAGGCAGCAGACATTTCCTCAAAAAAACCTGAACGGCATGTTTGAAATCCCAGTCTTAAAAAGTTTTTCTACTTTACTATTTTTCCCCCAACATCTTCTTTTCCTCTTTCACTCCTACCTTTTCTCCATCTGAAATCAGTGCCTTAAAACAGAGACTAGCATGGAGGCAAGTTAGGAATATAAAAGTCAGACAGGATGGAAAGCTTTGTCATTACAAATTCACTAAGCCTGTAGTGTTTTCTTTCATATTACAGAAACTTGACCTCAGCAGAACTGTCTGATTATTTAAGATTCTAACTCCTCCTCGAATTAAAAGTTCATTTTTTCCCCTTAATAGAACCCACTAAAGGAAGGAAATGCAGAGGTGAAATGAGAAGAAGGTCCCAGATAGTTCAATGGAGAAGTTAAAACACCTTGGTCAGTATTGTTGTAAGGCTCAGAAACTGTTCTCACCAGCTTTTAAGGGGTTTCTCTCCCTTTTCCACCAGTGTTGATGAATTCACCATGTGAGGCAAGAAAACAGATAAATACATGGCAAGTAGATCAGAGACTGCTGCAGTCTCCCTTGCTTTTGTTTCCACAGGAATGGAAGTTACATGCCATTCAGTCAGGAGAAGGAAAGAACCTCTAAGTGAATTTTTTTCTGGCTGCCACATTGCCACCCAAAGACTTGGCAGCACCAAAGTGCACGAGGTGAAACACATTCTAAATATTACTCAGTGTCACATTCTAAATACTGTGCAGCTTCTCCAATGAAAATGGTTATTCTATTGACATATTATCTGTGTTTCCCCATTAAGTCCACAGATGACTACATGAATATACCATGTGGTATCACCTCCTCATCCTTTCACTTTTTTAATAATTGCTTAGCTTTACCTGAGAAACAGGTTAGAAACAGTTGTTAGATTCATGACACAAAGGGAAAAACAAACAAAAAAAGAGACCCAGGTAGAACTGCCTATTGCAGAGAGGCTGCAGATAAGAAAGAACAGATGACCAAGACCAAACCCAGAAGTGTTAAACTTAACACCTTCCTCTTGAGATGACATCTACAAGGAAGAGCTACACCACACCAGAAAATACTCTCAGAAGTAGCTGCTAATGGACTATTGACATGGCAGTAGAGAAGACAATGGCATGTCATTACTTTCCTAGTTTCCAAGAAAAAACACAATCAGAAATACAATTCTGGGAATGAAGGCAGCGTTTATTTATCCTCTTTTAGTAATTATTTGTAGTCCTGAATATTTCGGACAGAATTTGTTACATGCTATCTGCTTTCTCTGCACATCATTATAAAAATACTTTTGAAAGCTTGGCCCAGTGAGGAATTACAGGTCCAACAAAAACCTCAAAGAGATCAGTTCTTGGTGTTCTTAGTTATTGAAACAACATAAACAGACATTTTACAGGGAAAAAACGTGATGAGCATGGGAAAGAAGAATCATAACTTCCCTATAATTATGTGTATGCTTTCTTCCAAGAGAAATGTATTTTCATTGGAGTTCCATTTAATAAAGTTGTTCAAGTCATACTGCTTTTCAATGTATCAAATATAAGACAGATTTCTTTCAAATTAAGAAGAGAATTCCCCCCAAGGAGCATTTACTGGCAAATGTAGTAATTTTCCTCAAACTATCATAGCTGGACATTAAGAAGCTCTGTGTAAGTATTTTCACCATTTCTTCATTCAGAAAGCAATGATATAATTGTCTCCCCCACCTCTCCCAAGTCCCATGCAGCCTGTTTTGGGAATCTCTCTTTCATAAAAGTGTATGACTACAGCATTCCAGAGGTACATGTTACTCTTTTCAGATTGAAGTACTTAATAAAATACATCAGGAAGCAGATTGTAACACTGAGTGCAGAGAAACCTATTTCTTAGCAAACTCCAGCTGCTCTCACTAACACCAGGCATCTATGTTCATTAGAAATTGAATTATAGTCCCCTGTTTAAATGGCATTACAGGGAATATTGCAATAATGAAAGACAAAACTGATAAAAAAGTAAGATAGAAAGTCATCACTACCTTTATGTAATAGGGAAAAACCCCAAAGTATTCCTGCTGCTAAACTCATGTGGGGAAACAAAAACCAAAATAAAGTGTATCAGACAATTAGAAATTACCACATTATTCACTTGAACATTACAGAACAGTTAGCAATGAAACAGATGAGACACAGGAAATACCTGGAGTAACAAAGCAAGGTGGTAGTCCTTTGAGATCGTGAAGAAGGAAGCAGGAAGGAGAGCCATAAAGTAAAAGAAGCAGAGTTAAGGTTTATTTAAGTTAAGGTTCATGTGCCATTTAGAAAAATTCTTTTATTCTTGTGACAAATCACAAGCAGCTTTGTGAGAACCAAAACCAGCACAAGTCCCAAGAAGACTAAAACCAAGTGTGAGGCATACCCCTTATACAAAATTATTACACTGCTTTCATACTGAAAGAAGAAAAGGTATTTCTGTGGCCATCTCTGGGACAACTTCTATGCTATGCTGTAACTTCTATGAAAAATGCTGCATAGTATGTTTAAGAAAAAAAAGACCTGTCACAACTGCAATGCTGTCTAGTGGAACAGAAGAAATAGTATACACAAAAAGCAGTCTCAGAGGCATTAGTCAATAATTAGTTTGTCATTACTTTTGCACTACTGAAATTATGTATTTTTCTCAGTTTCATCATGGTCATATCCCTTACCAGAAGTTACTTCTGGAAACAGCCATTCAATATGAAAATTTTCTTACAATTACTCCCTCCTCTGACACAGAAGACTACAGAGTCACTGTACTTCTGACAATGAATTTACATGTCTCTTACATAGTGTATTTAACATTACTTTGGTCACAGGTTTTAGATAAATACAGGAATACAAATACCTCTTCCCAAAAAGTTCTTTAAGACTTGTCAAAAGGAATGCTATCATTATTGTAGCATCCTGAAAGAGTGAAAAGTCAGCTCCCTACACCAACAATTAGCTAATTCAATTCACAGCCATCAGTCCCTTCTGCAAGATCTTCTTTGAAAATAACATAAAATGCAGAACTGCATTAACTTGCTGTGTGCAGCCCTCTCACATTGCCAGCAATTACATTAGATTACCAGTTTCATAAACTGATGAAGATTCTTCACATTACTACGTAGGCCTGTGCCTTGGGACTATTTCAAAACTTTGTGGCTTTGGTTCTTAGGAACTCTTAAGTCTCAGCATGTTTACCCAAAATACCTTGTTTTATTCAAACACTTGCTACTTTTCAGTGGTAGTGCTGCATTTACAGTCGAACTTAATGATCTGAAAGGTCTCTTTCAACCTTGATGATTCTACCATTTGCCTCTGTAAAGTAACCATGATTTCTCTTTCAAGGTTTGGGCTTGGTGGTGTTTTATTGAGGTTTTGGTTGGTTGGTTGGTTTTCTTCATATGGCAAATAGAAATAGAGTAAAAGCTTCAGCTGAGAACAAAAATCTGTACATTATAGATATAATTGTATGCCAACCACTCACACACAAAATTTAACACTTTGTCTAATCAAGTATGATACTGAAGCTTGAATGAATTGTCAAAGCATGATGAAACTTCTTCCTGATTAAGAAATATTTTCACCTAGCACAAAATTTACGTAGAATTAATAACCTACCTCCTGTCTCTCTGCCCCCCACCCCTGCTTTGCTTGTCACCTCTTTAGAAAGCTTGGGAAAGGATATAGATACAAGTGCCTGAAAAAGAAAGCAGAACTATTCCCTGACCCCATATAACATATTGACCATCACTACTTGACCCACATTGCCCTGTAAAGAGAGGAATGTTTTTTTCAAACCAAAGATTAAGCTTTCAGTGTCCCTGCCAATAAAGGTGCCAATTGTGCATAAATCAATTGACTTAACAATCTATTTCAGCCTGATCAAACATTTCTTTTAAGACAGGGACAAGGCTTAGATGCCAAGACCTAGAGAAGGAAAACTGCAATGCAGGCTCACAGGGTGGGAGGCAGCTCAGGATGTCTCCAGCCCAGCCTCCTGCTCAAAGCAGGGTAAGCTGTGAGATCAGAGCAGGCTGCTCTGAGCTTTATTCAGTCAGGTCCTGAACACATGCAAGGATGGAAACTGCACCACCTCTGCACTCAAACTGTTCCGATGCTTGGCTGTCATCATGGCAGGCTCCTAGGTTCCTCCAAAGCAGTCTTCTCCAGCCTCTCTCCATAGGGCAAGTCCTCAAGCCTCCCTGATTATTTGACCCTCACCTGAACTTCATCCAGTTTTATCAGTATCTTTTTTTGTACCAGGGACCCCAGCTGGATGCAGTATCCCAGATGCACTTAATGAGTGCTGCATGGAAAGGAAAAATGGCTTTTCTCAACCTGCTGACTATGCTCTTGTAAAAACAGCTGATCCCTAACACTTAATAAGGAGTTTTAACACAGAAGAATGCAACTAATCTATAACTGCACCATCACTTTAAGCCTTGCCCAAATCTCTAACACTGACATGGTGATCTAGTAGGTACTGCTCATCAATCCAAGGTACCTTAAGAACTTACTGTACTGTGTTTCACTAAAAATACAAAAGCCCAAACCAAGCCCTATTATTCCAGTAGTATATTGGAGTAGTCAAGGTAACAAGACATCTGCCTGCACAGGTTCACTGCTTCTTACTGTCACACAGTCTCAAGTTCAATATTTAATGCCAAACACATCTTAGTAATTTGTAGTATTAAAGAGTTATACTTTCAATTATTCTAAGATCAGAATGAGATAAATTAACCGTAGAAAGCATTTAGCCCTTACGCAGCCAAGCCAGACAATCCAAAGAAATCTGATACCACAAATGCCAACCTGCATGCATGCTGTGTGCTTACCTTTAAAACTTCCCCTTTCAAAGAGAACACTTTACCCTACAGATTGGGCTACATGACGAATGACTCCACTGTAATGAAAGTTCTTAGTCATTCTTGACACTGATCCTTCAGCAAACGCCCAGGCTTTTCACAGCAGAAGCCAGTTCTGGCTACCTGCTTTCCTACTATTAATTGAGCAAAAAATTAGTACCTGGAAGGGCTCCATGGTATCAAGAATACTCAACTTCAAGATAACATCGTTAAGTAACATGCTATTTCTATGAAAGCCAGCTTATGCTGCTAAACGATCTAGGTTTTTCTAAGGAAACTAAAAAAGCCTCACTCTGACATGGAACTCCTTTTAAGTATCACAGAAAGATGAAACAACTAATTTCTGTTCATTAGAACATGAGCAATATTTTCCAAATTTTCTGCATAATTCTTGCTCCTTGCTGTCTACTTAACACTATCCGTATCTTATCTTTCAGCTGCAAAATTAAATGTCTCACTAACTAGAAGGCTATGTTATGGTGCAACACAAAGTAAAAGCAGGACTGTGTAATCACACAAACATTAAACAAGCAAACGCCCCCCTGAAATTAAAATCATCCTGTAACCCAGCATATGCTCCATGGTAAACATTTGCATTCTGAATGAAGTTTCAAACATTCCTCCAAGCTTCATATGGGGCAGCAGCAAGACTAAAAATACAGAGCTTTACACCAATGTGGTAGGAATACTGTAGCAGTTAGTTCTCATTAGAGATGTATTGATTGCCATGTCATCATTAGAAAATGCTGACTTCAGACTACTCCCTAAGAACTTTCCATAACTGAGGTTATCAGATATCAAGAGATAAGAACACAAGATAAAGCACACTTTAGAATTTAATACTGCTTTTATATGGAAGTTTTATATATTATTTGAAAGTTGATATGAGTTACCCAACAAGATGATCTTAATATTTTTCCTTTCAGATAATGACCACTAGCTGTTTGAACATAGCTCTTATTATCTGTTTCAAAGCTCTTACCTTCCAAAACAGAATACTACAGTGTCGGCAGAAATGCAAGGTGTCCCCATACTGTTCCTTTATTGGATAATATTTCTGAAGTGCAAAGTACATCAGCTTCCAGTCAATGTGACCTTCCTCTGATGGAATCAAATGCCTACAAAACTAGACATAAAATTAGTATCTTCCTTTAAAATTGTTGTAGTCAAATCAGGTAAAGGACAGGAGAAGGTGGAGAAAAGGTAGTTAAACTGAAGTTTTATAACTAGAATTCTTTGAAGTCAGTATTATGACATCATACATTTCTGCAAAGCAGTGAGAGAGATCTGGCCACAAAAAAAAGATGGAAGGCAAATACTAAAAATAGGATGGTGCATATTTGCCAAGAAAAAGTAGGCCATACACAGCTGATATAACTCTACTGTCTCGAAATGATTGTAATTATAGCCAAGAAGCATTTAACCAAAAGCAGTATTTAGAGCTATAAGTAATTAATTTTATACTTTTAAAAAAACCCACTGAGGAATGAGATTTAAAAATACGATCATGCATTACAGATATTGGTTTTCCATTCAGACATTAACTACGGATTTAAATAATGCTTTTTCTTTAAAAGCATATACACAGTTTTTTTCACATTTGGTTGTGATCTTTTTAGAAGGATAGCAATAATCAGTGATTGATGTGCTTCTTGGGGAGCTAATCTGCATGTAAAGGTTAGCTGATGCACAAGAGCTATTTCTCTCCAGCTTAATACAGCCAAGGTTTATTAAGGATGTATTTATAAAAGGCTTCTGTTCCACTTAGTATGGATTAATACCAGTACAGTGAGGGCTTTCTTTGTTCAGAAGACAACTACCAGACAGGGAAAACAGCATTGTCTTTCTGATTTCAGCTACACTTCACTTGGTTTCACAGTAACTTCACTGTTTAAAGGTCTCATTTTTTCCAAAAGTGCTCTTCAGATATTAAGTATGTTTTCGTGGTTGTTTCAATGGTTCAGAAAAAACAACTAACGTGATTCTGTAGCTTATTAAGGCAGTATTACTTGTGAACAGAAAAGCTGAATTTGATACTGGAAAAGAAATAAAATCATTAGATTTCTATAATTAATAACTTAGCAAGAAATTGAATATGAACATTCAGGAACACACTGGAAACACTGTGTATAAGACCTTAGAGGTCTCCACTACTGCACTTGTTGGGGATTGAGCAGTTTTTAAACAAACATCTTGTAATAGACATTTTTTAAATAATGCAAGGAAACAGCCCCATAGGAATCCGAAACTCACAGACATGCTGAATACAATGTTTAGTAGGAACCAAGCCCCAAAAGAAGAGAACACTGTCTCTATTATGGCACAATGTCACACTTTTATCTCAAAAACGGAGTTCACACATTCTTAGTACAGTGCAGCACATCAGAAGGGCTACATTTATACAACTGTCATAGTTCATTACCTGCTTTTCAGCAAAATGGTACTGGCAGAGTTTTTTCCACAGCTGTCTGTCTTCACTAAGCATGTACAAAGTTGGGGTCACTTGACCCAAAGTAATAATGTCCCAGCCATCAGAGAACCTGTATAAGATGTTATTCAGCATGTGGAGAGGGAGATCGCTGAGTGTAAGACCATTGTTGACTTGCTGGAAATAAGAGTTGCAGACTTTTAGCTACAAAACCTTGACAGTATATGGCAAAAGTAATATTCTTTCTTTAGAGGTATCTCAGGTCTTCAAAATGATTGAGTAAAATCTATGGTTAATTCCTGCCTACCATTATTCCCCAACTGCTGTTGTTGAAAACTTAAATGATTATAGGTACAGAAGGAACTACAGACTGTAGCTTTATAACTTAAAGCTTTCCTACTGTTAAAATAAACATATACTAAATTCTTTATTTAAATTTCAAACAATTTTAAATCACCTCTCACAAAATAATAGTACGCAGTCTTGAAAACTACAGTATATTCAATTCCATCTTTGAGATAGGTGTGCTAAACCTCTAACTATAATAAAGATATGAACCAATTATTTCTAATCTGTAGGATCACTCAGTTTCTCATTTTTTCTTATAAAGCAAAGCACATGTCAATTTGCCTTAAGACAACTAGAGTACAGAATAGATACAGAATACAGAACTGAAGATCAGAAGTACAGAATGAAAGCATTATGGAAGTCAGAGGAAGAAGAGAACAGGACAATTCTGAAGTCTGGAGATAGTTTCCCTCATACATAAATGAGCAGTTCTGCAGGGGCGACAGAGCACTGACAAAGTTTTCACTGAGACTATACACCTCTGAGAACTTGAAATGGGCAACCTCCAGCAAAGCTCATACATGACTAACCCTGGAGCTCATAATGCCAGGTGGTGTAAAGCCCAGGAGGCTGAAGGCAGTGTCCCAGCTGGCCAGGGAGGGAGGGAATGTGGGCAGTGCTGGCCCCACCCAGCAGAGCTGCCCTGCCACAAGGCAGTGGTAGCAAAGCAGCTGTGCATTAGTGGGCTCTCACCTCTGATGGTTTATTTCACAACCATTCTTCTCACTTATAAACTAGACTTTCCATAGTGTCATCTGTTAAAAGCACCTCGGGGACTATCGTTTTGTTGAGGAATATGTGAGCACTACAGATGCAAGATCCACATGGGTTATTGCAGCCAAAGTAAAACAGCTGAGGGAAGTGTCACACTGGAAAGCAACAAGCACAGCAGTAACTGCAGTGTCTCTGAATGGTCTTTGCTGAAGTTGCCTGGCATATGAAAACTGCTGAGACCGGGGTCCCCATTTCTCCTTTCTATTTCAAAAGTTTCATTCAGATGTCCTGGATAACTTCAAATTTTCATAGCTGACAGCCAATAGGTGTAAATATTTGTATGACTTTACTGTAAGCAATATCTTACAGCATTTCTTCCTCCAGGAGTAACCCAGTCAGATTAAAAAAAAATGCCTGCTTATCGTCAGAAGTTTCCACTATAAAAACCTGGAACAGCATAAGAGCATACCACATGCTTTGAACGTGGTGAGAATCCAGATGCTGAAATCATTATACCTTTATTTTTCTCTCTCTCTGTTTTTTTGGTTTGGTTTTTTTGTTTTATTTTTTTTTACAAAAAGCAACTGTGCTTCTTTAAAATTGCTACTTGAATATTTTCTTGCTTGATAGACCTCTAGAAGGCCTTTTAGATTTTTATTTTTTCAGTTGTGGAAAATTTACTTTGGAATTAAAAACTGCTATTTTTTTTCATCTCCATCTGACAATCTAGAGACAAACATTTTGAAATGCATTTGAGTGAGAAAAAACATTATATCTGTACGTCTCTACCACAAACCAGCAGTACAGACATTGTAGCAGCCCTCATTAGAAAAGAGCATTAAAACATTAGAAAATTAATTTGATTCTGTTTCACTAATTTTACATTACTTCTTCAAAAATAAACAAGTAAAACTGTCAAATAGATTTGAAAGTCAGTTCACTTGCAAAACACAAACCAATGTTCAACATAATTCCCCTCCCCCAAACATTACTTAACATGATTTAATAACATACCTTGTTCATCTGAAGGTTTTTTAGTTGTTGTTGCCACAGAAGGATAGTTTCTAAACGGCAAATCCAAATATTGATGTTCCCTACCAACACAGATTTTCCTACTCCCCTAATCAGTATACAGAGAGTAGAACTCAGATCCTGGAGAAGATCTTTGATTAGTCGTGGATTATATTGGTCTTCCATGACTGGAAAACAAAACAAACCAAGTACAATTTTGGTTGCAGTTAACCAAGCTAATAGTTAGCTCAAACTAATCAACACTTTTTTTAGATTAATTAATTACAATTCAACAGTTTGTGTACAAATAGATGCCCTAATTCCCATTATGACATTCATTAATGCTGTTTCCAGACATGCCAGATCAGTAATTAACAATTTTACAGGCAAATTTGATGCAACATTTCCCACTATGCCTTTAATAAACTTAATCCTAAACAATTAGTTATAAATCCAATTTCTTCTGTTCGAAGTGGACAGTATCGTATCTCCATTTAGTGGGGTTACCAGAATAAAAAGACAAATCAGTATTATCTAATAGTTTTTTTAAAAAAACAAATAAAACAGATACGTATTTTAAGTTCCAGCACATCACACAAACTTAAAACCAAACACTTTATTAATCTAAAAGCTTTCACATTTCATGAAGAGTATAATTAATCATAACCAATAGCTTCTGAACAGAATTGTCACTTGATTTCACCAACCTGTTTCAATAGACATTATGCAATAACCAAGAGAAAACAACTTAGTGCAATTGTGGCATGGGAAGTAAGAAACCTTGAACTAATTAGGTATGCTACTGCTATGTCTTACAATGTAAAAAAAGTAATAAAACTAACAAAACAAAAAAAAATAATCCACTGATAGCTTAGTCACAGAAAGTCAATCCAATCAAGCAGATTACAAAACCTTAGGTCTTACCTTTCCGCACAATTTTGTCCAAAATGTTAAAGTAGTTCTTCTGTGCTGCACCACTCAGTGAAGTTAACTGAGATTTTGCAATTAACTGCAAAAGCTAGGACAAAAAGTTAAAATTTAGAAGAATGACAAAAGTAAAGGATGGTTTTAAATACCTACTTTCAGTGCATACACTCAACTACAACAGCCTAGAGCACTGCAATGGCATTTCATGAAAATTTACCTACAGAGTTCAGAAAACAAAGTAGGAGAAACATGGAAAGCTTTAGGCATTCCCACTGGCATACCATGAACAACTCCTGGAGGATGCGAATTTTCAAAATACTATATAAATATTAGAGTTTATCTCTGGCAGAGCACATGACATACGGACTCTATGAGCTGAGTGAAACAATGAAGGGAGTCTCTTTTGGAGGCTCACAAATACAAATGTGAACTTCAGTGTGGCTGGGTCCTAAAGCCCACGACAGATTTGGTGGCCAGGAATATCACTGTGAACTGATACCCACTACGAGAGTTCCAATTTGTGAGTGAAAGTATCACACTGGTCAAAACAAAGAATGATGGGTTTAGTGCGCTACCTTCTACTCATGGAGAGGAAATACCATATCTTACCTAAACTAGGGAGAAAAAAACTTCTGTGTTACTCCTACATTCAGGCCCCTGGCAGAATAAACCACAGTGACCTAATAATGAGCAGTGCACAAACCATATTAGTAACTTTCCCTTAACTATATAGTAATGATCTCCTAGCTGTTCACACATGTCTCTCTGAAACTACTGAGAGCAGAAGGGTGGCAAGAACAGTGGAATGGTTTAGGACAAAGTAACAAGAACAGCTTAAATTCTTCCTGCACATAAATGCCAAGCTACAGCTACTAGAGGAACCCTTCCTCCATTTTGGTACCTTTGCTTTTACACTTTAGATTCAGTTTTGTACTGGATAAGAACCGTTGCCTCTTCAACACAAAGTGGTCTGAGTATGAAATATGAGAGACCGATGTTGTGACAGTATTACAATGTTTAGAAGTGTGGCATTGAGCTTTGCAATTGCACTTTATAATGAATGATGACTTCAGAGCAAGTGTTCCCAACACACCGGAAAGGGAAAGCAGGGGGCAGAAAGCAGCACTGCCTACAGAGAGCTCCCAAGACTAAGCTGCAGAGCCCTGCGATGTAGGATGGCATCAAGGGCTGGCACAGAGGGTGAACAAAGGCTAAGCCTGCCAAAAAATTATACTCGATCTTCATTTCTAAAACACTGATTTGACACTTCACTCAACATTAATTTTCTTTTGGAAAGAGAGAATACACCTGTTTCTCTCTCTGATTTAATAATGTTCCTTCTGGCTTCTCTGCATGATCCCTGACAAAACATTATGTGGTATGAAAGGAGGAAATAATTCTCTTGATGTACTTAAATACAAGCAATCTAGTCTCAAAAACTGTATAAATAGGTATCAGGATCTCTTTCTTGGCATTTTCAAAGCCTTTTAGTTTGATTAATAACTTAGAACACACCTTGAAGTCTCTGGCACTTTGCCAGTTCAAGCAAATATGTATACTTCTCTTGATTAATTTAAAAAAATTCAGTTACGTTACTCAGTCTAGAGATCAAATTAAAGAAACAAATTCCACCTGACTGACTTTAATGAAGATTCCAATTTCAGTGAAAGTTAATAAGCAAAGATTAAGGCAATTTTAGCAGAATGAAGGTAGCAGGAGTACAAGGATCTGACACACAAGTTCAGTCTTACTGATACATGCATAGCCATGGCTTATGTTGTCTATTGGAGATTATACCTTTGAACAGATCCTCTGTTTCCTCAGATAGAAATATCTGGATAAAACCCACCCATATCAAACTCAATGTATCAACATTTAACAGCTGCAAAATTATCAACATACTACAGCACAAATAAGTACAGAAAAACATCTGATTGCACCCTCTCCCCTCACTGCCCACCTTAAGAGGGTCCTGGAAAGACTTTTTATAATGATAGACAGATTTTTAGTTCATTGGAGAATCAAAATAGATCATTTTGGTGTTCTGGGATCAAAGAAGAGCTACCTAGTAGGGCTTGGTCTTTAAAAAAGGTATTCTTGATTTATACCTCGCTATCTTTAAATGGAACAAGCAGAACAGCACATACAAAAGTAATCACCACTGTGCTCATGCATAACTAGAAATAATTCTTAGGGGAGAAGAAATAGGAACTGCTACACTGCACTAAATGAGCTCTACATAAAGGAACTCCACCATTAGAAACTTCAGGAAAGTAAAGACATATAAAGCAGATAGGCATGGGATGACCTGCTTTTTTATTAGGTCTCAGTTGCAGACTGGCTTAAAATCTGAGAGAGCAGATTAAATATTGTTCTTAAAAGTCCGTAGCAACTTCACATATTACTGGAATCTGCTCAGATGTTTTCACTTGTTAGATAGAACACCACATATGTTTCTCAATTCTGCAAGTTCTAGGGCTATAGAATGAGCAGCAGCTCACTCATATCAATCATGTTTATTAGCATCTCTGTAACTTTTAAGCTCTTCTGTACCTCTTGATAAAAGTTAGTTTGCCCTCTATCACCTCAGAGGAACTGATGCAAAGACAGAATTAAATTTTAGTATTTGTAAAACAATTCTAAAGTTTAAAAATTTCAAATAAATTTCAAAGTGTTAAAAGGATTTTGGAAGTTGCCCGCTATTTTAAATTCACCCTCATTTCTTAGGACTTACCATTAGTCAAGTAATGGTTTAGATTGCAATGCCAAGTTTCTGAATTTTAAAGTAGTGCTCCTTTCTCAAGGATCTTAAGCCTGAATGACTAAACCAGCATTATATATTCTTTGGTGAACAGAAGAAAATCTTTGCACTTGGTTCTGATCAACTGTTTGAAGCAACCCAACTTAGGCACTGCAGCATGTAAAACCATGTAAAATTCTAGATCTGCATTCATTCTACCTGTTTTGTGTTCAAGGCACTCAAGGTTGACACTATTTATAATACAAATCACCTTTTTAGATGCTTTTTTCTTCCTGCTGTTCAAGGCTGAAAAGTCTTGGGTAAGATTCTTGATTCTGCTCCAAAACAGCATTAAAAAGTAATGTTCTAAACCACAACGCACACATATACAAAATAAAAAAAAAAAAAACCTGCAAGGGGAATAAACCAGGCAAGTACCCTAACCACTAGTCTGGAAGCAAATCCTTTTTGCTTTGTTTCCACATCTCTTGTTTTTCTGGGAGTACAATACATTGTCTCAGCTTCACAAGGATGGACAGAATGTGTTTTCTCTCTAAATACTCTACATCCCAGTGGTAAGGGTGTTCTCCTGGTATGTTTATTTAATTTTGATTTGCTTCTTTTCAAGTTCTGGGCGCATTCCAACAACTACATTATTTGTGAACAGCCTCACCACTGAACTGAACTCTGGTCCTGATATGACTCATTTTGAGCTTCCCTAGGAGCTGGGACAAGCACTTCACTATCTCAAGCTAGACGGAAAAAAACCCCCAACCCTAAAGCTAGAAGATATTATCCCCCAGAACAGGCATTTCCAAGTGGGCAGCTGGTCAGTCATTAAGGAAATTGAGGCTGGAGTCTCAAACTTTCAGGGATGTTAACAAATACAGTTGCATAGAAATCCTGTCCTAGATTAAAAACAAGTGTGCAATGAATCACAGGACTGTTAAGAAGTTAAAGAAGAAACAGAAACTGTAGAATATTTACAAATCAAATATTCCTCTGGAAATTGCTATTTTAAGCATATTTAATATGTAGCAAAGTATGTTTAAGACGAATTACACTTTGATTTTTTTGGTTGCATAGAAATTATTTTGCCTTTAAAGAGAGTTCACTATCCAGACTAATGAACAAAAATGGAAGTTCCCATCAATGTTTCCCTCTAAATACACAGCACACTGGCCATCACTATCATCCTCAAGCTATAGGCTTTCATACAATAATATGATGAGTTTTCACCAAATAAAAATTACTCAGTTTAAAGTTACTTCATGAAGTATAAATTACACATGGACAGGATATTTACACAGTAACAAATCATCATCTGTTCCATGTAAAAATATTTCTTTTATACACATAGGCACATCAGCAAATGCATTTTTATAACATGCACATAAAATAAAGAGCTTACTTTGACCACATAATTGAACCTTCTGATGTCCTGAATTGCACTTGAAAAATCTAAGCGATTAAAAGCTTCTCCCAATGTGCAATAGCCATGTCTCTGAAAAGAAAAAACACACTATCAATGGAAAGAACCAGAAAGAGAAAACTGAGCATGCTCCCTGAAAATAGAATGTATCTGGACTGAAAGTTATTTAATTTCGTGTAGAACAAATGAAACCAGACATGCTGTTCAGATCAAACACGTACATAGGCAAGGCCTTTCCAGTCATACTTATCATGCAATCTGGAACCACTGGTATTTGAGTGCCCTGGGAATCTACTCCACTCTTGCATGGTGTCATAGGTTCACCTAGGTGGGCCTAAATTTGAGTTTTTTGAAGTTCAGCCTGGGCCTGGGGGCTGTCAGCTGATCTGGGCTGGGCTAAGCCGACAGCTGACTCCCCCTAGCCAATAGTGTTTTATTCCATACCATATTACAATATCATTTTCCAGGGAAGTAGGATCAGTGTGGCAGTGGTTTAGTCAGTCACCCCACAGCCGTCTTGCTGTGAGGACACACGGTGCAGTCCCAGGGAGATGAGGAGGATCAGGCCCAGCACCGGCCCAGCAGTTGTTTTGGGAAGTAAAATGTTTGTTGTGGGTTCTTCTGTCTCTGCTCGGGTCTGGTTTTCTGGGGACTGAGTCTTTTAAGATACTTTGGGGTTAGAATATTAGACTTTGTGTGTGTACTAGGTAGTAAGGAACTGTTCCTTGTTGCTCTTAATATGTGTGAGTATTTGTACTGTCTCCTAGTTGCCTTTTATCCTGTCCATAAAATATATGTAGTTTTAGTACAGATGTGGCCGTAAGTTGTTTTTTTCCTTCCCCTTTCTTTTCCTCTCCTTCCTCAGTGTTGGGGGCGGGGGGGAGGCTCTGACTCTCTGTCTTGGAGGGTTGGCATTTTGCCAGCTCAAACCAAGACACATGGCCATGATGCTGGCACTCTGATGGGCATCACGCTCCCCACTTGCCTCAGCACAAGGAAGAACAAATGACCTCAACATCTAAAATGTATTCTCCAGGTGCTAGAAGTTTAGGGGTTTGGTTTAGGGGTTTTTTTGTACCAAGAGCAATTGCATTTTCTTTTGGCCCTTCCCCACAAGTACCTTAAAGTGAATATAGAAGTTTCAGGGCTGTTGTAAACTACTTAAGGTGGCAGCAGCAGCCCAAAATTACATGGGAACACAGAAGCTGTCTACATTTAGAACCATAAAGCCACATAAGAGCCCAGAACCAAATATAATGAGGCTGGAAAAAAACCTCTAACTGGTGAAAGAAAGACTTGCAGAGCAGTGTGCTAGTATTGGCTTGGAAAGAAGGAGGATAAACAATTATTTGAAATTCCTTCCTAGACAGACTTTCTTGGTAAATTATGTGATGGTGACAAGATGGCAATACATCTGTAAATCATGTTTTTGATTCACCTAAACTGTTGCTCTGCATTTTTTGGTTCAAGTGTGCTTATTTCTGCTACTTTTTAAAACTTTTTACTCTAACCTTTTTGAATTTATATGAAGAGTTATTTGAAAAGACTAGTGATTAATTTTAACCATCCCTGATTTGTTTTTATATAAAAAATCCCAAACAAACCTGAAAGGTCAATGGTCAAATATTAGAAGATGACCAAAATATTTTTTTCACTCTTTGAATGGACAAGAAACCCAAGTAAATACTCACACAACCCTAGTACTTCTGCACAAGCAGGGGAAAAAATAATCCCAACATAGGTTATGAAGGACAGCAATGAGTGATTTTAGGCACTTTGTGTTTTGGCCTGAATGTAGTTTGAAAATTCAGCCTAACAACCTTATCATTCAAAAAACCATAATGACTGGTGACAGTCTGTCATCTCCTCTTCCTTCTTACACTAAATTTGAGATGGCACAAAGAGAAAGAGCACACTTGAGACTTTTGCAGACCAATGTAAGTAACCTCATCTAGAAGACAGAGCAGAAAGAGGACTGAATCTGGTGAAAGGCAACACCCTTCAGATGTAGAAAGGTGGTCTTTGGGTCACTGGCCTACAAGACAAAGTCTTCCGGTGTGTCCTCTACATAAACTGTCTCCACAAGACCATGCTCTTCCTGAGTACGAAGCTCTGTATGGTCTCTCTTAGCCCTTAAATGCAAAGCAAACTTCTGACTGCATGACTAGTCATCACACTTCCCTTCTTCCCTCTCTCCTGGCTGGCATTACTATGTGGATGCAAAACATCCATAATGGTGTTCAAGTTCTACCCATCACAGATAAGCATAGGAATCAACACAGGAATGAAACTCAGACTTCAGGACAGTCTATATAAAATGGATGTATTCTAACTCTTGTCATTCCAAGAGTTCATTCCAAGATCTGTCATGTTCCTTTCATAGTTGCATGATACAGTTTATATCCCAAACTGAAAGCATCTGGTTTTTGTTGAATATAAAGACCCTCTTTGTAAACTGTGAACCAGAGTTTTACTTACTTATGTTCAAATTTACACCACAATTCCAAAATATCAGGTAGTTGCCTGCAAGCACCTTCTCTGGAGACACTTATCTGGTTTTGCACTTTCAATTTTAGTTCAAAGATAGACAGTACAAAGACAGACGGGCACGGATAAGTAGTGGAGAACTGTCCATCCTTGCAAGCAGCCACACCTCTGCCACAGTGACCCATGTAAAAGTCACTTTTCCAGCTGCCTTTGCCTCACCACATGCAGATGTGCGATGTTGCCAATGAAGAAAGAGTTAAATATAACCCCTAAGGCACACAGCACAAAAGCTTTTTTCAATATACTGTCTGTCAATTAAGAAGCGCAAAGCTCGCAGGAATTGACACAGGGCATGCAGACTTACTTCCTTGGTGCTTTCTTTATGAACATAAATCCACTTTTCACGATAAAAACCTAAAATAAAATCAAAACATAAGGATTTGAGGCTTCTACATTAGTTAATGCCTTCCAGAAAGAAGCTCAACAAAAGAGACAAGCTTTAATAAAATGCTTCATAAAATAGGAGAAATGGCAGAACAGTTTTAATGAAGTTTGTAAAGGCCGGAAAGGATGACTAAATATTTTTACAAGTTATGTTCTTCAAGAAAATAATGGATGAGTCATGTAATTTTTTAAAAAATCCACAACAGTGAATTACCTTTGGATCTTTGAAAAAAAACACAACAATAAATTAACAATACCATGGCTTCAATTAAGATACACCACTTTTGACATGAGACTTTGTTACCAGCACAGAACTAAACATAATTTAGAAGGCTACTCTATAGGTGAACAGCTCTAACAACATTTTTCTGAAGCCACATGATTCTTCTAAAATAAATGAAAAAACTCAGCCTTACATTGTGAATCCGTGTTATTCCTAAAATGATCTTTCTTCCTCTTCTTGGCTGCAAACTCGCAGTCTTCTGTACCGTACACGTCTTTCTCGTCATCCCCAGTTATGATCCTAAAATAAAAACATCTAATTAGAACAGCAGTGATTAAATATCTAAGATGCATAAAGCTTACCATTTTCTGCATTAAAGTCTCCAGCTGAAAAAACCCATCATATTCTTAATTAAGGTTCTCTATCTGATTGCCTATAGCAACATGTATCTTGAGAGAAGCTGTCGTATTCTTTTCTTCTCAGTGGGGTTGAATTTTGTGTCAAAGTGATTAAATACACAGAAGTATTTACCTAACAGGTATCTTCTAAGTCATTACTGACATTTAGGAAGGGCTGCTAAAGACTGAGTACCAGCTAGACAACTGCAAAGCTCTCCAAAGCTCTGGTGTACAAAAATTCATTATTTGAAATGGACCAAGCCTTGAAAAATTGCACACAGATAGAAGTCAGACCAGAATTATTGCACATCCTTGCACAGGCAGAAAGACAGCAAGGAAAGACATCTCTTACTACTGTCATCTTTGGGGCAAAGGAATTCTTTTCACAAATGATTGAATCACAACACCGTACAGGTGTCATGGTACTGCTTTGCCAATGATTTGTACAGCATCAAAACCCAAGTGGTCTGTCTCTGCCAGAGAGACTAAACTTCACCTATGTGTCTTCTGACAGTTAACTATTTAACCAACCAGTGGGGACTATACCAAATAATTATGTACAAAGTACATATATAGTGTGAATATATAAAAAATATGCATACAAGAAACTATTAAAATAGGTTTTTTGGACAAAATAAACTTTCTAAAATTCACATACACTTAAAAACTGTTCATCCTACAGGAAGCCTCCACAGTTTTATAAAATTTCCTTTCCGTTTTTACAGATAACTGTAAGAACCAGCAACACAGATAAGAATGGGTGTTCATTTTGCTAGCACTGAGACTGAAGATACCTCATACGAAAGCCATGGTCTTGCACAGATAACTGGACTGACAAAGGATATGTTGTAGTGAAGTTTAACTGTAGGACTACTTTATTTCCCCATTATTGTTCTTTGACAATGAAGTTGTGTACAAAACCCCTCACATTTGTTAGTAGTTTTTAATCTGAATTTGCCAGATGAAGCTATTTATCAATGTCAGTTTGAACTTCAAGTTTAAACAACTGAACACTGTAAGACACGAGTTTATCCAAAAATAACCTGTATTTGGGCACTAGGTGGCACAAATCAAATTATTTTAGTTTATTGTTACTAGCTTACACAGTTAAAATTTTCAGGCTTGAAGCACATGTTAGGGAGAATAACTAAACAACACTGTAAACCAGCTCTGGTTTTTTGATTGCTCTAATCAGTAAATGCTGACACAGCTTAAAGACACACAAGCTGATAAGACTCAGAAATATAACGTTAGTTTCATCTTAGGTTTAGATCCTGAAAAACGAATGTTATTGTACCTTTCCATTCATAGAACTGAATCCAAGGTGAGGGCCCTAGTTCATGCCTTAGAGTTTTTAAAGCAGAAGATAATGACTCAACACTTTCAATATTCTATGCAACACTATCAAACATCACATCTGCCCAAACAGCAAAAGAGTTCAGAAAAAAACCCCACCAACAGGCAAAAGCAAAGTAACTGACAACAACAGAACATCAACACCAACAAGTTACTTGATTATGTCACATTCCAAACCATCAAGTTTGGGGGTTTTTCAGAGCTATCATAAAGGAAGTATCTTTTTAAGATCACTAAAAATTAATTTAATTATGTTTTAACATATTGGCTGCAACAACATGTCATGTAAGAAGTTATTGCAGAAACTGAAGTGTTACTGCAGAATCAGAAATAGAGCCCAAATCTCCCAGAGTTTTACCATCCTAACAACAGATACAAGACTAGGGTGATATGTCCTGATACCCTGCAACATAATGCAGGCAGCACAGAAACTCACTCAACCTCATTGACCCAGTGCAAGCAATAGGGAGAGGATGGGAGGTCACATTCCTGAAGGCCTGCTTGGAAGAGGACGGTTAATCTGTAAAGATCCTTCTTTTGTTTTTGGAGGGAAAGTGTCCCAGAAAGCAATTTAGACTAGTAATGTCTTAGTATCTTTCTTATATTGTGATGTCCCAAAACTGCACACAGTATTCAAGCTGAGGCCACCCCAGTGCAGAGCAGAGTGGGACAATCCCCTCCCCCGCCAGGGTGGCGATGCTGTGCCTGATGCCCCTCAGGACATGGTTGGCCCTCCTGGCTGCCAGGGCACTGCTGACTCATTTTCAACTTACTGTACACCAGGATCCCCAGGGCCCTTTCCACGGCACTGCTTTCCAGAGTCTCTCCCCATTATGTACAAACATCCAGGGTTGCCCCATCCCAGGTGCAGAATCCAGCACCTCCCCTTCTAGAACTTCATACGGTTGGTGATTGCTCAGTCCCATGATTTGTCAAGGCCTTCCTGCCTTTGAGGGAGTCAACAGCTCCTCCCAGTTTTGTGTTGTCTGAAAACTTCCTTAGTATCCCTTCCAGTCCTGCGTCCAAGTCATTTATGGAGATGTTGAAGAGCACAGGGCCCAAAATGGAGCCCCGTGGGACCCCACTAGTGACAGGTCACCAGTCTGATGTCACCCCATTCACTATTACCCTCTGAGCTCGACCCATGAGTCAACTGCTCACCCTCCACATGATGTGTTTATCCAGCTGTGTGCTGGACATTCTGCCCAGAAGGATCCTGTGAGAGACAGTATTGAAAGCTTTACTGAAATCCATAAAGATGACATCAACTGGCTTCCCTTGATCAGCCAGGTGAGTTACCTTGTCATAAAAGGAAATCAGGTTTGATAAGCAGGACTTTCCTTTCATGAAGCTGTGCTGGCTGTGACCAGTGACTGTATTGTTTTTCAGGCGTTTTTCAATACCTTCCAGAATAATCTTCCCCATAGCTTTACCAGGCACTGAAGTGAGAATGACAGGCCTGTAGTTTTGGGGTCCTCCTTCTTCGTCTTCTTGAAAATTGGGACATTTCCCAGCTTCCAGTCAGCTGGGACCTTTCCAGAAGGAATTGTGAAGATGAAAAGGGTTATTTTATATACCTTTGTCTAACATTCAGATTTGCCTGTGACATTCCTGGAATTCTTCATGTCTTTTTAGAGAAAAAACAAATTGGACTGATACCTCTGAGGATCTTTTGATATGAGGCTTTATTTCCTCATGTTCTCTCCCACTTCACATTGAGAGTTTTTCCCCACTTATCTGTAAACACCACCACCTTTCTTGACAAACCTTAAGTCTGAAAGCAAGGAATGAAAGCAAGGTTTCCACAGACATCAGAAGAATGGGACAGAAACAGAGGCAGTCCTCCAGCAACTGCCAGCATTTCTTCCAGAAACCTGCAGAGCTGCTTGATGAGTATTAAAGCTGCTCTACCATTCTAAAAGCAACCCCTGCCCACTTCAAACACCAGTCTGAGATACAATAAACCAAATCAAGTGCTGCACGTGCCATATGGTATAACAGAAGCCTTAATTAAATGTTTGTATCATAATACTGCACATGACACTTGAGAGCACCTGGAAGGATTTAAATACATACATAATACTGCCAATTTACAGCTATTCTTACTTTCTTGACTTGATGACACACTTCATAAAAAATTCTAAAGCTTTTAAAAGCAAAGTACCTGGTGTTCTTAGAACTATAATATTTTAGATAAAGCATGTAAGAAGATCAGCTTTTTCAAATTTCATAGCAGTATTTAAATAACTTTTTGGGTATGACACTTAAAATTATGGAAAATGCGACAGGGCTACCTGAGCTCCAACTTTTCCTCCTCACCTCCTTGCTTCTTTTCACATGGTCCTCAAGTCACACAATTACATACAGAGACACTGTAAGTGCTTTATACGAGACTCAAAGCCACTTTCAGCTTGATAATGCATGGAAAATTCTGCGGTATGTGCCTGCACCAAATAACATTACAATGTATTTGTCAAAATATTTTACACTCCCGTGCTGCAATATGGAGCCCTGCACATGGCATAGGAGAATCCCAAGCCTGAGTACAGACTGGATAGCAAGCAGTTTTGCAGGAAAGGAGGCAGGAGTCTTGGGGAGAAGTAACTGAAAACAGGTCAGCAGTGTGCCATTGTGTTGTATTAAGCCAACTGCACCCTGGTTCAAGTTAACAGAAGTGTATCCTGCAGACTGAAAGAAGTAATCATCCATCTTTGTTTGGCATGAGAAACTGCAGCTGGAGTACTGTGTCTAGTTTGGGGCTCCCCAAAACAATAAGAACATTTGTCCAGTGGGAAGTTACCAAGGTACTGGAGTACACGATGCATGAGGGTAAGAGATGTGACCTTGTTGAGTGTTAAGAGCTGGTGGTGGAGGGAGATCTGACTGCAGTTGATTTCTAATATCATGGTATAAATAAAATAGAGCTAGACTGTAAGGTTAAAGGAAGTGGGCAGTATTAAGTCAAGTGGTAATAGACACTATCTGTGATAAGAGAAATTCTCACTAGACTGAGGAGGGGCAAGGAGGGAGGACATAATCACAAAGATAATTTCTTTCATAAAATATTAATTAAAGCAACCGACAAGATGTAATTATTTAGCAACTGTGAAAATAGTTTCAAAAATAAATTAGATTTCCTTTAATTTGCCAAGTAGGTTATTAAAGATATGAAAGAGGAAAGAAAAGATTTTTTTCAAAGGTATTTAAAGTAACTTTTATGTTGGAGGTTACTGAACATTCCTCCAGTGTTTTGTACCCACAGTGGCCAGACTGTGAGGAAAAAGAAGCCCACGTAAGATCAGTGACAGATGAACACAAAAGGCATGAAAAAAAGAGTAGGTCAAGATAAGCTTAATAATAATTCGTCACTGCTTAATAACTCCCTTGAGGATTATCTCACAAATTCAGAAAACACAGGTGTATGACTGACTACAGCAAGCCCAAGCTTGTCAGTAAATTCCCACTAAATCAGATCACTTATCACATCATTTACTGGACTAACAACAATACACTGAATGTTCACTTTCCTCATTATGAGCACATTACGCTGGAATTTTTGACCAAGAATGCTACCCCTGAGAATTACTTCTGTGGGGAGAAACTAAATAGAAATTTGTTTTGACAAAGCTATTTATATCACACCAATCTGTGGGCTTTTGCCACAAGTATTACTTTATTTATCTAATCTCTTTCTCACCTGTTTTACTGGAGCACATACAGTCTTATACTGTGTAAGAGAATGAGCATTAAGCTACCTCTGATTGTGTATTTAGAGGAAAGGCATTATATGACTGCCATAAACAGAACTAATCCAACACCCACTCAGCAGAAAGTCTTCATTCACTTCCTGGTAACAATTCAATATGCCTGTTGCACTTGCAATTTATAAGTATCATTTTTATCTTTAAATAATACTAAACAGGTTTTTTTTGTTTTGGTTTGGGGTTTCTTGTTGGGGTTTTTTTGTTGTTTTTATTGTGGGGTATTTTAGTTTTGCTTTTTTGGTTTGGTTTGGCTTGGGTTTTGTTACATATTTTTTATTTTATTACTTTTAAAGTCTTACAACCTAAGAAAGAATCTGGCTGCCTAAAATAAGCAAGAGAGGGAGCAGGGACAAAAGAGACAATCTCCATAAGAGTCTGCTGTCTGCTTAACTAAACAAAAAAAAAATTGGCTGCAATTGTTTATAGACAATATCAGCAACCATGCAGTCTGAATGGAAATTAAGTCAATCTTTGTCTTCCCACTTGCCATTCACTCATGCAGAATCACTTTTTTTTTTTAACTTACACAGTGTGGCTGATATCATTCAGCTGATTATTCCCATCCTCAAGTGCAGGACTAAAGGGTTCACATCGTTTCCATCCATCTTCTGTTTTAACCCATCTCCATCCAGGGGATCTCCAGTCTTGGCCCAAAAATGGCATGGTTTCTGTATAAGCAGCAAGAAGAGATTCTTTATGTATTATTTATTAATAAAAGTTGCAAAACTTCTTGCCATTATTTCAGTTCTCTCTTTAAACTTAAAAAAAAGTACCCTGATGAAAGTTCTCTGAAGAGCATCCTTTTAAGAAATAGATTCAGTGATTTAAGTACATTTTTATCCTCTAATCTCATTCTTTTTGTTTTTCAGTATTAGTTAGATCAAGGTAGGTTTCCTAGTTCTTTAGAGAAAATGAATCACAGCAGTCCAGGAAAGGAATGATTACAAAAGAAGCAAAATTGTATCCTGTGTCATCTGGTCTGCCATGATCAAACAGATTATTGATATTCATACATGACTATAAATGGTTGTTAAAGAGATTGACATTCCACAAAAATCAATGTTGCTCCTTTTACTTTTTCTAAGGCTTATAAATACTGAATTTGTGCTACACTATATAGTAGTGAAGTTTCAGTAAGGGAATTTTCATTTTCCCAAACATTTCTGCAGTTGTTGTTCAGGGTCACCTCCCATGCCAGGCTATCACCCAGATACCAGGACAAAAGCAGACCACAACACAAGGTCCCTTGTGACCATATCTCTCAAAATTCCCACAAATAGATGCCAAGCCATCACAGGTATATCATTCTGCTGTTTTTCAAAAGAGAGATTCACTTCTGGCACATTAAGAATGTGAACAAAGAAGGTTTCTACACTTTGAAGACTATGACCTTGCCAGCTTTTGTCCTCTTCTTCCCATTCATCACACAAACATGTTGCTCCTTAGTTTAACAAGGGATTCCACATGCAGGCTACAGAAGGAAGATAACATTATCTTATTGGAAACACATGATAAAATATAACACCAACACCTTTGGTCCTAAGTATGCATTTTGTAATACTTCTCCAACTTGAAAAAAATATTAGGCCACATCAGTCAAGCATCACTATGAATTTATTTATCCATTTGCACTCTTGACCAGCATCTGCCTGATATTTTAGTTAGAACAGGAGAGGGCACAGACAAATATAAAACCAGAAGAAATACAAATTGAGCTAGCCAATTGAGTTTTTCTTTAATTAAAAATCTATACACCACACAAAACAGAATGCACTGTCCAGGCCTCTGCACTAACTGAAATCCCCCTCCTACTCATAACTCAGCCTTCCTCTGCACCTAACGAGAACCTTTTCCAGAATTTACCATGTCGTTTCCCCCAAACTCTCACCACAAACTCTACTCATGCCTATCTGCTTTTCCAATCCTTGTATTGCTTCCAAGGTGTAGTATGAACCTCAACACACATTTTTCCCCTAAATTGTTTAGAACTCCCCTCACATTGATGGAAATGTCTTTATTATAGAATGGTTTGGGCTGGAAGGGACCTTAAACATCACCTAGTTTCAACCCCACATGCCACTAAACCACCTTCCACTAAACCAGGTTGCTCAAAGCCCTGTCCACCTTGGGCTTGAACACTGCCAGGGATGGGATACCACCATTTCTGTGGGAAAGCAGTACCAGTGCCTCATCATCCTCAGAGTAAAGAATTTCTTACTAAAACCTAATCTAAACTTACCCTCTTTCAGTTTGATGACATCCCTCCTTGTCCTGTCACTACGTGCCCTTGTACAAGTGCCTCTCCAGCTTTCTTGTAGCCCTTGCTTTAAGTACTGGAAGCCTGCTCTAAAGGTCTCCCTAGGGCCTTCTCTTCTCCTGGCTGAACAAACCCACCTCTCTCAGCCTGTGTACATGGCAGAGGTGCTCCAGCCCTCTGATCATCTTCATGGCTCTCCTCTAGACTCACTCTAACAGGTCAACATCCTTCTTATGTTGAGGATCCCACAGCTGAACGCGACACTGCAGGTGGAGTACCAGGGGAGCAGAGTAGAGGTGTAGAATCACCTCCCCTGACCTACTGGCCACAATTCTTTTGATGCAGCCCAGAACATGTTTGGCTTTCTGGGCTGCCAGCACACACTGCTAGCTCATATTGAGTTTCTTGTCAACCAACACCCCTGAGTCCTTCTGCTTTGGGCTGTTCTCAATCCACTCTCCACCCATTCTGTGTTTGTGCTTGGGAGTGACCCATCCAGGTGCAGGACTTTGCACTTTGCCTTGCTGAACTTCATGAGGTTCACACAGGCCTGTCCTGTCAGGGTCCTTTTGAACGACATCCCTTCCCTCCAGCATGTCAGCTGCACCAGATTTGGTGCTATCCACTAATCTGATGATAGTGCACTCAATCCCACTGTCCATGTCCCTGACAAAGTGTTAAACAGTGCCAGTCCCAATACCAACCCCTGAGGAACATCACTTTTCACTGGTCTTGGACAACAACATATTGACTGCAACAATTTGAGCGTGACCATCCAGCCATTTCCTTATCAACCGAGTAGTCCATCCATCAAATCCATGTCTCTCCAGTTTAGAGACAAGGAAGTTGTGCAGGGCAGTGCCAAATGCCTTCCACAAGTTCCAACAGATTACTCAGTTGCTCTTCCCTCACCTACCAGTGGTGTGATTCCACCGTAGAAGGCCACCAAATTTGTCAGGCAGGATTTTCCCTCAGGAAAGCCATGATGGCTCCCATGCTCCCACACCCCTATTGAGATCCAAGCCCCCCACTCCTCCAGGCAGGCTCCAAATTCCTCGCTTCTGCCCCTCGCCCCAGGCCCATCTACCCATCCTGACTCTTAAGAGCTTGCCCCAAACTCCCTCAGCCACACACGCCCCTAAGAGGCACTACCCAATTCCTCAAGCCACAGCTGCCCACGCTCAGCCCCAAAGCTACGGCCGGCGGGACTCACACCCCCCCGCCGCACTCCCTCCCAGAGATGCTCCCCTCACGGTTTCCCCCCGCGGGCTCCGCGCACTCACCCCCGGCAGCGCCGCTCCCGGTCCCTGTCCCGGCCCCGCTCCCGCCCGGCGCTCGGACCGGCCTGGCGCTGTTGCCGGAAGTACCATGGGCCACGCTGGCCACGCCCCCGCCGCGCTGATTGGCCCCCGCCCGCCGCGCTTGTTGCTACCCTGCAGCGCGCGCCGCCATTGGCGGAGCGGGGCGGGACCGGCCCCGCCCGGCGCGGGCGCGCGCCACACGTGACAGCGGGCGCGCGGGGCGCACGTGCCAGTGTTTTGGTCGGCGGGGGGCGGGGCGGCGCGTGCCCGGGGTGACACCCCCCCCCCCCCCCCCCCGGGTGACCCAGAGTGACCCCACCCCCGGTGTGACCCCACCCCCGTGTGACCCCCCCCCCCTCGTGTGACCCAGAGTGACCCCACCCCCGGGGTGACCCCCCTCGGGGTGACCCAGAGTGAAACACCCTGGTGTGACCTAGAATGACCCTCACTCCAGTGTGACCCAGAGTGACCCCCACCCCAGTGTGAACCTCCCAGTGTGACTCCCCCGGTGTGACCCGGTGTGACCCAGTGTGACTCCCACCCCAGTGTGACCGCCCCCCGGTGTGATCCCCCTGGTGTGACCCAGATTGACCCCCAGCCCAGCATGACCCCCCCTCGCTGTGACTCCCAGCCCAGTGTGACTCCCACTCAGTGTGACCCAGGGACCCCACCCCAGTGTAACCCCACCCCAATGTGAACCTCCCAGTTTGACCCAGAGTGAACCCCACCCCACTGTGACCCCACACGGTGTGACCCCACCTGGTGCGACCCCACCCCCTTGTGACCCCTGCTATGACCTGGTGTGCAGCC